>CM020980.1:0-1200000 GCA_010134655.1 Fragaria nilgerrensis
TTTAAACGTATTTTTATGCATGGTCCATAATAAACAGTGTTCCCGCCGTTAGGGGGAAGAAAAACTACTGTCATTTAAATAACGGCGTGAATTTAGAGTGAAATGTATCCACCAGGTCTAAAGTTTTAAGCTTTTGAAAATGGAAGATTATACATGTCTTATATGTTTTTATGGTATTATGAATATAGATCTACATTCGCTAAATATAATTCATCTATTAGAGATGTTTGTCGTAGAAGTGACAATATTTGCCCCAGAAGTGGCATGGGTACCCAATATTAATAAGTTCATAGTAGCTAATGCATGCATATGAGAATGTGTGGGATCTATGAATGATGATCATCGATGAAATTTACTTATGGTAGCTACCAAGACCGTTAAGGACTGTATGATGCAATACCACATTTCATTATGAATGTCGACAAAACATATTATATATTGGCCAAATTGATAGAGCCAATTCCAATGAACTGAATATATGAAACGTGATGAGATACTTAGACCTTTAACCCTACATGATACAAAAGGGTATTAATCACAGTGAAAATAAATCACTATATATGGCACAATGTCTACAAGACACATGAGGATTACAAATATTTTTTCTTATACGTGACAATTTTTGTAAGTACAGTGTTATATATATATCTATTGACTAGAGACTTACGGCAGATGTCATCGTATATTATGAGGATCTTAAAAGACTTTGTTCAAAGCAAATCCCAAAAGTAAGTGTCATTATAAGCGTATCGCTTATCAAATCTTTAATGGATCTAAGTACATGAATGATTCGAATGTAAATCGATCCACGAATACTTGAGAGAGTTGAATGTGAGATTCCTCATCGTCTAAGCGAAATGACGTAATGCGCCTTATACATGCAACACAACTCCCATTAATGAGATGTGTCTTGGGTTGGAACCCAAGAAGAAAGCCATGAGGGGAGGCCCAAAGGCGAGCATATCTCGTTATGCTGGGCTGTTAAACTAAAGTTAACTCATATAATCGATAGTCTAAAGCTAGCTCATATATACTTATTTTGTTATAGTTACGTGATCAAAATTGTCTCAATGAGTATTATGATTGGACTACTACAAAACCGAATTCGGATTATGTTGCTACATATTCTAACTTTCATGAAGTTATAAATTGCTTAAAGCTCTTGAAGAGCATATACGAGATGTATCAATAAACGAAGATATTGATATGAGTGGTAGATATGCCATGCTGATCTTCCAATGGTTTTGAACCATACATAGTAATGTGTTAATTAGCTTCTACTGCTTAGTTATTACATAATGTATGAATTTGAACATGTGAGGTTGTTTCTAACATTATTACATGAGGTAAGACCTATTAAATTGTATAGCTCTCTTGGTATTGTCTTCCTTTTGCAGGTATGAAATCTTGTGATGAGCCCCTGTATGCAAAACGAACAAGATCTCACTTCAGGGATATACAAATCAAACCGCTATTTACTGTACATGAAACTTGCAACAATCAGGGGGGAGAATCTCATCAGGGGAAGCATCCAGAAGTATGCTACCTAGAGACATATGCGCGTTGGACTCTTTTTCTCCTCTTCGACCAGGGTGTTTTTTTCCCACAGGTTTTTATTACTTGGCATGGTTTTTAAAGGACAACACTAAGCACCCAACATCATATTATTAATGGACATCCAAAGGGGAGTGTTGTAAATATTATAATATATGTGGATGTCCTTGTAAATACTCATTAGTTATGTCCTTAAGATATAAATCATATTCCTATATAAAGGAGCCTAATGAGAATGAAAGTAACACTTCTTCCTCTCCCTACATTTTGTTCTTCTCTTTTCTCTCTACGTATTCATTAGTTTATAACAGAATGAGTTTATTGAGTATATATTGGTGCTGATATGGAGATGATTAAGCTTTGTGTGAAATGTATGAGTTATCAAGTGCTTGATCTTAGTGGTTAAATTACAAACATATCAGTAGTTGATTGCGGGTTTAAACTTTAAAGCACGGATCGATTGATGTTTTGGAAAGTGCAAACTGATGGTTGGTTGATTGCATGATTTTCAAAACACAAATTAATCCTTTCATTGAGTGCATTAAGTGAGGGGGAGAATTCCATTCTCTATGAATACCTACTCAAGCTCGGTCATGGCCCAGTGCGCTGGCACTGGGGCCCAGAGCTGAAGGGCACTTTTTTTTTTCTTTTGTTATATATATAGGTGTAATTAATATATATATATATATATATATATATTTTTTTTTTTTCTTATTCATTTGTTCCGGTCTCTTCTTCTCTCTCAAACTCTTAATGTTCTAATTCTCTCTTCCAAATTCAAATACCCATTGCAACATAAAGAAGTTTGATTGGAGATTGATGTTCTCCGGAACCAAATTTTTTTTGGTTTGCTCTCTTTATAAATTACTCATGATCCTTAGAAATTTTTCATCCTCTCTCAATTTCATATCTCCTCTCTCACAATCCAGTTTTTTAAAGACTGAACATAAGGTTACTATGAATATCACATCTTCAAATTCTTTTTTTTGGGTTGAAAAATGTTGCTTCGAATCTCCCCCTTTTACTTTTTTCTTTTCTTTTCTGAAATCATGCATCTGAGATATATGAAATTGTGCTTATGAAATTGTTCTTATGTTTTTGCAGAGAAGATTAGAATTTAGTTTTGTGCGTGGGACCTTGGTTTTGATAGATTGAATTTTATGTTTCTGAGACTAATAGTTTAAAGCCACTATGAACCATTTATATAGGTAGAATTTAGAATGTGCAATGATTTTGAAGCTTTTGTTGGGACCTTAAAGTAGTAGGGTTTGTTGTTGCTTTTTTGGTAAAATTGATTTTGAAGCCAATTTTAGGTTTGTTGTTGCTTTTTAAACCCTAAACTATAAGTTCTAAACCATAGACCCTAAACTCTAAACTGTAGACCTAAACCCAACGAAGAAGTTATAGCTGTTTTAGTGCGTACAGGTCATTCTGCGCGGAAATTTTTATGTACTCGGGATTGCAGCTTTTTGTAGCTTCTTTTAATCCTTCTAAATGGTTCAAGTGGAACTATTTACTCGCTATCTACTTCTTTTTGTAGATATGTCTCATAGAGACATTGAGTGCCTCGCAGATAGTGGAATTATCCACAACATTCTAAAGAACCGGCAATTATCTTTGGATTTTGTGCCTTTGTAAATCTTCTGTGACTACAATAATTGAATCATATCGGTCATTCAGGGACACGGTTTAGCTTGAATCTTGATGCTCATGGCACCATGATCACATCACAGATGCTCTCTATGCATTGAGAGGCAACCGAACCATGTTGAGCTTTAAAGACATTCCTGCTAATAGCTTTCATTTGAAAACACATTGTGAGAATGAAAAAAATTCTTTTGTGTATACCTTCTCATGAATACGGACTGAAGTGCATCTTGGAGAAATTCATGTGTCAATCTAGTGGACTGTATGTCACTATGATTATGATTCGAATATCAAATCACATGTTGTCGCCAAACATGATATTTGGGACACCGACTCATATAGGCTTTGGTTTGACCAAATTGGTCATCCTAGAAGAGATATAATTGTCCAAATTTTAAGAAATTCTCATGGACATCCATTCTTCTGCTTAAAACGAAGACATTCGGGATCTAGCTTCTTCATGAAGCATGATGGTGACACCATGGTTGTAAATGGCGGCACCCGGGGGACATTGACGTCACCCGAACACGGTTCCAACTTTCCGGAGGCCGTCCAGTCAATTCCTCAAGCAATTGAGGTGCACACGGCCTTCCCTCGATGTCTCATTGCTCGTTTTGAAAGCCTATTCTTTAGCTAAATTAGGAATGAGATCCTCCTACGCTAAATGACACAAAAGTGAACATTATATTCTTACATCAAACTATGTAGATTGATACAACCAACTTGCGGACACCTTTTATGTTTTATGGTGTTGGTTGAAGTGTTAACACTGTCACGTGTTACACTATTATCTACTGTTTATGCTGCTTATACTTCTACGAGCTCACTACCCATTCTTTAACGAAGTTTATCGGGATATAAGTTGAAGTGTCATGTACCCCATGTTACTATTATCTATTGTTTATGCTGCTTATACTTCTACGGGCTCACTACCCATTCTTTAAAGAAGTTTATCGGGATGTAAGTTGAAGTGTCATGTATCCTATTTCACACGCATACGGTCTCACCGAGGCTATGACCAAACAACTTTAGCTTGTCGCTCGAACATTATTTGTCGCCAATCTTTCTATTGCGTCTTGGGGCTATGCAATATTTGCATGCAACTTTACTATTCATCTACGACCCACCGTCATTGAATATTTTTGTACTACAGCTCGTGACTGTGTACCACAATTACAATCCTTGAGCTTAAACAAGATTGAAACAGATCTCCAATCCTTGAGCTCGGCTATATGTTATTTCTAGGTGTCAAATCGCACTGCCACTGCGCACAATAATGGGTCATTTGAGATTAATAAGTTTTGGTTGGATATGAACCTCCACCTATAATCCGCATATGTAGACACCTTGTCAGGCGATCTCATTCACCACTAAATGTGGATTGTCACTTTGATGAGACAATATTTCGCCGTTAGGGAGAGATAAGAACACAAATATTCAAGTGGAACGACGTGAATTGTCGTGGTTTGTCCCTACTAAGTCCATCTTGATTCCAAATGCTAAAGTGTTAGAGTGACGAGATCACATGCTGTAAATATGTCTGCAAAGATTAATGTCTTATCAAAAGGACATGGCGTGACCAAAATGAGTTGGTCTTAACGCCATCACCTTAGATGGTGATATAATGACGCAATATATGGCAAAATTGGTGTCACAAGGCCGTGTGGCTCCCCAAAAGGAGGGAGGCCTTTAGGTTAGATATTTTCTCGCACTAGGAAGAAAGCGAGCTTGACACAATCTGATCCATTGATCAGTGATACTCAAATCCGTCTCATGAAGTCTGAATTGTGATTATCGTTGATGGACGCCTCAATGTCAAATTCAATCCATATAGAGATCTCTACAAGTATTACACTAGTGTACATAAGGACGTGGATAATAAATCTACTATCGAACCACCCTTCGTTGATGGATATCAACTTTAGTTGATTGGCCTAATGGAAAGATGCAATCCAACATTAACAAAGAGATAGGTCCTTAGACAGGTGATGCCGACACCACAAGCTAAACTCTATCAACTATGCCTTTGTAGATAGCATAGTGAGAACAAGAGTTTAGACTCACCTTATGGCGTAAGGTCTCTCACTAACACGCACTGAGATCGACTACGATGAGATATGCTCTCGTAATGGATGTCTTTGAACTCCACTATTTTGTCAGTTTGGTAGTTTATGAATAACTGAACATGTAGCCTATGAATGTGGTCATAATAACATCTCTACGGATCACAGATATGCATGAAGGTCTTGAATATACTTCATTCACCGAATCAAGTGGCTCCAGACCATAGGAGCACGCGTTTGCTAAAGGTATTGAAACGCACATGAATTCTACTTGATTGGGAACAGATATGTGAATTATGTCTTTGCGTGTTTATTCCGGATTTACATGGATTCTTGATGGATCAGAGATGCCAATATGTATCAACATCCGAAGAAAAAGATCTTGGGAAGACACAGTTTCGATAAGGCACTCGATGACTGTATTGATGATGATTTTTCATCAATCGGCTTCCATCAATCGGCTTAGGCGCTCTATAACTAGTGAGGCCTACATATACTCTCATGATTAGTCAAAGTTTTGCTCTAAAGAGAGATCCATTTTTTTTTCTAAAGCAAGATGACAATATGTGTTAAGAGATGAAGTTCACATTTAAGTACAATAAGACGCATCAATGTACTCACACAATACGAAAGACTTGACATCTTATTCGCTATGAAAAGTTGTAAAGCTAAGTGTAGCTATGCGCCCACGCAATGCCAATGTAATGACAGTAACTCTTTTTTCAATACTTAATGGTATGAAAGGTTGAGGCTTATTTTATCCCTACATAAGAAAGACACATCAATTGCGAAATCAGAATCTATCAAATTCGTAGGTCAACTTCCATGGGACCTACAGAAAATCTCACTCACTGGAAATGATGAAATTTGGTACCATTAGAAAGGTCTATGTGTCTTCTTTCCAGGATACCAACCATTTGATCATATCTTTCATATTGAGTTAGTCATGGACCGTTTTCGTAAAGTAGAACGAATCTGTCCGAAATCTGATTTTGGCAAAACAGTCAACTTCGACGGGACTTTGTGAATATCTTAATGAACCATACGTGTTTAATATACGGTTGGAAAGAT
The DNA here is from genome assembly GCA_010134655.1 of Fragaria nilgerrensis. NCBI lineage: Eukaryota > Viridiplantae > Streptophyta > Magnoliopsida > Rosales > Rosaceae > Fragaria > Fragaria nilgerrensis. The sequence continues at coordinate 6,336 of CM020980.1, forward strand.
AAATGAGTCTAGTTTCCAAAACCATTTACGGTTCATTCATATGTATTTCTTAGAGGAAGTTACGGCTGTTCTAGTAACTGAAGGTCATGCTGCGCGGAAATCTAATTTCCTGCACAAACTTATGTTTTGATTTCACAAGCGGCCTTCGCCTCAAGATCTAAGTGTATAAAGATCATTTGAGGACAATATGGCATGATCTAGTTAATCATTGCCCAGTGCCACATTTGAAGACATGTTAAAGAGCATGGACATGCTAAATTGTTGAAACTTCCATGATTAGTAAAAATCAAGAAGAGCCCTATTGATGTAAAGATCAGAGGGAGGTGCGAACTTCAGGGGGAGTCTAGCACATACATACATGTCACTATCAAATGTGAAGGGTGCGTTGTACTCTTTTTCTCTTACGATCAAGGTTCAGTTTTTCTCCCACAAGTTTTTGTGACTTGACGAGATTTTTGACGAGTAACAGATCAACACCATCAGCATATCAGCGCGCGCACAAGGGGGAGTGTTCTAGGATATTCTGTATCTTTGTAGATATTCTTTATGTGTGCCTTGGCCTTGTGCCAATATGATATGTAGTTTGACTAGATCTATGTATTCCTTATCATTACCATATTGGTACTTTGTAATTCTATATATAAATGGCTCATATCAATGAATAAGATGATGATTCTCTATTATTTTACTATCTCTCTCTTTCTCTACACTTTACCCTTCATCAAACATATAATTATATAGAACATAAAACCTAAAATCATATTGTTCAAATCAAATATTTAATACGAAAATAAAGACAAAAACGACGTCGTTTTAGAGAGATTCGGTTTTTCGTCAGTTCGGTTCGGTTTCTCAAGGGCTGAAACCAAAACCAAACCAACTCATTTGGTTCGGTTCGGTTTTTCTTAATTCGGTTTGGTTTTTTCTGTTTCGGTTTGGTTTTCGACTCGTTTTTTTTGGTTTTCGGTTTCAAAATTTCACCCCTACTACTGCCCCTAGTGGATCCTCCTACTGCCCCCAGTAGACCCCCTACTGCCCCCAGTAGACCCCATACTGCCCCTAGTATACCCACCCTACTGCCAGTAGACCCCGGACAAACCCAGATATATTGCCTCCAAAGACCCCCTACTGCTGCCCCCAGTATACCCACCTACTCTACTGCCAGTAGACCTCCGGACAGACCCCATACATATTGCCTCCAAAAGACCCCCTATTGCCTCCCTATATCCCCGACAGACCCCTATTCCCCCAATAGATTCCCTAGCTTTTCGTCGGGTCCGGTCAACGTAGTCGGAGCCCGGTCAACGGCCCCGTGCCCGGTCAACATTGGTCATGAGAATCAGTCATGAAACGTATTTATAATACTCTTCAATGGTCATTTTATTTATTTAATTCATTAATGTATAACTTTCGTTCTCTGCTGTTAAGTTGGCTCTTAAAATTTAGTAGTCGAGCCGGTCAACGGCCCCCGGTGCCCGGTCAACGACATTGGTCATGAAATCAGGTTATAGAACTTTATTTTATAATACTCTTCTAATGGTCTATTTTAGTTTATTAATTCATTAAAGTATAACTGTCTTTCTGCTGTTTAAGTTTGGCTCTTAAAATTTTAAAATCTGATTTTGTTAGTAAAATAAAATTCTTAAAATTAAGGCTAGTCTGCTTTTCATCATCCCCAATAGGCCTCAAATTGGATAAGTAGTACTTGATCAGAGCCCTATCGAATCAAATTTAATGTACTAGACACGAATCTGGACAGGCGAGCTTGTTAGAGGAAATTGTAAACGGACGGACAGATCGTGTTCGGGCCAAGTTGCGGATCCGGGCCAGACCCGCCCTTGTTGTGACCTATATAGAACTTACTAATCCCAAACTGGATGGCCCGTCTCACAAATCAACGATGTTCGCTACGAGGAACCTCCGCCGGCAATGCTTCAAGTCCGTGTCTTGTCTCCTCCAAAATCCACCCAGGTACTTGTCGATCTTCTCTGTAACTCAGGGCTTACATCACCCATTTGTTACATTCAAACTTTTGTCTTAAAAATCAGGGCTATGGATCCTAGACTCTCTCCTTACCGGCCGCTCGGGTAGGCCAACAAGGCCGGAATCGGGGGCTGGCCCGCCACACCATTCTATATTTCTTGGGGACCGGTAATGTTCTGATATTTGTTTTGGGGTAATGTTTTCACTGTTGGGGTTTCGGTGACATCTGTTCAACTTCAAACAGTTCCCTGTGGGAACGGAACGGTTTTTTTAAATCGTCGAGGATTTTGAGTGAATCCGTTCGGAGAACTTGGATTCGGTTAAGGGAGATCCCGAACTCGAGCCTGAAAGTAAGCTTTTCATCTTTATGTATTGCAGTTGAATCTCATGTTTCTCTCATGATTCTTGGTTGATCTCAAAACAGCTTTTAAGAAATTTACGATCTTTGTGAAAAATGACTGTTGCCAGTGTACATTTTCATTATAATTTTTTTTGTCATCCTTACAAGTTTGTTCTCTTAGTTTTGGCGAGTGCTACTATATAATGACCTTGTGGTATTAATGGAATTATATTGTTTGAAGAAAAGTGATTGAAAAATGTAAAATAGGGCCTTTGTGGTGTTTTCTTGTTTTAGTCGGTTCACCGAATTGGAAACTCATTGGGTGGGTATTTGTAAAATAGGGCCTTTGTGCTGTATTTTTCTGTTTCTGTTCTCACATGCTTTTATTTAACACAAGCAGGAATTCTGATGAAGAATACATGGATGATTTATCAAAGTATGATGTGCCTGAACTTTGTGAAGTTTGTATGAAGGTTGTAGACCACGTTCCATGCTCGTGTCCCTTCTTGGTCAAGATTCGAAACCCCGAGAACACATCTGTTGGAGAGGGCTATAAAATACTTTGCCGTTGCTGCCGTCGGTCGGATCATGGCCACCCTGATGGAAGCTGGACAGGATTTGCATACAATGAATTATGGAGTACAAGGAATGCGCATTTTGTACCGATAAGTGATGCAGCAGTTAACTATTTGCGTCGCGTCGGTCCCCAGAGTAGAATTTAGGAGAACTGTTATCTTGATAAGAACCTCTAGAAGTGTATGTGTAGTGACGTTAAAGAAGCTTTAGCTTATCACTGTCGTACTACTGCTACTTGCTTCTCTTTTAGACTTCTGAAGATAACTTATTGATATCTTTGTTTATGTCTCCCTTTCACTGATTTCTGCTGTGTCGTACTCTTGATGGTTTTATTTTATTGAGCTAGTTAGCTATCTGTTACTGTTTATGATAACCAATGTCTTTCACTTGCAGGAATTTGCTCAAGCTAACAAAAATTTTACAAGTATTTTATATTCTGGTCGCTTATGGGCAGGTGCAAGACCTCCTATTCATTTTCTTAACTCGTGTATTTTCATGATCGATCCTCGCTGCCATCCATTTTTGTATCTATCTGTGTTGCCATTATGTAAGCAGTAGTGGCACTAAGATTGGGATAGAGGCCAATATACACCAGTATATTAGAGATATAAGGACTATAGAGGACTAAGATTAGGATCGATTTTGAAGATATCAGGCCACATTACACATACCTATGATTAAGGTCTTCAAAAATGTAAAGAGTTCACTATGACCAGCAGTAGATGATGATGATGATAAAGAGCCGAGTGAATGCAGGGTAGTATTTATGGATGGATTCGGATGAAGGTGTATAGGGTTTTAATTGTCATAGCCGTATCCTAATTCTATACGGTTTTAAGATTTGTTGTTTGCTTTTATCTACCTTTAGTTGTAGTTCCATTTCTAGGCCATTGAATGAACAATGCAATAGGAATAGCTGATATGAGGCAATGAATAATGCCTAATCTGAAGGCTACAATATCAGTGTGTGAGAGGATATGTATGGTTTTGGTGGAGAGCTGATATGAGGCAATAGATGATGTACATGATTGGGATTTATAAGGCGTCTTTTCTTGCTGCAAGTCTCTACAGTACTTATCTTGGTGATTTGAAGATTATCTCCTGTAAAAATCTCTGAACTAGAACAAACTACAAACAGAATTTGTCTAGAGTTGCAAACTAAAAGCTATACCAAGAAGCGAATGGATTGACAGGGTCGAATCATTTCGACGTCTTTATAATATCATAGAATAGAGTAAAAGAGTAATGCAAGCATCGACAACAAAATTTGTTTCTCTAAATGATAACCCCTGAAGTAAGCCTTTGTTGATCTTCACATTCAAACCCAACAAAATTTATGCAGTAGTTTTTGTTACATTGTACAGATGGTTAGTGGATTGCTACCAATAGTCACCGCAAGAACAAGATCCATCTATGAAGTGATGAAAGTAATTCCGGTCCCTTACTATCATTACTCTGCTGTAAATCTTGATAACAGCTTTGTAGCTGTGTGACAGTCATCACACACTCGTGGACATTTTTTACAATCCGAATTGGGGTACCTGCAGCTGTACTGGTTAGGCCAAATGCCATGGCCAGTTTTTCACTATGGTAGTTCAGCGCAGTTTCTTTCTCTCCTCATCTATGTTCTGCAAGATCACAGATGTATTAGGAGTGTATCCAGCCTCTTTCAGCTTCTTGTTCATCTCAGCCAGCATTTCATAAATTTTTCTTGTTTGCGGGTGTGTTTTATCACCCATCATGAAGTCATGAACTGCGCCGTTTACTTCTATTGAGCTGAGACCTGGTTCTTTCTTGGTTCCTTGGTCTTTCATCATGGCTTTTCTGACACCAGCAACATCAACCCATTTGTTTGATGCTGCATAGATGTTTGACATCAGAACATTGTAACCGCAATTTTGAGGTTCCAACTTAAGCAGTTGTCTTGCGGCCACTTCAGCCAAGTTGGGACTCTTATGAGTTTTGCAGGCAGCAAGTAGGGAACCCCAAACAATGTGTTAGGCTCCAGGGGCATGCTTTTGATCAATTTGAGAGCCTCATCGAGCTTCCCAGCTCGGCCCTAGCAAATCCACCATGCATCCATAGTGCTCAACCTTTGGAGCCAAGCTAAAGTCATGTACCATTTTCTCGAAAATCTTCTTCCCATCTGCTACCAACCCAGCATGGCTACAAGCATGAAGTAGCCCTATAAATGTGATGTCATTAGGCTTAACACCTTGTCTCTGCATTTCTTCAAAGAGCTCTAAAGCTTGTTTATAGCGAGTCCAGTGATCATGACATTCCACATCTGACTATCTCGATTTATAGCTTCGCTGAACAGCCTGAGAGCGACATCTATCTCCCCACATTTTGCATACATGTCCACTAGAGCTGTTCTTAGTATCACATCAACTTCTATACGCTGCTGGTTTATGTAAGAATGAACCCATTTGCCCAGATCAAGAGCACCTACTTCTCCACATAGTGAAATGAGGCCCACCATTGTAACTTGATTTGGCCTTACTCCACTATCCTTCATCCGAGCAAAGAGCTCTGAAGCCTGATTAGTCCGATTAGCACGTGAATAAGCCGATATCATAGCACTCCAAATCATCACATCTTTCTCCTCGATGCTGTCAAACACAGCCCTCGCATATTCGGCTTCACCACACTTCCCATACATGTCAACCAAAGCAGTGGCCAAAGCCAAAGACATGACAAACCCATTTCTCAAACATAGGCATGCGGCCACTTCCCCAACTCCAAAGCTCCAACGTTCCCGACTCAATAATCAAACTCAACACTGTAATCTCATTAGGAAACTTTCTCTCCTCCAGCATTCTCTTGAAAGTTTCACCCCCTCTTCTACCTCATTGTAACGAATGCATCCTGCAATCGTCACGGTCCATGAAACAACACTTTTCTCAGCCAACCATCAAACAGCCTTCTTGCATAACCCAAATTCCCACACTTGACATACATATCAACTAAGGCAGTAGTTACAGGAACCACCAGCTTCTCATTAGCACTATTCCTCACAACATAACAATGCATTGCTTTCGCCATTTTCACATCAGCAATGTCAGCAAATAAAACCAACCATGCTTATCATAGCAACCTTACTAGGCTTCACTTGCAAGCAATGCATCTCCCTTATAACTTCCAATGCCTCACCAAACCCTCTGTTCCTCACATAGCCATTAATCATAGTACTCCAAAACCACATCTCTCTCACACATTACATCAAATACTAACCGTGCCAACTCCAATCTCCCACATTCACTATACATTTTGATCAACGCGTTACACACGAAAGCATCACAATCCAAACCGCCCTTTAGCGCGAAACCATGGATCTCTCTTCCTAACATTTCAACAGAGGATTGGCCACAGGCTTTAAGGACTGACGGGATGGTGAAGTGGTCTACTGGGTGCCCATTCTTCTCATTTGGGTGTATAATTTGAGTGCATGGTTGTGCTTGATGTAAGATGTCATAAGGAAGTTGTACTGAGCTGAAGGACTTATGTGGGTTTGGAGTGGATTGAGTGGGATTTGAAGGGTGTGGTCAAATTGGGTTTTGATCATGTGGGCATGGAGTTGCTGGGTTTGTTCAAGGCTGGGAGTGAAAGAACAAGTAGTGCTTGGTTGGTGTTTAGTTGGGTTTTGGGTTTGGTTGGATTTGAATTTGGATGGAAGAATTGGTTGTTGGAGCTTTTGAACTGTGAGAGGAAGGAGGGAAGATGATAGGAGATGAGGTCAGGTTGTGACCATACTTTGGTCCATTCAAGTATGAGCTCCGGTATCACAGTTAGATATACTCTATGGCATATAGTAAAAACCAAAAGATATTGGGTGTTTGAAGAATAAATCAAGAAAACAAGAGTGGTTTTGCAAATAAGTATGCAAAACCCTAAACCCCAATTCTCTGCTCTCCTATATAAACACAACCATAGCCTCTAGTCACACATCTCAGTTCAGTTTGCAACACCAAGCCGAATCTCATATTGTCAGGTATGCTTTTCTAATACCCAACTCGTTTCTGTGTTCAGTTTAGTGGTTTGTAGGCTGTAGTGTATCTCTGTGTGTGTTTGTGGAAGTGTTATGTGGTGTCAGAAAGCACATATCGAAGGCTTGTGGGTGGTTTTATTGAAAACCCATGCGCTCAATTCTTGTGCAATAGAAATTGTATTATCATTCTTGATTTCTCTTGGTAAATTTTGTGCAAATTTTTAGTCTTGAGGATGCTTTGCTAGAATGATGAACATGACCTAATTGATTTGCTATAGTTTGAATCTTTGTTAAGATTGATGAACGTGGGGGTGCTAAAGTTTGAATCTTTATAAAGATTGATGAACTTGGGTTTGCTAAAGTTTGAATATTTTCTTTGTTGGGTTTGTCTCTGTTTAATTTCTTGTTATTTTTTCATGTGTTTTGTTGTGTGTTGTGGTGAGCTTATCAGTACAAGGGAAGTCTGTTACTAGAATCATCTGTTTCTGAAGTGTTGTTTAGTGTTGATTAACATGATCCGATATCTTAGTTTTCAATGTGTGGTAGTGATAGTTTAGTACTATTTGGTTGTTCCGAGTAGAATGGGATTGCTAACGTTCTTTGTATTTAAACAGGTTCTTAGATCTGAAAACAATGTCGAATCCAAGGGTTTTCTTTGATATACTGATTGGTAGGATGAAGGCGGGTCGTATTGTAATGCAGTTGTTTGCTGATGCTACACACACCAAGACTGCTGAGAACTTCCGTGCCTTTGCACTGGTGAGAAGGGGATTGGAAGTTCTGGTAAGCGATTGCACTACAAGGGCTCTGCATTTCACCGCATCATCCCAAATTTCATGTGTCAGGGTGGAGATTTCACAAGGGGTAATGGGACTGGAGGAGTCCATCTATGGCGCAAAGTTCGAGGATGAGAACTTCAAGCTGAAGCATACAGGTCCTGGGATTCTGTCCATGGCAAATGCTGGACCAAACACCAATGGTTCTCAGTTCTTCATTTGCACAGATAAGACCTCATGGCTCGATGGAAAGCATGTTGTGTTGGGAAAGTGGTTGATGGTTATAGCGTTGTTCAGAAGATGGAGAAGGTTGGTTCGGATTCAGGGTCGACTACAGAACCTGTGTTTATTGAAAATGTGGTCAGTTGTATGCAGAGTGGTATTGAGTAGCAGTATATCAGCATTTGAATAGAGGCACAAGAGGCTTGGGACTCAGGGTCTTAAGAGGCCCAAAAATTTTTTTTATAGTTGTCCAAAAATAAATAAATTTTTTTTAATAGTTTTTAGGCTGTGCGATCTGACATGAATTAAAGACAACTAACCTAAAACAAAAACAATTACACTTGATGAGGGACTCAAACCATCAATTACTACTTTAAATTTGTACCCATAAAAAAAGTTAAAATATTAAATAGAAGCAACCAAACACGATTAGGTAAGATATTTGTTGTATAGATAGGATTTATAATACAATTAGGATTACTAAACCATCAAGGTTTTGGAATCCTATTTGCATAATAAGTATTTTGCATGAAGATCCTGTATATTTTTGAATGTTATATGCTATTTATATATAAAAAAGAAATTAGGAGCCCAACTCTGAGAGTTCGACTCAGGCCTCAAAATCTCAGGTCCGGGCTTGTATATCAGTGTCTAAAATTAGAATGCTCTTGTAAAGCAAGTAGAACCTGTTGATTTAACGTGAATAAATACATGTAGTTGGATCATCTTGTGTGGTCTGCTAATGGATGTTGTGTTGTTTACAATTCTATTTGAGTTTTCTGTGTTGACTCCACAGCGAAGCAGTCTGCCATTTGAAATCTCAAATCATTTTGAACTTGTCTAGCTTTGGATGCAATGGATGGCATTTGGGGAGCTCATAGGAGAGCTAAAGCCCCCATAAACAGTCCCTCTGCATATCGAACAACTGCACCATCCATCTTCCCGTTCCCGGATAAGTAGTGTAGTGCTGTAAAGTAAAGCTCACAATGCTCACCCACACTTGCATTTGCCTGCTTGCTTGAGATTCTTTCTCACCAAGATCAAAAGATATGTCAGAACTAGTCAATCACCCGCGTGTTGCTGCGGGTTAGAAAATTTTTGACAATCACTGTGATTTGGCTCAGTCTATTTCAGGGTAATATCAACCGACAAAAAAATATGGCTCCACTGACCAAAATAGGCCCAACATAGAGGCCCAAATCTGTTAGAACTAAAGTGGCGCGCTTTGCCGCGGAATTTGCGAGATTTGTGTTCTTAATTTATGCGGCAAAGTTCAGAAACTTTGATACATTAGAATTATGACCCGCGTTTTGCTGCGGGATTTGCGAGATTTGTGTTCATAATTTTTCTTCTTTTCTTCTCATTTCTAATGTATCAAAGTGCAAGATCTATATAGATTCAATTTGAAATACTTAAACAACAAAGCATTTATCATAGTAGTAAGAGTATATCTCTTATGTTCTTTCTCTTCGATTCTTTCTTTCACTGTTTTCCAATCTACTCTTTTTATCGAAGACAGAACAGAGCAAATTTCAGAGGGTCATTTCTAGATAGTGTGCGAACTGCGAAGCCTAATCTACTCTCTTTTTTTCAGCAAAAAAAAAAAAAAAAAAAAACTGGCTCAAGCCCAACACTGTTTTTTACTATATATGAACAGTAAATCACTGTAGATGATTATGACCCGCGCTTTGCCGCGGGATTTGCGAGATTTGTGTTCATAATTTTTCTTCTTTCTTCTTATTTCTAATATATCAAAGTGCAAGATGTATATAGATTCAATTTGAAATACTTAACAACAAAGCCTCATAGTAGTAAGATATATCTCTTATGTTCTTTCTCCTCGATTCTTTCTTTCACTCTTATCCCAATCTACTCTTTTCATCGGAGACAGAACATAGCAAATTTCAGAGGGTCATTTCTTGATAGTATGCGAACTGCGAAGCCCTACTCTTTTTTTTTCAGAAAAAAAAAAACGGGCCCAAGCCCAACACTGTTCTTGAAAAGTGCTTATGAACAGTGATCAACAATAGTATTAGTAAATTAGTAGTCATTAACATGTCCAGGTCTTTGCCTAAGGATCATCACTTTGCAAAACAGTATAGCCATGAACAAATGATTCCTATAATGTCAAATGCGCGAGCCTACGCCAGAAGCCATACTAGATCATTTCCAACTATCTGCTGCGCTAGGTTTTCACATACATCGTTTGCCACTTTGTCTTTCTTTACTACGAAGAAGGTGCCATAAAATATGCCACCGTGAAGCAGCGAGTTGACATTGGAGCGGGCAGCTTTGGAGGGTTTGGGATTCTCACATATGCACCGGCAAACTGGTTTTTATAGTAATTTGTTATGTGATTGGCACAACCTTACGAGCCAGTCCTAGTGGATCTTCAATGAGGGTGTTATATCAATGTTATATTGGGATGGTATGTTTGCCTAAACTTCAATTTATTGTTGATGAGATGTATAATGACTATAATCATACAATGCAAGTGATCAGATCATCTAGTCCTTATTTGCATGAAGTAGAAATAAAGTTCTACTGGGTTTACTACTGGGTTGTAAACTTCTACTGGGTTTACTAGCGAGCAATAAAGTTGTGTTTCTCATAATCCCGGGGACTATGTAGAATCACGGTGGAACATATAAACAAGAGACAATCATGTACAAGAGAAACAAGGGCATGTAGTGGTTCACCATGCCATCGGAGAACATGGCTACGTCCACTTAAGATTTCACTATCATGCCCAATATGCCTTTGGTGTTACAAGAACTCTCCAAGGTGGAGTGAGTAGGGATCGGGATAGGGAGATATTCAGCCCCTTTATACATATGGGAAGCCTTCCTTTTATAGCTAAGGAAGGTTCCCTCTTATTACATGTTACCAATGTGGGACAAAGTGCACATAACTATTATTAAGGTGTCTTCTTGTGGAGTTTGGAGGAACACCTTCCCGACGCGGTACGGATGATACTTCACCATGCCGAGGTAGCCTAGATGTCGGTCTACGTAAGTATGTCGGGGCGGGGCCTTTCATGGCCGGAAAACAGTCTACGAGGTCATTGCTTATGCTTGCGGAATATCTACATACAATTGTCCCCCCAACTCCCGAGTAAGAGGACCATCTTACTTGGAGAGTTATAAATAAATAAATGGTATGCCGCCAAGCATAAGTAACGACCGATGGAGTAACGGCATACACCCCCTATCCCCCTAACTCTCTAAGAAGAAGGTTCTCTTACTCGAAAATATTCCCTCTCCCCCTTTCTCACAATTTTCTCCTCTCTTTTTGAAGGGAGTGACAAGATTCACTATGTCTCCTCAAGTCTTGCTCGGGTGTTGCTTGCTGACATTCTCTACTTTTGGTGCATTGGTCTTGCTCCTTTTTACACACGGGTGTTACTCGGGTGTTGTCTTTACTTGCTTATTTCGGGTCTTACTTTTCTTGATATACATCATAACCTTTAAGTCCGCCGATAAGACAAAAAATGTCCCTCCCGACCCCCGACCTAACTTACTGCGGTTTTTCACTTTTCTAATGGCAAGGTACTAGTACTGTTGGTTCCCCTTTTACGGTCATCCGGGTGTTACACTTTTCCATGGACAAATGTAGCAAGCCCTTTCCATATTTGGTATTACTACTCGAGTGACGGGGTGTTAATGTCGTTGTGGTTTATCAAGCCACTTGCTCCGTTTTTAAAGGGATGATACAAAACTTATGCCTTTCGGTGAATTACCTATCCCGCTTGGTCTTACTCGGGATTTCAATAACTTATGCCTCTTGGTTAATTGCCTATCCCGCTTGATATTACTCTGGATTTCCATGACTTACGCCTTTCTCGGTCGAATGCCAATCTCTCGATCGAATGCCACTCTTCCGGTTGAATGTCAATCTCTTGGTCGAATGCCACTCTCTCGGTGGTTTCTCAGTCTAATCATGAAGACTTAGACTGTCATATCCTGATTGTGTTTCCAATCCAATTGTGAAGACTTGTAACTCTCTATGCAATGTCCGGGAGGTAAAATAATATGTAAACATAGAATATGTACAATTTCCTCATGGACTGCCTTTGAAGAAAGCTGACGGGTGTGCGCAATAGGAGGTACGGTAGAATAGACTTTCAGTGGAGTCTCGTGCATTCCGCTCCTCGGGTTACTGGTGTCCCTAATGTCCTGACATAATCACATCATTAATTAAATGAACTTAATATTGACCAATCATAAATTCATCGATCAATCATAACTGTTACTCCCCCCATGATTTCCATTTCTTACTGGGTGTGCCCTAATTACTCTAGGCATCCATAAACTGTTTAGACACCAACACCACAATACCAATGTTGAATCCAATACTCAATTCACCACCCTAACCAAAATCATATTTACAGTAATCAACTCATAAAACACTCCATCTTTTGGATGCTTACTACTTCACACACATTTAATCAAACATGCCCATATGGCCACTTCAAGGCCTCACATACAACTTTAGAATCATACCACAAATAGGTCTAGCATATATATAGGCAAACAAGAACCGTATCAAGGACCCTCACGTACATAGCAGCAACATTAATTCCAAACCACACCACTCACACAAACTACTATGGACACCCACATACCATCACACACCACGAAAGCTTCTAATAAGGCTAGTAAATCATCCTTGTAATTCTGGAACGTAACATGGTTCTCTTACTCTAGCAGCATGCTTATACACACACACTTAGCTCAACCGAAAACAAGAAAGCATACTCAAAATTCTGGGACTTTACCAACTGCAGGGTAAACTTTGAAAAATCACCGACTTTTCAATTTTCATTGAAATAAGCTGAAACTTTCCAGATCTCTTGTAGGCTAACAAGGAAGCAACATGTAAAAGTTTCAGAAAATTTGGAGATTTAAAAGTTAGCTAAACGAATTTCCAAAGTGGCTGCAGAACCAAACAGTTTCTGTAGAATTTTCCGAATTTCTTTAATCCCAGAGGCTATGTAGAATCACGGTGGAACATGTAAACAAGAGACAATCATGGGCAAGAGACAAGGGCATATAGTGGTTCACCATGCCATCGGAGGACATGACTACGTCCACTTAAGATTCTACTATTCTGGCCAGTATGCCTTTGGTGTTACAAGGGCTCTCCAAGATGGAGTGAGTAGGGATCATGATCCATCCTTTCCACATCTCTCCAAGATGGAGTGAGTAGGGATCATCCATCCTTTCTACATATGGGAAGCCTTCCTTTTATAGCTAAGGAAGGTTCCCTCTTATTACATGTTACCAATGTGGGACTAACTACACATATATCTTATCATTGTGTCTTCTTGTGAAGCATGGAGAAACACATTCCCGATGTGGTACCGATAATCTTTCATCATGGCGAGGTAGCCCGGATGTCAGTCTACTGGAAGACAGTCTACGAGGTCGTTTCTTTTGCTTGCGGTATACATACAATCTACAAGTTGTTTATTATGGTAAGAATGAGTATCTGTTGTGTATAACTAGCATGAAAATGAAAGGGAGATACTGTAATGCAAGTTTACTGGGGGGCATTAAACTTCTACTGAGTTTACTAGGGGGCTAAAATTTGTTTATTAGGGTATATGTTGTGTGTTGTGACCATGAAATTGAAAGGGGATCAGAATTATATAATGCTTGATCATTGTCTCTAGATTATATTTAAATATCAGAATTATATTTCACTATGATCAAGCATTTAACAACCTATGAGTCATCTCTCTCAGTCTGAATATCTCAATCATGTAAATGAAAGATCAGATTTAGAGAAAACACGAGATCAACACTTTCAATGGTATAGATAAGGAAATAAACTCGTATTTAAATTTCTATAACTTACTCGTCGAATTGTCAACTTACCATAAGATGGTGAAGATAAATTACGTTGAACAAAATCAAGCATTTGATTTCGTCCAAGCGACGAGTTTGTTCGTTCACAGTTGCACGGGTCATCTTCAAGGTATCCGTTACCCACAACAACTCAACAATGTGTGGATCCTCTTCTTCATGCACATCCATGGAGGAAGGTGTACGGTACCAAAATCAACAAACTCAACATATTGTATTCCTTCTTCATGCACATCCATGGAGGAAGGTTTACGGTACCAAATCAGCGGCCATACACTGTATTGAAGACTCATGTTGTCAAAGAGTTGAATCGTCGGATGAGAGCCCGAGCCTCACATTTTCGGACCTCTGACGTAAAATGAGGAAACTCCCTGTCTATATGCTTCCAGCCCCCCCCTCAGCAGGGTATAAGGGTATCTTCGTCATGCAATTCCTATCGCGTGCCATCTCATAGTTTGGCCATTGTGAAGACATGTACAACCGCTTCAAGCCTTCCCTCAACGGGTAATACCGAAGTACATTCACAGGTTTCCTATTTCCTTCGGAGTCAGCTTATACCTGTCAGTTGAACATGCCGGACATGCGTCAAGGCCACCAAGGTCATTCCCTTCTAGATCTTTACCCCGAAGAGAACGCAGTCATATCTGCTGCATGGATCTTGATGTAGGAAAGCCCAAGATCTTTCAGGATCCATCAGACCTTATGATGAGTGGTGGAAGACGATGACCGTGGCGCAGCATCGAAGCAGTGTACTGTAATAATCATCACAGCCTTCACGGTCGATTTCGTCTCAACTTTAAGAGAGCGGTCTTCGCTGACAACCGGGTACACACAGGGTCGTTGGAAAGCAAGCAGTTTTGTTGTACTTGTCAATACCAGCAGTGTTGACAACTCTCTAGGGAAGGCTGCCCGGCTCAGACATTACTGTCTTTGACGCATACACCCGCTCTCATAAGGAAACATTCGTTGATGAAGGCCGTTGTTGGATCATTTGATGTACTGCCTTCTTTAGAAAATGCCATGATCATGCGGACCCCCTGATGATGTTTCACACCGTGATATAACCAACATGTGTACTTCTCCCAAAACCCGTTAATCTTCAGGTGCTGCCATACTTTGTCAATCGCAAATCGATACATATCGCTGCGACACTGACATTTCGTGCACGGGCAATAGAAAATTGTATTCCCGTAGCATTGGCCAGCGCATATTCCAGAAAACTTATAACTTCTTTACCATATCTTTTGTCCCATTTTGGAAGCGAAATCCAACTCTTATCCATATCTTGAAATATAACAAAATATATATTATAACTCTAATTAATTAATTCCATATATAAAATCTCATTCATTATATTCTACGTACTACAACTAATTATACAATTAATTAACACATATATATACTTAATAATTACATAACAAGATAATATATCAATATCATCACAAAATCATCATCAACTCATATCATCACAACTCATACCATCACACAATATTATAAATAATAACATATAGATATATATATATATATATTCTACTACTTATAACAACAACTTCATATATATTATCAAATCATCAACCAATCGATCACACATATATATATACATCCAATGTACTCAAAATCGATCAACTCAATCACACTTAAACTCGATCAACTCAAATAAAACTCAAAATCAACATATATACACATATATGTACCTATATATAGCTCCACAAACTAATTATGGACAGATTTCGACAACACCCAACTTTTTCCCTGTTTTTTTTTTCCAGATGAGCTGCTGTCCAGATCTGCAAATATAATGCACTTTAGCCGAAAAATTATATATTTCGTGGGCTAAACTTTTATATAGACGTCGGCTAAAGTTCACAGACTAAAGTTGACCATAGCCGACGAAAATTTAAATTAGCCGATGAAGGAAAATTTCGTCGGCTAAAGTCCACGTTAGCTGACGAAAAATAATTCGTCAGCCTGGTTTTTTTATTTTCGTCGGCTAAAGCCTTTCTTCTGGTAGTGATTGCTTTAAATCCAGATTTAGACCTTCCCAGAATTCTCTGGAATGTCTTGCGCAGTAATCCATTCTTTCTTTCCCAAGGAAATCACAGCAGTGAAAACCTTCCTTCTTCTGCCCTCAATCAGACCTTTGACAAAAATCTATGATTTTCCTTCCTTTCCGGTGAGCAATTAGGGTTTCTGCAAGGGAAATAAAGTCAGATAAATAAGATAGGGTGGACAGAATTAAATGACGAAATTAAGGAAAGAATCCCTTAATTTCTGATTATATTATCCCTTGATTACTGCAGAATTCGTCCTTCCCCTTTTATACACGTTTACAGATTCCTATTCCAAGTTGGATTAGGTCTCCTGACTGCAAATGGTTTTCTTGTCTCATTAGAAAATAAATTTCCTAAATATTTTAGGAAAGTCAGAATAAGAAAGATTCAGAAATAATAAGTTTCCTAAATCAAAATAAGAAAGTTTCTTAAAATGAAATAGATAACTTTCCTTTCAAAACAGGAAGGTTTCTAAATGACTTATCCTCAAATTCTGCTACTTAATGAGACTCCTTGCTGGCACCAGGAATCCTCATTTGATTAGGATTTCTCTCAATTCTTGCTCTTTAGCCTTCTTTTGTGTAAAACTGCCTCTTTTGACCTACAACACAGAAATAAGCTAGAAATGACATTATTAGGGAAATAATGAAGCTAAATAGGGTCAGAAATATATTAAGAACATAGCATAAAATGCGTCTATCATGGATTCGCTGGAGGGACCCTTCAAGTATGTCCTTATTTTCCTTGATTTCGCCTGCAAATTGGTTGAATTCCTCACTGAGTATAGCGAGGTTTTCCTGGTTAGCATTCCAAAGGACTCTGTCCTTTGTGACCTGTTTAGAGAGGCCTGCGACGCTCTGTTGAGTGGCGTCGACTTTCTTCTCCAGATGAAGAACGGCCTGATCGGACTGGGCTTTCAAACCCTCGATATGGCTTTTTAGCTCCTCGATCATCTGGCGGACTTATTCCGTAGTCAGAGTAAGTCATGTGTCCTAGCTTCGTTGTGGTCCTACCATTGTGGCTTCGTTGAAGTTCGGGTTCCCAAACTGAGTAAGGACCTGATCTTTGTTGAAAGATCGACAAGCCGCGTTGTTATGGGGCTTGTATCGTGGTGATTTATGCTTGAGGCAAGAAAACTGGGGTTTCCCGTACGGGGATTCGCTTGGTTTCCTAATGGTGAATAGGATGTTGTACTCCTGATTCCACTAGGCGTGCCAAATGTTTTGGCCACGATCCTCAGCAGAGGCAGAGAGGTAACTTAGCAGTACCAAAAGTAAAATAACGGATGCGGGCATGCCACCGCACGGGCGCGGAATGAGAATGTGCTGGTGCTGGATTTCTAATCAAACGAGAGTAGGGCTCCAATGCCACCTCGCGGACGAGGAATGACGAGTAGCCTTCCTATTCGTTTGCAATCGATACTCACTGTTATAGTGAGCAGAGCAATTAATCAAGATAGTGACCGAGGGCGAGACCGAACGGTTCTGTAAACTAAGGCGAGATGCGCTTTTGCGTTAAGGTTTCGAGAAACTCGAAGATTTGTTGTAGTTGTATGATTTGATTGTGCGTCTATGAATGATCCTCGAACCCCTTTATATAAGGACTCACAGCTAACTAGTAAAGGTGTAACCACAATCTAATTTGGACTCATTAATCAGAGTAACACAATGACACGTCTTGCTCGCGAACTAAACATCTACATAACATGTGTCCAGTCACACAACCAGACTCCCCTAGGTCACAAGTACTACCTCCGTGTTATCCAAAACCCTGTAGTCTCCTATGCAAACTCAAACAACAAGTCTCCCTACCCCGTGGGGTGCTACAGTCCTTTTAGGAAACTATCTCACGCGCCTTCGAAGCTCGCGCTCTTTAACAGGCTTTATTTAAAAATGGCCACAGTATTGGCCTAAATGTTATCCAAAATTTATTATCTAGTTTTGGACTGAAATATCAACTGGGCTCAAACAGAATATATGGTGACCATGATAAGACTATATGAGTTTACTATGTACAAAGAATGGACTTTGACATTTGGTTTTAAAACTTATAGAGATTGATTGCCTTTTTGGTTTGGGTTTTGAAAGAGTTAACTAAATCATAAAAACGCATGTCGTCTGCTCGTACTGCCTCTAGTAGACCCCCCTACTGCCCCCAGTAGGAAAGCAGTAGACCCTCCCACTGCCCCCAGTAGACCACCATACTGGCCCCAGTAGACCCTTCTACTTCCCCCTAGAAGACCCCCAAGTGGATCCTCCTACTGCCTCTAGTAGACCTTCCTACTATCTCCAGTAGACCCTCTACTGCCCCAGTAGACCCTCTACTGCCTAGGGCGGTTCGGTTTCACCTAATACCGGAAACCAACCAAATAAAAAATTTGGTTCGGTTCAGTTCGGTTTGGTATTTTTTGAGACCTTGAACCGAAAACCAAACCAAACCGTGGTCCGGTATGGTTTCGGTTTTTTTTTCGGTTTTTCTTCTTCTTTTTTAAAATAGTTTTTCTTAAAATTTGTATGCTTTTGGCTTAGTAAAAAATTATCGTATTTTAGGTTCTTTTTTTTTCTTCCATTACTTGTTTTTATAAGCACATATAATATATCAATAAATTTTTTGGCAATGATTCTTCAACAAGCCAACAATTTATAAACCAAATAGATACTTCGAAAGTTTAATACTATACTAATACTTTGAAATTTTTCTTAAAATAAACCATAATTTTAAAACTTCTAAGTTCATCTTGAATACAAAATATATACTTCATAGTTTAAAGTCCATCCAAATAAATTCTAAATTTTAAAGTTTAAAAATCATAAATTTGAATAAAGAAGAGAAAAATAAATTAAATATTAAAGTATAATCTAAAGCTCGCAAGAATAAGGTCTTCGATTTTAGAGGTAACATATCATTCTCTATACTTCGCATACACGACACCTAAAACATTTCTATATGTACATAAAATGAAAATAAAAAGAAAAATATTAGAAAAGACAAACATTGTTCTAGGATATTCTATATCTTTCTAGATATTCTTTATATGTGTCTTGGCCTTATGCCAATAGGATATGTAATTTGACTAGATCTATGTATTCCTTATCATTACCATATTGGTACTTTGTAATTCCCTATATAAATGGCTCATATCATTGAATAAGATGATGATTCTCTATTCTCTTACTATCTCTCTGTTTCTCTACACTTTACCCTTTATCACGTTATCATGCACTTTGTTCTAACCCTAGAACTAATAGCCCACCATTTGTTTTTCCAAACCCTAAAACCAAAACCGGAGGTTCTCGGCCCTGCCTCGGTCGTTGTCACCGCCGTCGATCCCCGACTGGCGCTTCCCGGCCGTCCACTCTGCTGCTTTCTTTTCATCCGATCAAGCATCCAAGTTTTTACGGTATGTTTATTTTACAATCCTAAAACTCTTCCAAGTTCAATAACCTCGGGGGAGATAAAGTGCTTTCTCCCTTCTTCTACTTCATTCTATGCTTGGATCAGTGTATTTGTAGGTTTAAAATCTTGGTTTTCCTCTCCGGGTCCAAAGTTGTATTTGATCAACTTTGGTTCTTTCTTTTGAAGGTGTGTTTGATCACCTTCACATAGATTTTCGGGTCGTGTTTGATCGACTCCGGACACTTATACCTTAGGGTTGTGTATGATCAACCCTGACATTTCTTCGGATTGTGTTTGATTAATCCGAGGCCTTTTTCTGAATTGTTTTTGATCAATTCGTGGTTCTTTCGGATTGTGTATGATCAATCCGAAGGACAAACCATTAAAAACATCGTTTGTGATCTCTATCGAGTCTCATAACAGCTTGGTTTTGTATACAAGAGCAATGTAACATTCTGCTCCTTTGAGTTTTGACGCACTCGATGCCTAAGGTGAATCTTCGCTTAGTATCTATGGAACCTTTCATTGGAAAGGATTAAACCACATGTTTTGACCCCCAGGCTAACAAGCCTAGATGCCGAGATTTCACAATCTCATGCGCTCAAAGTCTTTGACACGCCACATCGACAACAGCCTTCAATAACAATCTGTGTAAAAAGTAATTACCATAAAGTATTGTGGAATGCACTCATAGAGCGTTTCTTGAAACGTTCATATAACTCCACTTATTGAGTTATTAGTCAACTGGATTGCTTACCACATTAATCGACTACATATTGTCGATGATCTTTTCTGGCATCATAATCCATAATCTTTAGCGGATTCGATCATCATCAAGTTCTCTAGGTCTTCCAAGTTGGTTTGGAATTACCAACGAGACTTGATTTTGATCATACAATTACAAATGAGAATTGTATATACGCTAATGTGATAAATGTATTTGGGATTGTCCCCTAATGTGGGGACAACAATATGGGTCACGGCAATGGCAGAAAACGCCGTGCCGATGTCTAGAAAAGAAGGGGAGGTGTCACCGGCCCTAATGGCGACACTCCCGATCTAGACACTAATTTGTCAAAACTACTTATGTTAGCTCATGACAATGTAACTGTTGTAGATCTCTGGATCACTGGTTTAAGAGTTGTCGAGCTCTCATTCAAATTATGAATGAGATACGAAAAATCAATATGAGGACAATAAGGTCATCCTCATGATCATGAATTTTGAAGATTCGGATCCAGCTCTAGCTACCCTTGACTTTAACGTCATCGGCTAGATCGACTTTGATTTTCTTTCCAAGCTATATGAAATACGGCGTCGTATCGACGTCCTTCGTCTATTTGAGACCTCGATGTACTCACATTAGCAATAATGAATGCCTTGAGAATTTTTTCGAAGTTATGAAACTATTCTCCTCTTATGGTTCATATTGATTTACAATCAAGATGTACACTTACATCATCCTTAGAAATATGGCATATTGTACCGATTTTGGTTCCTTCTTTTGAAGGTAACTCACGGCACTGTATCCTCAAGAAGGATCGCCAACATGTTTCCGGTTAAGTCTTCTACCCTATAACGGATTTTTCATCATCAATTGTTCAACTAGGCTCATCCAAGCTCAGTGTGATGTCTTAGAATTGTTCGAAATTAAGGAGATAGTGGTTTTAAGTGTGCCTCGCACTACCGACCCTCCACGGACATGCCTGGTCATACTGACTTGGAGTTACCGAAAGCTTTTGATTTTGGATCCCCCTACGCTATTAACCAATTGTCGTCTTGCAAAAGACGTTGAAGACTTATCAAAACCGGACAATCATGATCATGATCGAATCCTCTAGGTCCTCTGAGTTAATTTATGTTCATGTCAAGGAGCTTTTGCTAACTAGTCATGGAGTTTACGACCTTGGAATGACCAAAAGGACTTGATTTTGATCATATACACGTCATTTTGGCTTCGGCTTATGCCCACATGCCATCCGCAAGCTTCAAAGCTTTGTCCATTTTTGCACCACTTTTCGACCGAATTTCCTCATCTCCACCGTCTAGTATCTAGATAATATTGTGTAGATCATCTCTGCAAAATTTCAGTCAATTTGGTGATCGTTAAGGCCTTTAAAATTGTATTTTTCTGGTATAAACATGAACCGGACATAATTCAGTCCGTCCATTTGTTTTTCGATTTTGAGGGCCTTAACGATCACTAAATTGGCTGAAATTTTGCAGAGATTATCTACACAATATTATCTAGTTACTAGACGGTGGAGATGAGGAAATTCGATCGAAAAATGGTGTAAAAATAGAAATCCGCACCAAAACTATTGGTGCAAAGGTCCGCACCTGAAAAAAATCCTATATATATGATCAAATATGACAATGCTGTTTGTAGATCTTTGATTCCTTCACTCGGGCACTTGTTATTAATATCCTCAATATATAGCTCGACGTTTGTTTCATCGAAGAGGTGGCCTCTCATAATATTTTGAAAGCAGCAAGCTAGTCAGCAAATGGAAAAATTTAGAAAAATATATAGACGAAGTCAACAGTTAGATGACCAGGAAACCTTAAAGATATCATCTGTGATTTAGGCCGGAACGAAATTTGGATATTGTACAGAACGAATATGAACTCATCAAATGGATTCCTTTTTTTGGATTAGCTAGCTTGTGTTAATGATTCGTTGTTTGTCCACCTAAAATCTGAGCGCGCCAGCAGGCAACTCTTTCCATTTCGGTTAAAAATATTGATTGCCAAAGAAAATATCCGCTCTCTTGTATTTATCAAAGTCGTTTGATAAACACCTTGGAATAATTATTAGAAAGCCAAATTCGTCATTTTCTCCACGGAAAATGAAAGGAGATCGAGATGCTTTTATTTGTCCTTAATTTGGATTAGGTGAGTTCCACGTTTGTCCACATGCTCTATATTTAATTCCTCATACAAGATTTGAAGTAGAAATCCTAATCGATCATTTTGTGAATTAGTTATTACGACCCTAGCTTGGTTATCTTCAAATCCAACCTTATACTTAGGGTTTAGGGTCGTTCACTAATATTGTTTCTTGGTAATATATATGTTATGATGAAGGATAAAGTGTAGAGACAAAGAGATAGCAAGAAAATTATCATCTTATTCATTGATAGGTGCCCTTTATATAGGGAATTACACAATATCAATATGATAAGGATAAAGAATACATAAATCTAGTCAAACTACATATCCTATTGGCATAAGGCCAAGGTACACATAAAGAATATCTAGAAAGATACAGAATATCCTAGAACACTCCCTCTTGTGCCGCGCGTTGATATGCCGATGGTGCTGATCTGTTGCCTCGTCAAAAACCTCGTCAAGTCACAAAAACCCTGTGAGAGAAAAACTGAACCTTGATCGTAGGAGAAAAAAAGTACAACGCACCATTCACATCTGATAGTGACACATGTATGCATGTGCTAGACTCCCCATGAAGTTCACACCTCCCCTGATCTTTACATCAATCATATGACACTTCCTAATTCTTACTAATCACGGAAATTTTAATAACTTAACATGTCATCTTTAACATGTCTTCAAATGTGGTATTAGGCAATAATTAACTAAATCATGCCGTATTGTCCTCAAATGATCTTTTACACTTAGATCTTGAGGAGAAGACCGCTTGTGAACTCAAAACACAAGTTCGTGCAGGAAATTAGATTTCCGCGCAGCATGACCTTCAGTTAGTAGAACAGCCGTAACTTCCTCTAAGAAATACATATGAACGAACCGTAAATGGTTTTAGAAACAAGACTGATTTAGCTTTCCAACCATATATTACACACGTTCTGGTTCGTTAGGAACTATTCACAAAGTCCCGTCAAATTTGACTGTTTTGCCAAAATCAGATTCTCGGACAGATTTGTCCTACTTTACGAAAACGGCCATAAATCACTCAATATGATAGGTATGATCAAATGGTTGGTGTCCCTGGAAAGTAGACACATATACCTTTCCAATGGTACTAATTTTACCATTTTCCAGTGAGTGAGATGTCCTATAAGTCATGTGGAAGTTGACTTACGAAACTTGGCAGATTCTGATTTCGCTTTTG
Organism: Fragaria nilgerrensis; assembly: GCA_010134655.1. Lineage (NCBI taxonomy): Eukaryota > Viridiplantae > Streptophyta > Magnoliopsida > Rosales > Rosaceae > Fragaria > Fragaria nilgerrensis. The sequence continues at coordinate 29,625 of CM020980.1, forward strand.
ATGTGTCTTTCTTATGTAGGGATAGAATAAGCTTCAACCTTTCATACCATTAAGTATTGAAAAAGGAATTACTGCCATTACATTGACGTTACGTGGGCGCATAACTATACTTAGCTTTACAACTTTTCATAGCGAATGAGATGTCAAGTCTTTCGTATTGTGTTGAGTACATTGATGCGTCTTATTGTACTTAGATGAGAATTTCATCTCTTAACACATATTTGTCATCTTGCTTTAGACAAAACAACGGATCTTTCTTTAGAGTAAAAACTTTAACTAATCATGGGAGTATATGTAGGCCTTGCTAGTTATAGAGCGCTTAAACCGATTGATGGAAAATCATCATCAATATAGTCATCGAGTGCCTTATCGAGACCGTGTCTTCCCAAGATCTTTTTCTTCGGATGTTGATACATATTGGCATCTCTTGATCCATCAAGAGTCCATGTAAAATCAGAATGAACACGCAAAGACATAGTTCATCATATCCCTTCCTAATCAAGTAGAGTTCATGTGCGTTTCAATACCTTTAGCAAACGCGTGCTCATGTGGTCTAGAGCAACTTGATTTGGATGAATGAAGTATGTTTAAGATCTTCATATATATCTTTGATCCCATAAAGATGTTATTATGCCCACATTCATAGGCTGCATGTTCAGTTATTCCGAAACTACTAAACTAACAAAGTAGTGGAGTTCAATGACATCTCTTACGAGAGCATATCTCATCGTAGTCGATCTCAGTGCGTGTTAGTGAGAGACTTTACGTCATAAGGTGAGTCTAAGCTCTTGTTCTCACTGCGCTATCTAACAAAGGTATAGTTGATAGGGTTTACCTTGCGGTATCGGCATCACCTGCCTAAGGACCTATCTCTTTGTTAATGCTGGATCGCATCTTTCCATGAGGCCAATCAACTAAGTTGATATCCATCAACGAAGGGTAATTCGATAGTAGACTCATTATCCCACGTCCTCATGTACACTAGTGTAATACTTGTAAAGATCTCTATATGGATTGGATTTGACATTGAGGCGTCCCCCAATGATAATCACAATTCAGACTTCATGAGACGGATCTGAGTATCACTGATCAATGGATTAGGTTGTGCCAAGCTCGCTTTCTTCCTAGTGCGAGAAAGTATCGAACCTAAAGGTCTCCCTCCTTTTAGGGAGTCACACGGCCTTGTGACACCAATTTTACCACTATATGACGTCACTATATCACCATCCTTGGTGATGGCGTCAAGACCAACACCTTTTGGTCACGCTATGTCCTCTTGTAGGACATCAATCTTTGCAGACATATTTGCAGCATGTGATCTCGTCACTTTAACACTTTAAGCATTTGTGATCAAAATGAGACTTAGTGGGGACAAACCACGATAATTCACGTCGTTCCACTTGAACACTTGTGTTCTTATCTCCCCCTAACGGCGGAAATATTGTCTTATCAAAGTGACAAAACATGAGATAGCCTGACAAGGTTTTTAATATGCGGATTATAGGTGGAACTGTGGAAGTTCATATCCAACCTAAATACTTATTCATCTCAAATGACCCATCATTGTGTGCAGTGACATTGCGATTTGGCACCTAGAAATAACATCTAGCTGAGCTTAAGGGTTGAAGATCCGTTTCAATCCTACAGAGCTCAAGGATTGCAATTTCGTGTCAATCCTCGTACACAGTCACGAGCTGTACAAATATATTCAATGATGGTGGGTCGTAGATGAATAGTAAAGCTGCATGCATATATTGCATAGCCGCAAGACGCAATAGAAAGATTAGTGCACATCAATAATGTTCGAGCGACAAGCTAAAGTTGCTTGGTCGTAGCCTCGGTGAGACCATATTACGTGTGAACATGGGGTACATGACACTTCAACTTATATCCCGATAAACGAAGGGTAGTGAGCCCGTAGAAGTATAAGCAACATAAACAGTAGATAATAGTGTAACACGTGACCAGTGTGTTAACACTTCAACCAACACCATAAAACATAAAAAGGTGTCCGCAAGTTGGTTGTATCAATCTACATAGTTTGATGTAAGAATAGAATGTTCAGTTTTGTGTCATTTAGCGTATGAGGGTCTCATTCCTAATTTAGCTAAAGAATAGGCTTTCAAAACGAGCAATGAGCATTTCAAGGGGCCAATGTGACATCGAGGGAAGGCCGATGCACCTCAATTGCTTGAGGAATTGACCGGACGACCTCCAGGAAGTTGGAGTCATGTTCAGGTGACGTCAATGTCCCTCGGGTCACCACCATGCTTCATGGTGATGCTAGATCCCAAATGTCTTTGTTTTGAGCGGAAGAATGGATGTCCATGAGAATTTCTCAAAATTTGGACCATTATATCTCTTCCAAGATGACCGATTTGGTCAAACCAAAGCCTATATAAGTCGGTGTCCCAAATATCATGTTTGGCGACAACATGGGATTCAATACTCGAATCGTAGTGACATACAATCCACTAAATTAACTCATAAACTTCTCTAAGATGTATTTCAATCCGCATTCATGAGAATGTATACATAAAAGAATTCTTGTTCATTCTCACAATGTGTTTTCAAATGAAAACCATTAGCAGGAATGTCTTTAAAACTTAACATGGTTCGGTTGCCACTCAATGCATAGAGGGTATCCGTGACGTTGATCATGGTGTCATGAGGCATCAAGATTCAAGCTAAACCGCGTCCCTGAATGACCGGTATGATTCAATTATTGTAGTCACAAAAGATTTACAAGGCACAAAATCCAGAGATAGTTGCCGGTTCCTTAGAATGTTGTGGATAGTTCCACTATCTGCGAAACACTCAATGACTTTATGAGACAGATCTACAAAATGAAGTAGATAGAAGGGTAAATAGTTCCACTTGAACCATTTAGAAGGATTGAAAGAAGCTACAAAAAGCTGCAATCTCGAGAGTGCATAAAAATTTCGGCGTAGAATGACTTTTGCGCACTAAAATAGCCATAACTTCTTTGTTAAAATATATATAGATGAACCGCGAAACGTTCTGAAAACTAGACATGTAGAGCTTTCCAATGATATAAAGCTCACTGTCTGGTTCATCAGGAGCTATCCACAAAGCTCAAACAAAGTTGACTGTCCAGAAGGGATAGATTGCTGTTTTTCGCAGAATTGGCATGTGCGAAGCAGTGAAGCTTGCAGATGGCGTGTAGGCTTTTGCCTTAGCCAAAAGTGACGTGTGTATGATCAAAATCAAGTCCTTTTGGTTGTTCTAAGGTCGTAAACTCCATGACGAGTTAGCAAAAGCTGCCTGACATGAACATAAACTAACTTAGAGGACCTAGAGGATCCGATCATGATGATAATTTTCCGGCTTTAATAAGTCTTCAACGTCTTTTGCAAGACGGCAATTGATTTAATAGAGTAAGGGGATCTAAAATCAAAAATTTTCGGTAACTCCAAGTCAGTATGACCAGACATGTCGTGGAGGGTCGGTAGTGCGAGACACACTTAAAACCATTATCTCCTTAATTTCGGACAATTCTAAGACATCACACTGAGCTTGGATGAGCCTAGTTGAACAATTGATGATGGAAAATCCACTATAGGGTAGAAGACTTAACCGGAAACACGTGGGTGATCCTCCTTGAGGGTGCAGTGCCATGAATCATCTTCAAAGAAAGGGACCAAAATCGGCACAATATGCCATGTTTCTAAGGACGATGTAAGTGTACATCTTGATTGTAAATCAATATGAACCATAAGAGGAGAATAGTTTCACTTCGAAAAAATTCTCAAGGCATTCATTATTGCTAATGTGAATTCATCGAGGTCTCAAATAGACGAAGGACGTCGATACGACGCCGTATTTCATATAGCTTGGAAAGAAAATCAAAGTCGATCTAGCCGATGACATTAAAGTCAGGGGTTAGCTAGAGCTAGATCCGAATTTTTGAAACCCGTGATCATGAGGATGATGTTATTGTCCTTATATTGATTTTCCATACCTTTTTTTTTTGTATGCATTCATAATTTGAAGGAGAGCTCGACAACTCTTGAACCAGTGATCTGGTTATCCACAACAGTTACATTGTCATGAGCTGGCATAAGTAGTTTTAACAAATTGGTGTCTAGATCGGGAGTGTCGCCATTAAGGCCGGCGACACCTCCCCCTCTTTTCTAGACATCGGCACAGCGTTTTTTGCCGTTGTCGTGACCCATATTGTTGTCTCCACATTAGGGGACAATCTCAAATACTTTTATCACATTAGCGTATATACAATTCCCGTTTGCAATTGTATGATCAAAATCAAGTCTCGTTGGTAATTCCAAACTAACTTGGAAGACCTAGAGAACTTGATGATGATCGAATCCGCTAAAGATTATGGATCATGATGCCACAAAAGATCATCGACAATATATAGTCAATTAAATTGGTAAGCAATCAACTTGACTAATAACTCAATAAGTAGAGTTATAGGAACGTTTCAAGAAACGCTCCATGAGTACATTCCACAAGTACTTTGTGGTAATTACTTTTTGCACAGATTGTCATTGAAGGCTTTTGTCGATGTGGCGCTTCAAAACTTTGAGTGCGAGAGATGTGAAATCTCAGCATCTATGCTTGTTAGCCTGGGGGTCAAAACATGTGGTTTAATCATTTCCAATGAAAGGTTCCACAGATACCAAGCGAAGATCCGCCTTAGGCATCTAGTACGTCAAAACTTAAAGGAGCAGAATGTTACATTACTCTTGCATACAAAACCAAGCTATTATGAGACTCGATAGAGGTCACAAACAATGCTTTTAATGGTTTGTCCTTCGGATTGATCACACACAATCCGGAAAAGCCGCGAATTGTTCAAACACAATTCGAAAAAAAACCTCAGATTGATTAAACATAATCCGGTGATAGGTCGGGGTTAATCATACACAACCCTGAAAAAGAAACAAGAGTGATCAAACACACTCTTGACCCGTGAATAAAATTCCTGGATTTTTGGTACCTGCACACACAAAATCTCAAGCATAGAATAGAGATGGAGAAGGGAGAAAACATTTATCTCCCCCGAGGTTATTGAACTTGGAAGAGTTTTAGGGTTGTAAAGTAAACATACCGTAAAAAACTTGTATGCTTGATCCGATGAAAAGAAAGCAGTGGAGTGGACGGCCGGGAAGCGGCAGTCAAGGAGCAATAGCGGCGGCGGCAGCGGCGATGGCCGAGGTAGGGCCGAGAACCTTCGGTTTTGAAAAATAAATTGTGGGCTATTGGCTCTAGGGTTAGAACAAAGTGCATGATAACGTGATGAAAGATAAAATGTAGAGACAAAGAGATAGCAAGAGAATCATCATCTTATTCATTGATAGGTGCCTTTTATATAGGAAATTACACAATACCAATATGGTAAGGATAAGGAATACATAGATCTAGTCAAACTACATATCCTATTGGCATAAGGTTAAGACACACATAAAGAATATAATTAAATTCAATTTACCCGTGAGGTTTGGGAGTAACTTCATGTTAATTCCTATACTTTCAATTTCATCAGTTTACCCCTCAAACTTTTGAATTTTTCTCAATCGTGACTAATGTCCTATCTTCTGTCTAAATCAGACGTTAATTGCTAACGTGGACCCAATCTTATGAATTAAATTACGTTTGTACTCGAAGCTTAGAAAATTTTCAACTTAGTTAGGGATAAAAAGGAAGGATTTTTTTTTTTCACTAGTTTTTTTGTCAAATGACAATTTTAATCTTAACAGTGAGACCCGTATCTAGAATTAACGGTTAATTTAAATAGAATATGAGAATTTGGTCACGGCAGACAGAAATTGAAGAGTTCAGGGGATAAACTGATGAAATTAAAAGTGTAAGGATTAATATGAAGTTACCCTCAAACCACAAGGGAGTAAACTGAATTTAATTCTGAAGAATATCTAGAAAGATATATAATATCCTAGAACATTTGTTATATAAAATTGCAAACACTTAATTTGGTCCTTGACAATATATAGAGCATGCATGCCCTTACTAAATTAAGCTAGACCTATCGCATGCATGTGCCTGCGCCTGAGGTTTCATAAATACTTTCATATTAATACTTGCATGGAACAAGTACGTGTCTCAATCCAAAACTATTACTTTTTCAACACAAGTCATCCCACCGTTAATTTAATTTAATTTTTTCTTTTTTATGGAGTCCTCATGAGTACTAAGTGAGAATTAGAGTTTCAACTTTCAACTACGTCTCCAAATTGTTCAAGAATTAAAACGATTGCCTCTTCCTTCAGTTTGATCTCTATCAACCATGTCTTTTGTGAGGTGAATTTTGCCGTAGCAAATTTGGGACAGAATCTGAATACTCGGCATTGTTAGGAGTCGAATTTGCCGAGTTTTGTTAGAGTAATAGTTAATTTTAATTTATTTAGTGATGATTTCCCGAGAGACGGTTCTTTGTAATTCAGTCTTGTAGCTTCAAAAAAAAAAAACACTTTCAACTGCGTATGTAATCCATAAAACTAAATAGCTAGGGTTAGAATCCTATATATGATGCTAAAATGAAAAACATGGCATAAAAACCCCATTCAAAAAAAAAAAAGAACACCAATAGTACATTAATTAACGTGCATAATGAATTAATGATTGATAAGTAGTATATTATATCATTTGGTGAGAAATGATCAAATGAATATGAGTAGTCAGAGTAGATCGAGCTGAAGGGCATTAGAGGGAAAACCCTTTCACATTAAGAGATCGAGCATGGGGACGAATGGAAACATAGTTTTCTGACAGTACATTTGCTGTCGTCTGATAATTGTGAAAATGGTAATGTTATGTAATATGTAGCCTTTCTCCCAAAAAAAAAAAAAAATGTAATATGTAGCCCACCATTTTAGAATGCCGGGAGATGGAAGACTCAGCCAGTCAGCCACCACAGTAGACCACTTCTTAAAACTTTAAATTAATTACCTACCTAACTAGAGTAGACGATCCTTAATTAATTAACTAATCTACTCAGTGGTCGGTCGATGAATCAGTATTTCATTCACAGGCAAATCTATCATAACCTGAAATCGGTGGCCGGAGGGAGGTTGACAACAGACGAGGGTTTGGGGATGGATTCACTTGCGTAGTTGCGTACACTACTACACTGGATCAATATATAATGCATCTTGTTGTGCAGCTACGTACGCCGACGACCCATCACCACCGCTAGCGACGGTACGGACGGCCAAACCCTAGGTAGCTCCAGATTCATCAGAATTATTCATCAAGTGAATCCAATCCAACGGGCGGAATAAGTGGACTGGTGGAAGAAAAGATGCCATCCTATGGATGTAAACTAATATAATATGATCATATATGCTGCGCGCTATATGTTTGACTTGCTCAGTACTCAGTTACACGACTTCCCCGACGAGTATGATCCATATGTTAATTATTGCTAGCATACATATTTCCCACCACCTTCCCTCCAATTAACTCTACCTCTCTTTCATCCAAACTCATCACTGAAATATATACACATTATATTATCGATCTTTATAAGAAACCCTAGCTTGGACTTTGTTTATATATATGCATTGAGGAAAAAAAAAAGATTTTCCTAATGATATGATTGTTAGTTTACTCTCTCATATGTAATTGTCTGTAATTCTACTATAATCTCTTTCGTAGTTACCCGAGCAATGATATAATAACAACAAAACTCACCAAACAATATAATGTCCTTGTTTCTTTCTCTTCTGAAAATATCTCGAAATTAAGCTTACATATTAATTTTGGGAATAGTGATTGTATTAGCTAGAAACACTAAAACAGTAAAACTACGCTGTATTTCAGTGTTAATATCTCATAAATCTGTGTAACATGTTTCTTGGTATATATAGTATTGTAATTTAAAAACCAAATTATGATTGGTCAGTGTCTGTACCATATTTCAACGGTACACATATATATATATATGTTGGTCTTGGTAAAATGATGATGGGCAGTAGTGTGACTTCACACATGTTATATATACACATAAAGAAAGAGCGAGCTCACCAAAACAAAATTCAACAAAAGTAAGAGCGAGCTTATTTTGACTTTGATATTGCCACCCACTCAGACTTCACTACTCGCTAGCGCGCGCGCGCACAGACACACACAGAAAGAAGGGCCTATATAAACATCCTCAAGTCGATCTGTTCCAACAAACCATCCACGAAATACTCAAAGCACACATTTCTTACCCGCAACAACAGACTCAAGAAAGCTCAATCATGGAGCTTAACTTCTATCTTACCCTCCTCTTGGGCTTTGTTTCCTTCATCACCTTCTCCCTCTTCTTCCTCTTCTACAGGCACAGATCTCAGTTCACCGGCAACAACCTCCCTCCCGGGAAGGTCGGCTACCCTGTCATCGGAGAGAGCTACGAGTTCCTGTCCACGGGATGGAAAGGCCACCCCGAGAAGTTCATTTTCGATCGCATGAACAAGTTCTCTTCCGAAGTCTTCAAGACCTCCCTCTTCGGAGAGAAGGCTTGCATCTTTGCCGGCGCCGCCTGCAACAAGTTCCTGTTCTCCAACGAGAACAAACTCGTCACTGCCTGGTGGCCTAGCTCCGTCAACAAGGTCTTTCCTTCTTCCGTCGAGGACAACAGTAGCGCCAAAGAGGAGGCCAAGAAGATGAGGAAGATGCTCCCTAACTTCATGAACCCTCAGGCTCTTCAACGCTACATCGGAATCATGGACACCATCGCCCAACGGCACTTTGCTCTCGGCTGGGAGAACAAGAAGGAAGTCGTGATCTATCCCCTTGCCAAGAACTACACCTTCTGGCTGGCTGCACGATTGTTCGTTAGCGTTGAGGACCCAGATGACGTTGACAGACTCGGCGACCCCTTCCAGCTCTTGGCCTCCGGACTCCTCTCGATGCCTATTGACTTGCCCGGAACAGCGTTCAACAAAGCCATCAAGGCCTCCAACTGGATCAGGGGGGAGCTGTACAAGATCATCAAGCAGAGGAAGATCGACTTGGCCGAGGGCAAGGCCTCACCCACCCAAGACATATTGTCCCACATGCTTTTGCTTTCCGACGAGGAAGGAGCCCACATGAAGGAGATGGACATCGCCGATAAGATTCTCGGACTCTTGATCGGTGGCCACGACACCGCCAGCGCCACCTGCACTTTCATTGTCAAGTACCTCGGAGAGCTCCCTCATATCTACGATGCAGTCTACAAGGGTAATTACTATTTTTCATTCATCTCTAATTTCTAGTTAAAAAATTAGGCCAACGTGAAAAGTAAATATTTTTTGAATTTGACAGAGCCTTCGGATCAACCTTGTCCATCAATATCGATAAACAAGACTAATAATCCATACAAGATATTTGTTAATCACTATGCATGTCCTGGCTGTCTGCACATATGTTTTCTATTTCGATTCTTGTAGGTTTTGCTAAAGTTGGTAGCTGAAAAATAATAGTCAAATAAAGACAGCTGCAATTATTTGACCTGAAATACTAATATTAATCATGTCTTAATCTATTGGAAAAACAGAGCAGATGGAGATTGCCAACTCAAAAGCACCAGGGGAGTTGTTGAACTGGGATGATCTTCAGAAGATGAAGTACTCATGGAACGTGGCACAGGAAGTGCTGAGAGTGGCGCCACCACTTCAAGGAGCCTTTAGGGAAGCGTTGCAGGACTTCGTCTTCAACGGCTTCACCATCCCTAAAGGGTGGAAGTTGTATTGGAGCGCAAACTCGACACACAAGAATGCTGATGTATTCCCCGAACCTTACAAGTTCGACCCTACAAGATTCGAAGGAAATGGACCTGCACCCTACACCTTCGTGCCCTTCGGAGGAGGCCCCAGAATGTGCCCCGGAAAAGAGTACGCCCGATTGGAAATTCTAGTGTTCATGCACAACCTGGTCAGGAGGTTCAAGTGGGAGGCAGTCATTCCCGATGAGAAGGTCATCATCGACCCCATGCCCATGCCGGAAAAGGGACTTCCCGTCCGCCTTTTCCCTCACAAAAAGGCCGCTTAAGTCGATCATTACCTGCTACCTGCTCTCTGCTAGTTTTCTGCTCATCGATCGTACACAAGACCGATCGACATCTTTCGTTTTGGGTTAATCATTGTATTTGTTTTCTTTTACAATTTATATATATGGCGTCTGAGTACTTTGTGTAACCAATTCAATCTGGACTTGTGTGGTTACTAGTTAGTATGTGCCATAAACTTGACGGGCGTTTTAAAGACACAAAAATGTATAATGGATTAGATATTGCGAATAAATATATATGTCATCATCGCACTTATATGTGTGTATAACTATATATCACAACTCTGTCTCTGTCATGTGATGCCCGAGTAAAATATATTATACACGCCGATCATGTTTATATGTCCAGAACTGCTCAGGAGACTAGCTCATAGGACTCATTCATCAATATTCCTAAATCCAGCTGCTTCTCATGAAAATGATGCCTTAATTAATAATTAGGGTATTTGGAAATTATAGGATCCACTTGAAAGTTGAAAATCGAGTTCGAAATTCTAGCTCCTGATTAGTATGGTTTTGGTATCTATAGACCTATATTCTTCAATAAATTTGTTTTATTACTCTCGCTTCAAATTTGTTAGGTTTGGGCAATAATCTATAAAAACCTTAGCCCCATAGCTAGCCTCCATCAGTTTTTCTTCCAAAAGCTGCAAATCATGTTGATTGAAGACATGAATATGCCCGCTTAGTCACCTCGTTGGCCTTTGACAGCAACGATGTTCTTGACATCTCTCGCCGGGTTGCTATCCCTCAACCCCGAAATTCCCAATCCTTCCTACTCGCCAAACCATTGACACCGAAAGCCTTTATGGTGATGACCATCACGTGACCTCAATCACACTTGATTGCTCAATGGAAAATTCCAAATCCAGCTCGCCCAAAGAATCTGTTCCTACGGAGATCGAAACAAATCTGGGGTGGCCCTCGGTGCTTTCCAACGATCTCCAATCGCCATTCATGAGTATATGATGGTCTCACCTCCTTGCACAAGATCAAGATGGCCTGGCTGTTCTTTTAGGTTCATCTTGAAAACATCCCACCTTGCTTAAAGGTACTTGACATCATGACATCATCAAAGACGTCAGGATCCATCCCAGGGTAACCATGCTGGACCCATTTCAAGAGAAATTATACAAAATTTTTTAACATAATCTTCTTTGAAAATAGACAACTATAACTGAAAAATAACCAACTTCAAACAAATACTTCTAAATAATCATATACTCAACAACTCATGGAGCCACCCGCTCCCACAATTAAACAACCACCACGTCACAAAATAATATTTTACAAGTAATTTCATAACTTAATCTCTCGTAGCATCAACACCAAATAAATCTTACAGCTCACATCTAAGTCGAGTCATAAACTCTTAACACATATATCCATAAATAAATAATATATCTCATGGTTATTAGAGCAACTAACTGAAGGAAACGAGAAAAATACATAAGTAGAGGTTAAACAATTAACCTACGAATGAAAACTGGAAGTGGCGGAAAATATGACTCGCTTCCTACACTTGCCGAACCGAACTCTGTAGATTGGACATTTAAAAACGGAAGGCCCAAGGGAGAAGCATTTAAAAACGTTAGCATGAGTGGATAAAAATAAATAACAATAATATTAACTTAAATATGGAGCAACGAAACCGAAGTTTATGCTTTCCCAAATTTTCTGTTGAGAAACATTTATGCATGCAACTCTTGAACTTTTACAATAATATTTATGGATAAAAATGATGAACCAATCCCATTCGTTCAAATAAATCATAAAAATAGGGAAGAGATTTCACCATAACGATGAGTCTCTCAGGCTAGGGTCGGAGCCTCCCAGGCATTAGTAGCGTGGCACGCTAAGCGCTCGACTCACTTATAATGAGGACTGCTAATAAATGCTAGCTAACAATGAATATGAACCGATCGGTATAGTAGCGTCACACGCTAAGCGCTCGACTCACCTATGGTGAGGACCGTTAATAATGGCTAGCTAGCAATAATAAATATATATATATATATATTTATATATATATATATATATATATCAACCCTTTTATGGTGAAGTAAAATGATAAAAAGATAAGAACAACACTTCCCTAAGAATATATTAAATCAATCGCACACAGTACAATTCCCAACTATACTTAGAAATATCACGTAATATTTAAGGATGCGATAACAATATAAACCACTCAACATGTCTCACATGTCAAATAAAATTAGAGAAAGTTCCAAAAAAATAAATGGAACTCACTAGTCTAAAGAATATAATAAAACTCTAAGATGTTTTTATGATTAGTAACGCTTTAGCGCATGCATAATATTAAAATCAAAAGTCCACTCACTATGCTCGGCTATGTCTGCTGACAATCCGAGGTTTCCTCCACACGATCCTCCTCATGTCCTAAACAGTAGATAATATAAAATCTCAAGACTAAATCGATACTTTAATAAAAAATACAAGAATAAAAGTGAGCCTATAAATTCTTCGCCCAATTTCTCCATTCTTAACACAATAAGACCCGAACTTCACCACAAGCATCCTTAAAACAACTTTCTAAAGTTAAATCAACGCTAAACCAACGGCTGGATTCTATTCTATCAACCGCCACATTCACCAATATTTGAAAAATCTCAAACTTAATCAAAACTCCTCCATAAATTACAAACTGCACACCATAGAACTCATTTCAGCATAACAAATTAATTAACATAAAAAACTACCCAAAAGTGGCGGCACCGCTGTCTGCTCCGCCGACAGCGGCGGTCGGCCAGCCCCGACTCCGGCCACCTCCAATGCTCACTAAAATTTGACACAATCTTTCTCTCAACACGCACAACAACTTCCTTAACTAACACCAAGTCCAATTTCAAGCCTAACTAGGGTAATTGAAGCCAAACAGTAAAAATCCAAATTTTAAACCCTAGAATTTCAAATGCTCGGTTCTCTTTACCTAGATCGAGATAGATTGAAACCTTTTGAGGTTTTGTTGTACAAGAGGAGAGCTTACAAACAAAACCAATAGCTCCGGCTATGATGGCAGGAAAAGAGAGTTCCGGCAAGAGGTCAGTCAAGCTTCTTGGAGGAGATTTCTCTCACATGATGGCGTTGGCGTTGCATGCTCGATTACCAACCCAGCAAGATGAAGGAGGAGGAGGCAGACCAATCGAGACCAGTGTGGTGGCCGGAGAGGAAGAACAACGGCGATCGGAGGTGGAGGAGAGACCGGGTCGAGGGCACGCCGGGAGGGAGAGAGAGAAATAGAAATGGGCTTTTTACTTTCCAACACTGGTAAGTCTCCTTTTTAAACTTCTACCCGAAAAAGTAAATCCCTCTCTCTCTCTTTTTACCTGATAACTTTTACATGCCAACTTCGATTTTAATGTATAACATGTCAACGGATTCGTATCAACGTCCTCTACGACTTTTTTTAAGAAATTTTCCCAAAGTAATTTTTCTACAAAAAGTCAACTCTAGGGTCTTTAAATAGTAAACGGTTACTCAAAACGGTAAGAGGTCAAAGTAACACAAAGTAATTAACCGTAAATTAATTTAAGAACCGGGATGTGACAGAAGATGTGGCTTCTGTATTGACACATATGATCGCCTCTTTCGGGCAACAAGGGAGATTTAGATAAGAGTGGAACATGAACTCTCAATGCTGTTTATTATAGAAAAAACTCTGAAATTTTTTGCAGGAGTGGAGCAGGAAAACCATTTTGTGTGTGAGAACTTGTTGGGTATATGCAAAGCTTGTCACCTCATTTTTGGCAAAAATGGTGAAGTTGCCCTATTTAGATGTACCTCAGCTAGAGGCAATCCAATTATGAAAGAGAAACATGTTCATTTTGGCAACACACCAAGTTTGGTAGCCAAAGTTTTGCCAATCGTACTTTCTTGTTCAAAGGACCACTGCAACAAGCACCACTCCCAAGCATCAAATCTCCTTTTTATGAAAGCACCTTTGGTAAACCAGGCAAGCCAACAGTTATTCGCAAGGAGATGTTGACTCAGTCGACCCAATGATCTGAATCTCAGGCCCTCCTTTTGGGCTGACAAAGAGAATGGGATTCCAACGTCAACAACTCAGGTATCACCGGCCATTTCTACTTACCTTGTCCCAAATGCTTTGATTTTGGATGAGAATGAAAACCCACAGGGGGACTCACATGATGCACCATTGAATATGATTGAGGCACCAAATTGGGATACAATGATGTCCTTGGCAACAAACTAGGACTTTGTTGAGACATTGCCTTCGAATAAAACTCCCCAGGCGGTCAAAGCCATTGTGGATACACCTCTGTTGTCCCATGCTCGTATTGCAGCCCCTCCACTGCCCCTTGCCAAGGCTGTAGCCCTGTTGCTGTCCCCTATCACTATGAATGATGTTTTGATGTAGCTTGATCAACCCCTAAGAGTTGATGAAATATGAAGAGTGCTGTCAAGGTCTACAAGAGGAAGAGCTCTATATTGAAAAGTGGAAGAACAAATTCCCCTCCCTCTCCACTAAAGCAAATTGATACCAATGTAATGCCTATGTCCTTGGATCATGATGGTTCATAACAATGCCCCTTATCAATGTAAATACGTAATACCTCTGTCTTTGGATCATAATGGTTCGTAACAATGCTCCTTGTCTCTCGGTCAAAACTTTTGAGTAAGCCATTTCTAGGAATAAGAAGGGTTGAAGGTGTCTTTTTGGGATGGTGATTAAGGTCTGGATATGATGCTTGGAGGCTTGTGATATGAATCAGACCCGATCTTCTCTTGCTGGCATTAAGTTATGGTTGTCTTGTGTCACACCCCAATTTTCGAAAGATAAATTTTAAAAATTTAAACATGATATAACTCACAATAATATAATTCTCAAGACATGTTCAACCAACTTAAAGAAGACTAAATCCTCCAGCTTACCAAGAGGCAGCTGAAAAGGAGTTAATCTAACCGATCTTAAGATCCCTAACACGCCAACACTTCGTAGCCAACAAATCTCATAGTCTATAACACTTCTTATTCCCTTGTAATAGAGTAACAAAGCAAACAAGAGTTCAATCTAATGATTCTTATTCCTCCAAAGACTAAACCTCAAGAAACGCTACCCAACACTCGCACTCACTTACAGAGCAAACCTATGCTCTGGGAACCTAACGCTCAAGACAACACCCTTGCCTCCTGCATACCCAATGACATATCAGTACCAAAAAGTATGATGGGGATCTGCTGTAGTCGGACCATTACTCAATAGATACTGTTTATCACCAAATATGCAATCCTAGGCTCTGATACCAAACTGTCACACCCAATTTTTGAAAAATAAATTTCAAAAATTTGGGCATGATATAATTCTCAAGACATGTTCAACCAACTTAAAGAAGACTAGACTAAACTCAAATGCATAAATGTAATGTCAACACAACTCAACATCGAGTTAAATATTACATTTTCTTGTTTATATAAACTTGAAAGTCAAGAAATGAAAACACTCGAATGAGTTTAATGCTGTCTACCAAATATAATAATATCAAGTGTACAACAACTAAAAATCTTGCCACTATGCCTCCGCTTCAACCCTGCTGATCATCACCTGTAGGTCTTAACCTTACACCATGAATTGGTGCATCGGGTTGTAAATAAAAAACCCGGTAAGCTAAAAGCTCGTATGAGTAACTCCTAAAAATAACTTAATCCAACATCACATAAGATAAAACCGGTAATTCATGCTTTAGATTTAAAACTTAGTTCAGGAATCGCCTCAAACAAGAAAATTCAAAAGAGAGTAAATAAGAAAACACAACAATTTTCAAATCAATCAAAATCATAAGTGAATCCTGCAAAAAGGATAGTTCAAGAATTCCACTAAAAATCACACAAATATGATTGAAAATCTCCTGCATTAAGCATAGTTAAGGAGATACTCAAAACAAGAAATTTAATTGACAATAACTAAGAACAATGTTAAAACCACATAACCAATAATTTTACAAATATACATGTACCCATGAGTCACAAATACCAATAAAGTATCTCCCATAACCTACAACAAACACATGTACTCATAAGTCCCAGATATTAATAAATACCTCTTATGAGATATAACAACAATTTATGTACCAATGGGTCCTAGATACATTCAGGTACCTCACATGACCTACACCGACAGACGAACTAAGCTCTATTACTAACCGTAACCAATCACCTGGCCAAAGGCTTGGAACCTAGTTTGACTGTCTAATATCAAATCACAAAATATTAATAGCATCATAACCGTAACCAATCACCTGATTAAAAGCTTGAAACCCAGTTTGACTATTTAAACAACAAATCACAATATAGTTTATAACCGTAACCAGTCACCCGATTAAAGGTATGAAACCCAGTTTGACTATCGATCTAAACCACAAATCACAATATAATAAAATCATCATCAATCAACACAAGGAGCACATCATAAAAATTATATCCTTTCACATATATATATTTATACGAACAAACATAGATATCCCCACAAGAATAATCTATCAATATAGCCAAAAACATTCTGATCACATGAACCTTAAAAATAATCATATAATAGGAAAACTTGTTTTAACTTACCTATGAGCCGTTAGCGATCAAGCTCATATATTTTAAAACAAACAAAAACATAATTTTTAAATTATAATCATCATAATCATTATCATCATAATCATCATCACAATCATCATCACCACAACCATCATCATAATCATCATCACAATAACCATAAATAATTGGTCTCAAAGTGAACCTTGGTGAGATTTCCTCACCTATATATTCCCGCTACGTCTTCACCAAAAACACAAGGAATGAGCTCACTAACAACTCCACAAGCTATCTAATTAGCACAAAATAAAACCTTAGTAACCACTCAACAAGGATCAAGGTACCCTTAACCAACCCTTAGCCTAAAGGTTGCCCAAAGGAGGGCAATCCTTCCTCTTAGACCTCCCAAGGTCATTGGACACTCGACAACAACCATGCTGCCTCCAAGTTCAAACTTTCAAAGTTTACAACCTAACTAACACAATTAATAACATAGCACCTAAGATATAAAACCAAATCAACACTTAGCCTTTACACACAACAACACACTAGCAACTACAAAGACGAGCTAACACAGCAACCAAAAGCTCTCACACTGCCTGGACGCGCTCACACGCGCTGCCACAGGCAGCGACGAGTGAGCCCCACGCGCCTTCACCAACTTCAAAATTTGGGGAAACTCACAACATGAAACTTGTAAAATGGAGCAAGGTGAACAACTTTAATACCTGAGGTTTTAACCAATTTGGCCAAAAACACCTCGAAACACCAACACGGATTCAAGCTTCAAACTGCCATTTCAAGGTTGAAAAACTCAATATCTTGCTTCAAACTATGCCTAGCCACAACCAGAAGAAAGAGAGGACCAAAACTCACCTAAGGTTGCCCCTCGTCGCAGTTGTAGCACCACCGACTTATGTGTCCATTTTTGAGATTTCTCCGGTTGAATATGACTTACGGGTCCTCAGAGTTGAGACCGCTGCTCAGATCTCGACATTGAGTGACTCGTTAGTCATGCATCGTGAAGATGTGGCGACACTCAGAGCTGATATGGTAGCTCAGTTCAAGGCGTTGCTGGAGAAAACCGAATCGGTGGAGAATCTGTTGCTTCATTTTGGCTCCTTACCACCAACCTCGGGCTCACCGACTCTGCAAGCTCGAGGGACCACTCCCTCCTCCACTGATGGTGTCTCTATGGCCATGGCTATGGTCAACTCAGCGAGTAGTGTGTCAAAGTCACATCACCCTCTCAATTTGAGTGAGGACCAAGTCATACTTGGTTTTGCCAGTGAGTGTGATACAAGCCTAGTTGGGGTCTCTCAACCGTCATTACCAGTGATAGTGGGTGGTCTGTTGGGTACGTATGTTCACGAGCGAGGAGAAACGAGTGCTTTAGGGGCCCTTAACACTAGCAAGCAGCAGATGGCACAATTTTTTCAATAGCAAATCACATATACATCCTTCAAAAAGATTTGAAACACAAATAAATCTACTTGTGTTGTTGTTAAACAAATAAGAACAGTTTTTAACAATTAAGGACAATCTTTTCTCTACATGTCATGTGTCATGGTTTAATTTACCAAACTAACCCTACACTAATTAAATATGCTTTTAGAAGAGAAAAGTCTCTCCTTTTGAGATTTTCAGTAAATGGAATTCAGTAGCATGTTTTCAATAACTTATTGTAGTAGCAGTTAATTCCAGTGTAGTAGCAAGGGTTAACATCCCAATAGAACTAGTAGTACGTAGTTAATTTCAGTAGAAGTAGTAGCAGGGGTTAACATCCCAATAGTAGTAGCAGTTAATTCCAGTATAAATAGTATCATGGGTTAACATTCTAGTAGAAAGTAGTACAAAGGTTAACATCCCAATAGAAGTAGTAGCAGGTTTTTAGTGGCTCAGCTAATGTAGTAGCATGTTTTGCTGGAAATCTACACTTCCAACATATGTAGTAGCAGGGTTTTAGTGGTTTAGCTAGTGTAGTAGCAGCTTCAGTAAGTGCAGTAGCAGGTTTTTAGTGGCTCAGCTAATGTAGTAGCATGTTTTGCTGGAAAGCTACACTTCCAACAGATGTAGTAGCAGGTTTTAGTGGTTCAGCTAGTGTAGTAGCAGCTTTAGTAAGTGCAGTAGCAAGTTTTCAGTGGCTCAGCTAATGAAGTAGCAGTTATTTTCAATACGTACAGTAATAACAGGTTTTTAGTGGTTCAGCTAGTGTAGTAGCAGTTACTTCCAATAAATACAGTAGCAGCTATTTCCAATAAATGTAGTAGCATGTTTTCAGTGGCTCAGCCGATATAGTAGCAACTACTTCCAGTAAATGCAGTAGCAAAGCTATTTTTAGTAAATATAGTAGCAGGCTTTTTGTGACTTAGCTAATGTAGTAGCAGTTATTTTCAAAAAAATGCAGCAGCATGTTTTTAGTGGCTCAATTAGTTGGTAGCAAGACTAGCAACTATTTCCAAAAATACAGTAACAAGGTATTACCAGTGAAGCAGTAGCAAGCTTTTAGTGACTCAGCTAGTGTTGTAGCATCAACTTTCAAAAATACAGTAGCATGTATTTAGTGAAATCAATAAATAGTAGCTTAATTAACACATATTAATATAAACTTCATTAGATTATCTTGTCTATAAATTGTTATTCTAATGTGCAAAAATGGATTTATTCCCACATCATGATTACTGAATCAGTAGCAATTAGATGATCAACATGTAAATATACAAAACCTCATTGAAGACTTTCATCAAACACCTTATGTGCATAACTCCGCGACCCAAAAAAAGGCGGCTCTTCTTCACTGGAGCAGTCGCGTATGGAGCTGCGAACACTTAACGAAGGGATCTGTAGGAGCTTTTGACTTGATGAGCTTATCGGAGCGGACTTCTTCTTCAATGGTAGAGCAAGCTTCTGAAGTTTGGGGGGGAGAGAGAGAGAGAGAGAGAGAGAGAAAGAGAGAGAGAAGCTTCGAAGAGAGGAGGAGAGAGAGAGAGAGAGAGAGAGAGAGAGAGAGAATCAAATCTGAAATCAGAGAAAGAGAGAGAAGATATTTTTAGTTAGGGTATTTTTAGTTGAGGCAGTGGCAGTTTTGTAGATATTTAAAAAAAGATTGGTTTTTTGGGTATTTTACCTAAAAAATTGCTGACATGGCGTGATACTATGTATTGTGGGCCTGGGCTTATGTCCTTATTTGTTTAAATCTGTTGCAAGATGGTTTTTTTATGTTTTACAACTGTCTATGATAGTAGGTTGTCATTTTCTATTTTTTCAACATATTGATGGTGGGAATCATGCTATGACCTAAGGTTCAAACCCTTACCTTGCTCTCGGGGCCGGCAAACCCCATGTGCAATACTGTGCACCTTTTTTCCCAGCTCCATATGCACAACAGTGACCCTCACCCTAATGCTGCTTCTTTTAGACCCCCCTTGCCTTCCCACCATACTCCTCCCATGTCCTACCCTCAAGCACAAACCTACCATCAAACACAAACCACTTATGCTACCACTACTCAAACTCCAAATCCTCCGCCCAACATTGATGCTACCAATCAATTCAATGGATACCAGCCTCCAAACCCTAATTTTGGCCAGCAACACTTATATTATGATCCCACCTTGCCTTCTATGCGCCAAATGAAGTTGGAGCTAGCCTCATTTGGGGTGGAGACCCCATTGAATGGCTGCATAGGGTTGAGCAATACTTTGAATTCTATCAAGTGCTAGAGGAGTGCAAGCTTGCTATAGCTGCAATACACTTGGTAGATAAAGCAGCCGACTGATGGTTTATGTTTTGACAGGAGTTTCTACACTCATGGAGAGGGTTGTCAGAGTTGTTGATGAGGGTGTTTGTGTGCATAACTATGGAGAATATCAGGTTGCTCTTGCACGTATCACTGAGGTGGGTTCAGTGGATGCGTATATGGACCAATTTACCAAGTTATCAAGACGTGCACCAAGCTTCTCTTCACATGCATTGTTGTGTTTTTTCATAGAAGGATTTAAAGAACACATACGAATCAGTGTGAAAGCTCATAGACCAACAACTCTATGCAACTTGTGAGCTTGCAAAGTTGTTTGAGAACAATGCTTCACTTTCTAGGAGTTCTTCTCGTACTCACTATGCAGTAGCTAGCCGAGGACCCGAGCTCAATCCAGGGGTACAACACAGGCCCCTCATTCAAGGACCTCAACGAGTTCAAGCCCCACCCAATCCGGTGATGGTAAGAAATGTGGGCGGAAACCGGCGGCTTACGCAAGCGGAGTACCAGGAGAGGCGTTCTCGGAACCAGTGCTTCTTTTGTGATGAGATTTTTCACCCTGTAAATAATTGCAGGCGTGGCCAAGCTATCATGGTCATGGAAGTGATGCAAGATGAAGGAGTGCAACCACCACTCCCTGACGTTATTGAAGTTGTGGAAGTGGAACCTGTTAAAGCTGAACAAGAGGTTGAGTTGAGAGCCATGGGAGATGGAAGCTTAACTTCCACTATGCAGCTCAAGGGTAAGATCTTGAGCAAAGAAGTTCATGTACGTACTCATCAACTCAGGAGCTTCTCATAATTTTGTACACCCAGCAGCTCTCAAGACTTCTAAGCACAAGGTGGTTGAAATTAAGCCTCTGAAAGTGAGGTTGGCTCGTGGAGCAACTATGTATACCAAGGGGCAGGTAAACCTAGAGATTACGCTACAACAACTAACCTTGAATGCTAATTTTTATGTGTTACCAGTCTTAGGATGTGAAGTAGTGATGGGAGCAAGCTGGTTGAAAACACTTGGTGACATAATTTGGAATTTTGAGACTATGATGATGTGATTTCAGCTCCAAGGTGCAATATACTGCTTGAAGGGTATTAGCACACCACAAGCTTCACTTGTAAGCTGCTAGAGTATGGCCAGGTTGTTGAAAAAAGAGAGGGAAGTAGTGTTAGTGAAGGTGCAGCCCTTAATTACTATAGAGAAAACGCAAGTTGTACATCCTGGCATCCAAAACCTCTTATCTCAATATCTAGATGTTTTTGCTACCCCAAAGTCCCTACCCCCTTCAAGGGCCCATGACCATCGAATTGAGTTGATCCCAAACACAGCTCCAATCAATGTGTGTCCCTACCGATACCCTCATTTTCAGAAGACCGAAATTGAAAAGATAGTGCAAGAAATGCTTGAGAGTGGAGTCATAAGACCAAGCAATAGTCCATTCTCTTTTCCAGTGTTATTAATTAAGAAAAATGATGGAACATGTAGGCTTTGTGTCAACTATAGGGCTCTAAATGCAGCTACAATCAAAGATAGGTACCCCATACCGGTAGTAGATGAGTTAATCGATGAAGTTCATGGCTCATTCATTTTCACAAAGTTGGATCTTAGAGCTGGTTATCACTAGATTCAGATGGCAGAAAAAGATATTCCAAAAACAGCTTTCAGAACACATACCGGTCACTATGAATTACTGGTGATGTCGTTTGGTCTCACCAACACTCCTTCGACCTTCCAAGCCCTCATGAATGATGTGCTCCGTCCTCTACTAAGGAAGTCTCTGTTGGTTTTCTTTGACGATATCCTTGTTTATAGTCCTTCTTTGGATGCTCATTTACAACACTTGAAGATGGTGCTGGAAACTCTCAGACAACACTCTTTGGTCGTCAAAGAAAGCAAGTGCAACTTTGGAGTTTCATAAGGAGTATTTGGGGCATGTAATCAGCAAAGACGGTGTAAGGGTCGACCCTGCTAAGATTGAGTGTGTGAAACAATGACCTCTACCTAAATCAGTCAAGGAGCTGCGAGGATTTCTTGTCCATGCAGGGTATTACTGTAAGTATGTGCAAGGATTTGGGTTGATTGTTAGGCCCTTGACTTGCTTACTGAAGAATGAAGGGTTCAAATGGAGTGAGAAGGCAACAATTGCATTTGAAAAGCTTAAGAAGCCACTCACTACTACACGTGTCTTAGCCTTCCCAGATTTTTCAAGGCCCTTCACTGTTGAGTGTGATGCATTTGACTTGGGAGTGGGAGCAGTGCTAGCTCAAGAAGGCCATCCCGTTGCCTTCATGAGTAAAGCTCTTTCTCAAAGACATCTCTCACTCTTAGTATATGATAAAGAAATGTTGGCGGTTGTGACAACAGTTCAGCATTGGGACACCATTTCACCATCTACACATATCACAAAACAATTGAACACTTTCTCAACCAAAGAGTGACTACTCCGGCATAATAGAAGTGGTTGCTAAAGTTGCTTGGTTACAATTACTCCATTAAATATAAGAAAGGGAAAAACAATGCTGCTTCGGATGCTTTATCCAGATCAGTAGCTCTTCAAGCCATCACAGGTACCTCCAACCCAATTTATGAGTTTCTGAAAGAAATACAACAGGCTTCTCTCACTGATCCTAAGTGGGTAGAGCTGCTCCGAGAACTCCAGGCTAATCCTACTAGCCACAAATGTTTTTCCATGTCAAATGCTCAGCGCATGTACAAAGGGAAAGTGTTTGTCCTTGCTGTTAACAACTGGAGGCAACGCATCATACAAGAGTTCCATTGTGGGCTCATAGGAGGCCATGTTGGCCGTTCTCGCACCTACAAAAGGATCTACAAGAATTTTGCATGGTCAGGGTTACAAAAGGATGTGAAAGAGTTTATAGCAAACTGCACTATTTGTCAGTAAAACCACTACGAGACCATTAAACCTCCAAGCCTTCAGCAGCTAATTGCCATCCCAACAAGGGCATGGGGCACTATCACCATGGATTTCATTAAGGGGCTCCCAAAATCTCAAGGTAAAACTGTCATTTGGGTTGTCATTGATAAACTTACCAAAGTAGCCCATTTCATCCCCTCACTCTCACCCTTATACTGTTGCCACTCTTGCAAGTGTGTTTGTTACTGAGATTTTTCGATTACATGGAATGCCTAAAGTTATTATCTCGGATAGGGACCCCATATTCATGAGTCTATTTTGGGAGGAGTTCTTCAAACTGTAGGGCACCACTCTTAGCAAATCCACTGCTTATCATCCTTAAACAGATGGTCAAACATAAAACCTCAATCGCACTCTTGAGCCTATCACTCAGCATTGAAGGTGACTCCCTTCAAAGCTATCTTTGGATTCCCCCTTCCCACCATCAGGCCATATATACCTGGTTCCACCTCAGTAGCTGAAGTTGACTCTCAATTGAGGAGTAGAGATGAGTTGTTGGCCTTGATCAAGAGAAACTTACTACAAGCTCAGGTTCGGATGAAAATGCAGCATGACAGACACCACTCTAAAAGAACTTTTCAAGTTGAGGATTGGGTATATTTAAAGCTTCAACATAGACAAAACTCAATGAGCAGCTCAACATTTCACAAGTTGACTTCTAAGTTTTATGGTATGTTTCAAGTTGTTGAAAGAGTTGGAGAGGTGGCATATAAATTGTAGTTGCCAGCATCAGCAAGGATACACAATGTTTTTCATGTGTCGTTTTTCAAGAAGAAAATTGGGGATGTTGTTACAGCAGAGGCTGAGTTACCAAACATCAGTGATGCTTCCGCACTGAAGTGGGCTGCTAAAAAAGTGTTGCAGACTCGAATGGTGAAAATGAGGGGCGCAGCTGCAACTCAATGGCGTGTGCATTGGATGAGAACAACTTTGGAAGAAGCCACATGGGAGATGGCAGATGAAATCATGCAACGATACCCCAAAATTTTAGTTTTAATCTCTCAGAACTTGAGGACAAGTTTTGTGGCAGAGGGATGGAATGATATGAATCAGACCCGATGTTCTCCTGCTGGGCTTAAGTTATGGTTGTCTTGGCATGGGTTGGGCCGTGCTCTCATTAATTAATACAGTAGTTCCATTAATTATGTCAATTAGATTGTATTAGGGTTTTCCTTCAAACCGATGGATGTCGACCACGTGTTGCATCCTATTGTCAGTTGTAAAGCTTTATATGGTTGTTCTAGGGTTTGTGGGCAGCCATCAAATTATGAATCTATTCCTTTCTTTCCATTTTTTTTGTTAGCTTTAGCTCTTTCCCTCCTCTGATTCCATTGATAGGGTACCCCCCCATCAGCTTGAAGGCTGTGTCTAGGCTTATCTGGGTTTTGCTCGATGATACATTTTTAGGTCCTAGCTTCCCTTCTTATAGAGACATGGACGAAGAGTGTTGTGGTGATTCAAAGCATTTCATTGTTTGGGTAAAACACTTCCCTTTCACTTTATGCACGATTTCTGTCCCAACTTCAAGGAAAAGAAAACTTATTTGAGCGATGGGTTTTTGGGAGAAAGTGAAAGTTGTGCGGATTGCAGCTGAAATAGTTGCGATGGAACAAATCGCAGAACAAGGTGGACGAGAAAGAATGAGATTTGTGCGCTCATTGTTTAAGAGGGAGGAAGATGCTTCTTGACTAGTCTCATGGCTTCTCTAGCAAGATGAGGTGATAACTTTGGGAGATTACAATTTGGACTGGGTATATGGTTGCTGCAGGTAAAGAAGGAATCTGGGTAATTGGCAATAGGCTTGGGAAACGAGAGAGACTGATGGATCAGCCCAACATGTTCACCATTTTATATGTCGGTCTGAGTCATTGGGCATGAATTTCCTGTCAAAAACCAAAATCACCATTGAATCGACAAATAAACATTTTATTAAATTTGTAACTTTTGTATTTTTAAATGTAATTCGCATGTGTATTTTGTCATTAGATTTGTAATATCTATTATAGGCGTGAGTATTGATTTTTTAAGTATATCAATAAAAGTATTTCATTTCTTGTCAAAACAAAAAAAAAAATTGTCTGCTTTGAGCAGAAACTCGTCACTTTTTCTAATCAATGGATTTTTTTAAACAAGTCCCTTAAACATACACATACCATTAGTAAATCTTAAGCCACCATATACGTACGTAGACACTTTGTCAAATTTCTCAAAGATTCTAATTTCATGAATAATAAATGCCGGTTAGGTGTATAATATAACTTTCGAAGTTTTTGACAAGACTTCTAATATTTGAGAAAAAACTTAAATGGCTTATATGAATCTGAAATCACTAGTATAGCAACGTGAACATATAATACAATCAAGAACTATAAACAATGGACCAATATCCTGGTTAACTCTCATGGAACTCCCACTGCTAAAAAAATGTGGATGTGCTAGGAGATTCACTAGTGGCACTAATCTGGAGATTCAAACTCCCAAGCATAGCGCAATCAAGCCCACTGCCTAACATAAGACAGTGCAAAACCAAGAATAGCAGGTCAATCTGCATATCAAGATTCAAGATTGACTAACATAGAGGACTGGGACCAGACCAGCCATTTTCCCATCTCTCCCAGGGCGTTTCTTCTTTACCTGCAAAAATGTCAAGTATGGCCCAACACATTAGCGCCATTTGTTGCCTCACT
Organism: Fragaria nilgerrensis; assembly: GCA_010134655.1. Taxonomy (NCBI): domain Eukaryota; kingdom Viridiplantae; phylum Streptophyta; class Magnoliopsida; order Rosales; family Rosaceae; genus Fragaria; species Fragaria nilgerrensis. The sequence goes on from CM020980.1 coordinate 55,600, forward strand.
TGAAAGGAGCACTATGCAGAAAACGAGTCCAAACGGTAAATATATAACTAAATGAAAACGTCAGAAAAACTAAGATCACAGCAAAACTGAACAGTTGCAATTCAGGGTGTAGAAACTTTTACTACTCAGGGTCCAGGTGATCACCTTAATTTTGGCACAGAACTTTTGGTTAGGTAACAAGATACATAGACGGTAGACCGAGTACAATACAACCTTATGTTTCTGAACCTATACCTAGTAATCAAGAATATGAATTCCCATAGGAACCAACTTCGCTCTTTGCTAGCAGTGAATTATGTCTAGATGTGGTGAGGTCATAGTGGCAAAACTAATGATACTAACAATAATAATAAATGAATAATAAAGGAGATAAATAGATGAAATCTTGCTTTCTAGATATTGGAGCATTGACAAGCCACAAATATTATTTAACCCTATGCACCCTGTATACTTACATAAAACCAGCCATCCACTTCATACTCAATATCAACCTCCTCTCCGGATGTTAAATTTAACTGCATGAACAGAACACCATATTAGCCACCTCCATGTTTGCACTCAAAATGACCTACTAATTTGACTGAGAAAAGACAGCAATATTTTTGCCATATGAGAAGGCAGACGATCATCCAGTAAGCATTTGTTTCATAGGATCATTGCTCTATACAAATATATACCTGCTGACAGGTTAGAAATGAGACACCCTTGGATCAAAAAAATACTTTTAAGGACAGTGTGGATCATTAGGAGCTCATTACCTCATCATCTCCACCAGCAGTGAAGTCATAAAGTGCTGTTCCATGTTGAGGATTTCCAGAAGAAACACGTTCGTCATCTTGGGATCCAAAACTCTGGGATCCAGCTAGGGGATTCTCAAACGACTCAAATCTTTGCGTGGCAGGTGACGAGTATGGCGGAGGCTCTTCTCTAATCTGGTAAAAGATGGAAGACTCAGAATTTTGACAGAACCAGAGGATAAGGATCTAGATATGTGAGAGGCAATGAGAACTTACTGGAGATCCTAAACCCTCACTGAATGAGGGACCCCCCATAGATGGATTGTTATATCTGCTTCCTCCAGACCTCTCCTGTTACAAAATGATTAATCAACCAAACATTAAATATATGGAAGATGCTGTATGTCAAGGAAAAGTCCATTAGCAACCAGTAATATCCATGGATCAATTAGGCAACAAGTATCAGAGCTATTACTTGACCCTTCACAAGACAGGTTACACATGGAGCATGTTCCACAAAAAAGAATTGTAACCCTAAAGCTTTGATCCTTTACGACTCTTTAAACAAAGAATAGACATTCATAACACATTCTGTTGTTATTTTTCTTACAGAACCTAAAGGAGATTTGTTCTCAGATGATACATTTCTTCTACTTCAAAACAAAGGCTCAAAGCAAAAGTCAGCCATACATCTTTTGACCTCAAGGGTTTCCCAATTTCTCCTCTTTAAAATTTAATTTAACTGGTACCAGCCCCTCTATAGAGTCCCACTGTCAAATCAATTCAAAGGCCCGGCAATTTTAAATTTTTAATGCACACATGAAAGTAGACTATAGCTCATAATATAATGCACGCAGTGTGCACTATAATATGATTTGTTTTATACGCATTGGGAACTACAATTATAGAGGCTAGTTGTTGTTAGAGTAACACCACCTGAGAACTAGTTACAGTATAACAGTTCTAGAGCCTAAATAATCAAGCCTGGTAATAGAACAATAGCACATCCGAAGCATGTGAACTTAAAAATCAGAACCATGGATTAATAAAATGTATGAAATAGAGCAAAAAATAATTAACGCATCTCATACCGGCCGTGAACTGAAAAGTGAAGGGTAATTCATTCCCCCAAAATGGGATGATATGGAAGTTTCAACTGAGCCTGTTGATTCAGGGGAAGATGACCCGGATGACCTCGCATCCTCTTCCTGCAATTTAATTGATTATAATTAGTTACAACCCTTTTAGATACATTGCTACTCCAGCAGTATTGCATGCAGTGCCAATTGATGAATAGTATAAAGAAACATCCTCCAGTTCTGAAGTCTCTAAAAGCGTCTTTGCCCACATATCATCGTAACTAACTGATGGCCTAGAGATTATGTTTTCTTCATCAACATCAGGAGCATCAGTTCCAGCACCAGCAAGAAATTCATTAACCTAACAGAAGCAGATGTGAAGTATTCATCACTCAGGGTGCATCGAGGCAATCTACTGTGAGCTGAAAATACTTAGCAAAAGAGAAGCTAAAAACTCTTAACTATAGTATATAAGATATGCTCTCAAGAGAAGACCTTTAATTAAATCTATGCAAAGTACCATTCACAAATTGGACCTGCCAACAACTTCTGAGCTAGGCCCAAAAAAATCCTCTCAAACCTTTTGTTTTGTTCTGCAGAATGTGACTTAAGTTTGATCCACTATTACCTACATAGTGAGATTCCTGGATAATCAGCAACATGCACTCTACACCTTTTTTCTCCTCTGGCATTAAGGATGTGTTATAAGAACCCTTTATGATAGCACACAAATAAGATACCATAACTCTTCCTGCATGCCATGTGCGGCAAGCCGCCTCTTGCACTCATCTTCAGACTTGCTTCCAGAGGACTGAAATACTAAGCTACCCACTACAGGCAAGTCAGATTTGATCCTAATTTCAAAATTTTGACCACATCTGTGTACTCCCAAGAAGAATGAAATGAAACCTGACACCATTTCACATCTTCAATTCTGGCTGATCCTAGTCACACAGGGTCAACCATGTTTTTCTTGCGTATCGTTCATCCTTGTAGCAACTAGTTGCATATGGGCCACTAAATGGAAAATCTAGAATTAGACTGACCATGTAACTTCAGGTTAGTTCTGGTTGATCTGGTACCTTGAATCAACAAGTTCATTTAAGTACAAAGAAAATAATTGGCTCCCCTTTTTAGAAAATCACACCCCCCCCCCCCCCCCCTCATGCACGTCCATTAGAAAAAATTTCATGGAAGGGTGTGGTTGTTACAAAGGGGACACCTATTTCAACCCCTTATTGTATCCTTCTACATAATTTTAAAAGATACTAAAAGTTCAGACTACATTATAAAACAAAAATGATTTGTTACCCTGCTCATGCCGGTGCATTATTTCCTAAAGTCCATCATCACCAAGGTTTGCTGCCCAAGCATTTACAAGGTCATCATCAAGCACATTGGACTCTACTGCTGCTGGTTTAGATTCATACATAAGATCAGAAATTCCTGTAGCAACTGCTGGATCATTCAAACAGTTGATGCACTAATATTGTGCCTGGTGCGATAGATGTCGATAAGTTTTGCACTGCCATAAGATTGAGAAGAGCATGGGGATGAACAAAAGAGGATAAGAAATCCAGATAGAGGAAAAAAGTGAAACCCGTACAAATAAACGACATGCACTACTAAATTTCATTTCACACTCATCACTCTGTCTCACAGCTATCATCTGACAGTTAATGCTTCATNGCCTCTAACCCTGAAACCCTAAACCCTAACCCTAAACCTAAAACCCTAAAACTAAACCCGAAAACCCGAGAACCCGAACACGAAACCCGCAACCCGAGAAACACGAAAACCAACGAAACCCGAAACCCCGAACCCGAAACCCGAACCCGAAACCCGAAACCCGAACCCGAAACCGAAACCCGAAACCCTGAAACCCGAAACCCGAAACGAAACCCGAAACCCGAAACCGAAACCTCGAAACCCGAAACCCGAAACCCGAAACCCCGAAACCCGAAAACCCGAAACCCGAAACCCGAAAACCCGAAACCCGTAAACCCCGAAACCCGAAACCCCCGAAACCCGAAACCCCGAAACCCGCAAACCGGAACCGAAACCAGAAACCCGAAACCGAAACCCGAAACAACCCGAAACCCGAAACCCGAAACCGAAACCCTAAAACCCGAAACCCGAAACCCGGAAACCCGAAACCCGAAACCCGAAACCCGAAACCCGAAACCCGAAACCCGAACCACCCGAAACCCGAAACCCGAAACCCTAAACCCGAACGAAAACCGAAACCCGAACCCGAAAACCGAAACCCGAAACCGAAACCGAAACCCGAAACCCGAAACGAAACCCGAAACCCGAACCCAAAACCCGAAACCCGAAACCGAAACCCGAAACCCGAAACACGAAACCGTAAACCCTAAACCTAAACCCTAAACCCTAAACCCCTAAACCCTAACCCTAAACCCTAAACCTAAACCTAAACCAAACCCTAAACCCTAAACCTAAACCCTACCCTAAACCCTAACCTAAACCCTAAAACCTAAACCTAAACCCTAAACCTAAACCCTAAACCCTAAACCCTAAACCTAAACCTAACCCCTAAACCCTAAACCCTAACCCTAAACCCTAAACCCTAAACCCTAACCCAAACCCTAAAACCTAACCAAACCCTTTAGGGTTTGGGAGAAATCTGAAACCAGGTAACGTCTGTTTATGATCTATCATCGTTATGTTTGATAGCCATTGAATTTAGTTGGGCTAACATGGCAGCATCTGATGGTGTCCAAGCACCCAAGCAGTTTTTTTCCAAGTAGACAGGAGGCCCCGTGAGAAAGATGGTCGATGGTTTGAAATCGAAAATGACATTAATATTAAAGATAATTTAGGAATTTAAGTGAGGTGAACTCACAATGTTACACTCATGCATAACAGAGCTCTTTATTCACTGTTTTTAATAAAGAGAAATAAACAAATCCACTACATAAAATATTCCATGCATTATGGAGCTAGCTCCTTATTCACTGCTTTTATTTATGATGAGACAGTCTATCACTAAGTACAACATCCATGGATTATGCAGTTCCAGCAATCTTCCGGCTCGTCATAACTGGGAGCCCTAGTTGTCCCGTTAGAATCAAAACTCGAATCCTCTGGAGTAAATACGGATAACGTTATAGAATCAGTGGCAGGAACGTCAAGCTGCAACACAAATGCACGGCTTCGATTAACACCCTGTCGATATGTAGTAGCATCGGCTGCAAACTTCCAACATAAATTCCAGTTTTCATCCCAAAGCGACATTATGAGGAAGCTTGCAAACCTTCCGTCGGGTAACCTTCCAACATAACGAACCTCTACTGGAGATGTTCTGTTGCCCAGCCACATAGCTCCCTCCTGCTCATCGGTTCCCACGAGAACATACTCTTTATCTCTAAGATTATCCTTGTTAGTCACCTTCACAACACCTGGCCAATTGGAAACCACACTTCTTAGATTCAGCACCATCTTCTCGTAGAACTGCAGATGTATCTTACTCCACGTCCTTCATTCCTTTATATAGCCAAAAAATTTTGTTTTTCATCGCTGGCTTTTTCAATAGGGATAGAAAACCAGCATATATCACACACAATACACATTTTCTTATCTTAATGCATGCCCTCGTTTTTGTCGGCAGCAATACAGCACAACAATGCATGCTAGCCAGACGTGTCCTTATAAGTAAGGAACACGTGAATTTTAACTTTCTTGAAGATAGTTATGGCTCGCTGGTACGTCGGCCCGGCATTCTTTAGACCAAACGGCATCACGTTGTAACTGAACGCGCCTTCCTATCTGATATGGTGATAAATGCTTTAGGGTTTAGGGTTTGTCTTTGCTCTTGTCTTCCTCGGCCTCTTGTCTTCCTCGGCCATCTTGATATAACCGATGGATGCCTTTGCATGCATTGTTGTAAAGAGCGATGGGGACGGAGAAAGAAAAAGATCACGTGAATTTTGAACTTTTTCGAAGGTACAGTGCCAATATGAAACCGATTTGGATAAGAATAGGCTGACCCCGCCGGATGGGTGGTGATCCTCCTCTCCTTCTGTCATGTGGCCAAACTGGTGCAGCCCGTGGGCCTTACTGTGGACCCCATCAGTTTTGTCACTGGGCGGTCAGCTAATTTAATTTCAAGAAGAAGAAGCCCTCTAGCTCTTGCTCTCCGTCCACCAAATGACCACATGTTTTAATTGCCTCCTTAAGAATTACTGTCCTCTTCATATGGAGATGCTCGATCTTCAAGTGGTGATGTTCAAGCTTTCAACTATAAATAGGTGTGAGTTTGCACGTCCCAAACACCCTTGAGCATTTCAGCAACAACACATCTCTTCTAATTTCAATCTTCTTTACAACAAATCAAATGGCGGACCCAGAATTCACCATGGATCCGTTCAACTTTGAACAAGAACTTTGGGAAAGTTATGCGCGCTACATTGAGCGGTTGCGCAATCAAGTGGCAGTGAGTCATTCACACAATCGCCCCGTTGCCCCTATTGAGGTAAATCCACCAACTCGATTTTTTGATATCGTATTGCAAACCAACTCTCGTAACATTACAATGCGGATCCGCCGGGACAACCTCTACTTGGTAGGCTACCGAATGGGGGATTCTAACCAATGGTTGGAGTTGAGGTACGACGACAATAACCGTGACCACCGAATTCCCGGATCTACCTTTCTTAGCTTTGGTGACGCATACGGTGAACTCGTAAGGGCTGCTTGTGTAGCGAGTCTGAGTAGCATACAAGTTGGCCGGCAAGAACTTATTCGTGCTATCAATGCGCTAGCTACCTCTCTGGATGACGCGGAGAGGGCCAAGTCACTGCTCGTTGTGATTTTCATGATCATGGAGTCTGCTAGATTCATTGACATCACCACCCACTTTGTTACGCAAGGCACCGCTGGTGGGCCAATCCCTGGTTGGATTCAGGATTACGTGCGCGGCTGGGCAAACCTCTCTTTGTCGTTGCTCCACGCCGATGCCGACAATAGCTTCCGGCTTCCTTCAAACAATAGATTCAATGTGACAACTTTTGCGGCCGCGGCCGCCATAATCGGTCTCTTGAAGGGATGCTCCTTTAGACAGCCTCGACAAAGGCGTGCCGCTGATGATGATCAATGCCCTGAAGGACGACCACTGGTGGAGGTTTTCTCGGTGACAATTGATAACATTCACGGAAATTCGAACATCTATGGCGACATCAATGGCACGATCCAAGTCAGCGACGGACTTGGCTATGAATACGTGTACAATATAGAATCGAATGATTCCCAACTCATCCGCGCGGGTGAAACTGTTCAGCTAAATGGCCCTGATCGTTGCATCTCAGCCTATGACAGCTTCACCATCGATGTGACTCTGATGAGTAAGGAGGGCTTGTCGGAGGACAGTGAAATCAGCAAAGGGCAGATTTCGTGGGACATTACGTACGTCTCCACCAATGTGTATGACAAGCTCTTGTTTCAACGAATCCCAGGCAGATTTGGTGCGGCCACCGTGGCCTACGCCGTGTTAAGTGATGCCGTGGAGGCCAAGGTAGAGATTACGCTCATAAAAAATGGAGTGCCGGCCAGTGTTTATGGACTGCTTACATCTCACAACGTCAGTCTCAACAGTGAAAGTGTGCTGTTTGAGAAGACACGGAATAGGTTCATAAATGTCAACCCTGGGAATCTCATTCCTCTGTCGAGATTAGTTGTGGCTGTGCCTTTGAACTCCAACTTCATAGTTCGGGCTGATCTCAAGGGAGCTAACATTTTAGCTTCTGAAGATGTGATTGCTTTGGGCACTGCAACATTCTCTCCTCGCGTCTCTGGTATATATGAGCAGAATATTAATGGTACTAACGGCAATTATATCCGAGTGAAGGTCTCTTGGTCTTGGTTCGTTTGATCAAGGAGAAGAATAAGAATCTGTGTGTGTACTGTGTTCAATAGATAATCTGTGTACTATTGTTTTTCAAAGCACCTTAATGAATAAAGGATGTGGGACGAACCGTAGAGCCTAAGTATCACGAAGAGTAATTCATAAATAGTCATTGGTCCATATGGAGACTCCGCTCGAGTATTCTAGCATCATAATTTGTTCTTGTCTCCGCTCGAGTATTCTTCAACAAAATGGTCTCAAAATGGTCTCATTTATCTGCTGTATGTAACCTTTCCTTAGAACACACAAATATCCTTGAGATGAGTTGACCAGAAATCTTATTTTTGTAATACGTATATTTTCTAATACTGAACCCAGCTCTTCGCTCATACTTGTTGTAAAATTCATAAGCTAAGTCTTCATAATCAAATTCCATACCAAACCTTGGCTTGTAAACTGGACAAGTCGAATCATCTATATCTATGGACTCCATTCAATCATTTATTTACAATCCATAAGCTAAGAAGCACAATTCCAAAACCAAATACATTATTTTAATTGCAATTCCTGACCATTCTATTTGATGCTATACTGTAGTCCTATTTTATCTTCTTTTTCCTTCTGAGGTTGTGAAATATCCATTTCCATTCGTTCTACCCATGCTATGAGATTTGTTGCTTATTCTCATTTTATGGTCTGTCTTCCTGGGTTTCTTTTATCATTTTACATTAAACTTCAGATCGTGATACTTGTATTGAATTGAGAATGTCACCCTGCTCTTTAGGGATGAAACGGTAGTGCTCAGACTAGCCCTTATGTTATCCTCAAATCTCAATTCTCAAATTACTGTGGCCTGTCTACGGTGCCCTTTTTCTTTATATTGTCATTCATTTATATGTCATTTCATTTAGGTGCCGATCCTGGTTTTCACACTTTTATGTTATGCAGATCAGAAGAAGATCTCTCCTCAATGAAGATGAATATGGATTCCGTAAGGCCATGCCAGGAAACCAATATACTATGACGACGGTTTAGAGGTAAGCACATCTTTGTTGACTGGACACTTCTCCCCACTTTTAGAGATGTGATTGATCTGTTTATCATTCACTTTTATAGGAAGAAGAATATATGACTGATCAATTTCCTTTTGCTTTTACCGGTATGCAGAAGACCAGGAAAACCTTGAATGCAAAGATAAGCCAGCTCAATTCAGCCATTGACAATGTCTCTTCCCGTTTGGGAGGTGGGAACAATGCGCCCGCGGCGCCAGTCCAAAGTGATCCTGAAGTAGAAGCTACCATGTGAGATTTGTGTAATTATCTGGTTGCTAATCATGAACCTGAAATCTTGAAAGTCCACATGTATTTTATATTTGGACATGTAACTGTGTTCTTGTGACAGTATTTTTGTGCATGTTTGTTTTAGTAATTTGGTTTTGAGAGTGGGTGGTTTTGTTAAATCTGTTTACGGTTTTAGACCTTTGGCTTATAAGTTTGTGGATTCTGTCCTGATCATAAAGAAGCGGATAAGCGAGTTATTCTAGTTTATTCCAATTTACTTGAAGTAAAAAATACTAAGTGTAATTAAGACTTCACATGGATAAGCATCAGCATCATCTTGGGAAACACTGAAACATTATATATAATAAAACGATAAGGAAAAAACCACTGTTCATATCTATTCAGAATTGTGCTCTTCCCCTGAAGTTTCGTGAATTATGTTTTTGCCCTGGATTTGTTAGTGATTGCAAAACTGTCCTCGCTGTGTTGCGTGTTATTGTTGCTGCGTGGCCTCCTATTTTCGTTCCACGAAGCTCTCTCGCTCTCTCCGATCTCTCTGTCTCACGCATGACGGCGGAAACGAAGAAAAAGGCTGACCGATCCCGATCAAATCCGAGCCAGCGTGAAAGAACATCGATCTGGGTAATTGGGTTTCAGTTCGTTTTTTTTTTTTTTTCCAAGATTCTTCCAATTGATTTTTGTATTATTTCGATCAAACCGGAGCCAAGGTGAAAAAAAAAGGATCTGGCCATAGGTGTTTGGTTTTTGTATGACTGTTGTTTTCAATCAATAGGTATTTCTTTTATCTCAGATTCTTGAATGCATGGATGCTGTTGATATTTCCTGTGATGCCTTCCTTGAGCCTTTCTTCCTCAAAAACATTTGCACCGCCGACTGCTACGAGAAGTGCTCTAGATAAAGGATTTCGGGACGATTTCGGGTTGAGGTATTTGAGCTTCTTCCTTCTGCTTCGTTCGGTTTCCATTTGTGTTTTTCATTGTTGATTTCATATTCCGCTTGCAGTTCATGCTTCATAGAATTTACTATGTGTTTGAATTCAATCAAGTGTGGGGAAGGCCAAGAGAATTACCTAATATTTTATCTTTTATGTTACTGGTCGGTTTTGTACTTTCTGTAATTCAAACAAGACTTTGAGTAAGCAGTGTTGAATAGAGTTTCTTTTTATGCTTTGGCCTCTGTTGTGTGCGTTATTTCAGTCTCAATCATAGATGTTTTAATGTTTCCCTAATTCAAAGATTAGCTAAACCTTTGATCAATGGTTGTCACACTTGAGTGCTAAGCCTTCCATCTTTTCTTGCTTTGTGTTCTGTAATTAGGTGTGTCTGTTGATTTTATTTTACTATTTCCCATTAATTCAGTTCATAGGACATGCACATTCAGAATCAAAATGATCACCTTAAGACTGCTTTGATGCTAGGAAATTAAAACATTACTCGGATGGTATAAAACCTGTTACATCTATGGGATTGTCCTCATTCTGCAGATCACAAAAGGAAGAGATGACCAAATTATCCATGAAATCAACTGGTGAATGGTTAAGTATATATATGTTTGGTCAGTTATCCAACTGTTGTGCTTCCCTTTACAGTTCTAATTTGATGGCTTCTATCCTCCACTGCTTTCTTTTTGCGTTTGTTCATATATGGATGTTATTGTTTGCTATCTGAGTTTGGCAGTTTCGTAAGTTAATATTTTGGAGTTGAGGTGTGGTGACTATCTGGGATTAGGTGTCTGCTGTTTTTAATTTTCGATTTGGAACTTAGATATTTGGGCTTCTTTGTTCTTTTTCGATTCTTGATTTTCATATTCAAGTAACAATGAAAGTTTTCATATTTTAATTTGGGAATTGGTTTTTGTATGCTAGGTTTGTCGACTGGCATACAAATTTAATCCATAATACAAGTTTGGTTGGATATGCCCATTTATGCATTACACAAATTAAGCACTGGGTTTGTGTTTTATGGATTTACTCCTCAATTTCAATTTCAGTCTGCTCTCTTTTTACTGGTGGAAACTCTTTTTGACCCTTCTGATCAATATTTACAATCAAGCTGGTTGTATTCTTGGTATATCAACTCTGAAAAAGGTGGCTCTCTCTCAACTCCATTGCATTTTCCTTTTTCTTTTTTTTTTTCCTTTTCTTTTTTTGGACGACAGATCGACAATATGATCTTCAAACCTAGACATTAATTAGTTTGATAGCAGTAATTTCAACTCAAATTCAGTTTTTAATTAATGGAATGTTTAATATTCTGTTTGCATTTACATATCAGACAACTGTATTGGGATGGATTAAGCTTAGGATTGAAGAGTTGGTTTATAACTTCGCAATAGCTTTATTTGTTAATGTCATGATATTGATGCACAAGCATATAATTGGTCGAAGTTTTAACATCTGTTGCTATACATGGTTAATGTAATTGTCAGATTTGTACATAGGCTTCTCTTTTTACCTTTTTTTATACTCTGTTGTGGTTTCTAATGGAAAGTTTGAGACCGCTTTTCTAATTTTGGTTTGTCTTGCATGTTGGTTATGCATCAGATTGATTGTGGCTATTTTGTGAAGGTTTTGTGATAGATTCCACATTTTGGCTTTGAAATTGTATGCGTAGCTCCAGTTCTTAGACTATATTTCATACTACTATATTAGAAATATTTAAAAGAGAAGAATCAAATTAGTGTTTGAGGAATTTGCCAACCAAAAACTGGGTTAGATATTTACTTATCTATATTTTACTTGCATGTTAATGATTTGGTTTATATTGAATGCTGCCAATGTATTAGTATTTTGGTATTGCGTAGTTATTAATTGTATAGGATTGCAGTTTACTACGATGAAAACAAGGTGTTTGGGTACCTGTTTTTTTAATTGTTGTTATTTGATGTGCCTGTCTATTTGGTTATTGTGTCTGTTTTAAGATTTTAATGTTTATAGCATTTTGAAATATATGATGTATTTCAATTTTAATTTTTGAAATTAGCTACGTTTTTTGGGTTATTTCTTTTAAATTTTGTTGAGCATATGATTTTTGTTACAATGGTGATAGTTGCAGTCCTTTGATTATAATTTAAGTTGAGTTGCTGCTATCCTACCATTACGGAATCAGGGCCGTTGAGCTTTGTTACAAATTAATGAAAACATCAGTATCAATTGTTTGATTGGGGTTGATAATTTTTGTTCTGTTTTCAGTGTTGGTTCTTTCACTATCTGCAATCAATCTCATTCTCTCAGGTGCTTATCGGTTCCTTTGGTTGGATTATCTGTTTAAGTTTTTTGGTTTGGTTTGCATGTTGGTAATCTTTTAGGTTTAATCAAATTGGGTGTCTGACTGTTTTGCAGACGTTTCTTTCTGTTTTTCCGGTGGTGATCCTCAGTGTCAGAACAGGTATTTACTTTATCTTTGTTTTTACTTGCAAGTTAATGGTTTGGTTTGTATTGGAAAAGCTGTCAATGTATTAATATTTTTGGTTTTGGTGAGGTTTGTGGTGAGTACTTTTTAATTTCGTATTATTTGATGTGCCTAGCTAAATGGTTATGGGTGTGTCTGTTTTAGGAATATTGATGTTTAGACAAGATTTTAATATCTATCACATATTTTAATTTACACTTTGGACGTCATCTGGTCATGCATTTTGTTTTGGTGTTGTTTTAATTACATTTGGTATCGCAATTGACCATACAAGGACAAATTCTGCATAATGGTACAGGAAAAAAAGACAGATATTTTTTATCTGTGTATCATACTTGAGTTTAAACAACAAACAATGCAAAGGTATAATTGCAGTTGTCCACAGAATATAAATTCTTCCAAAATGGTGTAAAAATGAGGATGAATGTTTGTTACATAATTTTAAATAACAAACAATGCAAAGGTTTACTGCATCAAAAACTGAAGCTAAATAGATTGGCCAATAAAGTAGATGGAATCTGACACCGGTCCAATATCTAAGACAGGTTTATAAATCGATGTTACTGCAAGTGGATTTTAGTTTGGAACTTTTTTTGTGTATTACAATAGTTTTTTTTTTTGGGTTACCCAGCAGAGCAAGCTTCCGCAAAGTATTTGATTGAGTGAGATATTGCGTATGTTTGTTTTTAAATTGACAGCTTCTATAATAGTCACTTCTGGATATTCAGGGCCAAAAAAAAAATTATAATCATGATGATATTAATATAATTTGGTACATTTAAGTGTTAAAAAAAACCTGCTATTGATTTACTGCATTGGTTTGATTTGGTGTGGGGATACAAATTCATCTTGCAGCCTACTAGATTTCAGGCATTTGAGTTGTTTCGGTGGTTACAATGGCATCGCTTAAAATATAATTTGGTAAAAGAATGCATGTTTTAACATGGTGCTGTTAATGTTAGTTCAGATTGTTATTCAGACAAGTGGTGATGTGTGCTATTATTGGGCTCATTGGTTTGAGATTGTTTGATGATATGGCCATTTCAATTCAGATTGCGTTGAATCTAGCTATAAGTTCTTTGTTTATTCTTTTTTAAAATACTTTTTGGACAGTTGTTAATCGAATTTTTACTGTTCTGTATTGTTGCCGTTGATTTTTTGAACTGTTATTATTTTATTGATGCATTGTTATTCATGTGAATATTTGTTGGCACTGTTATTACATTCCTATACTTATTGTTCTATTATTTGGTGATATTGGAAAGTAAGATGACTCGAAAGAAAAGAATTCGGGAGGAAAATTTGTCAGCTGCATCGTCTGAACAACTTGGGTGCAGTGGTCACTCCATGAATGCTTCTGTTAACAGTAGACCGGGTGGTGCCAATGCATCAAATGATTGTGCTGAGTCTTCGTCTACAAGAGGAATCGATGCTCTGAATGTTGGACAATCTAATATTGGGCAGGCGTTTTATCAGAGAAGAAGAAAAACAAAAGGTTTGTGTTTGGGGTGCTTTGTTTATTTATGTGGTTATTTGAATTGAATTTGTATGACTTCTGTTTAAGATGGTGTGCTGTTTTGTTTCTAGGTATATCGTCTGCATATGTAGATGTCGGAGATATGACAAACGTTTGTGTTGATTGTCATGCATTGTTTTGGTTGCAAGAGTCAAAATTTATTCCAAGGAATGGAAGTCCGGTCTATACAGGCTGCTGCCAGGAAGGTCGGATTAGGCTCCCGCCTGTTAGACCTGCTCCAGTTTTTTTAGAATACTTGCTTGATTCCACTAATGGTCAAAAGAGTGTGCAGTTTAGAAACAATATTCGGAGTTATAATACGATGTTTGCATTTACTTCAATGGGAGCTAATGTAGATAAGACGGTGACTGATGGTCATGGTCCGTATGTTTTTAAAATTAGTGGACAGGTATACCATCTTATGGGTTCACTTATTCCTCCAGAAGGTGAGTGCCCTAAGTTTGCACAATTGTACATTTATGATATTGAGAATGAAGTTGCAAATCGACAAAAAGCTGTTGACGGTTTGGACTCGGAAATTGTTACTAGATTGATTGATATGCTTGATGAAAGCAATGAATTGGTTCAGTATTTTCGTTCTGTTCAAAATAAGTATAATGAAAGATCTTTGCATTGTTTAAACTTGACACTTCTTGACAATGAAAGAATAAGAGAAAGGGAATACGATGTGCCAAGTAGTAGTGAAGTTGCTGGCTTGATTGTTGGTGACATTGGGTTGTATGAAGCTGATAGGGATGTAGTTGTCGATACATTTGAAACTGGTTTGCAGCGGGTATCAAGATTACATCCAAAATTCATGTCATTTCAATACCCATTACTCTTCCCTTATGGGGAGGATGGATATCATGTTGGTTTGAAATTATGCGCACGTAAAGATAATGAGAATCGCAAGCGAGAAAGGATGTCCATGTGTGATTTTATGTCATACCAAATACATGAGCGTGCAAATGAATCTTCCACTTTGCTAAAAGGAGGCCGACTTTTTCAACAGTTTTTGGTTGATGCCTATGCAAATGTTGAAGAAAACCGTTTGTTTTATATCAGAAAAAATCAACCCGATATTAGGAGCGAGACTTATGTGGGCATATGTGATGCTTCAATAAGAGAACATGATGGTGAAAATATAGGCAAAAGAATTATTTTACCAAGCACTCATACAGGAAGTCCGCGGTATATGAACAAACATTACCATGATGCTATGGCTTTGTGTCGGAAGTATGGCTCCCCTGATTTGTTCATAACACTTACTTGCAATCCAAAATGGCCTGAAATTGAAAGAGCATTGTTGAACAAACATGGTAGCAAACCTGAGGATCGCCCAGATATTGTTGCAAGAATTTTTAAGATGAAACATGATGATCTTATTAGTTACGTTAAATCTGGCAAGCCATTTGGGAAGGCTATTGCAGGTAAGTACCTTTGTTTACAGCGTCCCCCCCTTTCCTTTTTTCCTGTTTAAAACATTATGATATTTAATTTTGATGTTTTTATTGATCTCATTGGTATACAATGTAATATGCAGATGTTGCGACAATTGAGTTCCAAAAACGGGGATTACCTCACTCTCACATGTTATTTTGGTTGGCTGAGAATAACAAGTGTTATTCGGCTGCTGACATTGATTCAATAATCTTTGCTGAACTACCTGATAAGAAGGTCAATCCAACTTTATATGATATTGTGAATCAATTTATGATCCATGGTCCATGTGGTGTGCTGAATCCTAAAGCTCCATGTATGAAAGAAAATAAATGCAAGAAATCATTTCCGAAAGAATACATGAAAAACACATTGTTTGCAGCTAATGCATTTCCCATGTATATGCGCCGTGATAATGATTCTAAATTTGTCATGAAAAATAATGTGACAGTAGACAACCGCTTTGTTGTTCCTTACAATGCTGAACTTTTGTTAAGATATAATGCGCATATAAATGTTGAATCATGTTCTCAGTCAACCTTGATAAAATATCTGTTCAAGTATATAAGCAAAGGTCCTGACCGAGCAAGAGTTGGTATTCAATCTGATTTAAATGATGAAATTGCAGCGTATTTAAACTGCAGATATATATCTCCACCTGAAGCTGCATGGAGATTGCTTGAATATCCAATTCATTCTCGGCACCCACCAGTTGAATTGTTGAAGATACATTTACCAGGACAACAAACCATTGTTTTTGGTCAAAATCAACCGTTAACCTCAGTCATTGCAAGACAAGGATCAGACGATACTATGCTCACATCATGGTTTCATGCAAATGCAAACGCGGAGACAAAGGATATAGCAAATAGGTTGACATTTGCAGAGTTTCCTTCTGCCTTTGTGTGGAATAATGGTACAAAAACTTGGACACCACGACAACGAGGCTATGCAATAGGTAGATTGCCAAATATAAGTCCGACGAGCGGTGAGTTATATTATTTGCGCCTACTTTTGAACACACGTAAAGGCTGCACAAATTTTAAATCTATTCGGACAATATGTGGTGTTGTGTATTCTACGTATCAAGAGGCATGCCGTGCACTCGGGTTACTAGGTGATGATAAAGAGTGGAGTGATGCTATAACTGAGGTTGTACCAACAGCAATGTCATATCAATTGCGCCATCTATTTGTTACAATTTTGTTGTACTGTGATGTTTCAAATCCGTGTCAACTTTTTGAAACACATTGGCGTAATATGTGTGATGATATTCTATACACTGTCCGTTCTGATTTTATGATGCCACACCTAAACATATCTGAACGAGAGTTACGAAATTCTTTGTTGTTTGAGTTAGAGCAACTTCTTGGTAATGCTAATTCATCGTTAGCGAAGTACCATTTACCATTGCCAGATAAGGAAAAAATGTTCGAGTTGAAAAACAGGCAATTGAGAGAGGAATTAAATTATGATTGTATCGCTTTACAAAAAGAGTACCGATCTTTAGTAGCAAAATTAAATGATGGCCAGAGAAGAATATATGAGAATGTGATTAATGTTGTTAATAACAAAAGTACTGGCCTTTTTTTGTTTATGGACATGGAGGCACAGGGAAAACATTTTTATGGCACACCATTATTAGTAAGTTAAGATCGGAAGGGAAGATTGTGTTAGCAGTCGCTTCCTCTGGAATTGCATCATTGTTATTACCAAACGGGAGAACTGCTCATTCCAGATTCAAGATACCAATTGACCTTACTGATGGTAAGGTCTCTTCAATAACAAAGGGAACACATCTTGCTAAACTGGTTGAAAAAACGGATTTAATTATTTGGGATGAAGCACCGATGACTAATAAGTGTTGTTTTGAATCTTTAGACACTTCACTTAGGGACATATTATCGTATCGTTTTACACCGGGAACCGTCCCGCCATTTGGTGGTATGCCTATTGTACTTGGTGGAGATTTTAGGCAAATATTACCAGTTGTAATTGATGGGAAAAAGTCTACAGTAATTGATGCATCATTAAATAGTTCTTTGTTGTGGCCATTGTTTAAGATCTTTTACCTGACAGAGAATATGAGATTGCGAAAAAAGGAAATAAGTGAAGAGGAAAAACAACAAATATCAGAGTTTGCAGAATGGTTGTTAAATGTCGGTGATGGAAATATATGTGGCATAGATGATGATTGTGATAGAGATTCAAGCTGGATAGAAATACCGTCTGATATGTTAATTGATAACACAAGTGATCCAATTCGTTCTATATTTCATGCTACATACCCAGATTTTCTCAAAAACTACAACTGTTTCGATTATATTAGAGAACGTGCAATTATTACACCTAAAAATGTTGATGTGACTGGCATAAACAATTATGCAATAGATTTACTGCCTGGTCATACAGTAACCTATTTAAGTTGTGATTCTATATGCTTGACAAATGATAATGCCGACAATTTAAGCGCATCATATCCACCAGAATTGTTGAATAGTATTGAAATCAGCGGATTGCCATCACATAAATTAGTTTTAAAAAAAGGAATGCCTGTTATGCTACTTAGAAATTTAAACCAAACAAATGGTTTGTGCAATGGGACAAGACTGATTATCACAAATTTGTTTGACAAGATTATTGAAGCTAGGGTGTTAACTGGAACTCATGTGAATGAGAAAGTTTTTTTGCCAAGAATTGTACTGTCTGCTTCTAACCAGAAATGGCCATTTATATTGAGGAGGAGGCAATTTCCGATTAAAGCATGTTATGGAATGACGATAAATAAAAGCCAGGGCCAATCATTAAAACAAGTTGGTTTATATTTGCCTCAACCTGTTTTTAGTCATGGACAATTGTATGTTGCTTTATCTAGAGTAACCTCAAGAGAAGGAATTAAAATTATGATTTTAAACGAAGACATACCAAATACGTATACAAAGAATATTGTGTATAAAGATGTGTTGAAAAATTTACAGTCTCATTCCGGCTAATATTGTGTAAAATGTCCATACATGAAACCCGGTTGATGATTACAAATATATATGTCAATGTCATTGAGGCACAAGTTTTGACTGGAACACATGTTCATAACAAATTTTATTTACCACGAACTGTACTGTCTGCACCAAAACACAGATGACCTTTTGTTTTGAAAAGACGCCGATTTCCAATAACACTGTGTTATGGAATGGCAATAAATAGAAGTCAGAACCAATCATTAAAACAAGTTAAGTTATACATGTCGCAACTATTTTTCACTCATACAATTGTATATAGCTCTCTCAAGAGTAACATTGAGAAAATGAATTTAAAAAAAAAAAACAAAGATATACCAGAAAAAAATACTAAAAAAAAATGAATACAAAAATGTTTTGCACAGTTTGAGGCCAACTCTAAAGCTCATCATCAACCGATACCTCCACCAATTAGTCCTTCTATCTTCAGCAAAACAATGAATAAAAATTTGCAGGCCGACATCAACAAGCCAAAAACCGACCTTCAGTAAATAAAAAAACGGAAGGCAAAGGTAAACAAGGGTATTATTGTCAATTCGAAACAAGCCCTATGTGTATATAACTATACAGCTCTATGTAGAAGCAGCCGACTCAGATCTTTCACTTTCAGATTTGGTTATATCTCTAACCTGCACATCTATTTTCTACTTAGCCGTGATCCAACCTACAAATCCAACCTACAAACTTAAGACAGGTATTTTGTTTCTTTGTGCTTGCATAAACGATCAAAACTACACAGATTGCTTTATTCAATTATGCATATCTTATTTGATACTCTTAGATAAGAAACAAATTCAGTTGTTTTGGTTGACATACTTTCAAAAGTGTAAATCCTCTCTTCTATGCAACCCAACAACCATAAAATGTCTCTTTTAAGTCTAATCACAATTTCATTCTTAGTATATTACACTGTCGCTGTCGATGATTCCCATCTTTTTTTTCCCCAAAACAGATCTGCTTTTGCACCATGTCGACTACCCGAATTCGTGACATTAGTCCTGGAACGGGTGGCATGAAGATAAAGGTTCGAGTATCCCGAATGTGGAGAGGAAAAGTTCTCAAGCCTGTCCAACGATATGATGGCTTGGGATGCGTGTTAGTCGACCAATATGTAATTGTTATAATAGTTGAATCATTTTTTACAAGCACCGGTTCAAACATTTCTGATCATTGTCTATATGTTATATAATTATGAAAGATACTTATTATATCTATCAATTGTGACACATACAGGGTGACTCCATCCATGCCGTGGTCATGGAAGCTGACACTGAAGATGTCTTAAGCAATATAGCGGAAGGTCCTGTCTATGAAATAAGCAAATTTAGGATCATGAAAAATCAGGAGTCTCATCAAGTTGTGCCACATACAGCACAGCTGCAGTTTAACAATAAAACTGTGTTCAAACTGATGCGTGAAGAATTCCCGGTAATACCCATACACTGCTTCAACCTACTGGACTACAGTGAACTTCCTGCACGTAACAAAAAAGACACTATATTGACAGGTACAAATTGATATATATATATATATATCACAATCAAGGTGTTCACTAAAGTTATATAATATGTACATAACGTTCACATTTTATTCTAATATTTGATTGTTAATCAAACTTCATACTTTCTAAACGTTGTCTTTTTTCTAAGTAGATATAATCGGGCTTATAAAGGAGATGCATCAAGTTGAAGACACTCCTGTCAAAGGACAATTGGCAAAAACGCGGGAACTACGAATACAGAACACAAGGTACCAAATTGTGAATATTTAGGTTATAAATATGTTGACTGTCTAAAGGTTTAATACATAATTTCAGTTATTTGATATATTCATTTACACACAATTCTACTGTTGTATACGTTTACTGTTTTCCCTAGGAATGAAGAGCTGCAAGCAACACTTTGGGGAGAACTTGCACTTGACTTTGATGCAGACAAGATACTTCAGTCACCCCCGCCAGCTGTGATAGTCATTACGAGTTCAAAAGTGGCCACGTATGCAAGTAAGAACAAATGTCCTTTTTCTCGACGAGATCACACTATTTATAATTTCGAATTGAAACACTTATGTTGTCTATTCTCAGAGAAAATAGTGGTCAATACAAGCTTGAACAGCTGCGTCTTCATCAATCCAAATATTCCTGAGTTACAGGAATACAAAACAAGGTACACATTTAAAGATGAAAATATGGCCATAATTGACATTCGGTATTCATTGTGTGCTAATATCAAATTCTGTACACCTCAATAAAATTGTAGGTTCTCAGGCCCGAACTATGCCCCAAAATTCATACCAAGCTCAGACCAAAGCATAGGTTCTTCTGTCACAAAAACATCAAACATAATCAATATCGGCAACCTCATCTTACAAGATGCAGATGAAAACAAGGTAACAACTTCTAAAATGACATAATTTATTTTTTATTGTTTATTTTTTTTTTCCTTTTGAAGCTCTAAAAGGACATAATGTTGTGCACCTGTTGTTATGTATATTTAAAAAATTACAACTAATGTCATATGTGACTTCAAAATGTCTATATCAACATAGGATTCCATGTTCACCTGTCGAGCTAAAATTACCAAAATCATCACTCGCGAAGGGTGGTACTACTTTGGTTGTCCAATCTGTAGAGTGAAGCTACAAATGGGATCCGACTCTGTATTGAATAAATGTCCAAACCATGGAGAGCAAGCTGGAAAGCCAATGTAAGCAAAAGAAATTTTTTTGATTAACTAAATCTATGATACATTTGTCTAAATAACTCCACTGATACTAAAAGTTTCTATGTTGATTTCACGGCCTTATTCATCTTGAATATCGCATGCGTAATTTTTTTTATGATGGGTGTTACTGTTACAGGTACAAGATGCAAATTCGTCTCGAAGATGAAGATGATTCAACTTTGGCCATGCTCATGGGAAAACCTGCAGAGATACTATTTAGAAAACCCTGTAGCCAATTGATAAATGAAGGAAGTGCAGAGAAAACTGTCATCCCGGAAATCATCCTTGATACAATGCACATATACAAAATGTGGAAAATTGGGTTTGGTACAAGGAAAGATTTCATGGTTAGAGGTGTTTACCCTGACATTGAAAAAGTTGGCCAAGAGATAGAAGAACCAAAGACATCGGGGAAACTTCCCTTAAAGAGAAAATCATGGTCACCAAAAGAACGCACTCTGCATCAACTTTTGGAGTCCGCAAAAAAAACAAAAAGGTTTCAATCTTTACAATAGTGTCCATCTATTCTTTCTTAATGTAGATACTAAAATATTTAATGACTTTTACATCATAATTGACAGGGAAGCAGGAGGCAGTAGCAAGGACACAGCAAAACCAGATTAAGTTAGACATGATAGCTCCATTGTAATAATCTAACTGTGCTTTTGGCTACCAACTTTTGCAAGGGCGATGGTGTCTGGAAAATGCCCTCTTTTGTTTAAATGATGTTCTAGCTTGCAACTGGAGCCAATGTGATCTGTACAGCCAAATAGTTTTTGGTGTGTGTGTATATTAACAGCCTAATCTACAACGTTGTGATCGTTACAAGAAAATGACTTTTTGATGTGAAATAGTTATGATCTGTACAGTCAAATAGCTTCTGGTGTGTGTGTATATTAACAGCCAAATCTACAGACTTTTTTTATGTGAAATAGTTTTTGGTGTGTCTCTGTATATGTATATCAGTTACCAAATTAAAGGTGTTGTAATTGCCTTAACTTATCTTTATATCCACTTTACTATTATTTGTTTTCAAGTCGAAATGTATGTCAATATTTCACTTTATTACAATTAATTTTGTTTTTTAGTATCAATAATCAAAACAAAAACATTTAAAGCAGTCAATAACTGGTACCCGCAGCAACGCGCGGGCACATACCTTGTTTAACATATATCTATTATTTGATATGACGGCATCTACAATGACGGTACTGTTCTTAAGTACAGTGTTGGGCTCAGGACTAGATTTGGACGGTTTCTGAATTTGTTTTTGGATCATCTCGATCTCTCTCGAATTCTCAGTTGAGTTATTTTGAACTTAAAGTTTGAACAAGTTAGGGATTTGTTGAATTAGTGACTGATTTGAATTCTACTGGATAAAACCCAACATCTTAAAGGTGGTTAAGTTGGGATAGTGTCGGTACAATGGTGATCTACAGGCCACGCTTATCCATGTTCAAGTTTTATAAGATATATTAGTCAAAGTGCTAAGCTATATTCATATACTGCATTTTAAATTTCATTGCAGGCTTTGCATTATATATTCATGATCTATACACATTCAACATTTTTTTTTTCGACCAAGGTACATATACAATACATTTGTTTACTTCAAAGCTAGAAAGTATGCATATTGATATTTGACAGTATTTTATTTCTTTCATAATAATAGGAAAGCCAAGATTGAACCAGCAAGTCATTAGTAAAGGAAGCAAACTTTTTGAAACCATGCCAAACAATCTATTAGCTTAACAGTCATTTATTAGTACACATGTTAATCAACAACATCTACTACGTCCAAGCTGTCCATCAGGAATTGTAAGTTTGTAACCGAGTTGCTCTTGAACAGTCTTTTTTTTTTTCTTTTTTCAAACACTACCACTTCATCTGTATTTGTGGTGTGTTCTGACAAAAGATCTGCAGTCAGGATGTTATGCTTGATGCATGATTTAATGTCGACTGAGTATTCATATATGTTCTTTTAAGTTTCAAGTTGCATAATACTAGCAATATCAAATTATTATTTTTTTATTTTTATTTTTTCGCGTCAAATGACTTTTTTGTTGTTGTAGGTGTTTAAACAAAACGCAGACCCATTCATTCCGGCCTAAACCCACTTTGCCTCAATCTGCAATTCATTGGGTTTCTTCGATCTTCTCTCTCAGTCTCTCTCATATATCGGGTAAGTTACTCATTTCTTTGGTTTATCTACTTGTTCGTGGATTGGATTTGATTATGCAAACATGAAATTCAGACATAGTTTTTCTGTTTCGTTTTGTTGTGGATTTGATCATGTTGGTAATTTCATTTGTGATGAGTAAGAAAGATGACGATGGAATTGAGTTTGGGTATGTGATTTCTGGGTTGGTATGATATTTTTCTCATTCAATTGTCAGTGAAATCGAAAATTGAGTTAAGTAAACAATGGCACTCGTTCAAGTCTCTCTTTTTTTTTTTAATCTTACTAACACTGAATTTGGCCCAAAAATGGGAGCTTTGTTCTGTCAATGTCAGACAAAACAGGGTTGGGTGTGCACTTTTGGAAGAAATAAGTTGCAATACAATTTGCCACTCTTTTACTAGTTATATCTTATCGTTGATCTGTTATCAAGATGCAATATGTGGTTCTGAACCGCTTCAGTCATTACTTGTTTCAGGGCAATCCCTTCAAGTTACCAAAGGCAGGACTGGGATCTTTGACCTTATTGAAAGCACTTGGAACCATGTGTGGGAGTCTATTATAGATTTCATTGCTGGGAAAAATTGCAGGTACTTGTTGCATAGTGAAACAATCAAAATTCTGGCTCATTCTTACTGTTATACTCTAGATTCAGATATATTTAATACTTGTCTGTTATAGTGCTGGTTGTATTCAGAGTTCAGACCATCCTTTCATGTCTCATACGTACGATCATAAACTATTATGAGACCTTAAACTATAGTTTTTTCAACTATGTGATAAAGCATACCTGCACTCTATACACTTTTATGCATAACTAAGCTTATGTAATGGCATAATTATGATCAGATTCTGTACATTAATATGTTATAAAAGAACCCCAATGCTGGAGAGTCAACCAAAAACAACACTTTTCTCAGCCAACCCATCAAACAGCCTTCTTGCATAACCCAAATTCCCACACATGACATACATATCAACTAAAGCAGTAGTTACAGGAACCACCAGCTTCTCATTAGCACTATTCCTCACAACACAACAATGCATTGCTTTCGCCATTTTCACATCAGCAATGTCAGCAAATAAACCAACCATGCTTCTCATAGCAACCTCACTAGGCTTCACTTACAAGCAATGCATCTCCCTTGTAACTTCCAATGCCTCACCAAACCCTCTGTTCCTCACATAGCCATTAATCATAGTACTCGAAGAAACCACATCTCTCTCACACATTACATCAAATACTAACCGTGCCAACTCCAATCTCCCACATTCACTATACATTTTGATCAACGCGTTACACACGAAAGCATCACAATCCAAACCGCCCTTTAGCGCGAAACCATGGATCTCTCTTCCTAACATTTCAACAGAGGATTGGCCACAGGCTTTAAGGACTGATGGGATGGTGAAGTGGTCTACTTGGGTGCCCATTCTTCTCATTTGGGTGTATAATTTGAGTGCAATGTTAGGGTGGTTGTTCTTGATGTAAGATGTTATAAGGAAGTTGTACTGAGCTGAAGGACTTATGTGGGTTTGGAGTGGATTGAGTGGGATTTGAAGGGTGTGGTCAAATTGGGTTTTGATCATGTGGGCATGGAGTTGCTGGGTTTGTTCAAGGCTGGGAGTGAAAGAACAAGTAGTGCTTGGTTGGTGTTTAGTTGGGTTTTGGGTTTGGTTGGATTTGAATTTGGAGGGAAGAATTGGTTGTTGGAGCTTATGAACTGTGAGAGGAAGGAGGGAAGATGATAGGAGATGAGGTCAGGTTGTGACCATACTTTGGTCCATTCAAGTATGAGCTCTGGTATCACGGTTAGATATACCCATGTATAGTAAAAACCAAAAGATATTGGGTGTTTGAAAGAATAAATCAAGAAAACAAGGGTGGTTTTGCAAATAAGTATGCAAAACCCTAAACCCCTATTCTCTGCTCTCCTATATAAACATAACCATAGCCTCTAGTCACATCTCAGTTCAGTTTGCAACACCAAGCCGAATCTCATATTGTCAGGTATGCTGTTTCTAATACCCAACTCGTTTCTGTGTTCAGTTTAGTGGTTTGTAGGCTGTAGTGTATCTCAGTGTGTGTTTGTGGAAGTGTTATGTGGTGTCAGAAACAATGGCGAATCCAGGATAAAAATCTCACATGGGTTAAATGTAACGCAAAAAAAAATTTAACCATCAATGCGATAAATTTTGGTTCATTGAAAAAGAACATACATACATAAGGGGACGTAGCAAGTTTTACACTCAATCGCATTTACATGAACAAAATAAAGGAGACTCAAACACATTTTCAATGGCATTGGCATTACCATGTGGATCAAACTCATTCCTCTAAGACCCAAATAAAGGAGACTCTGAAGACGGTTCTTCATTTATTCTAATAGTAATTGGAGTGCCTATAGAGGCTTGTGAACTTGAACATGATGACGGTTGAACTTTACTAAACCATGTGCTGATATCTTTTGATCTAGGCCTTTTGACACGATTAATTTGTTCATCTGACATTCTGTAATTCCAAATAAAATTTCTAGCAATTCAGTAATACAAAACTTAACAAGACAACAATTCAATTGAATAAGCATACTAGCAGCCTAGTTCATTCAATTGACTTCCAATTCTATACCCAGAAGGAACACAAATACAATGGTCTCAGACTCTCAAAGAACACAAATACCCAGAATGAACACAAGTAATAAGAAATTAAGAATACACTTATACAGTTATACACACCTGGACCGCTGGACGCAGAGCAGGAGGCCAGGAGCAGAGCAGCAGGCGTAGGCCGCGGAGTAGCCGAGCAGGAGGAGCAGAGCAGCAGGCCAGGAGGCAAGACCGCAGCAGCCCAGGAGCAGAGGCTGCAAAGCAGCAGGCGGAGCCAGTAGAGCAGACAGCGAGCAGCAGGCGGAGCAGCCGAGCAGGAGGACTGGAGGAGCAGCCGAGCAGGCGGAGGCGCGGACGGCGAGCAGGCGACTGGCGATCTGAGAGAGAGACGCTTTCTTATCAATTGTATGGCTGGAGGGACTAAGGGAGTGGCTTTCACAGTCGTAGGGTTTTTTTTTTTTTTACTGGGTCTGGTAGAATTTTTGGTCCAAAATCTCACCTGGGCTGGATCTGCCACTGGTCAGAAAGCACATATCGAAGGCTTGTGGGTGGTTTTATTGAAAACCCATGCGCTCAATTCTTGTGCAATATAGAAATTGTATTATCGTTCTTGATATTGAATATCCTCTTGGTAAATATTGTGTAAATTTTTAGTCTTGAACAACGCTTTGCTAGAATGATGAACATGACCTAATTGATTTGCTATAGTTTGAATCTTTGTTAAGATTGATGAACGTGGGGGTGCTAAAGTTTGAATCTTTATAAAGATTGATGAACTTGGGTTTGCTAAAGTTTGAATATTTTCTTTGTTGGGTTTGTCTCTGTTTAATTTCTTGTTATTTTTTCATGTGTTTTGTTGTGTGTTGTGGTGAGCTTATCAGTACAAGGGAAGTCTGTTACTAGTATCATCTGTTTCTGAAGTGTTGTTTAGTGTTGATTAACATGATCCGATATCTTGGTTTTCAATGTGTGGTAGTGATAGTTTAGTACTATTTGGTTGTTCTGAGTAGAATGGGATTGCTAACGTTCTTTGTATTTAAACAGGTTCTTAGATCTGAAAACAATGTCGAATCCAAGGGTTTTCTTTGATATACTGATTGGTAGGATGAAGGCGGGTCGTATTGTAATGGAGTTGTTTGCTGATGCTACACCAAAGACTGCTGAGAACTTCCGTGCCCTTTGCACTGGTGAGAAGGGGATTTGGAAGTTCTGGTAAGCGATTGCACTACAAGGGCTCTGCATTTCACCGCATTATCCCAAATTTCATGTGTCAGGGTGGAGATTTCACAAGGGGTAATGGGACTGGAGGAGAGTCCATCTATGGCGCAAAGTTTGAGGATGAGAACTTCAAGCTGAAGCATACAGGTCCTGGGATTCTGTCCAAGGCAAATGCTGGACCAAACACCAATGGTTCTTAGTTCTTCATTTGCACAGATAAGACCTCATGGCTCGATGGAAAGCATGTTGTGTTTGGGAAAGTGGTTGATGGTTATAGCGTTGTTCAGAAGATGGAGAAGTTAGGTTCGGATTCAGGGTCGACTACAGAACCTGTGGTTATTGAAAATTGTGGTGAGTTATATGTAGAGTGGTATTGAGTAGCAGTATATCAGTGTCTAAAATTAGAATGCTCTTGTAAAGCAAGTAGAAGACTTGTTGATTTAACTTGAATAAATACATGTAGTCTGGATCATCTTGTGTGGTCTGCTAATGGATGTTGTGTTGTTTACAATTCTATTCGAGTTTTCTGTGTTGACTCCACAGCGAAGCAGTCTGCCATTTGAAATCTCAAATCATTTTGAACTTGTCTAGCTTTGGATGCAATGGATGGCATTTTGGGACTCCAGCTCATAGGAGAGCTAAAGCCCCCATAAACAGTCCCTCTGCATATTGAACTGCCACCATTGCCATGCTTCCCGTTCCCGGATTAGTAGTGTAGTGCTGTATAGTAAAGCTCACAATGGCTCACCTGCACTTGCATTTGCCTGCTTGCTTGAGACTTTCTCACCAAGATCAAAAGATATGTCAGAATTAGTAGTCATTAAACCATGTCCAGGTCTTTGCCTAAGGATCATCACTTTGCAAAACAGCATAGCCATGAACAAAATGATTCCTATAATGTCAAATGCGCGAGCCTACGCCAGAAGCCATACTAGATCATTTCCAACTATCTGCTGCGCTAGGTTTTCACATACATCGTTTGCCACTTTGGCCTTTCTTTACTACGAAGAAGGTGCCATAAAATATGCCACCGTGAAGCAGCGAGTTGACATTGGAGCGGGCAGCTTTGGAGGGTTTGGGATTCTCACATATGCACCGGCAAAACTGGTTTTTTTAGTAAGTTGTTATGTGATTGGCACAACCTTACGAGCCAGTCCTAGTGGATCTTCAATGAGGGTGTTATATCAATGTTTTATTGGGATGGTATGTTTGCCTAAACTTCAATTTATTGTCGATGAGATGTATAATGACTAATCATACAATGCAAGTGATCAGATCATCTAGTCCTTATTTGCATGAAGTAGAAATAAAGTTCTACTGGGTTTACTACTGGGCAGTAAACTTCTATTGGGTTTACTAACGGGCAATAAAGTTGTTTATTAGGGTAAGAATGGGTATTTGTTGTGTATAACTAGCATGAAAATGAAAGGGATATACTGTAATGCAAGTTTACCGACCCCCAGTAGAAGTTTACTGTCTACTGGGTTTACTAGAGGGCTAAAATTTGTTTATTAGGTATATGTTGTGGCCATGAAATTGAAAGGGGATCAGAATTATATAATGCTTGATCATTGTCTCTGGATTATATTTAAATATCAGAATTATATTTCACTATGATCAAGCATTTAACAAACCTACTAGTCATCTCTCTCAGTATGAATATCTCAATCATGTAAATGAAAAGATCAGATCTAGAGAAAACACGAGATCAACACTTCCAATGGTATATAAGGAAATAAACTTGTATTTAAATTTCTATACCTTACTCGTCGAATTGTCAACTTACCATAAGATGGTGAAGATAAATTACGTTGAACAAAATCAAGCATTTGATTTCGTCCAAGCGACGAGTTTGTTCGTTCACAGTTGCACGGGTCATCTTCAAGGTATCCGTTGTTTGATCTGAATCCTTTTGGATTCGCTGGAGGGACCCTTCAAGTATGTCCTTATTTTCCTTGATTTCGCTTGCAAATTGGTTGAATTCCTCACTAGAGTATAGCGAGGTTTCCTGGTTAGCATTCCAAAGGACTCTGTCCTTTGTGACCTGTTTATTTGGAAAGAGCAAAATGATGGTTGGCTGATTATATACTTTCCAAACAACCATTTGATTTAAACACATTAGTTTAGGGGGAGAATTTTTTTTCTCCATAAATAGCAATCGATGCAGATGTTAAACTCAAGCTTTTTGTATGCATTGAGAAAAGACTTTGATATCATTGTCTCTAAGTTGAATTTGTTCATGCTCTAGTTGCAAATTGCTTGTATGTGTTGGTATATCATCTAAAGGCTTTCTCTCTTACTTGCATTCAGGTTGCACTTAAGTTTGAAGAAATTAAGGTTGATCTGTGAGGAGGCAGCTGGTTGTGTCAAAGAACCTAGCCTACCTGGTTGTGGAAAGAACCTTGGAAAGTGGTTGTGTGCAGAACCATAAACTCTAGTTGTGTTGAAGAACTAGCGAAGAAGATTGATAGTGTTAGATTATCAGTTAGATTGAAATTCAGTTTTTCTTGTGTAGAGCTACATGATTCAAATATTGAGTAGCTAGATTGATAGGTGTAAACACATTTGTGTCATGTCATTGTGTAGTTGTGTTAAAAACTACCAACCTTTGTAAACTCTGATTGAAGATTAGTGAAATAATCTTACCTCTAGTGTTTTCTCCCTCTAGATTGTTCTTGTGATTATTTGATTGTTCTAATTATCCATTTCAGTATCTTTGTATTCAATCAAGAAAATTTCAGTTATTGTTATGAAGGCTCAAGCTTTGGCAGGGAATCCTACAACTTAGAAAAGAGACATGAAACAAGAATCACCAAGCTATGTCAAGCGTGTTGTTGTTGAAGCTTTAGCACAAAAGGCTATAACCTGTTAATAGGGGAGCCCCTAACTGCTTGCATTCAACAATAGATGAGAAAAAAAAAAATCATGCCTGAAGTGAAGAACAGTATGATGAATTAACAATCTAACCCACAACCTAGTCCCCAACAGTCGTCAAAATGTGAGGGTTCTTTTTGAAATAGGTATCGACTAGGCCAAAATCAACCCAATATTTTGTATGTGATTCAGATCAAGTGGAAATCAAAAAAAGCTTGACAGCGTGAGCCTGGTGTGGGAACTAGAAACGCGCTGCGGTTCAGGATAAGTGATTTCTGGAAAATTGGAGGTTGAAGGAGGCTATTGGGAATGATGGTTAAGAAATTGGCTTGATGCTTGAAGGCATGGAGGTTTGGAAGCTTGAGGAATGGAGGTTGTTTCTGGGTTTGCTTGGTGTTTTGCTCCATGATCGTTCTTGTTCCATACCTCTCATTTTATAGGCTTAATTGAGAGGTTTGGTGGTTCAGAGCATCCAAATTTTTGGATAAAACACCTCATCTTCAATTGATCCATGAAATCCGCCCTAAATCAAGGAAAAAGAAAGCTTACTTGAGAGATGGAGATAGTCGACAACTCGACACCGCAATGGCAAAAAATAGGAACGAAATTGATGAGAGAGGATTGGGAGCCGTGAGCTCAAGGTTTGAGGGAGAAGGAGATGTTTGTAAACTGGTCTTAAGGTTGTTCTAACAGAAACAAGGCAAAGATTTTAACAAATTCGGGTCTGGACTGTGTATTCATGTGGTGCGAGGAAGATGATGAAGAAATTGTTTTGAAACGAGGAGTTATGTTGGGCTTTGGGTTCAAAGGAAAGAAGGACTAGCCTAATCTCATATTCTCATATTCTCATGCATGTTGACTGATTCACTGTCGATTTAAGTTGTTGGGCTTGGATTTTGAGCCCAAGATCAAAATTATCATTAACATTAAATCGATAAATAAGCATTATGTATTTTCGTAACCCACCACACCACTTAGGTCCACATTAATAGACATGTTGACTTAACGGGTTAAAATAAAAGATTTAACCCAAGACTATGTTTTCGCATGAATTACATAACAAATTGTAGCGTGTTCGGGTATCAAACAAATCCTAATCCTATCTTGTCCAGTGTACCAAACGTGGCCTTGTGTCATCATGCAGGACTTCCTATACTTGCTATAACCATGAGGAATTTTATCTCATAAATCAAGCAGATCAGAGATAATTAGGACCTCAGGTGCAAGGAGTGTTCCACATCGAATGTCTTAAAAAATGAAACTACTCTTCTTAATCCCATGTGAATACGATCTTATAATTAAAGCAGTTGAATTCCGTGACTCATAACCTCACGTTTCAAATGGAGCCTCAAATTACAAAATGGCACATCTGTGCTAAGTAATGCACGGAGATATCAACAGAACTCATGACCTGCCACTTGTGCTCAAAAGGGATATCAATACATGATAACTCATGACCTGCTTCCCATGTCCTTTCCTTCCTCATTTCTATTGAAAATTTCTTCCATATATTGGTAAATCAATTCCGCAAACCTCTGCACCTTGCATCCAATGACAAAGATTGGCAAGCTATATACAGTCTCTCGTTGCCCAAGAGCATGAGATAAATTTGAAGATACAAACAGCAGCACATGCCCACCCCAAAAAAGAATGTAAAATCCAATGAATATTGACACCAGTAATCCAATAGCTTCGAACTTCAATTGACCTGACAAAAATAATAATCATGCGTCAAATACGAAAATACCAGCTTAGAAGAAGACCATATGTGCCCCTAGACAAACCAAACAACAAGTTCATTATCTGTACGAGTAGTACTCTATCGTAATCAGTCAATACAGTTGCAGCAGTCCCATTCACTATCTCAATTTATTCCTTGCTCAGTTGTGCTCAACTAAATCATATCCCAGGGTGGAGAACATGCAGTTGGAATGGGGTTTATTTGCCTCATTATTCTCAACCTTTGGATTAAGATCCAATGTAAGTTGAGAAATAAGAACAGAGTAAGAAATCAATTGAGTATGTGAATAGGAGTCATAATAGCAACTGTTATAATAGTAGTACACAAGAACGAGGAAATGTCTTAACCCTATAGTAGAGTTCACAAAACTGCATTGTTACAATTAATAATCAGGAATCCAACTCAATACAGCATCCTCTCCATTCAATTAATCGCTATTGACTCAAATTTTCTAAAATAAGTTCTGAAATTATACTAGTCACATTTGATTTCCGTGAAGATTATTTTTCTGTTTGGTCAAACAGTAAATTGGACTGTATAAATTATTACTCGGTCCAAGGGTGGAGAATAATGTAGTAAAATAAACTCTTTCCAACTGACTGCCTCATTATCCACCTTAGATTTAGATCCATGGGCAATTGAGCATAACTGAGTTAGGGAATCAATTCAGTACCTCAAAAGCTCTACTGACTATAAATATAGAACAAACGTGAATACTCGTAAACTGTGGATTTACTGCATGCCAGTAATTTTTATCATGATACTGCAGATTTACTGTATGACAGTAATTTTTATCATCATATTTTAGCTATTTTATTTTCATCTTTGCTCATATTACAAGCATAAATGCAAGGGAATAGCATGTGGGAAGGACTCTGCTTGAAAAAGTTCAAAATCTGAGATGAAAAAGAAATGGCTTTTAATGAAAGATCAAGGAAAGTGAAGTACAAAAAGGTGGACAAGAAGTTCACTTACTGGAAGAAAGAAAGGCAAACAGCCTAGATTGAGCTGCATATCATAATATAGTTTATTGTTTCTAAATTGCCCCGAAACAGAAGCCCAAAGAGACGCCCAAAATCTAACTGTCTAACAGTAAAACACTAAAACTGCAACCAAAAATAGTAAAAACAAATAAAAAAAACTCTGGCATCCCATTTATTTTGACCTTATCGTTCAAAAACCCATAAAATAATGCATCCAAGTCAATATTAAGAAAAACACACATGCTATCACCATTTTCCACTGAAATTTTCCCACTTTGGTGGAAATCAATACTGTTGCCTAGCCATAAGTTTGATGCCAGAAAAATAGAGCTGAAGGAGCAGAGCCAGCTTTCATTGAGCCATATAGAAAAAGCACAGTTATAATTGTTAAAGAACTCACCCTATGTTGCCTTCACATCGGAGAACAGGGGAAACTTGAAGGGCCTTAACATACACCACCATGGATATGAAAGCCAGCTACGCCATCTTTAATGCCTGCTTCAACTGTGTAAGGGCTGAGGGATGCATGTTACCAATGGCCTTACTAAAAGATTCTCCATGAAGAGCAGCACATGTCTGAAGGTTTTCCCTTACTGAATCCTCTAGAGACATTTGGTTTATAGGGTCTGAAAACTTGACCTATGGTGGGATATAAAAACCTCATCAGGAAAATATTTACTATTAAATGATCAACTAAAGACGGCTTATATTACTTATAGAAGTAGTGTAATGACTACAAAGGATAGAGAAAGAATAGTTTACCTGTCTTCTTCGCATTTCTTTACTCGGGATGCTGTCCTTACTAAGAGACCCGCTGGAGCTTATACTATCACGACTGTTGTTGATTGGGGTAACAATGATGAGTTAAATAGTCATATGATCTAGACAAACACATTAAGGAAAATCATATGGGAACTAACCTGGACTCCTCTACTAAGTCATCATTCACACCCAAAATTACAGTCGTGCACACACTGCGCATATAAATAAGCAACATTTTAAGATGCTGAAACAAGATTGTTCAAGAATCAGATGCAGATGACTCACTGAATTCATTTTAACTCGTACCTTAGAATCTGATCAAGTTTATCGAGCACTTGAGGAAGTCTTAATGTCAACATTATAGAAAGAGCTAAGCCATAAGTTTTCCTTTGGACAGATGATACATTATCTACCTGAAACAGCAAGCACCAAAATGAAAGGAAAAAAAAATTATATATATATAAAGAAGCCCAATAAATTAAAGACGTGAGGTCTGAATTTGACTACAAAAAGCTCCATTTGAACAAAACATTCAAAGCAGTATGAAAACCTTTCAATTGCAAAACCCAACCAGTGTGACCACAATTATTTTTCTTCTTTTACTAAACTACTACTTTGTGTGGATTGAAACATGCTGTAAATCATTCTCCTGCACAGTTTACTTTAACAAGAAATGCTAGACTTAGTGTCATATTTATTCTTCAAGTGAAGGAATTATATTCATGTAATAGCTCAACTGTATGAAAGGAAAGACAATAAGACAAAAGGATGAGGTTCTCGGAAGATTCTCGGTTAGAGGATCAACCCTTGAGCTTCTACTTTCCAAAGTTGTTCAGACTTTCAAGATACACCAATTCTTTGGTGGAAAGATTAGTTGTTCACTCTAGTTTTCCGATGAGCTGGAATTTCGTATTGAGAAGAAATTTAAGTGACCAGGAGATTGAGGAGTTTGCCTTGTTGATGGCTAAGCTAGAAAACGTCAGATTAGTGGAATACAAACCAGAAGAAAGGAGATGGAAGCTTGAGCCTACTGGAAAATTCCCTAGTAAAACTTTTCATAGCTTTCATTGGGCACATAAGGCAAGTATACGAGTGTGCGTTACAGTTAGTTCGTATTTTGGGTTGTGATACACATTATGACTTTCATTGGGGTAGCCTTAGTACTATAAATATATTTTTGACCGCACACACACACCATGATAATTACTTTAGTAAGAATGATATTTACTTTATTAATAGGTAAAACAAACTTAGAAAGTTAAATAATTCATTCTGGAATATCTGATAAATAAAAAGATAAAGATGAAATTACATAACACACCTTCAGTAATAATTCTGTATTGGAAAAGATCTCTAAAAAAAAAACCCTAAATAAATTTTGGACCCCGCACACACACACATCACCAACCATGATATTTACTTTAATAAGATTGATATTTACTTTATTAATATGTAAACAGGATTTACAAAGTTAAATAATCCATTCTGGAATATCTGATAAATAAAAATGAAATTACATGACACACCTTCTGTAATAATTCTATATTGGAAAAGTGACGACAACAACAACGACGACAACAGCAACACAACAACAACAACGATGACAACAGCAACACAACAACAACAACGATGACAACAGCAACACAGGCATACAAGGTCTAATTACTGAAAGAAAAAAAATTGGTAATCTTCAGAAGTATCCTCATAGTGGAGGTGAAAGCACTAACCTTGTCAAGCCATACGTCGACGAGACAAAGAAGTATATTTTCCACAATTGGGACACCCGACTTTTGAAGGAGTAACAAAAGTGATGGCTCGGATGTCAAGTGTGCTAGGTAATTGGTATTCATAACCAATATTCTTGCCAATATGGCAGCAGAAGATGCTTTAACAGTGGCCTTAGAAGGATCTCGGTCATCAGCTCCAGTCATACATATAACAATTAATTTCTAGCAACATTAGCACAAAGATAATTTTAGCTCTAAGAAGGCCTTCAAAAGGGATGACAAGATTAAACTACTCTTATTTATATTTTATTTTTCTTCGGGGGCGGGGGGTGAATGAAAAATTAATATAGGAACATCAGGGATCTTAATATCAAAGAATCTCACTTGTAATGAACTGCTGATCAACTGTGGTACTTCTGTAGGGAAACACTGCAGAGAAACAAACTGAATTAGAAGCAAAAACATATGATTCTATTGAGAAACAATGATTTGGCTGGTTCAAAAACACATGATGGATATATGTATATGAAACCTTAAGAAAATCATTTATATAATAAAAAGAGATACAAGCTCTTAACAGGTTAATTGATAACCAAAAGCTTTCCAGCTTTCCCAGTATGTAATTAGCAGATTAAGTGGGTAGTGCATCCTCTTAGGACTATTAGAAGAGCGTAGTTCATTCCCCAAGTTTTATAGATGGCCAATTATCCTACAGTAATAATTTCCACTTGCAAGTTTGATAGGTACCTGTATTAGAATATCAATAACAGGAAGAGTTGAAAGAAGTCCTCTATCATTGACATTTCCAACAACCAGATCTAGTATGTTGGCAACACTTGATGCATGCATACTCAGAAATTCCGATCCGCCTAAGATGATGTAATCTTCAATTATAGTGACAGCAACCTGGAATGAAGTCTTAGTCAAGATTATTTAAACACAAGCATGACAAAGGATAACAGAGAGAGAGAGAGAGAGAGAGGGGGGGGGGGGGGTGGGTGGGTGTCGACAAACAAAACCATATGACATATAAAAGAAAACTAACAACTCAAAACAATTTGAAGTGCCATATTTGTGCACTAGCTTCGGTGATGATAGATTGATGCCACACACGCACAGAAAGTAACTCTAAAATACGCAAGCAAACTTAAGATAATGAAGGTGCTGCCATCTGTAAACAACGGTATCTCTTCAAATAATTGATGAATAGAATGGTTCAAACATTTCAATCATAATCTCACCACCTGGCTAAAATCATAGCCATATGGTCTAGAGGTAAACCACTTCTTTAAAACAAAACATTGGTTCAGGTCCCAACTCTGAACCACCACGGCCCATCAAAAGAATAAATAAAAGTTTAAAATCACTACAATTTGGTTAGAGGTTACAGCAAAAGAAGACCATCAGATACATTAGTCAAAGTGGAATAGTGAATGATATAGTAATCTGGGGCTCACATCCAAAACCAATTGGCAATGGATGGAGTCGCCCAAACCTTTATAAACACACAAGCAAGGTCTCAATTTTCCCAGGTAGGATGTATATGTCCTAAACAGCGAAATTTCACACAAAATCAGACACGTTCCACAAGAATTGAACAGATAGTAAAAGAACAGGTCCTGCAGAATATAGCATAGTCCTGGATCCAATATTCTAACCTGCAAGTGATCAAAACTTCTTTCCAGAATCTCAACTAGGCAAGGGAAGTATGCTAGTAGTTGAGGCACCATTGAAGGGGCTTGAGAAAGTGTTGCTTCCCATAACTGCAATATTTATGCAAACTGAATCAGCATTGAAAAAGGACACTCGCAAAAAGGCCACTTCAGGAGGTCCAATACCAAAACAGGCCAGACTGATAACTAATTACCAGAACAGTCACTTGACTCCTGTTTCTTTGTTTTCTCTTTCCTTTCTTTTCGCGGGGGGGGGGGGGGGGGGGGGGGGGGGGGGGGGGGAGAAACACAACCAATTATTTTGGGAATTTTATGCATTGTTCTTCATTATGATATTTGGAGTGCTTTAGCTCATCTGACTGTTCATCTCTTTTTCATTCCCCTAGACCATAAACTTTGTTGGATTGATATTGTTAGTGCCATGCGATATCAATCTAACCAAAGTTCAGGAACGATCCTACTGCAGGTCAGTATGAAAACTATGAATTTTGTTGTCAGTTGTGGACATTCTGAACAGTTTTCAACTTCAGATCAAACCAGACATCCAATTCTACCAACACCCACCTTTACAAATATAAGCCGAAGACCCAACAACCCTGGAGTCTTGTTTAAACAATCCTACTGCAGGCCAGTAGCAATCTTGTTGTATCTTTGCATAAACCAACCTCCATGAATTGAACCGTAGAGACAAATCTTTATCTATTCAAGTTCAACACAAACCAGACCCATCCAATTCCACTCCCACCTATACCTCGATAAGCACAAGACAAAAGACCCATCCATCAAGGTTGGAACTTTACTGCCTGGCAGAAATTGAGGTTAAAATTTTAAGAGAAGTTTGCCAGGCTTTAATCTTCTCAAGCCCTCCTGAAATGGCCTCTTTGTCATTTTTCGTAATAAAAGAGGATAATAATAATAAAGACAAACCATCATGCTATCCTCTAGAAGATTGAGTTCATCAGGGCTATTTATATCAATTCCCTTTTGCAGAACAGGCAGCAATATGTTGTAGCAGAGTGGTGATTGGTAACCAAGTGCGACCACAAAGTTCTTCAATGCAATGAGAAGTTGAATCTGCAGAAGGCATTCACCAGAAGATTCCTCCCAAACCTTTACCAAAAGAATCAACTCACCAATGAGAGAGAGAGAGAGAGAGATAAAAAAAAATTACCATAGACGTGGCAAGATGTCACAGAAAAATGAAAAACGAAAGAAAAGTACGTATTTCTTCAAAAACAAAACAAACAGACAGATAAAACAAGGCAGTACAGTATACTGTTCTTGTACCTTCTGAAAAAATAGAACAAGCTTGTCTGCAAACGGAATAACTTCACTCACATGTCCAATGAGAACAGAAATCAAGTTCAAAACCTGAACCTGAAAAAAAGTGAAAATGAATAGGAGCTTATAAATTGTACTTTTACAATCAGCACCATCCAGCATAAGAGTTGTAAAATCTAGTCATAAAATATCAAAGGCATGCTTAACAAAATTCATACCTGAAGCTGACTGAAACATAACCCTGAGCATATAGAATGTGCATGTAACTATATGAATTAGAAGAAATACAATAACGATCCAAGCAAGGAGTTTTGCCCTGTTTTGTCAAAACGTTTTTGGTTTGGCAAAAGGAAGGCCATTATTTTTCCTTCAGGTATGAATGTAATCCCAGCTCCTGCTATTTTATTATGAGCTTTGTGCACTGTTTTGTTTCTCCTTTGGTTCAGTAAAATTTATTCTTTAAGAGAGAGAGAGAGAGAGACAGAGAGAGAGAGAGAGACAGAGATGAAGGTCATTTCCTCAATAACTATTCGAATAGTAAAAGAGGAATCAAGCAATACTGTTTTTAAGCAAAAATATTCAAAATTTGAGAAAGTAGTTATCAACACACACAAAAATATTTAGTTGAATCATTGCCTCCGAGTGAAGTAGCAGTGATATTTACCTTCGAGTCAAACTCCTGAACCTCCTCAATCAACCTAAAACTTGAGTCCCAACATATAGGAAGAAGATCGACAAATTCTCCTTCGGAAAAGCTAGCATCTTCAATATGCGAACACAGAGACCTACAGGCTGCCAACTAAAACATGAAAAGCAGAGAATTGATTAATAATCAAGGAAAATATCCACATACTGGTGCCAGAAAACCAAAAGAGAAGACAACATTCGAAAATGAGTATACCCTGACAGACAGGTCTTTGTCCTGTAGTAAGCGGATTAAAGCACAGTAAACTGGCCTCTTCGTGTCCTCTTTAATCTGGCATAACAATATACAAACCAGTCAGATTGCAATAATGAACATCATATCTTATTTACGAAAAGATCTATTGATCTGTCCAAAGCTCCAAAATCATTTAAGAGCGAAGTAGTGGGAGTGTCCCAACAAAACATAGCCTTCTAAAGATATCTCGTCCTAAGGACTAGAACAATAAGTCAATGTGAAAATAGGTGATTCTCACTCTCAACGTTTACACAATACAAAGCAATGATAAGAAAGACAAAAGGACCGTCTACACTGAACCACATCATGCAGCAGAGCACATCTGTCTCCCACAGTGGAAGTTTTAGGCAATTTAGGCGACAATTACGAATTTTAGCTTGTCCACAGCAATTTCTTACCCAAACATGAAAAGTATGGGAAGTTAGCCTAACAAGACAAGATAATTGGTTGATAAAATACCTAATCATGACCGTTCTTAAGAGGGATCCATGCTAATGAAACCAAACTGGATCTAACAGTCAATTCAATACAGTGATCTGAACCCAATTAAAGGACTATTCTTGCAAACAACTAAATGAAAAACTACTTAAATCGATACCACTGACAGGATCAAATGGCAAACGAATTCAGATTTTGCTGCTTTTATGCAAGGATGATTATATAATAGAGTCCTCAATCTTAAATGGTTCAGATCATTGAACAGACATGGGCCACAACAATAGGATCCTTTTGGTTTTAACAAAAGAGTTTCAACTGAAGGATCTTGTTTGTCTAAATATAAATACATGTTATGCACTTATGTGTAGCAAACATGCATATTTATCCACCAGTGACTGGTTTTTGAGGCAGAGATCCCCAATATAATGCATCTTGCAATGGTCAGTGGACATCTTATCGGTTGTACTTTAATAAAAGTTTGTTTATTACTAGCATATAATCATGTGTGCGCACGCACCCACACAAATATATATATGGATATATATAATCTCATACCTCAGAAACCCATTGTCCCAAAATTAGTGCAACTTTCCGATGGATGATACGCATATTTGGATGATCATTTGAGAGTTCAAGGGATAATGCACCATTAAACCTGCAATAATTGATTCATAAATAGATGTCCCAGCTCATTCAAACTCTTATTGAAGCTAGAAAGGAAAGAGAAACAGATAAAATGACTGCTACTCGATCAACTCCTACTCCATTTATAAACCTTAACAAACAAGAAACCTGAACTGTCATCCAAACTAATAATAAGACAATCAAACAGCCTCGGAGTCATTTTGAATGGACTTACCAATCTTTAAAGCTCAGGTAATTTGAGAGTTCATAGTAAACATATGCAGCAGCACCATAAGCAGCATCTTTAAGAAGCAACCCTGGAGTGATTTCGGTCACTGAAGTTGGGCAGCCATTCATTGCCTCTTGAAGGATGGAAACCACAACGGGGCCTAGGAGCTACATTCAACAAATCACGAGAACATAATGTTGTGGTATCGGCCAATTATGTATTTCAAGGAACCCCAAACAAGCACAACAAACCAAGAGAAACAACCACAGAGATAAGACACAAAGAACACAAATATAAGGTGGTTCAGCAAAACTTTTGCCTACGTCCACCAGCAGAAAACACTCTCCACTATATTAATAATGGGAACACCAGAAAGTATAAGAAAACAAGGACTCTCTTCTCTTCCTATCTCTCTCCTCTCTGCCCTCTCTCACCCTCTAACTGAAAATGGAACACACTTTGGTCTTTGTCTCTGCGATACAAAACCTAGAGCTGACCCCCTCCTTATATAGCCATAAGGATATCAGATCTCTTCACCAAATAGGAAATCCAATCCTATTAGTGGTAGGCAATAATGCCTCCTTCCTTCTCAATAAGGATTTACTTTCCTTATTGGAACACCATACTCTAAGACGAAACACCTTAGGAAAAACACATGGGCTGGAAACCCAACACATAAGCACATAATATGTAAGTTTGAGTACTGATAAGATTCTGTTCAAAACCATCTGATTGTACACAGAGAAATGCACCCACCTGGCTGTGGTTTTCAAAAAGAACAATGTATAAAGCTTCAGCACATGGCCTTAATTTTTCCGTCCACTGAACCATATCCTGCTCATGATGAAAAGATTCAGGATTCTGGTACCACTCTTCCAAATCACTTGGTGTTAGAACAAAATACCTGCAACAGATCGCTAAATAAATTTCCAAAAGTAATTTATGGCCTCAAATAGAACTATAAATTCGGAATAAATCTCCCAAATGCTTGCATCTTACTGCCATTCTGGATGTACCATAACTAGAGTATAATGGCTCACAATGTTATATTATCTTTATGTATTTTGTTCGAGTGTTCATAGCTCTCACTATATCCCCTATAATAAAGTAAGAGCAACTTGTTCACTACTACATAACATCAAGAGTCACATCCATAAGTTTTCCAAGATTCTCTTGCACCTCTAATCAGTCTGAAGTTACATATGGATTTCAAATCTCATAGGTGACGCTGTACAAAAGTCAACTGTGCGGAGCAGCAAGAAGATAAAAACATGTTGTTGACTTGCAT
Organism: Fragaria nilgerrensis; assembly: GCA_010134655.1. Classification (NCBI taxonomy): domain Eukaryota; kingdom Viridiplantae; phylum Streptophyta; class Magnoliopsida; order Rosales; family Rosaceae; genus Fragaria; species Fragaria nilgerrensis. Next base: position 97,250 of record CM020980.1, read on the forward strand.
GTCCAAATTACCACAATGTTGTGTTAATAAGTAGCAATCTTTATTATGTTTCTATTGTTAATGTTTATATTATTTATTACTGATGGAATTTTTAATTAAGCAATAAGTACAGTTATCTGAAGACAGGGTTGGGGCTGTTCAAGAGAATTTCTGGGACAGAGGTTTTGGCAAGGCTGCAAACTAATATGTCTAGGATTTAACTCTTTCATGTTTCAGATAAAAATAAAATATAATAAAAAGTCTTTCATGTTATGGTTTGCTTTTTTCTTACTGTTACTTCTGTTGTGGTCAAGCTTTTTAGTTTCCCTTTTGTGTGGATTACTTGTCCACAATGTGCATTCTCTCTTTAGTCCTAGCAATCAAGTCTTGTCTTTTTAAAAATAAATAATTATATATAACAACCTTGTCCAACTGAAACGTTAAGTATAAATTTATAAACCAAGCAAGAGAAGGCCATATGAACTTGATTAAGTGAAAAGAGATTAAGTAATCATTACCTTCTTATCAGTATATTACACAAGACTATAATGCGTTCACTTGTCATAAGGGAAGTCAGGATGCCACTGACAGCACCAGATATATTTTTCTTCATTTGCTCCAGGGTAACCCCATTTTCATCCATCACCCTACCGGTGAGACTTGGCTTGTACTCTTTACATTCTAATACAGATTTGATCATTACCATACATTGAATCAGAAACTGCTCAAAGGATAATACATCTGGATCAGGATGTGTTATCTTCTGTAAACAGAAATCCAGTACAACCGGAAGGACGCATTTATCACTAAATGAATAGGGATGCCTGCCCTGAAGTGCAATTAACACCTTCATCAGTTTAGTACAAGCCCTCTTTAGGAAGTCCAAAAATTTAGGATGTCCTTTCTGAAAAGATGAATCTGGAAAAGAAGGCAACAGTTGAAAAACTTTATCAAGAAACAGCATATTTGAAACCACAATATATAATACATTATGCATTTCCATATATTCATGATGTATTCGGCTTCCTTAATGGAGATTATACTCAAGAAGGGGAAACTGACAACCACACACACACACAAAAACTGAAAAATAACGGAAATCAACAGATCATACATGATTTTATCTTCAATGGCAGTTTACAAAATTGATACAAAGAACTTGCAGAAATGCTTATAAGCCTTTCATGATTTAGTTGATAAAAAATCATCTACGTAGGTTGCGTAAGAAGGATTCCACTGAAAATTGTCGAAACAGAGGCCTTTCTTCCATTTTGTTAGATCAGAAAGCTGCTATAATCTAGGTTTGTTATTCTTGTAGGGGGAACGTTTTGTCTTTACTTTAGTCTTGTTGCTGCTGTTGTTTGATTGGGGATTCTGTTGTGTAGCTCTGTTCCTTTATGGACTTCTCATCCACTTTCTCATTTGTATCATACTGTCTTTTCAATAAGTTTTGTTTCTAGTCCAAAAATAATAACAATAATACAAAATAAAAAAAGATTCCAGGATTTGTTTAGATCAGATGCTAATACAGAGTAGTCTTCATTCATTTTTTACTAATGGTTTACTTCTAACAATCTATCACGTACACCAAGAAAAAATGGTACTACTGTGTAAGCGTATAAGTGTGATCAAGACAATATAACTGTTTAACAATAGGATAGAAGAGCAATATCTCACAGTACGGGAGAAATGACTGAATGGCATTCAGGAGCATGGGCGAGACCTCCATGACTGGTCGGACCTCCTACAAGATACACAGACAATTAGACGTGATATTGTATATTGACATATTTAAGTAACCACATGCTTAACAAGTGACACCAACAACTTCTGTTTCCTGCTTTTCCTTTTTTGGGTTGGGGGGACACCTACCTGTACACATTTTGCATCACTTGGAAACCCTGAAATTATTAATTGGCGTATTATCTTTAGGCACAACAGCCATCGCTCACACGTTAGATAAAGATCATCATAATGCTGCTCCAATGTACTTGAGTTGTAGCTTTGAGAAAATGTAGAAAAACCATGCAACAACGTTTGCACATCCGTCTGCCAAAGGTGCCAGCTATAATCAAAGAAGCGAGCTGATATCTGCCAAAGAAAGTTCATAAGTACTACAATTTCAAACAAGTTGTGAATATCAAACTAAACATGTCTTGGAAGACAAGAAACTGATTGGAAAAATATGCCTGGAGCCCAAGCTCCGAAAACCATCTATAGAAACAAGTAAAAAAATTTCTTTTGAAAGATCCGCTTCAGTAGTCATCCCCGTCATAAGGAACTATGAAATCAACAAAAGATTTAGTGGAAACGGAGTAGACCAAAGAGTTTGACATCTCAGATTAACAGTTGGCAGGAGAGCCCCTTTAAGTGTAAAAATAGAGAGCTCATGCCATGCATCTGATAAATATTTGTCCAAAGTAACCATGTTACGCACTATAAACTAACTTCAAACTATTCCCAGGAGGGCACAGCAATCCAGTCACGATAATCTTCAACAAATCACCTTTGAACATTAGAGAAGATAAACATTAATTTTTAATAATTCTGAAATATCTTTGCAAAATCATTGCTGCGAAAAATAGGAACCATACAAGCCGACATAAATAGTTAATGCCAGAAGGGATGCCCAAATTTACCATCCACGTGCTCTTTCACACTGGGGGCATTAGATTAAGCTACAGTTTGCCTGCTCATGCATGCAACCAATGAACCAGGTTGAAGACAAAACTAAAAAAATCACTTAAAAAAGTGTTCCTTCATTAAAATGGCAGCTCAGGGCATATATTACCAATTCTACCGGAAAGAAAACTACAATAAGGTATCTTTATTTTAACTACTATAGGAATGAAAACTAACAAAAGACATCTCACAAAAACTTACTGAAACTAATCTGTAAAGCTATAATACAGAAAACATATGTAAGCCCAAGTCTCTTGGAAGAAAATAAAACAAAAAAGGCATAAACAGTGATGCCCTAATCAGCACGTCTTTTATTTCACCAATATGATTAAATAAAAAAGGGAAGGAAGGATTTGTAGAAAGAGTATAGTAGCCTATACCTCTGCAAAGTTCTTTTGGTCTGAGATGAGACGCTTAGTGGACAACTCCTTCAAGGTTCGAAAGAGGGTCAAAAAACTTCTGTGGGAAGAAAGAATATCTGCTGATTGAAGCTTCTGTGCTAAATCAGAAAAGAGCTCAGGCCTGCATATGTCATTAGCCTGTTATATACTTGATAAAGGAAGATTCAGTATGATGCTACAGAACATTTTTGAGTTTTATAAAAAATAACAAATAAAATAAATAAATAAAGGATAATAATTGAAATGTGAAACCTAACATTCAAAAACCCACAATTGCCCAAGCTCAGCAAGAGATAGATAGAAGGTATACAAAGTTCCAAGTCTTGATACAATCTGATCAAGAATTAGTATGTCCATGTCTCAAAGTACATTTCGCTTCTTGCACCTTGATAAGTTCATAAATCTCAGTTCACCTACAGAAATGTTATTTCCCCACTCCGTTCTCTCCGGTATCATTTTTATTCAAAACTATAGGGAACAACGACTCATGTCCATTTTGGCACTCTGCATTGTCATACACCTGACATGTAGCTGCATCATAGTTCATACCTCTTTCTTTGCTTTCTTAATAATTCCATGCAAGGTTGCATCATATGATTTCTGTCACTGGTCTTTTAATTTGCACTTCAGAGTGTATATCCTGTACCCAATTTCTCAAAATAGAGAAACTCGGACGCATGCCAGTAAAAGCATAACAAACTTTATTCCAACCGTAGCTTAATTGTTAAGATATATAATTAATCTTATTGCTTTCTATAGTTTTATCCCTCTATCCACTATCCATGTTCTTTATTCTTCTTCCCTAGTCCCGTCTCTCCCAAACCATTAACTATATTAAGAATAACAAACATCTCATTGTCAAGTTTTATAGCACCATAAAGCTCCAAGTACATTAAGAGCTTAAAACTTTTCCACAAGGTACGTGTTTGGAAACATAGAAGTAACAATAACAACAAATCCAGATAAGTGGACAAACGAATCCACAAACAAGAATCAAAGAAGCCTAGAAAGATCTCTAAAACCTTAGAAATCTGTCTTATTTTCGGTAATAAAGTCTTTGTTTCTTCTCATAAAATAAAATATAAAATATAATAGCAACATCATACCATTCTTTCGGGTAATCTATACGAGCAATTTTGGAAACAAGCACAGCCAACATTTGCGCTATCTGTGTTGGAAAAAAAGAAATGAAGAAAACAGAAATCAGTAAAGTTGAGTAAGCATTCAAGTCATCATAGGCTGAAACTTAGAATCCATCGTGACCCAAAAGACTCTAGTAGTTTCAGATGTCCTATGAAAGCTAAATCACATTTCTTATCATCGAGGTGCTAAAATAGTAGCAAGTAAAAAAAATTAATAAACTCAAAAGTTAAATGGTAGCTCATTTGTAATCCGATGCAAGTTATTGAAGGCGTGGCTATAATTTTCCTGAAAGAATTCATGAATAGATAACGAATTCATACCTTGAAAGCCTCGGTAAGTTTCCACTTATGTAATACATTTTAAGGAAGAAGTGACTTACAGAATGACGAAAGATCAAATGCAAGATATATGATCTACAGACCAGAAAATTGCATAAAGCTCACAACACTGAAGCTGATCCCTAAGATGTTTCGATTAACATGGTGATAAAGAAGCTAAGTCTAATCTTCTCTCATAAGTAATTCACTGGGACAAGGTGGGCATTACCTGATTGTTCTCTTCTCCGAAGTGTGATAAGAGTTTCTGTCTGAGATATAGTTTCTCCTCGTGGCTAATTCCCCTGAAAACAACAGAGAAAGTGATGAGCTCAAAGTAGACAAGATTGTTGAGTAATGAGAGAAAGGCGATGAGTAGCTTACGAGGAATCACGGCGGTGCCTCCAGTAACGATTAATACTGTTTTTGAAATACACCGAAGCCATCAAGCGAACATCTACATGAGTTGCCAAATCCTTGGCTGTTATGACTTCCTGCATAATTTCAGAAATTTCAATTGGCGGCCTAAACCCGAGGAGGACTAGCATGAGAAAAGAAAAGAAAAGGTCTGCTGACCATGAGACAAGAGCAGAAACCAGGCCTCGCCTCCGACTGAGAGAGCGCCGCCTCTGCCGGTTTCCGGACACTGTCATCCCCGCTCAATGAGTTGGTCAGCAACGAGAACATGGCCGGTAGGTCAGACGCCGAGAGCGCCATTGCTTTACACCGCCCACTCTCTCTCTCGCCCCTTAATCAATTCTTTTTGCTACACCCTACTGCCAGTTGATCACAACCCTCTCTTCTCTCATTCCAATTTTTTTTTTTTTTGGTCACTTGTTATTCCAATTTTTAGTTCTAAGTTGCATTTGTTTTTCTCTTTCCTTTTTCTTTTACTTTAAACTCAATCTTTCTTTCTGTCTTTTTTTTTTTGGGATATTGTTGGTGTAGCTGCTTTTAAGTCATGCTAAAATTATTTTCTTAGATGTCGTGAACCCTGACCTCCATACTACAATAAGCATAAAAAAAAACATCATGAAATAATATTAAGATTTTTTACAAATTATATGTATTCTAACCAGCACCGATCAGCAAAAAGTCTATAAATAACTACTCCATTTACTTTAAAATGGCAGTGACATACTTGAAATGGAGGTGACATACATAAAAAATAACTATAACGACATTTATGATGTAGGATAAAGTGTAGAGACAAAGAAATAGCAAAAGAATCATCATCTTATTCATTGATAGGAGCCCTTTATATAGGAAATTACACAATACCAATATGGTAAGGATAATGAATACATAGATCTAGTCAAACTACATATCCTATTGGCAAAAGGCCAAGGCACACATAAAGAATATCTAAAAAGATACAGGAAATTACACAATATCAATATGGTAAGGATAATGAATACATATATCTAGTCAAACTACATATCCTATTGGCATAAGGTCAAGGCACACATAAAGAATATCTAAAAAGATATAGAATATCCTAGAACACTCCCCCTTTTGTCGCGCGCTGATATGCCGATGGTGCTGATCTGTTGCCTCGTCAAAAACCTCGTAAAGTCACAAAAACCCTGTGGGAGAAAAATTGAACCTTGATCATAGGAGAAAAGGAGTACAACGCACCCTTCACATTTGATAGTGACATGTATGTATGTGCTAGACTCCTCCTGAAGTTTGCACCTCCCCCTGATCTTTACATCAATCATAGGGCTCTTTCTGATTCTTACTAATCACGGAAATTTCAATAACTTAACATGTCAATACTCTTTAATCATGTCTTCAAATGTGGCATTAGGCAATGATTAACTAAATCATGTTGTATTATCCTCAAATGATCTCTTACACTTTTATCTTGAGGAAAAGGCCGCTTGTGAACTCAAAACATAAGTTCATGCAGGAAATCAGATTTCCGCGCAGCATGACCTTCAGTTACTAGAACAGTCGTAACTTCCTCTAGGAAATACATATGAATGAACCGTAAACGGTTTTGGAGACTAGACTTATTTAGCTTTCCAACCGTATATTCTATACATTCTAGTTCATCAGGAGTTGTTCACAAAGTCCCGTCGAAGTTGACTGTTTTATCAAAATCAGATTCTCGGACAGATTCATCTTACATTACGAAAACGGCCATAACTCACTCAATATGATAGGTATGATCAAATGGTTGATGTCCCTAGAAAGTAGACACATAGACCTTTCCAATGGTACCAATTTCACCATTTTTCAATAAATGAGATTTCCTATAGGTCCTGTGGAAGTTGACCTACAAAACTTGGCAGATTCTGATTTTGCTATTGATATGTCTTTCTTATGTGCGGATAGAATAAACTTCAATCTTTCATACTATTAAGTATTGAAAAAGGAGTTACTGTCATTACATTGGCGTTGCGTGGGAGCATAGCTACACTTAGATGGGAACTTTTCATAGCGAATGAGATGTCAAGTCTTTTGTATTGTGTTGAGTACATTGATGCGTCTTATTGTACTTAGATGGGAACTTCATCTCTTAACACATATTTGTCATCTTGCTTTAGATAAAACAACGGATCTCTCTTTAGAGCAAAGATCTTGACTAATCATGGGAGTATATGTAGGCCTCGCTACTTATAGAGCGCCTAAACCGATTGATGGAAAATCATCATCAATACAGTCATCAAGTGCCTTATCGAGACCGTGTCTTCCCAAGATTTTTTCTTCAGATGTTGATACATATTGGCATCTCTTGATCCATCAAGAGTCCATGTAAATCCGGAATGAACACGCAAAGGCATAATTCACCATATCCCTTCCAAATTAAGTAGAGTCCATATGCGTTTCAATACCTTTAGTAAACATGTGCTCTTGTGGTCTAGAGCCACTTGATTCGGGTGAATGAAGTCCGTTCAAGACCTTCATGTATATCTCTGATCCCGTAAAGATGTTATTATGGCCACATTCATAGGCTGCATATTCAGTTATTCGGAAACTACCAAACTGACAAAGTAGTGAAGTTCAATGACATCCATTACGAGAGTATATCTCATCGTAGTCGATCTCAGTGCGTGTTAGTGAGAGACCTTGCGCCATAAGATGAGTTTACGCTCTTGTTCTCACTACGCTATCTAACAAAGACTTAGTTGATAGGGTTTAGCTTGTGGTATCGATATCACCTGCCCAAGGACCTATCTCTTTGTTAATGCCGGATCGCATCTTTCCATTAGGTCAATCAACTAAGTTGATATCCATCAACGAAGGGTGGTTTGATAGTAGACTCATTATCTCACGTCCTCATGTACACTAGTGTAATACTTGTAGAGATCTCTATATGGATTGGATTTGACGTTGAGGCGTTCCCTAACGATAATCACAACTCAGACTTCATGAGACAGATTTAAGTATCACTGATCAATGGATCAGGTTGTGCCAAGCTCGTTTTCTTCCTAATGTGAGAAAGTATCGAACCTAAGACCTCCCTCCTTTTGGGGAGCCACACAGCCTTGTGACACCAATTTTGCCACTATATGGCGTCACCATATCACCATCCATGGTAATGGCGTCAAGACCAACTTCTTTTGGTCGCACTATGTCCTTTTGTTGGACATCAATCCTTGCAGACATATTTGCAGCATGTGATCTCGTCACTTTAACACTTTAAGCATTTGAGATCAAGATAAGACTTAGTGGGGACAAACCACGACAATTCACGTCGTTCCACTTGAACACTTGTGTTCTTATCTCCCCCTAACGGCGAAAATATTGTCTTATCAAAGTGACAATCCGCAATTTAGCGGTGAATGAGATCGCCTGACAAGGTTTCTATATATGCGGATTATAGGTGGAGGTTCATATCCAACCTAAACTTATTCATCTCAAATGACCCATCATTGTACGCAGTGGCAATGCGATTTGGCACCTAAAAATAACATCTAGCCGAGCTCAAGGATTGGAGATCCGTTTCAATCCTGCAGAGCTCAAAGATTGCAATTTCGTGTCAATCCTGGTATAATTTAGCTAAAGAATAGGCTTTCAAAACGAGCAATGAGTATTACAGGGGGCCAATGCAACATCGAGGGAAGACCGGTGCACCTCAATTGCTTGAGGAATTTGTCACGCCCCCAAACCGAGACCATTATTATATGAAAATATGGTGCCCGAATTTGCGGTGTGAGTTAAAACAAATAAAATTTTCTCAAATAATTTATTAGAAGAAAAAATATATATGTCTGAGTAATACTTTTAAGGAAAAACATTAATATTTTACAATACCAAATATTTTACAATACAAGAGTTTTAACAAGAGTGCATAAGACATTACATTTATTCTTAAAATAGCAATAGAAAACATTCTTTTATTTAGTAGGTTCATCCCATTCCCCAAGCATCTATTCATTACTCGAAAACAAGAATGTGTAGCATCATGAGTAACACAGACCCAGTAAGTACAGCTTACATTCTTATAATAATGTGTCTTATAAGAAACCAGAAATAGACACAACTAAGTAAAAATGTACCAAGAATCATTTTGATTTGTTCATACTGATTCTTATTTATGCACACACACACACACATATACAAGCGTGAATAAATTCATCCATGTGAATGTTTAGGAAACTGGTAATAAATCACAAAGATCATATGCTAGGTCCACTATACCAAAGCACGGATAAGCCGCAGCATACCAAGGACAATACCAGAGTATGTATACTCAAGGTCGACACTTTCTTCTTATGAGTATAATAGTGCACTATCTGTAGGGACTAGGGCCCTGGCTAACTTCACAAATCACAAAACACTTTTACCAGTAATTCACTTAAGCATGGGGTAGTACTAATCACCCGGCTTCACATTTTCAAACTTAATTATGTCAAAAGAGTGTAGCAAACTTTAGTTAGTAAGATAACTTCTTCAATACCAACAAAGTATATAAGCTTATATCAATATACTTTAAAAATTATAATAACTCAATATATACACAAAATAAGCAATTTAATAAACTTGAAAGTGAAAGTGCCATAAAGTAAATGTACTTTAAATTAAATAAACATAAATATTAGTTAGTAGTCAAAGAATTAGTAATCATATTTCTCATAGTGAGGGAAATCCTTGTTCAAAGAACCGTCAACTTATCATTTTCATATTTCATTCAATTTATTTCCAAATTAGGCAAGTGAGGAGTCCATGTCGAAGGATTTTTCGTAAGGAATTCAATGAGATAAGTCATATAATCCAATTCGAAGTCATAGAGTCCAGAAATGGTGAAAAACAGTAGCAGTGCAGAAAGCTGATATCCTTTATATTACATTTGATGTCTAAGTCTTTACGTGCTTTATATTTTATCATTGCTTCTGAAACTTTTCAGATTTAAAGTAGAGATCCTAAGCTTCAATTTGATATAAAGTTTGTAGAAAATGGTTAAGAAATGAGTGAGATATGAAATTTTGAAGTTGTGGTAGTTGTAAGGGATTTTCAGCAAGTTTATTAGTTTGGAAGTTTGATTAGCCATAACTTCTTCGTTCTAAACCTTTTTAAGTGATTCAAAAGCCTAAACTGAAGCATTTTTCATGAAGAATCTAATACTGTGATCAAGTTTTACAAAGTGAAATTATATACGAAAATATAAGTTTGTAGAAAACATATTCTTTTCCATTTTATCCTTAGTCATGCATTTTGATAATCTTAAAGACAAAAGAGTATAGGAATGTAACCATGTACTTACTCTTGAATTTTCAGAAGTGAAGTGAAGGTTTTGGTATTGACTCAAGGTTGGACTTCTTTGACAAAGAGAGAACTTCTCAAGAGAAAAAGAGTGAAGGATAGGATTTTGGTGTGGGAGCTTTTCTATTCAACTAAGGAAGTTTGTGATCATCTTTACGTTTGATCTTGGAGTGTGAAGAAAAGATGTTGCAGCTCCCAAGTATAAATAGGCCATGAAGCATGCATTGTAAATTAATTTCCAGCAATTTTATTTGACTTAAAAGGCCAAACATTAAATTTGAGTGATAGTCTAGCTAGTTAGGGTGATTGTTCACAAAGAAAACTAAATAGTAAGAGGGGTAAAAGAAAAATCAGCTAGTGCATGAATCTATATATGAGGTATACCTTATATATGTATTGACATGAATCTATAGATACACAAATATTTATATATGTATATATAGATATATATCTACTCAAGCTAATAAGTAAAGGAATATGATGTTTTCCTTTTTTAAGATCTTGTAAATGTGTTAGTAATATTTAAGATTAGAATAGTATGCATGATAAAAGCAATACTAACACGAATCTTAAATTCAATCATGAGTATCGATTGTATGTAAGAAATACGGGTTAAGGTATTTAAGTAGTTTACTTAAATTTTAATACTTAATAAAAATACCTATCTTGAAAGTATGATACTTGGAGTCATTGGCTTCTAAAATGAATATTTTAGAAGATATTTGGATTACTATCTAAGGTTAAAGAGCCTTAGTGTGCTATATAATTTGTGCTAAGTTTCGGGGTACTACAGAATTGACCGGACGACCTCCAGGAAGTTGGAGTCACGTTCGGGTGACGTCAACATCCCCCGGGTCACCACCATGCTTCATGGTGATGCTAGATCCTAAATGGTTTCGTTTTGAGCGGAAGAATGGATGTCCATGAGAATTTTTCAAAATTTGGACCATTATATCTCTTCTAGAATGACCGATTTGGTCAAACTAAACCCTATATGAGTCGGTGTCCCAAATATCATGTTTGGCGACAATATGTGATTCGATATTCGAATCATAGTGACATACAGTCCACTAAATTGACTCATGAATTTCTCCAAGATGCGCTTCAGTTCACATTCATGAGGAGGTATACACAAAATAATTTTTATTCATTCTCACAATGTGTTTTCAAATGAAAACCATTAGCATGAATGTCTTTAAAGCTCAACATGGTTCGGTTACCTCTTAATGCATAGAGAGCATCTGTGACGTTGATCATGGTGCCATGAGACATCAAGATTCAAGCTAAACCGTGTCCCTGAATGACCGGTATGATTCAATCATTATAGTCACAGAAGATTTACAAGGCACAAAATCTAGAGATAGTTGCCGGTTCTTTAGAATGTTGTGGATAGTTCTATTATCTGCAAAGCACTCAATGTTTCTATGAGACATATCTACAAGGAGTAGATAGGCGAGTAAATAGTTCCACTTGAACCATTTAGAAGGATTGAAAGAAGCTACGAAAAGCTGCAATTCCGAGAGTGTATAAAAATTTCCGCGTAGAATGACATTTGCGCATTAAAACAGCCATAACTTCTTCGTTAAAATAGATATGGATAAACCGCGGAAAGTTCTGAAAACTAGACTCGTAGAGATTTCCAATGATATAAAGCTCACTGTCTGGTTCGTCTGGAGCTGTTCACAAAGCTCAAACGAATTGATTGTCTAGAATGGACATATTGCTGTTTTTTGCAGAATTGGCATGTGCGAAGCTATGAAGCTTGCAGGTGGCGTGTAGGCTTTTGCCTTAACCAAAAATGATGTGTGTATGATCAAAACCAAGTCCTTTCGGTCGTTCTAAGTTCATAAACTTCATGGCTAGTTAGCAAAAGCTCCATGACATGAACATAAACTAACTCAGAGGACCTAGAGGATTTGATCATGATGATAATTTTTCCGGTTTTGATAAGTCTTCAACGTCTTTTGCAAGATGGCAATTGGTTTAATAGCGTAGGGGAATCCAAAATCAAAAGCTTTCGGTAAATCCAAGTCAGTACGACCAGGCATGTTCGTGGAGGGTCGATAGTGCGAGGCACACTTGAAACCACTATCTCCTTAATTTCGGACAATTCTAAGACATCACACTGAGCTTAGATGAACCTAATTGAACAATTGATGATGAAAAATCCGCTAAAGGGTAGAAGACTTAACCGGAAACATGTTGGCGATCCTTCTTGAGGATGCAAGGCCGTGCATCATCTTCACTTAGAAGAGACTAAAACGGCACAATCTAACTATGTAGATTGTAAATATGTTATGCTTCTAAGGACGATGTAAAAAATGTACATCTTGTTTGTAAATCAATACGAACCATAAGAGGAGATTAGTTTCATAACTTCGAAAAAATTCTCAAGGCATTCATTATTGCTAATGTGAGTACATCGAGGTCTCAAATAATGCTTTTAATGATTTGTCCTTCGGATTGATCACACACAATCTGGAAAAGCCGCGAATTGATAAAACACAATTCGAAAAAAGTCCTCAGATTGATCAAACACAATCCGGTGATAGGTCGGGGTTGATCATACACAACCCGGACAAGGAAACAAGAGTGATCAAACACACTCTTGACCCGCGAATAAAATTTCGGGATTTTTAGTACCTGCACACACAAAATTTCAAGCATAGAATGAAGATGAAGAAGGGAGATTGATAAAACACAATTCGAAAAAAGTCCTCAGATTGATCAAACACAATCCGGTGATAGGTCGGGGTTGATCATACACAACCCGGACAAGGAAACAAGAGTGATCAAACACACTCTTGACCCGCGAATAAAATTTCGGGATTTTTGGTACCTGCACACACAAAATTTCAAGCATAGAATGAAGATGAAGAAGGGAGAAATGATTTTATCCCCCCAAGTTATTCCAAAATAAATAACTGTAATAGTAAAGTTTACTTGCTAGTTTGCCAAATAAACCTGCGTTTATAGAAGCTCTGATGAGTTTGAGTCGATTGCAAGCTTCGACCGAGGGTTGGGAACCTTTCTGGCTTTCCTTGGAAGACGAGCAATCTTGAAATCTTTGGTTTCTAGAGGCTGCCGAGAGGAGAAACAACGTTTCGCCTACTTCTACTTTGAATTTAGGGCTGAAAATTTGACAGGCGAAGCAGCTCTGGATGGTGAAGCTGTTGTCAAAAATTTAGGTTGATCGGAGCAAGAGAAGGTGGTGAACCGGTGGTCAGTAGCGGCGGCAGTCTGAAATCTTCCAGCGGCCGGTTCTCAGGGTGAGGACGGCGGCGTTGGATCCGGGACGGAGAGAGCTTTATGGGGATATAAAATTCTGGCGGAGGGCAGTCGGAATTTTGGTCGGAAATCGGGAAAAACAAGGCTGCCTGATTTTAGGGTTTTGGAAAACAAATTGTGGGCTATTGGCTCTAAGGTTAGAACAAAGTGCATGATAACGTGACGTAAGATAAAGTGTAAAGACAAAAAAATAGCAAAAGAATCATCATCTCATTCATTGATAGGAGTCTTTTATATAAGGAATTACACAATACCAATATGGTAAGGATAATGAATACATAAATCTAGTCAAACTACATATCCTATTAACATAAGACCAATGCACACATAAAGAATATCTAGAAAGATACAGAATATTCTAGAACAATTTTATTTCTCACTATTTTGTTACACGAAAATAAATTCGACGACACTCAATTTCATCTTGTCACTAAAAAGTTGTGTTCATTTGATTGAACAAACAGCTCACCGCCTTAGTAAGGCTGACAAGACATAAAGAGTCTACTTACTGTGACCAAGACCATTTTACCATACCATAGTGATAGGGAATTTATTATTGGGAGAAAGTCGATATTAGCTAAAAATAAGAAACAAATAGACACAAAAAAGAAATTAAAAATTGGAACCAAAGCCCAACGACCATTGAAACCAATCCAAGAACGAAGACTACAAGAGTCGCCGCGCCACCATCCCGCAACCACTGCTCTCATCATCCAACCGTTGCCGGTATACCCGTCACAGCAAGCAAGCGCAACCCGTCCTTCCCCAGCTCCAACCTCCTAACCTCACCAACTAGCAATACCTTCGATCCCCATCCCCACTCTCCACAAGCCGGATCAACAAAACCATAACATATAACTGAACCCCCATTTGGTCGGAGGCTTTCAAATCCCACACTTCACCGCTAACCACTCATCGCCGCCACCCTTCGCTCTTAAGAATGTTCCAGGTCTACCCGCCTGCCATCTAACCCACACAACCTTTTCCCGACGGGACCTCCTTGTTATTTGAACCACGTAGCCGCAATACACCCTCCGCTCCAATAGGGCCATCTACAACCAGACACTCGGTCCCTATTGCTTCGCCTACCACCGCTGCAAGGGCGTGCCGTCAAATTGGGTTAAACACTACCTTTGAAGATTTTGCGGCTAGGGCTTTGGAAGACCGGACATCAAAGTGATTTGCTATCAGCTAGGTGTGTGCTTTAAACTCAATCTTTCAATCTTTCGTTGAAAACATTGCTTTTTGTGTGTGGTTTAAACACGGTTCGGAACCCAGTTTAAGTATAGCCCCCGAAGTTATTATTAATAGATGAAATATGATACAATGGGGAGGACGTTATGCCTAATCCCCATGAAATATTACATATATATATATATATATATCGAAAAGAACATCCTAAACAATGTCACCAGGCTCCTCTAAACATAAAGCATCATGCTAATTATAAGATTACTTATGTTGTTAGTGGTAAAAAAAAAAAACTTTGGGTTTTAAATTATTTAACATGGCTAAAAGTCTAAAACCCAACACGATAGCCATCAACATGTTCCTTAGGCTCTTCTTGAACGTTTGCAATACAGAATTCCTGACTCCATATTTAGTTATTAATATTAAATTTAGAGATTTATTTTGGGGTTCTCAAGCTAAGTCTTGCCATGTGGCATGGGATAAGACTTGTACCCATTATAAATTGGGTGGTCTTGGTGTATGATCCTCTACTCATTTTAATAAAATATGTTGTTATTGCTAAGCTTGGCGAAAATTCTTACTCAAAATCATAATTGGTGGGTTCAAATTGGGATTAGGAAGTGTACCTAAGAAATGTTTCTTTTTTCTAAGTCAAGGAAAATGCTACTGCTTCTTCTTCTTGGGAAATTCTATGGTATTTACATGTATGTGATACCTACATTTATAAATGTGACAACATATTTGTAGTCAAAGTGGTAATGCTGAGTCGTATTGTTTGTAATCTTGTTCTAATAATTGTAATTACAAAATGTACAACTATTTTACAACTTTTTGAACAAATTGTTCTCGTAGTTGTAATTTTGTTTAATTTCATGTAAAGTGTAAATAAATTTGGTAAATTTGTTCTCAGTGTTGTAATTTGATTCATAACATTGTAATTTTGTTCAAGTACATGCAAAATAAAAGTAAGACATGTACGTCACAGTATCATAGCTTGTCTCTTCCTTCCCTAGCAAGCATGGAAAGACATTTTTAATTATAGAAAGTTAATTCAAATATGAGATGGTTTGTTGGCAATGAGACTTCTATCCACTTTTGGCCTTTTAATTGGGTCCTCTTTATCCCTCTGGTTAGTACGTTTTCTCATGATAATCAATTGCTTCAAATAAGTAGTTGAAACTGTTGCTGATTTTATGATAAATGGAACTTGGAATAGAGCTAAATTACTCCAAGTTTTGGATCCAAATATTGTGGATCAAATATGGAATCATTATCCCTAATTCGAACGAGCAAGATAACTATGGGGGTTTTCTCAATAAAACTGCAACTTGGATGCAAAATTCCTCATGTTCAACCTTATGCTCAAACAACCCTCTTACATAAGCTTTGGAAGTTGAATGTTTGGCTCAAAAATTAAACTCTTTGGACAGCTCTTGTTGAGAGGTAGACTTAAATCAAGAGATAGGTTGCACTGTTTTGGTTTGATAATAACTTAATACGAGTCTTGGTCCTTTATGTAATCAAGAGAAAGAGGCAATCTGTCGTCCTTTTTATAACTGTCCAATTACTTCTCGAGTTTGGAAGCTTTCAAGTTGCTCAGATATTTTGTATGCTACTAATCTGACCAAAAGTTGAATGTCAAGTTTGCTAAATTAATTACCCTTTCTTAGCAGATTTGGAATAAACCTAACAATTGTGTTTTCAAGAATGAGTTTTTCTCTTACCATGTAGTTGTTGCTTCCGTTGCTTTTTTTCACCCAGAAGACCAGTTGTTCAAGGTGTAACACCCCGTATCTAATTTTACCAATTTACCGGGTTTCTATTAGTTACTGAAGAATTTAACCATGTTCGGTAAATTTTTGAGTTTTTCTCAAAATATCAAATTCTTATTTTAAGGTCTCGTTGTCGTAGTACGCGATGACACGAATTCACCGATGTCTTCGGATTATTTTTCGGAGTTTCGAACTATTTTCTATGATTTATCGAAGTATTAGTAAAAAGTAATTAATTTTCTAAAATTAGAAAATAACTCGTTTAATCTGGCCGTCGGTTTAATTAGGGTTTAAATCTCAGCCGTCCATTTTTTCTTTTAAAAGAGAAAAGATTGTTGACATCGGTCAAAGCCCATTTCGAGCGTTGACCTGTCTATCTTTCTCCTCTCCCTCTCTCTTTGCCGTAGCAGCTTCCCTGACCGATTTCTCGGTTGTCCGGCCACCATCAAACTTCTTCTCTTCTTATCTCCTTCCTAGCCTAACCAGAAAATACAACATGCATCCACTATGGAAAGAGATTGATCACGGTGGTGCGCGGCTGTGTTCTTCAATTTCCCGCGAGCTCCGGCGGGGATAACGACTTCGATAGGTATATACTTGTCCGCCTCTCTTCCCTCTTCCTTTATGTGTCTTTGTTTTCTTGATTCGAGCCCTAACTTGAAAACCCTAATTTTTGCTTAATTTGGGATTCCTGACAAGCCACAGCTCGTCGAGGCTTCTCAGTGTCCCTCCTCTCCTTTCTGATGTCGCATCGATCAACTAGCAGCCAAGATTAGTTTGTATAGAAGCAAGGAGTGTTGCTGTTGCTGTGTTAGAGGAGACCCGAACCCAGATTCCGGCAAGGAAGCTACTGCCGGCAAAGGAAAGCTTCTAGGAATTTGATTTGGGGCAATTTGAAGGTACTGTGTTGGTGGTGGTTTTGAAAAATCGAAGTTTGGTTGCTGATTTTGTGTTTTGCTTGCTTGTATGTCCAAAACTCATAAATTGAAGCTTACGGGAAGGCTATGGCGTAATTCCGACAGGTCGTCGGAATTTGGCGAACATTTCCAGCAAGTTGCTGAAATCCGGCGAGCCAGCAGATATGGCAGTAGCCTACGAGGTAGTTTCTGAGGTTTTCCTTTTCTTTTCGTGTCATTCTGTCGAGAATATGCTAGTTTGGATTGTTTCAAAAAACTTTCATTTTTAGAAAGTTTCTCTTTTGGGAAACCTTCTTTTTTTGGAAACTTTCTATTTATGGAAACATGGTCATCCCTGGTCAGCTCAGGAACCCTTGTCAAACTAAGTAAGAGGTCGAATCAATGGTTATTTTGGAGTTCGGTCTTACCAATCTGTTCTACTGTTTATCGTCAAATGCGGGATTGACTTGATAATTTGGATACTTTGAGGCAGCGCTCGAGAAGTGTTTCGAGCGTTGGAAGGCCTAACTTAACTAGTGAGTGGACGTTTGTTTTAAATTAAATGAATGCGATGGTTTATTTTATTGAGAAATTTATTATCATTGGAACATATTGTTTTCCATTTATAATTGGCAATTTTCGCTAATTTAGAGAGTTACCAAAAATGAGATTTTCAGTGAATATATATATATATATATATGAGTTTAGTTTGTATATAATTGCTAGCTAGCTATACGTGTCTTTCCGTCATAAGGGTACAACAAATAATTGTCGTCATTATGGTGTGACGTGAACGTGGGACGCGAGCGTACTATCCCTGTATGAATTCATACAAGGGGTAATGGGGCACATGCACACATGCATTTCCCCCATAATGGTGCAGCGATTAACCGCTGTCATTAATACTCATTATGATATGATGTGAGCATGGGACGCGAGCATAGTAGCCATGTACTTAAATTCATATATTAGGTAATGGGATGTGTATCGTTATCAGGACTCACTCCGAATTTCATCCTGAAACCCGAAGTAAATCCTGCGGGGACCACCTCTAAGGAAAATTTACTGAAAATTCGGCATAACCTCCATTGAAAAAATGGATAACCCTTCTTAATAATACCTACATACACTTCAAAAGAATCTATCTATAACCCTCTATTCCTGGAGCCTTCATGCTCCCCAAATCACAACATCTCCTAATTTATTTACTAACTTTAATAAGAAAATCTCACAACCAACAATCACAGGTTCAGAGTAGCTCTATTAGAGAAGAAAGGAATTAGAAATATATAGATGAGCGGAAGCTAAAATATTGACTATGCCTCATCTGCATGTACGCCCGACCTCAACTATGCTAACCTGCAAACTGGACATTTAAAACCGAAAGGCCCAGGGGAAAACATTCGAAAACGTTAGAGTGAGTTGACCAAAATAAATTTAAAAGAAACGAGCAATAAATATCTTTATGCTTTCCTAATTTAATTTTCAAAGAAAAGCGAATGCATGCCTCAAGCGATAAAACTTTTAACTCATAAATATTGAGCTTCTCAAGCTCTAATAAAAATCAGTATGTATTTACACACGTTCATACCCCTTATATAAATTTTTATAGATTTAAAGAAATTTATATAAGGTCACTACGCTCGCGTCTAACGCTCACGTCACACCAAAATGCGATTATTCACTGCGTCATTAAGGTGGACAGACGGGTATGTATATACGTGCCCATACCCATATATGAATTAAAACACTCATAAGGCTACTACGCTTGCATCTCACGCTTACGTCACACTATAATGGCGGCTAATTGCTACACCATGAAGACGGACAGACACGTATAGATAGCTAACATTTATATACATCGGAAACCTCATTTTCAGTAACTTTCCAAAAATCATGAAAATTGCCAATTATCAGAAAAAACAATAAATCCCAGCAAACGAAATAACTGATCATCAAAGATTAATGCAACGCATGCTTTTAAATTAAAACAAAAGTCCACTCACAACTTTAGGCTTAAGTCTGACGACGATCTAATGTCTCTTCTGCTCGAGCCTCCTCACGTCCTGTTTCAAATATATAATTAAATCCACAACTAAAATTTAACACTTATATAACAAATAGGCAAAATTAAAAATGAGCCTTAACAAGCTCCTCCTCGCCTAACTTCGTTATTCTTAAATCGATACGGTCCGAACTTCACCACAAACACCCGCAGCCTTATTATAATCATCTATAGTCTTAATAACATTAATCCAACGGCTGGATTCTACCCCATTAACCACCAAATTTTCCAATCTTTGAAAAATCCCAAACTTATCCAAAACTCGTCCAAAAATTCTAAACTTCACATCATTAGACTCCCCTCAACATAACAAATTAAAAACCCTGAAAAACTACCTAACAGTGGCGGCCGGCAGTGTACTCCGGCGACCTCCAATGCCTACCAAAATTTAACACAGTTTTCCCCTCAACACGCTCTACAACTTCCTTAACTAACACAAAGTCTAATTCCAAGCTTAATTAGGTCAATCGAACCAAAACACAAAATAGAACCTTAGAATTTCGAACTCGATTCTCCTTACCTAAATCAAGAGGGAGTGAAACCTTTTGAGGTTTTGATGCATGGGATGAGAGCTTCCAAACGAGCCAAGCAGCTCCAGCTATGGCGACCAAAAGATGGAGCTCCAGCGAGAGGGCATCCGCGGCTTCATGCTGTGATATCTAGCAAACGACGGCGGGAGAGGCGTTGCCACCAACTCAGGAAGAGAGAGAAGAAGATGACAGTCAAAGGCGTACTTACACACGAGCTATGATGTGCTACAGCTCACCTCAGATTTTGAGAAAACATTCTTTTGTTAAATAATTATAGTTAAAAAAATTAAATTATGAAAACCAGCCCATCCTAAATTTCTATACTTTGTCTATATGTAATTGAACTTAGTCTATATGACTCTTTTTTTTCTAATTATATATATATTGTTTATTTTATTAAAAGCAGTTGCTCCTTTAGTATATTTTAGGTCAACTTTCTTCTCTTTATTTCTTTTTCTTTGTTATTGTATACGTCTTCATTCTCTTCTGCTGAAGCAGCTAAGCCAAGTGTCAATCTTTCTCTCTTTAATCTTCAGGTATGATTATTAGCTATATCGATCATCCTCTTGGAGTCTTATACGTGTCATGACCTAGTTCTCAAATCTCAATTAGTTAATACCTTGATCAAATCTAGTCTCAATATCCCATCATCTCAAATCTCAATTGATTAATGTCTTGATAATTTCAATATCCCATCATCCCATCGTACTGTAGTTCTATTGAAATTCTAATTCTAATCTCAATTGCTTGCTTGCTTTATTATAGATGACTAATGCTAATGATGTGTGTATGTAGTTGTAATAGTACCAACGTTTGATTCATAATATTAGATTGTGTTTTTCCGTTCAGTTAGGTTTTAGGATTATACACTTGTTTACTGTATTGTTAGAGTGGTGCTTATGTGCTTAATTATTAGATTTTGCTTCTATTCAAAAGCGTATGGTTCAATTTGAGTATGTATGTTCTTTTGTCTTTAACTTTTGTTATCAAATTTCTATAAAATGTTATAATATTGAATTTTTAATGATTAATTAACTACGTGATTATTTGATATGTTTTTAATCTAAGATGTGATATGTAAAATATAGAAGAAAAAAAATTAAAGAACTTTTAAGAAAATTTTTGTAGCCCACCCCAACCTAAAATCCTAGGTCCGCCATTGATGGCGGTCCAAACGGGACCGGTGCGGCAACCCAGTTCGGACGGATAGCGTCGGACGGAGGTCGGGATTCCATATCGAAAGGCTAAGACTGCCTTAGTATTTTGTTGAACACTTTAAATTTTTTACTGAAATTGTCATGAGAGTCATGAGAACTCTTAGGTTTTCAGTGAAAGTCAACCAACGTTGCTGAATATTTTTGGCCCGAATACCCGAAAAACCAAACCGACTGTGTTTGGATCAGGCTTTATCAGTTTAGGTTGATGAAACAACCGATTCGGACCAAACCGGTAATTCTTGGTTCGAACTCGGTTTTTTGCACTAGTGTTCACCTGGTTAGTTACTGACTAAGGGAATCATAGTCAATCACTGTTAGATGTAAATCCAATGGTAGGAAGTATTATTTTAAATTTAAATTGTTTTGTTTTCAACTCTTAGATTTACATCTAACGGTGGTTGACCATGTTTTCCCTACTCAGTTACTGACCAGGTGACCATAAATGTTAGCAATTGTTGTCTATTACCATGGTCTACCACCGTTAGATGTAAGTCTAAGAGATATTGATCCTTGCTGCAAGATATATATACATAAGGGCATCTCCAATAAGAGTTGTTATACCCACACCCATACTCAAAACCCATAAAAACTCATCTCCAACAATCAAAACATATACCCAATTATGGGTTCTTACCAGACCCACGACCCATTTTGGGTCGAGTTGCAAGGAGGAAACCCATATCCAATTGGCGCGGGACCCAGAAGGCAGTAGCTACACGTGAAGGACTTGACAGATGCAAGAGCAACGCGCCATTTGTTTCGCCTGTTGCAGACGCGCTAGCTGACAAAAAAAAGGTCGGAACCACGACGACGCGCAACGCACACGTTGAAGGGAGATGGACACCAGTGAGTCATCCCACGTGAGCTCGATTCTGGTCCACCAACGGTCAAAAAATGCTCGGCCCAGATTTCATTTCATTCAAAATTAAAGGTCCAGATAAATTCAATTCGAAAAAGAAAAAATGAGGCTGAAAATTATGGGATTTCAATGAAAAAAACTTCAAAAAAAATAAGAATTTTTT
The DNA here is from genome assembly GCA_010134655.1 of Fragaria nilgerrensis. Lineage (NCBI taxonomy): Eukaryota > Viridiplantae > Streptophyta > Magnoliopsida > Rosales > Rosaceae > Fragaria > Fragaria nilgerrensis. Next base: position 119,462 of record CM020980.1, read on the forward strand.
ATAGGAAAATATAGAAAATTATTTTTCCGATTGGAACAATAATTTGCACCAATGTCTATAAATACCATCCACCTTCTTCATAATTTTTCACTCCAAAACTTCTCTCCTCCTTCTACACTCTTTAATCATAATTGTTCTTCATAGATCTAGCTAGTTTTCAAATATTTTTTTTTCAAAGTTGTCCAACCCCAAACCTAGAGGAGAAGCTTGGAAAAACCCTAAAGATGTGTCGTTGTGCATGGCGGTGGTTGCAGTTAGTGAAGACGGTGACAAAGCTACCGGTCAAGAGAAGAAAAAATTATGGGATCGTATATTTTGAAAGCATTACAATAATACTAAACACACAAACAACAAATAAATAAAAGAAGTAAACATACAAACATAAACACCATGGCACAACGCCAATTATTGAAAGCATAAGCATACAAACACTTCACATGCGGTTTTGCTCTACCTGCTGCGTCACATTCCATAGGTGATTAACCAAATCCTCCTGGAGGCTTCTATGCACAATTGGACATCTAACCTACTGGTATCGACGCATGAATTCCCCAAGTGCAGGAGGATCGCGCTCAACCAAATGATCTACTTCGTAGTGGTCATATATTTCTACTCTCCTTGGTCTTGTTGGGAGCTCATCGGGATCAACTTCATGATTATCTTCAGTTTCATTGCGCTCATCTTCAACAACCATATTATGCAAAATAAGCTGGTTCTCTCACAATTGCAAAACGAGCTTGGAGTATTCCAAATGCTCTCTTCACATCTTTTCTGAATGACTCCTGCATCTTTGTAAAATGAGCTTGTTGTGGCGTGATCGGGTTTCTAATTTCTTTCACAAAAGTCCCCGATTTCGGGTAGATCCCATCAATTAGGTAGTAGCATTGACCATATTGGCGATCTCCAACATGGTATTTGACTCGAGGCGACTCACCTCTATAGACTTCGTCGAATAGCGGAGACTATCCAAGGACATTGATATCATTGAGGGAGCTTGGAAGTCCAAAATAGGAGTGCCATATCCAAGTATTGTACGATGCAACTGCTTCTAGGATGATTGTCGGCTTTCCTTTGTAACCGGTGAAATGCCTTTGCCATGAGATTAGGCAGTTTTTCCACTGCCAGTGCATACAGTCGAGACTTTCAACCATTCTAAGGAACCCTCTTTTGTCAGCAACATTAAGCAACCGCCTCAAATCTGCCTTTGATGGTCGACGAAGGTAATATTTGTGGTACACTTTCCAGATGCTCTAGTAAAGTGACTTAGAATTTCCAAAGCAGTAGATTCTGCTATGTCGAGGAACTCATCACACAGGTCGGCGGGAAGCCCATAAGCAAGCATTCTCATGGCACAAGTCAACTTTTGTTCAGTTGACAAGCCAAGCCGACTGGAGGCATCAGGCTTTTGGACGAAGTAAGAGTCATGGTTAGCGACATCGTGCATCATCTGGTCAAACACATGAGGCCGCATTCGATACCTTCTACGAAACACATCGCCTTCGAACCGACACGGCGAAGTGAAGTAAAGAGCTTTCAATCGTTGATCCACAGCTTCACGCTCTCTAGAGGTGTATCACCGGCCTTCTTGGGAACCACCCCATTCAGATTCTTCCTCTTGGATCCTTTGAGTGTGTGAGGAAGCTACCTGCATCACCAGAGCTCTTTGACGATTCCTTGTGATGGAATCTTCCTCCCCCTTCATTAGTAGTTTCCTCAACCTATATATTCATTGCAGCAATCAACAAAAATTATGTGATGAAAATGAAACTTAGAACTTAAATTCTGATATGAGAGAGAAGTGTTTATGAATTAGTGAGGTATGATAGAGTGAAGAGCCTCGTATTTATGGACAGACCAAAAACAAAAATGATTGATCAAGATAAGATATGACACGTGGCAGATAAAGATCTAAAACGCAATCTCACTAGCCTCTCACGCAATGACATGAGGAGCTAAAGTATACCAAAAATTCGAGATCCGAAATCTTATCGGATATGTAATTATTGAGAAGATAGACATTGTCACGTGACAGATAAAAATCTAACCCGCAATCTCACCATCCTATCAACATTTAACACGTGCAATGTCACGTCATATTTGTCTTTCGGTATAAAATAGCAAGTTATTAATTTTTAAAAATAAAAAAAATTTATTTAATTTTAACTAGGACGTACAACATATTATATTAAATTATTATGTATGATTTATATAATTTATTTGTTGTTATATAAATCATTTAACCCTAAACACTATATATGAAATTTATTTATTTGTTGATGACCAAAACCCATACTCATACTCAAATTATATAAAATAATTTAAATTTGGGTATGAGTATGAGTTTTGACAAAATGGCTGGAGATGACATAATGACTGGAGATGGAATATGAGTTTAAATAGTAATGAGTTTGAGTGACTCAAAATATAGGTATGAGTATGGGTATAGAATGGATTGTCGGAGATGCCGTAAGAGCATTTGCACCAATGCGCCAATTCGGTAGGCAATTGATGAGACCCATCAATTTTCTTCAAATATAGCAATGAACTGGTTTAAAATTGCTTAGGTAATTTGTTAGGACCCATGTTACAGTAATTGTCATGCCAATTCAATTGTCAATTTTTGACTATTAAATTGCTTGAGCAATTCAGTAGAACTCACAGATAAATATGAACTTTGCACACCCATATATGCTTTTTGCCTCTAAAAACTGATATTTCTTTACAAAATAATTAATGTTGTGCGAGCAATCTTATTATTAATTAACTAAATTATAAGTTTAACGTTTTTAATTAATAAATTACCATTACCAAAAATGATTATTTAAATTATAAAATATAAATAATGGATTAGCTGATAAATTGCCTTCAATCAATCGGTGCATTGACAAAAAAATATGAAATTGCCATTTTCATATAAATAGTGAATTAGATATAGCATGGGCAATGCAAATCAACAATTACTCTTGCCTAACATGTGCAAATGCAATAAGAGCTGATTCTCAATTTCTACCCGATCATTCAAATTTGCAGCAAGAGAAGTGTGATTCTTTTCTATAAAAAAATTATATCCATTTCCATCCATACAAATAATACATGTTAAATAGAAAATAAATAAGCAATATTGATGGAATTAGTAGTAGGGAATTGCAGGAGGAGGAGGAGATGCATATGAGACTCCTATAACTGGTGGAAGCGGAGCGTTGTTATCGAACTTGGGGGGCTCAGCATGTGGAGGAGATTGTTGATGCGACCATGATGGTGGTGGTGGATGATGCCAATGTTGAGGAGGTGAGTGGTGATAGCTTGGTGGAGGTGGCGAAATTGGTGCTGGAATGATACAACCTGTGGGTGGCAGAGGGAGGGAAGGGGATGGCTCGGATGGTGAAGTAGGAGCTGATGGGGGAGGTGGAGGTGGACTTGCAGCTGTTTTGGGTGGTGAATAATGCTCGGGCGTGTGCCACGGTGGTGGTGCTTTGGTATAATGTATATCCCCCGGCGGGGGAGGTGGACTAGCATGTGTTTTGGGTGGTGAGTTATTCTCGGGAGTGTGCCAAGGTGGTGGTGCTTTTGTATAATGTTCATTGCCCGAGGGCGGAGGTGGAGGTGGTGAAGTGTAAACCGGACTATGATGATTGTTTGGTGGAGATGGGACGTAGGAAGAGTGATGTGGCGGAGGCGGTGGCGGTGAACTGTAAGAATGTTGGTAGCTTGGAGCTTCTGTTGGTGGGATATGAGGTGAGTAGTAGTGTTGTGGAGATGGTGGGGCAGGAGTTGACTGTTGTGGGGGCGGTGGTGGTGGTGGTGGTGAAGCATAAGAATGATAACTTGGTGGTGGTGGTGGTGGTGAAGGTGATGGAGGCACCATATGAGAGTGATGACCAGGCGGTGGTACAGCTGGTGCTGGGGATGAATGGTTGAAACGGGTCGAACTGGGGGGAGGTGGAGCTAGATGGGTACTTGGTGATACCTTTTGGGTAGGTGGGGGTGGTGGAACAGGAAGATGAGTCCGGGGTGATACTTTTTCTGTAGGTGGTGGAGGAGGTGAAGGCGGTGAATGGAAAGGCGTCGACTCTGTGGGCGGGGGTGATGTTGATGTTGATATCGGAGGTGGAGGATGTGATCTAGTGGAAGGCGATGACTTTGAAGTCGGAGGGGGTGGAGGAGAAGCAACTTTAGGAACAGGAATTCTTTGATGAGGCCTCTGATTTCGTAGAGGCGATGGAGGAGGGCTGGGGCTGGGTTTTTTTACAGAGCCGCCGCCGCCACCTCCCCCTCCGCATTTGAGCTTGCTGCAGTCCACGGGACGGGCAGCCGGGGAGGCACATTCCCTCGTAGATCTTTGATCCAATTTGCCAGGAATGCAGTTCTTGGTACCATTATTAGAGACAGGAGTAGCGGTGCAAGCAGGAGCCTCTCCGGTGAAGTAGTTGAAGGAATAGGTGAAGTTGCGCAAGGCTGGCAGTTGACAAATGCTGGCCGGTATTACACCAGTGAATCTGTTATGGGCGACGTCGAGCTCCTCCAAGCTCTTCATTTTGGCTATGGAGGCGGAGGGCAGAGGCCCTTGAAGATGGTTGAAGCTCACATCAAAGACGGTAAGATTCCGGAGGCGGCCGATCTGGGGAGGCAAGCAACCGGTGAGATTGTCATTCAACAGAATAATCTCGTTGAGCGTCTTCCACATGTTGCCGATGCTACCAGGAATGCAGCCCCCAAGATTATTGTTGGCCAACACAAGCACCGAAACGGGCGAGTTGCCGAGATTGTGGGGGATGCCCATCCGGAACCTGTTGTCGTTGAGGAAAATGGCATCGAGATCCTTGTCGAAGAGCTGGGAAGGAACGGAGCCTTCGAACTCGTTAAAACGGAGATCCAAGTACTTGAGGGAAGGCAAGGAGAGCACCACTTTGGGGAAGTTGCCCACAAAGCGGTTGTTGCTGAGATCCAGCTCGTGGAGCCGTTTCAGTCGCCGAAAGCTGGTGGGGACGACGCCGCAGAAGCGGTTGGAGTTGATGTGGAAGAGAGCGAGGTCGGAGAGGAGGCCTAGCTCAGGAGGCAGGTAGCCAGCAATGTCAGCGTGGTTGAGGTCAATGCCGGCGACCACACGCCCGACTGAGGGGAGAGCAGTGCAGAAGACTCCCATGTAGGAGCAGACGTCCGACCCGTTCCAGTTGGAAGTGAAGTTGAAAGGGTCCGAGAAGATGGCCGACTTCCATGCTTGGAGGGCGGTGTAAGCCTTGGCAATCCTTGGATTCTCAAACTTGAGCGAGTTTTGGTCATCATCATCAGCTGCAGTAGCAGCGTAGCAAATGTAGAGGAAGAGGAGCAAGAAAGAGAGACGACGAAGGAGACGAGACATTTGCAAATGAAATGGCAGAGACTCACATGCTCTTGGTCAACAACTCAATCAGACTCTGATATATGCTAGGGTTTGGATTGCTAGCTAGGCTCTATGTTTATAAATACCAACCAATCGCTTCACTCATTCTACTGGCTGGTTAATTATTTTATTTGAATTTCATTTTTACTTGAGAGTTGGGATTTCAGACTTGGCCTTGGGTGGTGTTCCGGTGGGGTTTGTAATTGTTATTTAAGCGCGCAGTGTACTGTACTGGTGTATGTACCAGAGAGTAGATATATCACTCACTCTTGCTTCAATAATGGTCAATAAGATAACAATAGATGGGGGACATTTCAAAATTTATGTCATATGCAGTTGAAAGGAATCATGACATGACATGCTGGCACGTCTCACAGATTTAGAGAGAGAGAAAAATATTTGTTGGTGTAAAGTGTTTTTCTTTTTATTTTTAGTTAATTTATTTGGTGTAAAGAGCTTGACAAGGTCTTTGAATGGCCGGGCCGGAATTCCTCAGAACGTGTCAGCGAGTCTTTTATCACACAGCTCCAGCACGATCTCAACTGGATTCGCTAGACTTGGTCCTTTTATGGTGGTGAAATCTGACCCATACGTCTTTCCAGTTTCTACTGTGGTAAAAAAGCACCGTCGCCATTTTGTCTTCCAGAGGCGAGAGGGGCACATTGGGTGGCTCTGATACTCTGTGTTGTCTGCACGATATGTTCAACTTGGGGGTGGGAGGGAGGGAATCGTTTTCAAACTTAAAATAGAATTTTAGTACGCGGAGTTGAAAATGAGCTCTAAGATCGAAACCATCTGTCAAAGACTCAAATCACTTTTTTTTCTTTTTTGTTTTTGTTTTGCTAGAGCCGGATTCAACGCACAAAGATGCATTTCAATCAGACTAACAGATATAAACGACGTTAGTCACATCCAACAAAAACGAGCCACGGTAAAAATCAAAGAATTGATTGCTCTCTCCTTCCCATTTATCAATCTCACCCCAACCAGACCTGACCTAATTAACCATCACCCATAAGTCTACAACCTATCATTGATCGACTTGCTGATGTCCTAAAAATTATCGATCTTGTTCATCTTGTGGATGGAGGATCAAATTTTCCAATCCCACTTTGACCGAAAGTGAACCTCCATAGCTAGTCATTACCTCAAATGGACTTTCTCGATGGTGGCATCGTACGCGAAACATAGTCGGAATTTTGGGTCTCTTACATCTGAGTTCAAAAGGCCAAGTCCCTCGACCTCTGAGTTCATAATGCAAACTCTAATCAGTAATAACTAAAAAAACCCAACAAATTTGACTTTCAAGAGCCGAAATTTATCTTGGCTTGTGGCTATATCTCCGACATGGGAGAACTGGGCTAGGAATCGGATTTGACCTAAAGAAGCAACGAAGAGAAAGGAGATGAGAATGAGCTTGCCTTTTGCTGTAATCGCCATGGTTTGATGAGGTGGGTTAAATCTGGGCTTTTCTTCATTCAGCTAAGTCATTGCGGCGGATCTACGACGTGGTTGGATATGGAGTCGGAGGATTTTGGATCAGGTTAGATTTGAGGAACGGTCGTGCGGGTCGGTCAGTCAGGTGAGACCTGGCCGTGGGTGGTGGCGCTTTCATGAGGTTTTGGAGTCATAAAAGTCATGAAGTGAAAGGGAGAGATGACAAAGATGATGTGGTCGTTTTGTATTGGTTGATTAACTAGCTTTTTTTATTTCTTTTTAGTTACATTTACTTTTTCATTTTGTATTTATTGATACAATTAAGTTTGTTCTCTTTCTATTTTAGTTACCTTTTTTTATTTATTTAATTATGTAGTTCTATAATATTTTTTTTTTGAATAGGGTAGTTTTATAGTATTGTAAAGCGTATGGTTGATTTTTTACCGATATATTAATTTGTTTCTTCCGTATATATTAAAGGCATATCAATATAAACTGTAAGCAAGAATGCCCCGTCTATTTGAGTATTAAGTCTAGTCGTCTAGATAAAATTGGGGCCTTCTAAAACTTATTTTTCTTAAGTGATATTAATAACTTCTAAAACTTAATAAAATTTGATTTTCAAAGAGTTTGCGACCACATGCTTGAATGCCCAAGCTTCAACTATTATTGTAAGAAATTTACAACTTAGGCCTCTAATTTAAATTACTCTTTGGAAATTTTAATAGATAAAAACCAAGAGATATAAATATATGTTTGGTTGATCACATTGATCTGGCTCAAATTGAGAATGAATGTGGCTGAAGTTTGTACATACCATTTTAACCAACTTCTTTTACGTCGATCACGTTGATATACAATAAATCTAGACATTACCGTAGATAGAAGAACAATCCGTACTATATATTAAATCTAAAAATGGATAAATTTGATAGAAATTTGAGTATTTATTGTTTAGTGAAAGTTATTATTTGTAAAAATATCAATCAATATACGGGTTGCATGAAAAAATAAAAAAATTAGACCACATTAGTTGACACACAAAGAATTTATTCGATGCTAATAGAAAAGAAATTGAAAACATACACATTGCGCAATACCCACACCGCCACACGTTAAGCGTTTTGTAATAGGTACAATATTTTAAATGAATCGTCGACGATCTGTGGTCTTTACAATTAAGGTGTTAAGGTTGATCGTGCGGATGAACTTTTCATTAAAGACCGTTGTTTCAAAACATATGAAATAGACGCAGGGACGGAGCCAGGATTTCGAAATACCCTGGGCTAAATAGGTAAATAGGTAAACTGGGTAAATAGGTAAGAGATCCACATTAGTCAAATGAGTAAATAGGTAAACTCCATAGTATTACGTTTTAAACAGAATAACAAAAAAAAGAACAAAAAGAATAATAATCCCTCTTTGCGTTTCCGGAAACTAAAAAGGAAATAAAGAGTCTCATTAAAAAGACTTAATTGTATATCCAAAAAAATAAAAACAAATAAACAAAAAATAATAAAAGTCAAGATAACCTCTCCCGTTTTTGTCTCAATTATTTAACGGTGTTAGCATCGATGTTAGTGTCATGCAATTAATTACATTAAATGAATGATTATGATTGGTCAATGACTATTGGTTCGCTTGAACCTTGGTGTATTGAAGAACTTTCGTTGTTTTGCTTACCAGTTCATAGAGAGAGCCGCGTCAATTAGCACCTCAAGAATCGTCTTTAACATGGATCATAAATTGCGTGACAGCATCGACCTAAATCCAGGAGGCATGCCAATACTCCATCACACTCTTCATCGTTGAAAATTAACATTCTACAATCCAAAGCAATTCTAGTTTAAACAAGCATGCATTTTGCAGACAAATTTTGAAAGGTGTTATAGTGTTACATCATACCTTCCAAATTCCAAAATTTTAACTACAACCAAATAATGCCCAATCACAACCTTCCACTAGGCCACATTTTCTCCTTAATGAAATGAACTGGAATGCTTGTTCCCTAACTAGCTAATGTGGCAGTGTGGCACGTAGTTCACCTCATGAATAAGCAAAAGAAGCAGCCATGGCATGAAATTAATTCACATGATACTTTGCGAAACAAGAATAAGAACCGCAGCCAGGCTCAGAGGCCTTTGGAGAATTCCAAGCCTCCTTTCTGAGCCTGCACCTCCATAATATGGTTCGATCATTATCTCAAACCTGCACGATCCAACTGATGGATTTGTTTTGGTGATCATTGAGAGGTTTGGGAACTTGCAAGCAACGTCCAGTTGATTGTTCCTCTGATAGTAACTATTAAATGCATACGAAATGTTTCCTCTAGCATCCAAGTTTCCACAAGATGTACCGTAACCAAGGCTTGTGCAATCCGCAAGTCCGCAAGCATAGCTCACGCTGAGTGCCACTTGTGGGTCATCGAGGCTCGCTGATGGCCTCATCACACACCACTTACGCTCCAAATAGTGCACCCCTTTTGCCGCTACTACAGACCCTGAATTTGTTGTACCAAGATTAAGCTGGTATTTTGGTATTCCATCAAAAGTGAAGATTCCCCAATGTCGTTCAAAATTTCCTGGATCAATGCTCTTTGAATCCTCATCGATTAAACTGAATAAATATGCATCAATCGGCCCTGGTCTCATTGGAGTTCCTCTCCCACTCAAAATGTGGGACATGAAACCTTGGTTGAACTTCTGAGCATAAACTAGATTAGCGTTCTGGTCTCCATCAGTTGGCCATCCAATCTCTCCAACTATGATTGGTAAGTTTCCAAAACCATTCTTTTGCAGGGCCCATGCTAGAGTGTCATAATTCGCGTCAAACATATTGTAATAGGTTAAACTGCCATCTGTAATAGGTGATGCATTGCCATCAAAGAATGCATAATCAACTGGAAAATTGGCATCGATGTAAAGGCTGATAAATGGGTAGATGTTCACCGTGAAAGGGGCACCATTGTCACTCAAGAACTTGATAATTTGAAGCATTAGATCATGGATCTCAGTTCGGAAGTCACCACCAGATGGCAACCCATTGGAACTCTCATAAACGTCAGCATTTTGGGGTACAGTCACCTTTACTTGGTTACTAATTCCAGCTTTTATGAGGGCTGACTGAACATTCTTAAGAGCGGGGAAGATTGTCCTGAGGAAGCTACCATTATATGTTTCCAAGAAAGGTTCATTTCCAACTGCAACATACCTGAAGAATCATACAAAGGATGATCACATACATGGATGTCAAGACTAGCTTGCAAGAAGTAGAAGAAAACAATAAATCCTCAGCAGATTCAGTAAAGAGCTTTATTAAGCAGAACATAAAAGGAAATGAACAGAATATGTTCCTCATTGTGATTATAGACTAGTCAGACAGATTATTTGTAATAACACTCTGATCGAATCAACAGTAGAATAAACATGTCGAGGGAAAAAATTACACAGGTTTGATAGGCACTAATATGCACAGCCACAATTAAATAAACACAAAATATATTCATGTATCATGATCCTTCTTGCAGAATGTTAGAGGCTATACCGCTATACATTACAGTTCAAAACAATTATCCTAGTACCAGGAACAAGCACATTCAAGTATTGAACTAACATGTTGCTCAACCATGCTAGGAGCTTGAATTCTGGAAAGGTTAGGGAGTGAGATGCAGTTCAGAGACCATGCAAGTCATGACTGATTGCAAATTTTTATTCTTCGTGAGAAGCTTAACAATACAGAAAAAAGGAGGTAAATGAAGTAAATGATAAACCAATCTTGGTTTCTTAATTCTTCAAGAATTTTTTAGTAAATCATTCTTTGAGAAGTTGACTGTTGAGCATTACTGATCAGTTTTCACCAAGAAACTCTTCATTTGAAAACCCCCTGGCCCCTTTGGAGAAGCACTAATTGCAGCATGGATTTGGCTCATGACAAATCAAACCAAACTTATTTGAATTAGATGACTAAACCTTGCTATTTTATTTTCGCAATGATGATGGCACGGTTAAACAAAGGGAAGTTAGTTTCAGTTACACCAACGGACTTCCTAAGAATTTAACCAAGACTTTGGAGGATCGAGGAAGCTGAATATCTTACTATGCGTACACTTTCCCAGTTGGGATGAATTATACATGTAGACTAGAGGACCAATGAGGGGCTCATAAGCCTAATCAAATGTAGCAAAGAAAACCTTCCAACAAAAGCATTGCTATTAGCCGAAACCTATGAATGCTACAGTCTGGAAATCACAAGCATAAAAAGTACCAATCATCGCATACTTCAATATAGATCTCATATATGAACTTAAACACAATCTTTGCTTGCTAACAACAGTCAATGGTTTCAAAGCCGGGTTGGTAGACGAGTGCTTGGAGTATTGAGAATATAGGCCTCTTAAACAGCACAGATGCAATTTTAATTACCACCATTTCTACGACTACCAATAATTCCAATAGCAAGTCCAGTAATAACAACATGAAAAAGGTTACCTGATCTTGACATTATTGGAGGAGATGTGTGCTGAGACATTTTTGGAAACCCACTTCTCAGCTGCCTTAACGCTGGAGGCTAGAGATGCCAGCATATCATTAGGAATGCCCACCATGACCTCAATCCCAGACTTACCCAAAGTTGTCAGTGTGTCATAATCTGCATCAAAGAGCTTAACCTTTTGAATCTCATTTTGCCTCAGTAGGCTCACCACACTATCTGGGGGTAGAGGGTGGCTTGCCTGTGTACCCCAGTTTGCACCAATCCCACTCACTACTCCACACATCATTAAGTTTGAAATCAGGAAAACTACCCAAATAGAAATACCACCTGAAAAACACCTCCCCATTTCCTCCTTTAATTCAAAGAGAGACAAAAGACACAGATATTAGTGGGAGCTGAAAGCAGGAAAAAAAAAAAAAAACAGAGAGGGCAACCTGTTGAATAGGCTCAAGAACACAGAGGGACTGGCCGACTCACCATCATAATTTTTCTAACTAAAAAAAAAAAAAAAAAAAAAAATTCACCTGCTGAGGTCTCAACAAATCTAGCTAATTGAATTCTAGGTCTCTTTTGCAACCAACAAAAAAAATCTAGCTAACCGAAGGAGACCCAGATTGATTCGAAGCAAACGTAGAAGTATACAGATCCAGAGGAGAAAGGAAAAGGAGGAGGAAGAGGTAAACTAGTTATGGATCATGTTCTCTCGTGCTCGTGGAGTAAAGAGAGAAATATGAAAAAAAAAGCTCAAGAATCCATCACTCACTGGTATCAGAAGTAGAAAAAGCAGCTAGGGCGTGTGATGGAGAGAGAAAAGTGAAATATGTAAGTGGGGAGGAAGGAAAAGCTGCAAAGATGTCGTTACAGATAGATACTGATGCACAGCAAACAAATCCTAAAGTATTCGTCTTTGTTGTTGTGTCGTGTTCTGTGTTTTTAACGCTAAACCAGAGGCAAACGGCAAAAGCTTGTATCGTATTTTGCGACCAAGGAACTGTAACCTTGGGCGTCGCAGTTTTGACGACGACATCACGTTGTTATACATCTCTGCTTGAGCTCTCTCAAGTTCTCTGTTTGAGTATCCTTCGGACCAATGAATGACAAACGCAAAATAAAAAGGGAAAATGCTAGTAACCGTAGTCTTTAATCCAAATATTTAATTCAAATAATAATAATGCAATTTCAGTCATTGATTTAATCCAAATTCTACATGACACAAATTCCAACACTCACACCGTCAAATATAATTAAAACCCCAAAAATATAACCATGGTAAAACTTGTAGAAACACACAAGGTACCAGAAGACTGAAGGATTAAGAAGAAGAAGAAGGTGCACATATGATAGTATCTTATGATTTAAAGAAACTGAAGACGGATTCATCTACAAAATTTGTTGGCACAACGACAACTGTGCAACTTTCACCCAATACGAAATCGGAAGGGATGGCTGGAAAGGCTGGCCCCCAATTAGTTTTCTTTGATGAGGAAACAAAACTGCAGAGCTAAATTTTGCAGCACTTTCACCCAATAAGGAATTCGAAACCTTCTAAACCATTCTACCCAATCAAGAGTCTGGGATTTAGCTACACCCAAAACCCCTGAAGCTCAAAAATTTCAAATTCCTTGAAGTCATAATCAACTAGCGACAGTCAGCATTCTAATTGCATGTTCCCGGCGACGGAGACGCGGTCGGGAGTTGGATTCAATGGCAGATTGAATTTGGGTCTGAAGGAATTGGAGGAGGGGGGGGTGTGTTGTGAAGGGACTGAGATGTAATGGAGAGGGGAGAACAGAGAGAAATGGGGGAGTGTTTGGGAGAGATGATGAAGTTATGGGGTTCTCTCTTAGTCTCTCACATTGTCCTCTTGCCTTTCTTTTTTTAGTGTTCTGGATTTATGAGATTTTACTGCGGTTTGATTCTTTTTGACACCATTTGTTTAATCTGTTTGGTTCAACTGCACCATGGTGCACTGAATCCGCTCCGTTCTATGAGCCCATTTGAATGAAAGTAAATTTTTTGTGTGCTCAAATGACCAAATCTTTACTAAAGTCTTAACAAACTATATTATTTTAAAACTATTTTACCCCCACCTCTTCAACATGAAAAGACTTGGCCGGAACCTCGGACCCCGGTCACCGGCCATCGGACTCCGATCACCGGCCGCCAGACTCCGGTCACCAGAATTTCCCCAGTAACCAGTTACTGATCCTCAATAACCAATTACTGACCAGTTAATGACCCTTAATAACAAGTTACTGGCCCCCAATAACCAGTTACTAACACCCAGTAACCAATTACTAACACTTAGTAAATAGTTACTGACCCCTACTGACCAGTTACTAACACCTAGTAAACCGTTACTAACCCTCACTGACCAGTTACTAACACCCAGTAATTAGTTACTGACCCCCAGTAATTGAGTTAATCACCGGATTTTGGTCACCAGTCGCTAAATTTTCTTAATAATTGAGTTACTGACCCTCAAGAATCGAGTTACTGACCGCTACTGGCGTTCATTTACCTTCCTCTAAAAAACACCATATAGGAATGCACAAGCCATGGATCTCCACTTCTCGTCGGAGCTCCTCCACCTCTCGCCGGAGCTCAATGCTTAGGAGATGACCCGACGTCCGGTGGTGAATCTCGACCAGATCCGGTCTTGACTTCAGCAAATCTATGAAGCGCTCGGCCTGCTCTAACGCCGACTGCTTGGAGCAGATCTGGCTTGCTCGGAGCTTGACTAGATCCGGCCTGCTCGGACCTCGACTAGATCCGGCCTGCTCGGAGCTCGGCTGCTTGGAGATCGAATCTTCTCCTCGAGCCTCAGGCAAATCGGCTCGCTGGCAAAGGCGCGTTGGACCGAGACGACATGATGAAGATGCATGGAGTTAGAGATCAGAGCTCCTCCTCATGGCTTGCCAGCGACGACGCACTGCTCAGTGGCTTGGCTTGCCGGCGACGACGCACTCCTCCTCATGGCTCGCCGGGGAGTGACGGTGTAGAGAGAGAGAGAGAGCTTTCAGAGATCGAGAGAGGAGAGAGATATAGATATATAATTAAGGGTATGAGTGTCTTTTTAACTAATTTCATTGGAATGGGCTTATGAAACAGATTTTCATTGGACTGGACCATGATTTAATGATTTTTGTGCAAATGGTCATTATCCCAAATAAAAATTCTAAAAGAGAATTACAGACATGACCAAATTTAAAAATACAAAAAACTCATCTATGTTGTAAAGTAAAGATAAAGAGATGACACACAGAGAATAGTTAGAAAACGGTAGAAATATTATCATTCATTCTCATTAGTCTTCTTATATAGAGGTAAAATTTACATCAGAGTACATAACAAATGAGTAATTATGTGGACAACTATATAGATTATAATATTTATAACATTCTCCTTGGATGCCCACCAATGAATGATGAATTGGACGCGTTTATCGTTGTCTCGTTAAAAACCTTGTCAGGTAACAAAAACTGAGTGGGAGAAAAATAACCCTGGTCGAAGGAGAAAAAGAGTACAATGCACATTTGTCCTAAGTAGCATACTTCTGGATGCTCTTTCTGATGAGAATCTCCTCCTGAACGTTACAAGCTTCACGCGCCAATAACGGTTTGATTTGTCCATCACTATAGTGAGACCATGCGTCCTTTGCATATAGGGGCTCATCATGAAATTGTGTATCTATAAAGTTAAAACAATACCAACAGAGCTAAACGATTATAAATAGGTCTTACTTTATTAAGTCGTATGACCAAATTCATATATTAAGTAATAGCTAAACAACATAAGTAAATTGACATTAAAACATTGAAACATCATCATGACGTATCTAACCAACATATCAATATCTTTGTGTATTGATACGTCTCATATAAGCTTTTCAACAACTCTAAGTGTCACATTCCGGTTCTTAAGTTAAATTGCAGTTGTTTACTTTTGGTATTACTTTGGTCATTTACCGTTTTAAGTAACTGTTTACTGTTAAGGACCTTAGAGTTGACTTTTTGTAGGAAAATTATTTTGGGAAAATTTCTTTAAAGAAGTCGTAGATGACGTTAATACGAATTCGTGGACATGCTATACGTTAAAATCGAAGTTAGCATGAAAAAGTTATCGGGTAAAAAGGGGAAAACTTTATTTAGGAAAAAAGTATATTTTATAGGCTTTATTTTTGGATGTATAAGAGTTGGACCGGGTGGGAAAAAGCCCAACCCTTTTTTCTCTCTCTCTCTTCTTCCCGACTTCCCTTGAGTTTCCCCGAGTCTCTCTTCCTACCGAAAACCCCCCGCCACCATCTGCCGCCGTCCGGCTAGTTCAGACCGCCGCACCAGTTTCGTTCGAATCCCCGTCGCCTCCTCTCCCTTCCTGGGCTAGTGACCGAGCTTGTAACGTCGTCGAACGGGATGAAAACGCCCTTAGAAATCCAACTGTCTCTTTGCCGGAGCTCCCTCCTCCGGCGGCCATAGCCAGCAATTCTTGGCTCATCTTGTAGCTCTCATTCAGGGTAGTAAATCCTCAAAAGGAATCGGCTTAATTCGATCTTGGTAAGGAGAAATGTATAATTGAAGTTCTAGGGCTCAATTTAATGTTTTGGTTCGATTACCCTATCTAGGCTTGGAATTGGTGTTTGTGCTAGTTAGGGAAGTTGTTGTGCATGTTGAGAGGAATATTGTGTTAAATTTTGAGAAGCATTGAAGGTCACCGGAGTTTGGCTGCCGGCCGCCGGCCAGCCCTTAAGGGTAGTTTTACATGTTTTTGAGTTTGTTTTAATGAGATGAGTTTAATGATGTGAAGTTTGGAATTTTTAGAAGAGTTTTGGTTAGGTTTGAGATTTTTCAAAGATTAAGAATTTTGGCAGTTATTAGAATGAAAATCTGGCCATTGGATTAACAGGAATTAAACTTTAAAAAGTTGTTTTAAGGTTATCGGTGATTGTGGTGAAGTTCGGACCTTAATATATTAAAAGTGGAGAAGTTGGGCAAGGGAGAGGAATTTATAGGCTCCCTTTTATTTTGTATTTTTACTAAAGTATTAATCTAGTCTTGAGATTTAATATTATTTATTGTTCAGGACGTGAGGAGGAACGTGTGGACGAGGCCTCAGACCGTCGACAGGCATAGTCGAGTACTGTGAGTGGACGTTTGATTTTAATATCATGCATGCGCTAAAGTTTACTTAATTTCAAAGGCTTATTGAAGATTAAATATTTTCTTTGGAATAATGAGTTCCATTTATTTTCTGGAACTCTTGCTAACATTAATTGACATGTGGGACATGTCAAGTGACTTATTTTATTACAAAATTCACGATTTTTACATAATACTACAAAGTACAGTTGAGAACTGTACTATGCGCTTTTAATTTATATTATTTTTAGGGAAGTGTTATTCTTGTTATTTTATTATTTTATTTCATCATAAAAGGGTTTATATTTATTTATTATTGCTGGCTAGCCATTATTAGCGATCCTCACCATAGGTGAGTAGAGCGCTTAGTATGTGACGCTATTATAGCCTAGAAGGCACCGATCGGTTTATATTTATTGTTAGCTAGTCATTATTAGCGGTCCTCACCATAGGTGAGTAGAACACTTAGCATGTGACGCTATTAGAGCCTGGGAGGCTCCGACTCTAGCTTAGGAGGCTCATTGTTATGGTGAAACTTCTTCTTCATTTTTACGATTTATTGGGAACTAATGAGATTGGTTCATTATTCTTATCCATAAATATTTTTGGAGAATTTCCAAAAGTGGCATGTATAAATATTTTCTCAATGGAAGATTTGGTAAAGCATAAATTTTTGGTTTCATTGCCTCACATTTAAGTTATTCTTATTGTTATTTATTTTCGTCTACTCACGCTAACGTTTTAAATGCTTCTCTCCTGGGCCTTTCGTTTTTAAATGTCCAGACTGCAGAGTTCGGTTCGACGAGTGTAGGAGGCGAGTCATTTTTTTCACCTCATCCAGCTTTTAATCGTAGGTTACCAGTTTAACCTACTTGTATATTTTCTCGTTTCACAACACCATTCGTGTACGTGAGGTCTGCATGCATCCTAACACCATAAGCATAATTAGAACCACACTCCAATTTTGGAAAAAATAATTGTTTTAATACAACATCCCGAAAATCTTCCGCCTAACCCCACTACCCTAGCTTGGGTTAAGCTTATCAGATTCATGCCAAACTCCAATCACAACCTCACTTCACCGATTCTAGCACTTTAGGACCATAACCAAGGAAATCCAATGGTCGGATCTATTCTATCAACCGCCAAGTTCACCAATCTTTGAAAAATCTCAAACATAACCAAAACTCTTTCAAAAATTACAAACTTCATACCATTAGACTTCTCTCAACACAACAAATTTAATAACATGAAAACTACTCAAAAGAAGCCGCGCCGCCGTCTACTCTGCCAGTAGCGGCGGCCAGCCAGCCACTATTCCGGCCACCTCTAATTTTTACCAAATTTTGACACAATCTTCCTCTCAACATTTTAAACAACTTTCATAACTACAACATTGAACAATTTCAAGCTGAAACATGCCAATCAAATCAAAACATAAAAATCTCAAATCAAGGACCCTAGAATTTCAAACCTTCGATTCTCCTTACCTACCTCGAGATATGTTGAATCATTTTAAGGGTTTGCTGCCTGAAGGAAGAGCTTCAAGTTGATACAAGGATCTCCGACTATGGTGGTCGAAAAAAGGGAGTTCCGGCGACGACTCCGCCATGGAATAGTCGCACTTTCTCAGTGTAATTCCTCCCTCACGGCGGCGCGACACGGGCTGCCACCTACCTAGACTTGAAGAGGATGTTTCAAGCTTCGATTTGATACCAAGATCGCCTCCTATCTCGGCCGAACGGCGACCGGAAAGTTGCGGGTCGGGAGAGCCGCGGGGAGAGGAGAGAGAGAGAGATTGACTTTCTACTTTCGACCTTACCTCAAATGGTAAGTTTCCCTTTTTATACCCCTAACCGAAAATAGTAATTTTACATTTTACACCATAACGTTTACATACGAACTCCGATTTTAACGTATAGCATGTCTACGGATTCGTATTAACGTTCTCTACAACTTCCTTAAAGAAATTTTCCCAAAATAATTTTTCTACAAAAAGTCAACTCTAGGGTCCTTAAATAGTAAACGGTTACTCAAAACAGTAAAAGGTCAAAGTTACACAAAAGTAAATATCCGCAAATTAACTTAAGAACCGGGATGTGTCAAATTCTATAATCATTTGGTCATTTAAAATGACGTAAACAATTGTAGGTCATTAGATTAAATTAAAACAAATATTGTGATAATGAAATGGTTAAACGTTTTTCATTTTGGTTAGTTTTTTGTATGATTCATATGTGGGTATGTGATTAAGGAATGAGTGACTTTGATTGTCAAAATACAATGTAGAACTAAAAACATCCCCACTTTATGTATTTAGTGAGGTTTATAGGAATAAACGTTGATTCTAAGTCGAGCCCAGAAAAAATTATTAGTTAATCGAGATTATTCATTTATCAAGATTTTACTCTCTGTGTGTGTGTATATACATGCATTTTCAGATACAGACCTCCTTATTTATTCAAAAGGTACAGATTTCCTTAATTGACATACTTTTCGATCATATTTTCTCATATCAACCATTCATCTTTTAGGTATATATGAGTAGATCATCTCTATAAAATTTTAGCCAAATTGATAATCATTAAGGTATTCAAAATTGTGAATTACACAAACGGTTCATGTTGAACAGATTTGGTTCGTTCATTGTAATCATATAGTTAACGATTATCAATTTGGCTAAAAATTTGTAGAGATGATCTACTCATATATACCTACAATGTGAATGATTAAGATGAGAAAATATGATCTAAAAGTGGGTCAATTAAGAAAATTCGTATATTTTGAATAAATCAGGATATTTAGACTTGATAATATCTATATATAAATATATATATATATACACACACACTCGGGATTAGAGGCGGACGTCGGCGTCGAAGGGCGTGCGGACGTCCCTCCGTTCTCCACCCTCCGACACTGACGACGGCGCGCCTCCACCCCAGAAGACTTCAGCAGCGTCCCCGACCACTTTCTCTCACCGACGAGTCCGTTCTTTTCTAGTTTTCCGGCGAGATTGATCTTGTTTGAAGTTTTGAGTGATCTCGCCAGAAAACTGGAAAAAAACGGACTCACCGGGAAGATAAAGTGGTCGAGGACGCTACTAGAGTTCTAAGGTGGAGGTACGCCGTCGTCGGAGCCGTCCGGTGGAGAACGGAGGTCTGTGTGGACGTCCTCTTTAAAACTGCTTCGTGTGTGTATATATATATATATATTCACATTTACTTTGCATTTTGTATTCGAGAAAGATCGTATGAGATGTACTAATCGGAATCAAGAGATTAGCGTTGTTGGTGCGCGCGGACTAAATAGAAAAGAAAGAAAAAAGAAAAGGAGAGTTGTCGCCCTAGTAAGCGTCTGTGGTGGTTGGCCGCCGTTCACCAAGTGGTACAGGTAGTTGATTTGATTGCATGACGAGTTGAGAAGATGGAAGGCGATGCTGGATTGTCGACAGAGAATGCGAAAGAAGCGCAGCAGCAGGGGACGTCCTACACTTATTGGGTGAGGCAAGTGACGGAGGAAGCGGCACCTCCCCCGGTTCCCAGAAAGCTCTCATCTCAGGATATTCTCTCCTCCCAATCTCAGCCTGCCACCCTCGGATCTCTCTGGAATCGAGTATTCTTCTTTTTCTCTTTCTCGATCGATCTCTAAATCTTAGATCCACTCTTCATCAGTCTAACATAACATATATGTTCCTATATATTTAGGCCGGAACTTGGGAGGAGAAGAATGTCAATAAATGGGCGACGGACAGAATAAAGGTACATAAACACCCCCACGCTTTTTGAGACATCTGATATTTCTGCATTTGTCTCAAAATTATGATTGCTGTAGCTTTGAAATTAAATGATCAGCTCTTTTGCAGGAGTTGCTTGTATCAATGGGTTCCGTGGAGTTCCCAGGTGGCAATGCAGAAATATCAGATGTCTCAAAATGCGTAGGGGATGTGAGTCTTCAATTTTGTTATTGCCCATTTTAATTCTATTATTGTTATTGTATGCCAAATTCCATTAACTTTTTTCTGTTTTTTTGAGAATTGCCAAATTCCATCTCTGAGAAAGCTGATTCTAGGAATTTCTTTTCTTCCCTAAAGCATATTTGTTGTTCTTAGTCAATAGTCAATAGTCATGCCCACTAGTTTCACTGGTTCCGTTTTGTTTTTCTTGTTTTAATAACACTTTCCCCATGTATGGGTGTGACTAAATCCCAAATCTTTGTCATGTTTCATTCCTTAATTATGTTCAGTTGAGACTAGATGTTATTATCCTGTTGAGTCTGGTGATTTTTTAATAGCCGAATGACTCATCATCCCTCATGAGTTGATCTTTACTGAGTGATCAGGCATTCTTGGTGACTGTGCGAAACAAGAAGCGCGTTGGCTACACCTATGAACTAACCCTGAAATTCAAAGGTAATTGGCTGCATTGTATAAATGGTTCTTTCCTTCTTTCTCTATGGTTTAACTGAAATTTATATAACCAGGGGAATGGATCACTGGAGAGGAGAAAAAGATGGTCAAGGGCCAGATAGACATCCCAGAGTTTTCTTTTGGTGAGCTAGATGACTTGCAGGTATTTGATACTCCTCTTTCAAGCTACAGAGAAGCATATGATGGAAAAATGATGGGGGAATAAGATTGTTTTACGGGAAAACTCTATTTATGCCTTATAGACCTCAGCATGCAATGATGTGTGGTTGGTTTTAGAAAAATTCAAATTGAAGATCAGAGGATATACTATCCCAATAATTTCAGTTGACCTTGGCGACTGACTTATATCAAGTAGAAATCAGGTGCTTCAAACATGGAAGAAATGGTGCAAAATGCTCTAAAACAACAATATTTATATACTAACTTATTTCTAGATAATATTCTTTATTTTATTTTGATCATTTCCCTCTGTCAATTGAGATATCATTTTTTCAACACCAGTAAACCTTCAGACAAAAAAACACCAATAAACCTACTCAGCTTCTAGTTTAGCTCAATTTACACTTATACCCTATGATGGTGCTTGAATGTGTCAAAAGTTTTTGTAGTTGTGGTAGTCGTACTGGAACTTGGAAATATGTAAGCAGAAAACACTTGTTTAAGTTGTCTTATATATATACACACAGGGTCCGGTTCAAGGGCCACTAAATTTTATAATTTTTTGCACTCTTTTTAAGCCTTTGGATTTTAATGTATTCAATAGTCCGGATTAAGTGTGAGAATGACATGGCATAAATAAATAAAAGTGATAATTTTGGAACCAAAATAAAGATTTCCTATTATGAAATAAAAGATTAAAAACAAATAACAGACGATAAAAAAGAAACGAAACACAAGAACAAAAACACAAACACAATCAGAACACCAGATTCATTCCCATCACCTTCCCCAATTTCCAGATATTAAAATTCATATTCAGGATGCATGATATGTGAACCGCCCAACACATGTTTTTTTTATTGTGGATATTGAATTATTGAGAACTTCATTATCACCATATAAGAAAGAAAACAAGGGACACAATTCCCAGGTTTCAACCCCATAAGAGCTGGGGGGAAGTTATGAGAATCATAGGTGAAATGATATTTCATTTGCACATAGACAATTGGTCTCTTCTGTTAAACTGCACACAACATAATTGCATATAACTTTTGTCTATCATATTCAATGAATGTCATGTGCATTTGAATAGAAGAGAACAAATATATGAGGAGCAATTGAATAAGAGATAGAGATTTAATCACAATTGAAGGAGATGATAATCATACTCAACAGGGGTCTAAGAAAATACAAGATCGGGAAGATGAATAAAGGGTTTAAAACCCTGAGGAATGAATTTAAATTGAGTTTACAACATGAAGATGACCACCATGGATCTTTTCTTTTCTGTTGGCGTTACTGCTATTGTTTTGAGTCTTGGATCGTGTTCTTCAATTCTTATTCTTCCAATTCTTCTAATTCCTAATTTTATGTACTTTTATATATTACTCTTAATAAACAAACTTAACTTATTTCATTTATTTATTTCGTTAAGACTAAATTAAATGCCATGTCATTCTCACATTTAATCCGAACCATTGATTGCATTAAATTCCAAAGGCTTAAAAAGAGTGTAAAAAGTTGTGTAAAATTGTGTAGCCATTGAACCGGACCCTACACATACACTATATATGTATATTGTATTCAAGTCCATTGACATGTCCTTAATTATGAACTTGCAAAATTTAGCTGCAGTCAAGTAACCGGAACTCTATTCCTATCAATTGACTTATGATTATTTAACTTTTTATGTGATTATGATTTGTTGATCTATCTTCATATTCCGCAATATATTGTTGCTAACAATATGCATTCTGTTTTTTGTCCTTTGCAAAATGTAGATGGAAGTGAGGTTGGGTGAAACAAAGGATCTTCTGCATCAAGATAAGTTGCAAATTAGCCAAAATTTGAAGCTGTTTTTGCAGCCTGTTCGTGAGAAATTACTTCAATTTGAACAGGAACTAAAAGATAGATAGAACTGGGATAGCTCCAGTTGGGTAAAAAAGTTGCGAAGGCTTTATTATATTTGACACTGTAATTTTATTCTGCGTTCATTTGTTAACACTCTTTCCAATGCATGTAATGGAAAGTGGGGGATGTTGGCAAATCCTTCCCATAATGTTTAGAACTGATTGAAACAAGTGTAGACAGTGATACATGTATTCCGTTCAGTGGCATGAATTTTGAATTTGTGATGAGCTATCCGCTAGGATATGCAGTAATGATCATCTGTAGAACGGTAGAAGCCTGTCTCAACATGCGGCAGTTGTACAATATCGGATTTTGGATTTCAATTATGGCACACAAAAAACATCACTGGCGAGCAATTGAAATCCCATACAAACAAGCAGTTGCTGCTTCAAAGTCCATTCAAAGGAGTAATGCCCTTCTTACATTCTACAAATCTACAAATTGAACGTGCATCTAACAAACCTAGGCCAAATAATAAGGAATTGGAAATGAGAACTGCCCAGCAAGTAAGAATGCCAATACAGAATGCTGATAATTCTGTAGGTGAAAACAATAACTTGTGTGGCTATCTAGGTCATTAAACTTTCAATAAAAAGTCGTACAAAGATGCAAATTCGGAACAAGTGACCGAGTAAAACCAAATTAGTCCAAAATCTTATGCTGTCCTTATGTGAACTTGGATTGGTGCAAGTATCATGCCACAGAGGATTAATTTTGTGTGCTCAGACCATCTACTTGTCGATGTTCTTTCTTTTCCGTGACCCACTTAGGGCAGCCTTAGCTTTTGCCCATTCATTCAACGAAGCGGCACTTCTCACAAATGAGCAGGTTTTACCTTTGTTAACATTTCCTGTAGATGCTTGTTTTGGTGTCACATCACATGTTTTTCCCTGGTCTGGAGCACAAGCACTGTCATTGCCTGCACTAATCTGTTGATTCTGTTTAGGAATACTCTGTGGTAAACTACCCCCCTCCTTTCCAATAATCCCCAAAGAGGATTCACCTCTAGTGAGGTTATCTTGCTTTACTGTTTCCTTGAGCTTGCTGCCAAAAGAGCTCATGACATCTCCACCTTTGGGCTTTCGGAACCCTTGTTGCTTGAAAGAGATACCAGCCGGTAGAATTTGTGTTATGCTGAATGAACTTCCAGTATTGTCATTAATCAATTGTGTCCAGGACGATTTCTGGCGCCATGAAGCTCCTCTACCAGACTTGGTTGAGTTTGTAAGTGCATTTTGAGGTTGAGGTTCCGTATTCTCCTCCACTGGTTCCATCTGACAGAGCCGGCCTTCCAAGTTTCCATCCTTTGCCAAGTCCTGGTTTTCACTGTCCGAATGTGGCACTTCAAAAGCACCAGAGTTTGGCTGGGCCTGTTCAGTTACACTCCCAGTATTCTCATCAGTCAATTGTGTCCATGATAATTCCTGATGCAATGAAGGTATTAGACCTGACGTATATGAGTCAGATACTGATTTGGTAGGTTTATGTTCTGCACTTTCCTCATGTGGTTCCATCTCAGACAGCTGGCCTTCCGAGTTTACATTACTTGCCAGGTCCTGGTTTCTGCTGTCAGACTGCTGCACATCAGAAGTGCCAGATTTCGGTTCAGTATGGGCAGTAGAAGATCTGCCTGTCAGTATACGTGAGACACTGAACCCACTGTTGTCCCTATGACCGACAAGTTGTTTCCATGAACATTTCTGAGACCATGAAACAGGGGCAGTTGATAGTTGGACACTGAGTTCTGGTTGAGCTTCGAAGAGTTTATTTGAACGAGATTTAGAATCCGTCTTTCCGGCAGAGATATGAGGCTCCAATTCTATTTCATTGTAATTATTGTTGACAAGGGATTTCCTCTTTTTGTTAGGAGGTGCATTAATCTTTGTGCCCACCTGTGTTCCACTGGATCTCAATTCCTAGCAATCAGAGATAGAATAAAGAGAAATAAGAGCAAAAACAAGGTATAAAACTCTAGGAGTAACAAATAAGGGTGTGCTATACCTGCAATGCCGACAGTATGTTTTCTTCTTGTTTAGTTGACACAATATTAATGATGAGGTCATCTTCCTCGGCTTCTGATTCATGATGTTGTTGAGTAGGCAGAGACGGAGGCAGGGCAGTAGTATTGTGTTGAGCATCATCAGAAACATGTTCAACTTCCCTTTGTAAGAGCTTGTCCATTACTTTATTCATAATAGTAAGCTCTTTGGCATTGATAACATGGTCAGATAATTGGTTTAGTTGGTGAGGAGAAGGGTCAGGCACGGCATGCTCTTCACAGTCACAGAAATGAAGGGGGATAGAAGGAACCTGAAGACGTTGGAAACTATATTTGTGCTTGCCGGTTCCACTGAAGGGCAAAGCTTTCACCTATACAGTCAGTTAAAGATTAAAGAAGCAGAAAAGCAATATCGGCAAGCACATAGATACACACTAGGATAGGCTGAGGCTGAGGCTGAGGCTGAATGAAAGTAAAGTAAAGCGCATTACCGTTCTTAGAGCAGGAAAGAATAAGCGAAGCTGCTTGGTGCTATTTTGGGGAGCAGTTTTAGCTTGTTGGGTGGTCTGCTGCTGCTTAATTTCTGCAGCAGCGAGTTGAGCAGCTTCTAGCTCAGCCCATTCACGCCTCATACGAACAAGATAGTGTTGTTTAGCCTTGTGGACCTTGAGCTTCCCACCCTTCCACACGCACCCATTGTACTGTGGACAATGAACAACAAGAAATTAGTCTAGTTTAGCTAGCAAATGAAATGAAGAAAGAGCGAATGAAAGAAACAGACGGTGGCGAAGAGCTTGGAGAGGGACTTGTCGGAGGCAGGCAAGAAGTCGACGTAAGCAAAGCTACGGCCTTTGGTTCTGATTATATCGATTCCGTGGACGGTTCCTCCAACTCCGGTGAAGAGCCTATGCAGATCGTCTTCCGTCACGCTCCCTCCCAATCCCCCTACGAATATTCGCTCTTTTCCTCCTTGTTCCTCTTCCATCATCTCCAAATCTCGGCGTTCTCTCTTTCGCTTTCGCTTCCGCTTCTACTTCTACTTGGTAGGGTTTTTCAATTTGGGCCTTAGTCAGGTGGGCCCAATTTCAATTCTGTAAAGATATATACATATACGAAAAGGAAAAGGAAGCTCTCCCCGGCTACTCAGAGGCGATGCCTGTGAAGAGAGAACCGTGCAGATACTTTCAGCGTGGCAGGTCCTCTCTCTCTCTCTCGCTTACTCTCTCTTTCATAAACAATGACATAGGAGATGCGTAGACCCCAATTTCTTTACTTCTTTCACCAAGAATTGTGTATGGGTTCTTGCACAATACAAACTGACTCACAGCATGCTGGGTTAACCCAACAATACTAACTAGGTTTTTTGAATATTCTATCTATGAATTTTGTTTTGAGATTACATGAAAACATGATAGGCAGGCAGGGCTTGAGATTTCATCCAGATCCATAATACCATATTAAACCCATGGGTAGACCAGCTGACATGGAGACTGTTCCCATGCATTCATTAACTTAACATCATAAAGTTTTTTTCTGTATTTCATTTCCTCCCCTACTTGATTGATCACCAACTTTTGTATCTGGACCAAAGTATAGACTCCCTTTAGTTTGTTCTCATGTTTCTTTCTTTGATATATATAATTTTTTTTTACCATGCTTCTTTTTCAGCTGTCAGTATGGAGATAAGTGTAGGTATCTTCATGTGATTCAGCAACAGCCAAAGTCGAATATCTTTGGTGGAATCGGCTCGCAATTTGGCTCAGATCAGCCCCAAAAGTCAAATCCTTTTGGTTTCGGTGTTCATAACAACTCTCAATCAAAAGTGGGAGCTGATAAGGTTTCTTCCCTTCTCGGATCTACATCATTACTTTAAATAGATGGTCTTCATTATATCATTGATGCATTTTCATCCTCATTTAAATTGCAAGACATGATTATAAGATTTCCTTAAATTTATCAATTTAACAAGCCTTGAGAGCTTTCTATAATTGATCTATGACAAAGAATCTTATGCTCTTATGGTCATTGCTGGTGTTGTTTTTTGAAATTTTAAAAGATACACTGTTGAATGCTCTCTGTGGATCATTTAATACTAGTGCTACTTGTGATCAGCCTTTCGAGAATAAATGGACTCGTTCCTCCCCCACAACTGCTACTGCTACTCCTTCATCACGGAGATCTGATAACCTGCCCCAGACAACAAATCATGAGTAAGTTATTGGTCGACAGTTTATACATTTGCAGCTCTATAGCTTTGCACTGCCATTTTTTCTCGTGATATCTAACCACATGAGAATCCTGTACATGAAGGTGCACAAATCCTGAGTCTTGCAGAAGTATCATTATTGAAGATTTTGAGCGTGAGAGACCACTTTGGAAACTTACCTGCTATGGTCACTCAAGAAAGTATGTTTAATTAGCCACATTCAAATATTCAAGACTTGGATTCTAATCACTGCTGTAGATTACTTATCGTTGTATGTCTTAGGTAAAACGTTCAGCAAGCAATATGCACTAATTGAAATAAGCACTACATTGTGAATTTGTTTGCAGTTCTCCTTGTGATATTGTTGGTGATATTAGTTACGAAGAATTGAGGGCAGCGGCATATGATGATGCTAAGCGAGGGTTGAACTTACCATCAATTGTAAGATAACTGGCATATCAGAGTTTACAATTCAATGTTCTTATGCGTCTATGACTATATTTGTGTGTCATCTGTGTGCTTCTGACTAAACAACAGGTTGAAAGAGAACGGAATTTGGTTAATACCAAGTCGATTGAGTTTGATAACCTTTGCAAGCCCCGTGCTGTTCCACTGAACTCTACTGCTAGCCAAAGCCCTTTCACTTCAGCTACTGCAAATGCACTCTTTCAGACTCCTCAAAGTAGTGCTCCTCCTTCAGTATCAAGTTTCAGCCAGTTAGGTACATCCCTCAACGCGGGATTTGGACAAAGGCAAGTCTCACTTCTCATAGTTTGGACTACATTGGCTCCACCATATTTGAATCCATTTGTTTACCATACTTCCACCCGTACATGAGGCCCTCCACCTTTTTGAGACCTTTAAGCACCCTCTCCCTTATTGACTTTGGAATTGACTTTGGAATTTTTAATTTACATCCTGAATCTTTTTTTCATGATTTCCATTGGCCTTGACATTCCTGCATTGCAATAATTTCCAGGCCATCTGTACCAGCAAATAATGGTTTTTTGCAGCCGAGCCTGTTTCCGAATTCTAGCCATGCTTCAAGTGGATTTGGAACAAACAGTTTTCCATCTGCAAACGTTGGTAAGACTATATTTTGTTTCAGTGCATTTTAATATATGACTTTGGTGCTCATGTGCTGGACTGGTTCATTGGAATTGAACAAATTGGTCTTTAGGAGCCTAAAAATAGGTGGATTTAAGACAAATTTAGTTTTTTTGGGTACATTATCCATGCACTTAAGATGTGTGCCCTAGTAATTGGGGAGTGTGGATTAAATAGTTTTTCTTTGGTGCTTTGTCAATGAGTTTATGATGCGATCTGAACTATAATGGATTTCACATTCATCCTAAATAGGTTTCACATCGTCTGTTTTGTACTACAATGTATGCAAGAATATTTAAGACCATTACATTTTCATGATTCTTGGGTTGCTTCGTACTGTAAATTGTAGGTTCACTTGCCAGCCAATCTCATAACAGTACTCACGGAAGTACTTTTACCCACAATGTAGGATTTGGCCACCAAATATCCAGTTCAGCAGTGCCATCACAATTTCCCAGTGCTACAAGTAACCAGCCACTTTCAGATGGGCCTAGCTCTGCTTCTAATCTAATTGGACAAGTAACTGCAGAAGTTCAGTCACCGTAAGTTTATGGAAATATTTTTGTTGTCTTCTATATATTACCTTTCAGAAAAAATTATATTTATTTGATAATTTTTGTTTGGGAATCAAGAGAGCAGTTGATCTATGCACTTTATTTATCTTATGAGATTGTTTGCATTTAATCTAGAAACTGTATTTACATTACAGGTCCATCACTATTCTCTTTCAAAAGCCATATGATACAAGTAACTAAAACATACTATTTTGCTCAAGTCGAATATTTTGGTATATGTGTAAAGATGTTTTGTCATCTGTCTTGCCCTTTGTGCTACTTTACTGTTCTTATTTTGGGCTTTGAACACCTTTTTTTGGGGGTGTTTGTATCCTCTATCCTTATTACAATTATCTCTGCACATTGAGCTCTGTTATGTGCTTCTATTTTATCTTTTGCTCTTCTTTATCTACAGGGATAACGTACAACAGGAGAAGGTTTCTGGGGACATGAGTATTTGGTTGAAAAAGAAATGGACACCAGGAGAGGTACATCCTGGGGTTTCTTAATAAGCTTGCAGGTTTATACAAATTGTGCACAATTATATTAGCATTTCTTAGTGTGATTGTGTTTAGAGATAAAGCCAAAGAAATATATGCTTTAGTTCGGCACATATGTATCATCTTCCTTTTCTTATTTTGTGTTACAATCTTGATATTTTATGATGCTTTTAGATGATAATTTCTTATTATGGCATTAAGAAATTAGATTAAGACTCTTTATGCTTAAACACAAAAGTTTAAATACATGCCATTGCTATTTACTACTAGAACAAGAAAAAAGAAAAGTTGTATCAGTGTTTGTACTCTTCCCAAAAACTCTTTATGACTGCTTATTATACGAAACCATGATATTAACTATTTCCAACGACATTCTCAATTTGTTTCTCCCCAGGTTCCAGAAGAAGAACCGCCAGATGCATTGGTTTGGATTGACTTGTAAGTTGGCAGTACAGAACAATCACAACACTTGCTGTTGATAGTATTATCCAAGGAAGTACCACAAGTGCAAAAGAGACATCTCGAAATCTAGGGTTGGGTGAGAGCAAGGAAACGGAGGACACTACGATAGGGAAAACTTTCATTTTTCTGTAGGCTACACTTCCGTTTTTGGTTGCAATCATGCAATGTATCTTCATTCGTACCTCATTTGGATAGAACTGATGTGCCATCGTATTACTTGATGTAAAACTGAACCGTATAAAGACTTGTAAACATGAGATATATATTTAAAAATCTGGTCCCTCCAAGCACACCATCAATTGATCACAGAATCAGCTAATCCTACTGAATCCATAGCATTTCTGTAATCTATGTACTCTCATGAGTCTCCTCGCCTCCTCCACGCCAGACCAGTTACCAGCTTCAGCATAAACCATGCTCAGTAAGGTATAGTTGGCAGCATTCTGAGGCTCCTTTCTAACAAGATGATGAGCCAAAGATTCTGCTATTCCTAAGCTTCCATGAACCTTGCAA
Source organism: Fragaria nilgerrensis (assembly GCA_010134655.1). Taxonomy (NCBI): domain Eukaryota; kingdom Viridiplantae; phylum Streptophyta; class Magnoliopsida; order Rosales; family Rosaceae; genus Fragaria; species Fragaria nilgerrensis. The sequence goes on from CM020980.1 coordinate 149,745, forward strand.
GCTGTAACCAAAGAACTCCAAATTCTACTACTTGGTTTCATGGGCATTGATCTTACAATCTCACAAGCATCTTCGAGCTTTCCAAACTTTCCAAGAAGATTAATATAGCAAGCATAATGCTCTAGAGATAAAGTTACTTTACTATCTTCTACCATATGTTTAAAGATCTTCTTGCCTTCTTCCACCAGGCCAGCGTGGTTACATGCAGATAAAACTGAAAGGAAAGAGACCGCATCAGGCTCTATCCCTCTATCTTGCATCTCAAGAAAGAGTTTCAAAGCTTCATTACCACGACCATGACGGCCAAAGCTCTCAACCATTGTGCTCCACGAGACAGAATCTATACTTGGCATCTCCTTGAAAATTTTATGCGAATCCGTGAGACAACCACACTTTGCATACATATTGATGAGTGCATTCCCAATGAAAATGTCAGAATTTAACCCAGATTTTAAGACATAGCTATGGACTCCACATCCGATCTGTAGAGCAGAAAGTGAAGTGCAAGTGGAGATGATGGCCAGTAACGTTACAGAGTTTGGATCAATTCCTCCAGCTCGCATTCGGCTAAAAAGTTGTAAAGCCTTCACGCTATCACCACACTGAGAATAACTCCCAATCATTGAACTCCACATAACAACATCTTTAAGAGATACCTTCTCAAAAATTAGCTCGGCAGGACGCATTTCGTTCCCACGTTTGCAGTACATGTGTATGAGAGCTGCTGAGCAATGAGGGTCTGATTCAAACCCATGACGATAAGTGTAGGCATGGATTTCTTTCCCATGTCCGATGTCTCCCAACTCGGCACAAGCTGGTAAAATGGCAAGCACAGTCACTCGATTGGGTTTCAATCCTTGAACCTGCATTTCCCGGAAGCAATTCATTGCCATTCCATAACATTGATTAGCAATGCAACCCGAAATCATGGCAGTCCAAGAGACTTCATTTTTTACTTGCATGTTATAGAAAACATAGAAGGCCGTCAAAGTTTGGTAACACCTCATATACAAATCAAGAAGAGCCGTTGACAAGAACACCGACTCCTCATTAATCTTGTCATCAACGACAACCAGGCCATGAATCTGTCTTCCTTGTCTATACTTTCTCGTCCTCGCACAGACTGATACGATGCTGGCAATCAACTCCGGTTTCAGTGTAAAACCATTGAAATGCATTTGTTTAAGCACATCAATTGCTTTTGCAAGATTCCCATTTTGTATATAGCAATTTATGATGGAATTCCAGGTGATGGTGTCTCTTTCAGGCATTTCATCAAACACCTGGCGTGCAGCTCCAACAAGTGCAAGTTTGGCATACATGGAAATGAGAGAATTGGATACAACGGGGTCTGAGGTGGAGCCTGACTTGAGAGCCATGCAGTGAAGTGGAAGCCCATGCACGTGCCCGCATGCTTTGATGATTGAAGGAAGGATGGAGGTGTCTGCGTGGAGGCCATAACAATGGAGCTCGTCTTTGTAAAGTTGAAGGGTTTGATCATATAATCCTTTAGAGACCAACTCTTTGATTTTGATGTTAAGTCCAGACGCAAACCTCCTCATCACTTTTCTAGGTGCTTGGGAAGCTTTGAGTCGCTGAAAATTCACTAAATTTTGATGGCCGTTATCTTTCATGAAGCTGTTGGCTAAATTATGGAATGTTATGAGGTCGCCCGACTGGTAGTGAAAATAAACTATCAACTTGTATTGAAAAAGAATTTGATGATGCAGTTACATGAGGCTGAGGCTAATTCGAGCTCCAACCCAAAAGGGAAGGAGGTTTTGCTTGGTTGATTGATTTTTACAGGTAATGAACACTAGCAAAGTTTAAGAAAACTTCTACAAGTCCTCTGGTTTCCAATACTTAGTCTGCACCACAATTACGTGAATGATACACAAGTACAAGGATTAGTTGATAGTTTTTCCATAGACAAAATGCCAAAATGTTGGAGAGGACTCTCCTAGCTCTGGAAACTGCAGCAAGGTCATCAAAGTAAACTTCAGCAGCATGATTAAGAGGATTCTCTCATGAACTAAACAGTCTAGACTAACTGAACTTTCGGCTCCAACAATTTCGAAACAAAAAACAAAAAAACAATCCAATTCAAAATTGAATTTAGTCGCTCTAATTCTAGTTCTAAACTTGAAATTATGAAGTGGTGTGTTTGGACGAGGGACTTCAAGGTCAAGATGGCTTACAAAGGCACTTTATACCGAACTAAAGCCATAAAATCTGAACAGTACCAATTCAAAGGCACTTGAATTGAAAGTGATAATCCCTATCATTCAACAGTACACAACCAAGACTGTAAGAGCTGTCAATACATAGCAAACATCTGATGCATACATACATATCAATTCTCCTCTTCTATTACTCATTCAATGACAGAAATTCATTAAAATAGAGATCTCAAAACCAAATATGTTTTTGAATAGAACATCCTTTTTCTATCTTAAGAAAGAAATAAAACCTGCTAAATACACAAAGCTACATATAATCTCACCTTATTTGACCTCTTTTTCCTCGTTCCCATTTCATTATAATACCTGCTTTCTTTCCAATTTTATCATCTGGGTCAGTCGGTTGTCATTGGTTGGGTCATGCAACACCTGAAACGGGCCTTCCGCACAGTTGTCATGATCTCTGTCTCTGCAATCTCGAGCATTCTTACCACATCGGTGAAGGGTGGCCTGGCATCGGGGTTGGCATCCCAGCATCTCGTCATTATCTCACCAAGAACAGTTAAGCAGTCAGGGGGAATGATTGGACGGACACCCTTATTGACAACTGCAAAAGCTGCCTGCACTGCTGTCATTTTCGAGAACGGAAGCATCCCTGTAATAAGTTCCCAAAGAACAATCCCAAAGCTGTAAACATCAACTTTCTGAGTGTACGGCCGATGCTGGATCATCTCCCTGCAGAGAGCCATACGATATAGCAAATGTACTCAACAAACAGTCTTCAGTTTAATATATTACCTACTCTACGCAAGTAATAAAAAAAATTCTAATAGCAGTTCCCGAGACTCAAACCAGATAAAGATCATGAACAACAGAAAAATACAACCTTGAAACATTTTCAATGTTCTGATTTCCCCATCATGAACTTATTGATAAGTCTATTTGACAACAACTCTAGATAAGCTTCATATTAACTCAACTAATCAATGTCATCGAATTGGTCAAGTTGGCAAACACAAAAGAAACAAAAAATTCAAACACAACAAATAACATAAATCAAGATGCAATTAAATGCTTGAATGACTGATTGACCGAGATGCAAATAGTTTTGGGTTTAGAGAATAATTCATCTTCGTGTCCAACTCAATCAAGCCAGATCTGGTCCACGTCCTCCAATATATTTATGGCCAGATTTAAGGAGGGAAGCTGAAAATAAAGTCTTACCACAGAAATTCCAAGTGGTATTTACGAAAAGCTAAAACGGTATATACACCTCCTTAATTTTCCCAAAATGCACATTGTTTAATAAAATTGACAAAAAACAAACCATTCCTGAAAATAAATTCAATTTGATCAAAAACAATTCAAAAAATTTCTAAACAAATAGACTGAATCTTATTGATAACAAACAATCTAGCCGTTTCTTTGTTGTTAGTTTCATTTTATTAAACCAAAGTTTCATCTTTTTGTTTTTTAAGATACATCATCTCATCGTCTGTGAATCCACGTTTTTTTTTGTGAACCCATATTTCGCATTTATATGAAACCATGTATCAATTTCATACCTAAATAAAATCTTAATATATAGATTGTTTTTTTTAATGAAATCTTAATCTAGACCTTTGAACGTATTGTCCGTAGAATAATAAAAGTATTTTTGGGTGTCTTTATTAGTAATTTGATATGAGTTGACAAAGTCAAGAAAAACTAATTAAGAAAAAAAAAAAAATCCAAGTGCCGATTTTGGAGGTATGAATAGAGGCTCCCTTAAAAAATATGAATAAATGAATGTACACAACAAGGCCTAAACTGGCATGGAAAATAATTTTTCTAAAAGAATAGACTGAATGAGACAGGTACAAGTATTCCACTGCATATGACTGTGTACCCAGTCCAAGATCCATCTCCAAAGTCCAACGCAACTTAGCAGGTAATATCTTAGACACATCATTTTCACAACACAAAATTTTTTGATGCGGATAACTTGAAAATGATCAGACAAATAAACTATATTAGAATCATAGACCAATTTTAGATTGCAAAAAAAAAATGCTGGATGGTACACTTGATAGTTTGTACGCACTAAACAGAAAAGAGTTAAAGCACTAAAGCTACCAACAAAAATTAAACCGATACAAATATAGTTTACTGCTGCATCACATTTCATCTGTGTATCTATTGTCCCCCAAGTCAAGTACTTTACAAAACCCTATCTGAACGATTGACGGTGTTAAGATTCAAATATTTAGTATCATGAATATCATCTATTAATGGGATTGCTTCACAGGTTTTGTGTCATTTGGAGCTAACACCAACAACATGGGAAGTTTAAAAATGCAGATTATGGCTAAAGAAGAAGAGCCAGAAAGCTCAAACCGGGTGGTATGAGATCCTGACTCAGACACTGTCTGCAGGCTTATCCCTTAGGCGTCTTCTATTTCAGAATTAAGCCAGTTCCTCTAATAACATGCTCTTAATGTGGGAGAATTCACGGCCATCTGCTTATTTATTTATCTCTACGCAATCAATAGCAGTTATCAAAAGTATAAGACGGCCCATCCTCATTGATTTTTGAAACTAGAGAAACCTTTTATGCTTTCAGAGCCTTGCCATATGTTTTTATTAGACTTCCAAAATAGCAAACTAGATACAAATCAGAAACTGTGAACACATCCTTTTTTTTATATAGAGAAAATAACAATATCAACAACTGAAGGTAAATGCAAGTAGTCCTAAGAAAACATGTAATTAAGATATATGATTTAAAAAGAAATATTCCCACAGTGAAAGTAAAATCGGCTAATGGTAAACCATGAGGGAAATTGAAAAAGAGCAATCAAGTACAGGATCATAGAGGATCATCTAGGCTAGACAAAAAGGCCATGTAAAGGGCAATTACAATTCAGTAATAAAGACAACAATAGTCAAACCGAAAAGATATCACAGCTGAAGGGTCAAAGAAATCTTACGGAGCCATCCAGCGGTATGTCCCAGTCTCTGGGTCATTCCTTCCGTCTGCACCTCAATACGGGCAACCCCAAAATCAGCAATTTTAATGGATTTGTCTGAAAATATCAAAAGGTTGTCAGATTTCAAGTCCCTGTGAATCAGCCCGAGCCCATGGACATATGCCATCCCCCTTGCAACATCCAAAGCTTGCTTGACTGCTAACTTCAACGGAACTGATCGGCTCTGCCGCTTCATCAAAAATTGTCGTACTGAACCACCCTTAGCATACTCTGTTACAATGCACCAAACCATTGGTTTACGGCAACCACCGATAAAACGAACTATGTTTGGATGCTTCAAGGTAGCCAACATCTTGACTTCCTGTTGAAACTGTTGCTCCATTACCTGAGCCTTTTCTGGATCATTCTCAGGCCTCTCCAAAATTTTGATAGCAACATCTTCGCCGTTGTAAGTACCTCTATATAGCTTCCCAAAAGCACCTTGTGCAAAAGCTTCACCCATGTTTAGCTTTCTCAAGTCAATTGTCCATGCCTCATAATTCTCAAGCCCCTCTGTCACGGAATTGCTGTCCATTAGAGCACAGGCAAGTTGATCATCACTGAGTGCATGAGTGACCCTTCCGCGATTAACACTTTGTGCAACAGAGTAGTTGTCATTTGTGCGTCGGCGTAGCCCTTGGTGGTTCAAGATGCGAGTGTGGGAATCATTAGTATTAGAAGCAACGCTGCTATTATCTATAGACATGGCCACAGAGCCTCCATCAACGCTAGTTTGCATACTGTCAATGGACATGTTTGTACCCTCACCCTCATGGAGTTTGTGGTAAAAGACTTGAGACAAATCATAGTAGTTGTTATCGTTGTTGTTTAGACCTATGATTCCGGTGTACTTGGCTTCCAACATTTCTTTGTCCAACACACACAAAAGCACAAGTTGCCCTAATTGTTCAACATCAGACAAACTGCAGTCTTCTGAAACCAGCACCTTTTCTTTTCTTTTTTTTTCCTCTCAAATACCTGAAACCAAAATTGACCCACAGAAATTTGAAGTATTTCCAAGAATAAACAAGACTCGCAACAGAAATGAAATCACGGATTGGATTTCCAACGACGACTCAATGATGATAGTGACAGAAAGAATGATAGAGAGTAAAATCAAGCACAAGAGGGTTTTTGCTGAAAAGTAGAGAGCACAGCCAATTCGCAAACTTTGAAAAATCTAGACGGATGGATGATTGTCCTGAACAACAAGGTTTACAGGAAATCGTAACAAAAAGTCTACGGAATGAGAAAAACGTCAAGCTGTGAGCTGAAGCTAGATGAACAACAAGGCGGATGGAATCCAGAACGTACCTTAATCGAGGAGGACTGATTGCTGGGAGATCGAATGAATGGAATCCACAACACACACAAAGACCTCTTCTTCCCGGTCTTCCTTTCTTCTATCTCTCTCTCCTTCTCGCTTTCCTTTTTTCTAGTTTTCAATACTTCCGGGTTTTTAAATATATTTATTACACTGGGCAACTCTCCGGTGTGATCCCTCGTACATATTCTCTCTCTCTTTTCTTTTCCTCAATACCATCCATTTTTAACAAAACATCCATCTTAAATTTCAACAATCTTTTTGTTACCATTCGGATCTCAATAGATGTAAACATTCGGGTCATTGTCCTTGGCCAGCTAACTAACAAGTCATAATTCCTTATAAGTCAAGCCCTTTATTCTAATGGGAAAAATGAGCCAATGGGCCCGACTCAATTCATGTTCGATATAGGTCTAGCCCGAGCATGATAAATCGAGGCCCACCCAGGCCCATTTATGAAATACAATGTTTTTTTTATATAATATTAAGATAACATAATAAACTTAGTTTTGAGCGTGAATAGTAAACTTAGATACTAATAATTATTTATTTGAATACGATATTTAGATTCCCTTAAATGTTTTTTTTAAGGGAAAAAGATATTACTCCCATGGGCTAACAACTCATTCATTAATATGATCGTATAAGATCAAGTTTGAAGTTCATGAGTGACCCTTAGTTACATCCACCGCTCGAATGACTATACGAATAGTCAGATAAGTCACCCTATGGGATAACAAAACTAAAATCCTACAAGGAAAATAAAGTCCAAAAAAATGGACACTCAATGCTAAACCAAAAATACGTCTAAAAAAACGAACATCCAAAACTAATTTATTCGACATAATCCAAGTCTTAGCATTTGTCATGATTAGCTTGGGCCTAGAGACCGGTGTACACCCCTCCACCCGTCAAAACAGTGAACAACCTTGGATTAGAACTACGTAATAAGCTTGATCATAGTAACCCAAACCCGGAACTCTAGCCCAAAAACAACCTAAGATAGAAAGAGGAGGGAAAATGGCCCATGCCCAAAAGGACCCAGTCCACTCCCACATACCCCCTCATAGCCCTCAACCTGCTTGGACCAGGGAGCCGGATCGGGTACCATAATGGACCACCATAGCTCCGCCGCCTTCAATCTTTGTTCGGCGGTCTTCCCCTCGCGAATCACATCGCGCCAAGAAGTTGGTGGACTCCGACCGACGCCATACACTCAGAACCCCACGCCTTCACACAATAATGTCTCCAATCTCAGATCGAAGCCTCGCCGGTCTTCCACCTGACCTGGAAAGCTTGAATCGTGCACAGCCCATCGTGTACGAACTGCAACATAGCAAACGCCCCTTACTCTTGAATTTCCTTGAAACACTAGATCAAATCCGGAGTCCCAAGCCGAAAAGAATCTTCGCCGCTCCAAAGGGACACCAAAGCCACCTCTTCCTCCGCTCACTTGCATAGCCCGACGCCGGAGACATCCTGCAGCAGTCGAAAGCCTCCCCGAGTCTCTGCCGCTTTGCTCTCAAAACCTAGGGTTTCAGTCTCTTGAGAATATGGTTTTAGATTCCCTTAAACCCTTAAGAAGTTTTTCCTTGAATTTATTAATCTGTAAACAATGAGCATTTATCACTTATTTCTTTTGTTTTTTGACAAATAAAAAAATGATCGATAGAAAATATGAATTAGTTTTGGTTTGTTATCAGACCGTGTATAATTAATAATTGAGATTATGAGTGTGGGGGGTATATGAGTCATGGTATGAGTCAAAATTTATATTTATAATATTCGTCTCGAAACGACCGACATGACCCATTCATGTACCCAGCCCGAGCACTGCCCGACACATTTTGTTCTGGGTCGTAGGCCGGTTTGGGTCTTACATTCGAGCATATGGGCCATCCCAAGCACGTTAAGAAGTGGTCCACTTTGGGCCGACCCAAGCATGACCCAAGCCCGATTAAGTGGGTTGGGCCAAACCGGGCCGACCTGTTTGCCACTCTATCATCGTATGACAAGGCAAACACCTTGTTAGTTTGTTAGGAATTTTATCAGTGCGCCTCACCAATGGAGTTAACCTGGTGCCAATGGTTACCATTCTCACCAGGTGGTCATCAGATATAGAGACTTTTATGGTTTCTTCCACTGCTCCAGGTCGCTCATCTGAATCGGTATCATCCCGGGGATCCACGTAAGGGTCCCATGGTGCTTAAGAACTAAAGCAAAAATAATCAGAGGCAGTAACATTTCAAAGGCAATTGAACTGAAAGTGATTATCCCTATCATTCTTCTCAACAGAACACAACCAAGACTGTAAGAGCTGTTAATACATAGCAAACATGTGATGCATACATACATATCAATTCTCCTCTTCTATTACTCATTCAATGACAGAAATTCATTAAAATAGAGATCTCAGAACAAAATATGCTTTTGAATATAACATCCTTTTTCTATCTTAAGAAAGAAATAAAACCTGCTAAATACACAAGGCTACATATAATCTCACCTTATTTGACCTCTTTTTCCACGTTTCCATTTCATTATAATAACTGCTTTCTTTCCAATTTTATCTTCTGGGTCAGTCGGTTGTCATTGGTTGGGTCATGCAACACCTGAAACGAGCCTTCCGCACAGTTGTCATGATCTCTGTCTCTGCAATCTCGAGCATTCTTACCACCTCGGAGAAGGGTGGCCTGGCATCAGGGTTGGCATCCCAGCATCTCGTCATTATCTCACCAAGAACAGTTAAGCAGTCAGGGGGAATGATAGGACGGACACCCTTATTGACAACTGCAAAAGCTGCCTGCACTGCTGTCATTTTTGAGAACGGAAGCATCCCTGTAATAAGTTCCCAAAGAACAATCCCAAAGCTGTAAACATCAACTTTCTGAGTGTACGGTCGATGCTGGATCATCTCCCTGTAGAGAGGCATACGATATAGCAAATGTACTCAACAGACAGTCTTGAGTTTAATATATTACGTACTCAGATAAGTAATAAAAAAAAAAAATTCTAATAGCAGTTCTCGAGACTCAAACCAGATAAAGATCAGGAACAACAGAAAAGTACAACCTTGAAACATTTTCAATGTTTTGATTTTCTCATTATGAACTTATTGATAAGTCTATTTGACAACTCTTGACAAGCTTCATATAAACTCCACTAATCAAAGTCATCGAATTGGGCAAGTTGGCAAAACAGAAGAAACAAAAAATTCAACAGCAACAAATAAGAAACCCAAGAGAGAACATAAATAATGATGCAATCAAATGCTCAAATAAGTGATTGACCAAGATGCAACTAGTTTTGGGTTTACAGAACAATTTGTCTTCGTGTCCAACTCAATTGAGCCACACTTAGTCCACATCCTCCAATATATTTATGGCCAGATTTAAGGAGGGGTGCTGAAAATTAAGTCCCACCACAGAAATTCCAAGTAATTTAAAAAATGAATGAATGAATGTAAAATAGGAAAACAATTTTTCTAAAAGAATAGACTAAATGGGTCAGGTACAAATATTCGACTGCAGACGACTGTATACCCAGTCCAAGATCCATCTCCTAAGTCCAACGTAACTTAGCAGGTAAAAACTTAGACACATCAATTTCACAACACAAACATTTTTGATGTGAATAACTTGAAAATGATCAGAAGAATAATCTATATTGAAATCATAGAGTTGAAGCACTAAAGCTACCAACAAAAATTAAACCGATACAAATATAGTTTACTGCTGCATCACATTTCATCTATGTATCAATTGTCCCCAAAGTCAAGTACTTTACAAAACCCTATCTGAACGATTGAAGGTGTTAAGATTCAAATATTTAGTATCATCACTATCATCTATTAATGGGATTGCTTCACAGGTTTTGTGCCATTTGCAGCCAACACCAACCACTTGGGAAGTTTAAAAATGCAGATTATGGCTAAAGAAGAGAGAGAAAGCTCAAACCGGTGGTATGAGATCCTGGCTCAGACACTGTCTGCAGGCTTATCCCTTAGGCGTCTTCTATTTCAGAATTAAGCCGGTTCCTCTAATAACATGCTCTTAATGTGGGAGAATTCACGGCCATCTGCTTATTTATTTATCTCTACGCAATCAATAGCAGTTATCAAAAATATAAGACGACCCATCGTCACTTGATTTTTGAAACTAGAGAAACCTTTTATGCTTTCAGAGCCTTGCCATATGTTTTTATTAGACTTCCAAAATAGCAAACTAGATACAAATCAGAAACTGTGAACACATCCTTTTTTTTATATAGAGAAAATAACAATATCAACAACTGAAGGTAAATGCAAGTAGTCCTAAGAAAACATGTAATTAAGATATATGATTTAAAAAGAAATATTCCCACAGTGAAAGTAAAATCGGCTAATGGTAAACCATGAGGGAAATTGAAAAAGAGCAATCAAGTACAGGATCATAGAGGATCATCTAGGCTAGACAAAAAGGCCATGTAAAGGGCAATTACAATTCAGTAATAAAGACAACAATAGTCAAACCGAAAAGATATCACAGCTGAAGGGTCAAAGAAATCTTACGGAGCCATCCAGCGGTATGTCCCAGTCTCTGGGGTCATTCCTTCCGTCTGCACCTCAATACGGGCAACCCCAAAATCAGCAATTTTAATGGATTTGTCTGAAAATATCAAAAGGTTGTCAGATTTCAAGTCCCTGTGAATCAGCCCGAGCCCATGGACATATGCCATCCCCCTTGCAACATCCAAAGCTTGCTTGACTGCTAACTTCAACGGAACTGATCGGCTCTGCCGCTTCATCAAAAATTGTCGTACTGAACCACCCTTAGCATACTCTGTTACAATGCACCAAACCATTGGTTTACGGCAACCACCGATAAAACGAACTATGTTTGGATGCTTCAAGGTAGCCAACATCTTGACTTCCTGTTGAAACTGTTGCTCCATTACCTGAGCCTTTTCTGGATCATTCTCAGGCCTCTCCAAAATTTTGATAGCAACATCTTCGCCGTTGTAAGTACCTCTATATAGCTTCCCAAAAGCACCTTGTGCAAAAGCTTCACCCATGTTTAGCTTTCTCAAGTCAATTGTCCATGCCTCATAATTCTCAAGCCCCTCTGTCACGGAATTGCTGTCCATTAGAGCACAGGCAAGTTGATCATCACTGAGTGCATGAGTGACCCTTCCGCGATTAACACTTTGTGCAACAGAGTAGTTGTCATTTGTGCGTCGGCGTAGCCCTTGGTGGTTCAAGATGCGAGTGTGGGAATCATTAGTATTAGAAGCAACGCTGCTATTATCTATAGACATGGCCACAGAGCCTCCATCAACGCTAGTTTGCATACTGTCAATGGACATGTTTGTACCCTCACCCTCATGGAGTTTGTGGTAAAAGACTTGAGACAAATCATAGTAGTTGTTATCGTTGTTGTTTAGACCTATGATTCCGGTGTACTTGGCTTCCAACATTTCTTTGTCCAACACACACAAAAGCACAAGTTGCCCTAATTGTTCAACATCAGACAAACTGCAGTCTTCTGAAACCAGCACCTTTTCTTTTCTTTTTTTTTCCTCTCAAATACCTGAAACCAAAATTGACCCACAGAAATTTGAAGTATTTCCAAGAATAAACAAGACTCGCAACAGAAATGAAATCACGGATTGGATTTCCAACGACGACTCAATGATGATAGTGACAGAAAGAATGATAGAGAGTAAAATCAAGCACAAGAGGGTTTTTGCTGAAAAGTAGAGAGCACAGCCAATTCGCAAACTTTGAAAAATCTAGACGGATGGATGATTGTCCTGAACAACAAGGTTTACAGGAAATCGTAACAAAAAGTCTACGGAATGAGAAAAACGTCAAGCTGTGAGCTGAAGCTAGATGAACAACAAGGCGGATGGAATCCAGAACGTACCTTAATCGAGGAGGACTGATTGCTGGGAGATCGAATGAATGGAATCCACAACACACACAAAGACCTCTTCTTCCCGGTCTTCCTTTCTTCTATCTCTCTCTCCTTCTCGCTTTCCTTTTTTCTAGTTTTCAATACTTCCGGGTTTTTAAATATATTTATTACACTGGGCAACTCTCCGGTGTGATCCCTCGTACATATTCTCTCTCTCTTTTCTTTTCCTCAATACCATCCATTTTTAACAAAACATCCATCTTAAATTTCAACAATCTTTTTGTTACCATTCGGATCTCAATAGATGTAAACATTCGGGTCATTGTCCTTGGTTTGAGATTTCTTTAATTTTGCAAGTTGATCGATGTTGATGAGTCTATTTTATGAGGTCTTACAGATTGAGTTTTGTGGATCTCTTATTGAATGAACCAAGATAAAACATTTGTTTTAACTTAAAAATATATTAATTAAAACGTCTAAACCGTCAAGACACTAATAAAACAGATGAACGGACAGACTTGGACGGGACCTAAACAAGCTGGGCAGTCTTGTTTTAGCACGGTAACTAAAACTTTGATGTAATAAGAAGAAAGTCATGAAACACATGATTTTTGTACCATTGTAATATATTTTCTCTTTTTATAACTAGGATTATAAATAAATTTGGCAAGAAAAGAAAGAGGAAAAGGAAATAAAGAAAGGGAATAAAGAGTCGCTAAACCGTTATCCATTTGGGGAGGAGAGCTGGAGAGGTAGTTACCAAGCAAGAAGCAGAATCGCGCTTCATGTTCATGCTGGACTGTTCTGCTGATTGGAGAATCTGAAAATGTGGGGTTATATTACTAATCATGTTGTCCATGGTCTTGTGCGAGAACTTGATTTTTGTTAACACCAACCGCAAGAACGCCTTTTTCTCCCACAAAATTGATTCGCACTCGAGACTAGCAGCAGCTCAAGTTCAAGCTCAAGTTCAAGGTAGGAGGTGCAGTGGGTTCGTTGCCAATGCCGGAAAAAGAAACCGGAAATGGTGGCAGAGCTTCTTCTTCGACGAAGATGGCAACTGGCTTGGTTTGAAGGACGATGACATGCTGGCGGCGGAGGAGGAGGAGAGCTTGGATGGCTCGGAAGCTGAGAAATTTGAGGCGTGGAAGACAAGAGCGGAGGCAATCGTGGATTTGAGGGAAGCACAGCAAGATATTAGCAACGAGGAGAATCGCAAGTGGGAGGACTGGCTCGCCGCGGATTCGTCCTCCTCGTGGGAATTCGTGCAGTCTGGTGATACTCCTCCTACCCAAACTGAAGCCGAAAAAGGAATGCTTTACTCTCTCACCGATTCCCTTCTCGGAAGGGAAGACGATGACCTGCTCTATGAAGACCGTGTCTTCCGTTACGCCTCCCTCAATTCGGCTAAATTTTTGGCGGTGTTAATCATTATACCCTGCGCCTTGGATTTTGTGGTTCACGACTATGTTTTGATGCCTTTTCTCGACAGGTACCTCCTATATCTTTTCCCGATGACATGCTTCCAGACCTAAAATGTTCTCATACATTTCATATTGTTCTGATGCATTCAAGTCCCATCACTGCATTATAATCATCGAATATTACCTTTAAATTTTCATGTGAGCAGATATGTGAAGACCGTGCCACTTGCAGCAGAGATGCTAGACGTCAGAAGAAATCAAAAGCTTCAAATGGTTGATGAATTAAAAATTGAGAAAGCAAGATTTCAGCTTGAGATGGAAATCGGTAAATCTCCTCCCCTCTCTGATGAGGAGGTCTGGTGGGAGTTGCGGCATAAAGCGTAAGATTGACATTCTTTGTTGCTCCTTCCAAAACATCTTCCATATACTTTTACTTTTATCTCTACCTTGTTGTTTAGGCTCCTAAAATCACTGTCGTGATGAGTGCGTAAATGACCAGGAGTCGGTATCATTGGTATGTTATGTTTAATAAAGTAGCCAAAATGGACAAAACAAGAAAAAATTAGCCAAACTTGTTAAGATGTGAACGGTATTATTTGTTCAGTTCATTTGAGAAATGTAAAAAATAAAACTTAAGGAACTTTTTTTTTATCACGTCAACAGCTACTTTTTAATTACAAACTTGAGCTAATAAAAACAGAACGCCTAAGATTTCTCAAAAAACAGAACCCCTAAAATCTATGTTATATGGTCCAAGACACAAGCAAGCATCACAATAGCTAGCAAATTCAGCATATTGAGGAGAGGGAGCAGTCCCTAAAGTCAACAGAGACTGACATCCATAGTCCTAGAGTTCTTCCCCCACCCTAAATGAAATCCTGAAAACCTTACTCGTTTGTCACTTAAGTATTCACCTTCGCTTGTGAAAATTTATACTGTTATATTACAGTTTAATATATATGTTAATATTATTACAAATGTTGAACCTGGGTCATCATTTAGAAACAATATTGGAAAACTCTTTGTCTTGTTCCTCATAAGCTATATTACAGACTTTAATTATGAGGGTGATTGCTGTCCTAAGCACTTCCTTAATTCTTCAACAGATTAGAGCTGAGAGATGAATGGAGATTTGAAAATAGAAGAGCATTTGCAAACATATGGTCAGATATGTTGTTTGGGATCACATTGTTCATTCTTTTATACTGCAACCAGAGTAAAGTGAGTTATTATTACTCCTTTTCTGTTCTTCCTTTTATGAATCTCAATTTTCTTACCTATGCTATTAGGAGATCAGGTGCCATGTATGTCTTTGAAATGTTATACGGTAAATTACTATTGTCATCATCTATCACATAAAAACTAGTATGAGGCAGAAGTGTATTGTTAACTATAACTATTATTCTATCTGTCATTTGATTTTGGGTTTGCCTTTCCCAGTTGTCATATGGGTGGTAACTGATGAGGGTGCTTATTATGCACCCTCATTGTTTGCTGACCCATCAACAAATTTATGCAGTAATACTACCTTTTGTCTGCTCAAGATATTACAGCATTCAATCCTAACATTAAGATTATTATTTCAGATAAAATGCATAGCAGGTCTAGGCCATAAAACATATGATGGTCTAGATGATAGGATTCTATACTCAATGATCTCATAAGATGTTAATTTGACCAAATCAGATAGTTTGCTCATAGGATTTTAATACTTTATAATGAGATACATCAGATCTAATTATCTTCCTTTTGCAGGTAGCTTTGCTGAAATTTACAGGCTATAAGATAATAAATAATATTTCAGATACTGGGAAGGCATTTCTAATTATACTCATCACAGATATTTTTTTAGGGTAATAAATCTCTTCTCTTTGCTATTGTGTCATTATGTTCTTTCCATTATTAAATTCATTTTGCCATACATTGTTGAACTTAATTGTATGCTTATCAAAATCCCTTTGACATACAAAACTCCATGCCTGCAGGTATCATTCTGAGTCTGGTTGGCAGACTTTGTTAGAAATTTTTGTTGAGCATTATGGGCTTCAGATTGATCAATCAGCTATAACCATTTTTATCTGCTTGATTCCAGTTATCATTGACGCATGCGTGAAACTTTGGGTATGTTTCACTCAACTAATTGGTGGTTCTGTTTTCAGAAACAATAGGCTCTGATAGTTTAGCTTACCTCATTATACCGAGAAAAACAGGCTGACCAAATTTTTACCAAAATAGATCATAATGCATATGTTGTTAGAAAGTAAATATTTCTTACTTGACATCCTAAGAGGTAAGTTTTTAGGTTTATGGTAAACCAACAACCTCTGTCATTCCAGAATAGGAACTCTATATCATGGGTACTATCATACTCTCTGAGTGCATGAAAATGTACCGCATGAGATCTTGTTAGATCATGTTTGGTCTTCCCTTCTTATGCACCTCAAGAAAGTAGAAATAGCTTGTTTAACTCGAAAACTCGAATAGTGTCATTCTGCAATGAATTGAATTCAATAGGTTAAAGCAGTTCCGTGGTTATATTATTTAGTACCTAAAGACCTTCCTTTCACATCTAGCGTGGTGATGTATTCAAAGTTGGTCAGCTAAGTGTCCCTTGTACCTCTGTCTGGGCATGTGATCTGCAATTTTAGGAGATTAACAAAGTTAAAGGGTACTGTCTTACAATTTAATCTGAGTTATACCCGTAAGAACATGCAGTCATGCACATATATATCAAATTCACACTTGCTGGGAACTTGACATTTTGGTATTGTTTGAGCTGCAGCTGTTTAAGTTCCTTCCAAGATTATCCCCAAAGGTGGCAAACATATTCCGCGAGATGCAGCGTCACTAATAAAATATTTCTCAGGGTTTCACTGACTTCTGAGAGAATTCTCAGGAAGGTAGCATGCCACTAGAATTACTTCTTTTTCTATATTGTTCCTTTTACTGTATAGAGGTTTATCTGGTTTCGTAAATGTAATTGATAAATATGGATGTTGGTGAATATTCAGTGAGCTCACAGGACATTGTAGTTTGTTGGGATGCCATTCATTCCCATAAGTTATTGTAAAAGCTGAAAGAACTTCGTGCAATGAAATTTGAGGGAGGGTGGCAGAAGGAAAAGAGATCGACGAGTGAAGTTCGAATGTGTGATTGTTCGAGCTTAATGAGAAAGGAGGCTTATTTTTAGGTCAAATTTGAATTTGACATGCGACTAGGTGATGTCATTTTTGATGCATTTCATCTTACTTTCTAGAAAACTTCCAATGTGTGATTGTTCGAGCTTAATGAGAAAGGAGGCTTATTTTTAGGTCAAATTTGAATTTGACATGCGACTAGGTGATGTTATTTTTGATGCATTTCATCTTACTTTCTAGAAAACTTGCTTGTATAAAAGCACAAGAAAGCTTTATCTCTTTATTCTATATCTTCCTCTGGAATCCCAAAGGTGGCATTCATCAGCTGGAGACACGAAATTTTCTTAACGCAGAACCAAGAGTTATAAACGATCTCAGCCGTTCATATGATTCAGCAATATGTAATACTAATACCGTTAAGATAATTAAACTCAAAAATAAGTTATTCAATATGATGAAAACAGTAATATGTAAATATCATTTATCTAATTGAATTCGAAAAGTCGTGCAAGGAGGTTAAGGGTGGCTCAGCCACAGCCTCCGTCGATATAACTGACAGATTCTTCTTTATAGGCAATGCCAAAGTCGCCACCGCAACCGTCACCGCACCACAACCATTCTCCTCCTCCTAATACTAGTCACCACCACCTCCTCAGTCGTAATTCTCGGCCTCGACACCTTACTGATCCACTAGTCTCTCTCTCCACTCTTTGGCGCTTTATCTCTCTCCCTCCCCTTCTATGTATTATTTCTGAATTTTCTAGTTGTTCATGTTTGTGGTTCTGGGATTAATTAGCTTATAAATCTGGTATGTCTTGATGCAATTTTGAATGATTTGTTAAGAATCGTAGATCTAGGGTTTGGGTTTCCTATCCATTTTTGATGTTCTTAATCTTCGTGCAGTCGTTCTCGGCCTTGATGAT
The DNA here is from genome assembly GCA_010134655.1 of Fragaria nilgerrensis. NCBI lineage: Eukaryota > Viridiplantae > Streptophyta > Magnoliopsida > Rosales > Rosaceae > Fragaria > Fragaria nilgerrensis. Next base: position 167,635 of record CM020980.1, read on the forward strand.
GAGGGCTATGGCGGAGGAGACGAAGAAGAAGTTGACCAGACCTTGGCGGGCTCTTTGGATGACGGAGGACCGTCTCGCCTGACACGGACGCAGACATGGGAGGGGATAGGTTGAAGAGGCTGGGTTTTGGGGACGGGGAGGTGGGCAGAGGCAGTTCGATTTCTTTACTGCAGTTCCTGGGTTTTTACTGCAATTTGATTTTTTTTGTCACTAATCATCGTTTGGTTGATCTGGCAAGTGCACGTAGGTGCATTGAATCATGTCTGCTCAAGACTCTAGGTTTCTCATATCATAACTACGCCTTGGAAACCCCGTGATAATTGGGATACATTTGGTGTGACATGGATTTCTATAGTGGGAATCTCACATGCACAATGACCTAGAAGCATAGAGTGGACCAAGGGAAGACCACGACTAAGGAATCCCAGCGCTCTACCCCTAGTAGTGACGAGGGATTATTTGACCCATGGCTTTAACCTTGTAGCACCATCTGAACTTATGACATCTAATCTAACTCAAATAGCATTCGAAGAAAGGTGAATTTAACATCACATTCTATATTAAATAAGATGTAACAACCTTATGAGCTTCATTGCATTAGAACCAAAGCAACCCGACTGCATGCATCATTTATATAAGGAACCATAAATCGTCAACTCTAGTAACCTATTCTACCCTAACTCTTGCCTGTTGCGTGGCTATTACTAAATTAAGCATTAGAGGGTCTAAACTCAGTAACATGCCGAGCTCAAGCTATTTTGCAGGTTCTGGCAACCAATTTTGCAGGTTCTGGCAACCATGGACGAAGGAGAGACAAACTTAATCCCCTCATAAACGATGATTATATTCTCTCACAAAAGGCTGAATAACTCATAAGATCAACTTCAAGACGTAGATGGGTTCTTCAGCCCACAAGATATGGTGAACCATCTTGGGATTACTTCCATAACAATTCTGACCCTCACAACCAGTAGAAATGATATAATAAACCATCTCTGCGCAGAACACCTTTGTTTCGATTAGCTCTTCTGGTGCCTAAGTTTATCTCTCCATAACTTGCAAATTTCCCATTGTAATCGGTATCAAGTAAATACCTCCTCTGCCCACGATGTTACCAGAAGCCCAGCGGGAGGCAGACTGAGCAGGCCACGTCTTGGAGGTCACAGTAGTCTGGGCTGGGTAGGAAACAAGCAACAAATGGCCAAACATGCAAACCACAACAACATATTTGTCCCACATCGTATAACAGGCGAGAAAGAAGTCCACGCACGGCTATAAATATAATGGTGAAGTCAACTAAAATGGTAAGAAATCTCGTAGCATTAAATACTATATCAACCACATAACTGACTTAATCATCGGAGAGAGAAAGACTGGAAAGTCCCGGTCAATCTCCTCTTGCAGGTAGCTAGTCTACGACAAACAAGGGAAGAGATCACGTCAAGAGATTCTATGAGGTCTACGGGATCTTACAGAAACAATTGGCGCCGTCTGTGGGAAATCTTACGAAAAGCCACCGAGTCTCGATGGCTGAATCAAGTGAACTCGTAGAAGGGAGTAGGATAATGTTGGAAGACCAACGCGGTCTCAGTAAGGAGAGAACACCGAGGACCGCAGCTCGGAATGAGAGATCGGAGGAGAGGTTGGAATGCACACCCGTAGGGAATGACCGGGAAATGATCCCAGACGGAACGATGCATGATCTCACGCATGACGAAGTAGAGGACATGGTCGAAAGGTTGAGGGCGGACGTGGCACGTTTGGAAAGGAGACGGGCCCAAGATCGTCTAGAGGTAGTGACTCGGGAGAAAAAGTTGGAACGGGATAATGCCACTATAATAAGCGTGTTAGCGCGAAGGTTGGAGAGTGACGAGGCGATCGAGCGGGCATCTGCCACCCTCCGAGAGCAACAGGTAGAGGGTCGGGGATTCCCAATAATGTCGTTGCCAACATCCCACAGAACTGTCCACGTTGGGGTCAACCTGTTTCCGAATGGTATGGAAGGTGAAGGCCCGCCACCACTCCCAACCCCTGTCGAATAGAAGGTGCAGGAGCTAACGGGAGTAGAGGCGACTTTGATGGCCATGAGGGATAGTGTGGTAAACCTGACCACGAGAGTGAACGAAGCAGAAAAACGGGTGGCTCACAACCCGCCCAGGATGAGATTTGAAGAAAGAGGGGGACCGTTCAAGAGGGCAATCACGTAGACCTTACGCTCTCACGCGGCAAAGTCTTCGAAGCTGAGCTACGGGGGTGAAGGGGACCTGCATCTCTTCCTTGATAGTTTCAAATCCCACAGCAACGCTAAAGGTTACTCGGATGCTGTGTGTTGCAACATGTTTCAGGAGACACTGTCAGGGGAAACATTGTGCTGGTTTTATGAGCTCCCGGCCGGCTCAATCGAAAGCTTCAGGCAGCTGGCAGATAAGTTTGTGAACCGTTTCATATTGCGCACGGACGGGCAGAGCACGACCCAACTATTCAAGGTGAAGCAAGGAGACAGAGAATGGCTAAAAGCCTTCGTGAACCGTGGGCAGGAAGCCACAACCAATGTTAGGAGTTTCGACAACAAAGTGGCGAAAAAGGCGTTTGTCCAAGCCCTGTTGCCCGGGAAGTTCCTATATGCCGTAAAAATCGAGAATTCGCTGGGTTATGACGAACTAATGGAGATGGCAATTAGTCGTTAAGCAGATCATGATACGTACGAGGATCAATCTGCGGGCAAGAGAAAAGAGGATAGGAGGACCAAGTCCCAAGGGCAAACGATCCAAGAAGTAAGGACATGGAAAGGGGACCAGGAGGGACAAACTTTCACCCCTAACAAGTGGAACAAAAAGGGGGGGTAGGAAGCCTGCCAAGCAGGTGGGAGGCCTGCAAGGGAAGGGCAAAAGGGGATTCTAGGATGGTGGGTTCACTAAGGCTACTCTCGCAGTTAAAGAAAACTTCACGACCCTGACGGCAACTCCGGATGTAGTGTGGAATGAGAACAAGGGCGCAATCCCAGGACCCCCGACAAGGAAGTTCCCACCGTCTAGATTGACCAAGAAGGACACCGGGAAGTTCTACGGGTATCATAGGGAGGCCACACATGCGATAAACAATTGTGTAGAGCTCAAAAGGGCGATAGAGAGCCAGATAAAAGCAGACAAACTCTAGCAGTACGTGTCGAGTCAGCGACAGGGGGCAAGAGTTCCCGTTTATGTGATGATCAACACAATCCGCGGGGGAGCACGGTTAGACCAGAGGAGTAACAAAGCAAAGAAACAGTGCACCGGGATCAGGAAAAGGTGAGAGATATTCACCTTTGGGAGCAGCAACAATCAACATGTCAACGTGAGCTGGAGATCCATGACATTTGTGGAAGGAGAAAAGCAAGGAATCAGGCAGCCTCACGAGGACCCGTTCCTTGTCACCACGCACTTGGATCATTACCTATGTAAGAAGATCTTAATTGACACCGGGGCATCGATGAATGTGCTGTTCAGAAACGCGTGGCAAACATTGAGAAGAGGGAATAATAAGCTCACGCATGATAATGAGCCGCTGATAAGCTTCTCTGGAGATGTAGTGCAACCGTTAGGCTCAGATCATATTCCCATGATCCTAGAGGGTGTAGAGGGAAACACGTTGAGGACATGGATGTACTTCATAGTGGTCGACTGTGACTCATCTTACAACAAGATACTGGGGAGGCCAACACTGTGGAAGATAAAGGTCTTCATTGCTGGACACATGCTAATGATGAAATTGTCATCCTTTGCGGGTATAGTGACAATCCGGGGGGATCAGGTAGCAGCGAGAGGTTACTATGCCATCGACCAGGATAATGGAAGGAGGAGGGCGGAAGTGTTCGTCTCAGGGATCCCTAAAGCCCTCGCGAAGGATGCCTACGAGGATCCAAGGGTCAATGCTGCAACAGAGGGTACCATGGCCGAGAGGCCATGATCCGTTAAAGAGACAGAGCTGATTTGCATCTCAGACGAGTTCCCCACAATGATAGCAAGAATAGGGACGGGGCTGCCTTCCGGAGTGAGGGAAGAGTTCATGTGCTTCCTGAAAGCCAACAACAAAGCGTTTGCCAGGTCATATGGGGATATCCCCGACATCTCGAGAGGTATAGTGACACATCGGTTGGGAATCCAGAAAGGCGTGCCCCCGGTGAGGCAAAAACACAGATCATTTGATTCGGCTAAATATGACATCATCAAGGTAGATGTGGCAGATGAGGAGCACACTGCGTTCACCACCGACAAGGGAGTGTACTATTACAAGAGGATGTCGTTCGATATGAAGAACGCGGGAGCAACCTATCAGCGCTTGATGAACAAAATGTTTGCTACGCAATTGGGAGTAACCATGAAGGTGTATGTGGATGACATGTTGGTGAAGAGTCTTACCGCGGTCAAACATGTAAGCGACTTGTAGGCAGTCTTTGACATTATCCTCGCGTACGGTATGAGGCTGAACCCGGACAAGTGCCTGTTTGGAGTTGTTAAAGGAAAGTTCCTGGGCCACGTGATAAGTAGGCAAGGAATCGAAGCAAACCCGAAGAAGGTTCAGGCCATATTAGATATGGAGGTGCCGAAGGTCAGGAGTGATGTGCAGTCCCTGACCGGCAAGATGGCAGCCCTCGCTAGATTTGTCTCTAGACTCACGGACAAGTGCACATCATTCTTTAAGCTGTTGAAGAGTCAGCGTTGTAAGCTAATCAATTGGGGGCCGAGCAAGAGGAGGCTTTTAGGAAAATCAAGGAGTATCTGGCATCGGTGCCTATGTTGTCAACATATGTTGTCAAAGCCGATACCCGAAGAAATGTTATACCTCTACTTGGCAACGTTTGATACAGTAGTGAGCTTAGCCCTGATCAGGAAAGACGATATCATCGAGCTCCCGGTGTATTATGTAGGCAAAGGCTTCACCTTGGCAAAGAGTAGGTACCCAGACCTCGAAAAATTGGCTCTGGCACTCATTGTGACCGCTCAGAAGCTACGACACTACTTCCAAACACATTTCATCACCTTACTGCCTTCTCCGGCAAGTTTTGCAGAAGCCGGAAGCAAGAGGGAGATTGGCCAAATGGGCGATAGAGTTGGGTGAGTTCGACATATACTACATGCCGAGAGTAGCCATTAAAGGGCAAGTAGCTGCAGATTTCATCTCGGAGCTAACCCCTATGAAGAACGACGAGGTGCATCTTGAGATTGAGCATGAGGTAACGATGGCCCCCCAGAAGGTCGAGCCGAGTTAGAAGTTGTATGTAGATGGCTCTATAACCAAAGACAAGAGTGGAGCGGGAATAATATTAGTCAGCCCGGATGAGTTCAAGTACAAGTACGTCCTGGAATTTAAGTTTTCCATATCCAACAATGCGGCTGAGTATGAAGCATTGATCGGGGGATTACAGATGGCACAAGAGATAGGAGTAAAGAGTGTACAAGTGTTCAGTGACTTGCAGTTAGTGGTGAACCAGGTCAGCGAGACCTTTGAGGCCAAGGAACCGAATCTAAGCTCCTACCAGGCACTGGCAAAGACTCTCTTGAGCAGGTTCGAATCTACAACGGTCACTCAAATCCCCAAGAAGGAAAATAGTAATGTTGATGCTTTGGCAAGACTAGCCACCGGTACCCGTCAGAAAGGGCACAAGAAGGTCAAGGTCGAGATCCTCGATCGGCCTAGCATTAACAAGACGATATCGGAGATATTCGCCATCACCGTTGGCCCTAGGGAGCCCACATGGATAGACCTAATCATCGAGTTCATTAAGGGAGGGGTCCGCCTAGAGAATATGCGACAAGCAAGGAAGTTGCAGCCGCGGTGTGCAAGATACACCCTGATAAATGATAAGTTGTATCGCATGGGTTATTGTTTCCCCGACCTTAAGTGTGTATCAGTAGAGGAAGGTGAGACCATTCTCCGAGATATCCACGAAGGAGTTTGCGGCAATCATTCTGGGTCAAGATCTTTGTCCTTTAAGGCACTAAGAATATGGTACTTCTGGCCCAATATGGGGAAGATGGCGGACCAAGTATCAGCGGGATGCCACAAGTGTCACTAGCACGCTAACAAAGTCTATTCCCCATCTATTGCTCTCTCGATCCTGATATCTCTATAGTCGTTCGCGTAATGGGGACTAGATCTAATCAGGAAGCTCCCCACGGCTTCCGGACAGTACAAGTATGCCATCGTGATGGTAGATTACTACATGAAGTGGGTTGAAGCAGAGCCGCTAAGTCGAATAACCACCGACAATGTAAAGAACTTCCTCATGAAAAACATCTACTGTAGGTTCGGGGTCCCGGAGACAATCGTAACAGACAATGGTACCCAACTCAATAACCCAAAGCTCATAGAGTTCACCGAGGACATGGGGACCCGGATGATGTTCGCATGGGTAGCTCACCCAAAGACCAACGGGCAAGTAGAGGCAATCAACAAGATCATCAAGAAATTGGAAATCCGGTGACAGAACAAATGAAAACCCCTTCTTTTCTTTTTCTCTGCAGCTTTCGAAAACAAAACGCTTCGAAACAGAGAAGAACACGAAACAAAGAAAGTGCAAGAGCAAAAAGCAGAAAGAAGAGCAGAGAACAGAGCAGAGCAGAAAAACAGGGAGGAGACTAAAATGACAGAAGAGAAGAAAAAAAATAGAGGGGGAAGCATATATAAAGGGGGAAGTAAAAGACGCCTCAGTTCCCTCCCCATTTCGCATTAAAAAACCTATTAACTGCAAACGAGGAAATCAGGGCCGTCGAGCTCCACCACAAGATCACGACACGTGTCCCACTAAACGGTAGCTTCTCGAAGAAGAGAAGGATGAAACGACGTGCATTAATTGCACGTCCCTTCGTTCCCCAGCACAGTAACAACTGGCGAACATGCAATTAATGCCCTGACATAACTCAAAACACCACCAACCTGGCGCCAAAGCTCGGGATCCCGTATTAAAACACTCCGAGACCGGTAGCACCATGGTAACAACTGGGTTGAAGACATCCCACAGCTCCCAGGGAATAATTTCCGAGAGGGCACGCCAGAGCCTAACCAGGCAGTCCCACCAGTAAACACCAGCGATAAGCATCACGTTGAAAGCTCTTTGATGTCACCGGTAAGCCGCATACTCCAATTGTCAGGCAAGCACGTAAGTGGTAAGTCCTGGAGAAACGGGAGGAAAATGCGTACACCTACTGCATGAAAAATTGTAAATCCCGGATAAGAACTAACGGGAAGAAACATATACTCGAGCAAGTATCAACGGGAAGCATGCGCACAAACTAAGTCATGTGCAACACACCCGAAAACATACCACCAGGAATCATGGGCAACAACTAGAGCCATGAGAATCGTAAGACCCTTGTACAGCTCCCGAAGAGTAGGAGTGGGCAGTTCAAATCATTCCCTTCACACGGAAAATAGTGGCTTGATAACCCACGCGGGGATGATACCTCGCGCTCGAGCAGGAACACATGATATGGAAAGACTCCCTACCTTCGTTTATTGCAATAACAACCCGTTCAAACATGTCCTAAGTACGAACTTGGGGGGACTAGGATCGGGTACCCGACGGTAATTTGTCAAATCGTGGGCTATTACTTCAAGTCCCCACTCAAGACGTGTCTTGAACGGGAACTTGGGGGGACTTGTAATCGGTATCAAGTCAATACCTCCTCGGCCCATGATGTTACCAAAAGACCAACGGGGGGCAGACCGAGCAAGCCTGGTCTTGGAGGTCACGGTAGTCTGGGCCGGGCAGGAAACAAGCAACAAAGGGCCAAACATGCAAACCACAACAACATATTTGTCCCACATTGTATAACAGGCGAGAAAGAAGTCCACGCATGGCTATAAATACAATGTTGAAGTCAACTAAAACGGTAAGAAATCTCCTAGCATTAAATACTATACCAACCACATAACTGACTTAATCATCGGAGAGAGAAAGACTAGAAAGTCCCGGTCAATCTCCTCTTGCAGGTAGCTAGTCTACAACAAACAAGGAAAGAGATCACGCCAAAAGCTTCTACGAAGTCTACGGCATCTTGCAGAAACACCCATCAACTTCAAAAGGACCAACAAAAGAGCGAAGGAAAGCGATCCCAATTTATATAGAGATCTGAAATGCATCTCAACTGTTGTTTTCAACCACGAGTAAGGGCCAAGATTATGCCACGTTTTCCACGACCAGACATTAAATCATAACCCTTCCATACATCCAACATACTGAAACCTTTCAGTTCCCTCATGTGTAGACGTTACGACAACCTAAACAACATTAATTACTTGCAATAAATGATTAGTTACGCAGTTAATACCACCAACGTTAAAATCGGTGAATCTAACTATGTAACCAAAATGATAAATATATCCCGAGGTCTCTTTGTCCATATTCTCCCTTGTTTGGGGCTTGGGGACTAATAGCCCTGGAAACGAGGCTTTGGGTACAAAACGACCAACACCACCAAATGATAAACTCTCCACCAAGAGAGATTCTTGATCGAGGAATTTGGGGGACTTGTCTATTATGGACACCCGAAGAGAACTCGTGGCAAGTCGCTTTTAGGCTCAATCGTTGAGGCAAAAGTCGAGGCAAAAGACTGCCACGAGGGCTGAAGCATCGTTTAGCTATCGCAGACCTTGGTTGAAGGTAAACTTAGATGCCGAAAGATGACTTGAGTACGCAATAGTTCGGGTAGGCCTGTTAAATGAGCAGAGTTGGGCCGACCTGACCCTAAAATATGATGACCCATATACTACCCGGCCCTGGGCTTTTATAGCCCTACATGTAAAATGGGTAGGGCCGCCCCTATGAAAATATTGGAAGCCCAAGTCCGGCCCGTGGGCAAGTAAAGTTTAGGCCTGGATGGGCCGTCCGTGGCCCAAATAATAAAAAGAAATTATATTTAAAGTTATTAATAGTAGCTACGAGAGTAAAAATATTAGATTTAATTAAGAAAAGTTACTTTTAGAGTTATTTTTTTGTAATGTAAATGAAATTGTAATACATTTAATACACTAATTAATATGATATTTTTTAAATAATCATTTATATAAAAACATATATTTACTCAATTTGGCAGGCCGATCTTAAATTCTACCATACGGGCAGGGCCATGAGCTAACCCAGGGCTTCAAGAGTGTTGTCCATACCCTACCCGTTTAAAAATGGGCCCAGCCCATAGCCCAAAAAATTAAGCTAAGTTTAGACGTACCCGTCAGCCCTGGGCTGAGATTATAAGCCTAAGTCTGGGTATAGTCTCCAACATATAGCCTACATAAATTATACACAAACTTCCATATGAGATAAGTCCAAATTTATTTTATCTCGTACTCTGCTTGGTCATTATCCGTTCTGACATAAGCATCGAAGAGTTATAGACTGACAACCCTGATCTATCTTCTGATGTTTGGTTGTTTTGACATGTCAAGATACTGAGCAAGAGAACTAGACACGCATTCCCAAGGCCCTACTACATGTGAACTTCAGTGTAAACAATAAACAACCCTCCCTATACATGAGTATTTTAAGTTTTTGTAATATACAACTCGTTGTTCACCATAGATGGTTCTTCACTCTTTGACTCTCATATGCGAGATTTGGCTATTGGCACTCACTTGGCTAGGTTATGGTGGTGGTGTACCTACAGCTTGTGAGTAAACAACCGAACGAAAATGAAATATTTTCACATGGACTACCATTTAAGTTGTCCTGATGAAGTATAAATAGTAGAGACAAAGAGATCACAGTAGAGATAAAGAGATCTAGTAAGAGAATCGAGAATCATCTTCTTATTCATTGATATAAGCCATTTATATAGAGAATTACAAAGTATCAATATGGTAATGATAAAGAATACATAGTTTTATTCTAACTACATATCTTGTTGGCACAAGGCCAAGACACACATATGAAATATCCTAGAATAATTCTCTTTATGCCGCGCGCCGTTATGCCAATGGTGCTGATATGTCGCCTCATTAAAAACCTCGTCAAGAAACAAAACCTCTGTGGGAGAAAAAACTAAACCTTGATCGTAGGAGAAAAAGAATACAACGCATCCTTCACATTTGATAGTGACATGTATATACTAGACTCCCCCTGAAGTTCGCACCTTCCTCTGATCTTTACATCAATCATAGGGTTCTTCTTGATTCTTACTAATCACAGAAATTTCAATAACTTAGCATGTCAATGTTCTTTAACATGTCTTCAAATATGACATTGAGCAATGATTAACTAGATCATGCCGTATTGTCCTCAAACATGATCTTTTACACTTTAGATCTTGAGGAGAAGGTCGCTTGTGAACTCAAAATATAAGTTCGTGCAAGAAATCAGATTTTCGCGCAACATGACCTTTAGTTACTAGAACAATCGTAACCTCCTCTAAGAAATATATATGAACGAACTGTAAACGGTTTTGGAAACTAGACTCATTTAGCTTTCCAACCGTATATTACACACATTCTGGTTCATCAGGAGCTATTCACAAAGTCCCGTCGAAGTTGATTGTTTTGCCAAAATCAGATTCTCAGACAGATTCACCCTACTTTACGAAAACGGGCCATAACTCACTCAATATGATATGTATGATCAAATGGTTGATGTCCTTGGAAAGTAGACACATACCCCTTTCCAATGGTACCAATTTCAGCATTTTCCAGTAAGTGAGATTTCCTATAGGCCCTGTGGAAGTTGGCCTACAAAACTTGGCAGATTCTGATTTCGCTTTTAATGTGTCTTTCTTATGTAGGGATAGAATAACCCTCGACCTTTCATACTATTAAGTATTGAAAAAAGAGCTACTGCCATTACATTGGTGTTGCGTGGGCGCATACCTACACTTAGCTTTATAACTTTTCATAACGAATGAGATGTCAAGTCTTTCGTATTGTGTTGAGTACATTGATGCGTCTTATTGAGATATCTCTTAACACATATTGTGAGATATCTCTTAACACATATTTGTCATCTTGTTTTAGACAAAACAACAAATCTCTTATTAGAGCAAAGACTTTGACTAATCATGGAAGTATATGTAGGCCTCACTAGTTATAGAGCGCCTAAGCCGATTGATGGAAAATAACTCATCAATACAGTCATCGAGTGCCTTATCGAGACCGTGTCTTCCCAAGATCCTTTTCATTCTAACTTCGGATGTTGATACATATTGGCATCTCTTGATCCGTTAAGAGTCCATGTAAATCTGGAATGAACACGCAAAGACATAATTTACCATATCCCTTCCAAATCAAGTAGAGTCCATGTGCGTTTCAATACATTTAGCAAACGCATGCTCCTGTGGTCTGGAGCCACTTGATTCGGATGAATGAAGTCCGTTTAAGATCTTCATATATATATCTCTGATCCAGTAGAGATGTTATTATGATCATATTCATAGGTTGCATGTTCAATTATTCAAAAATTACCAAACTGACAAAGTAGTGGAGTTCAATGACATCCATTACGAGAGCATATCTCATCGTAGTCGATCTCAATGCGTGTTAGTGAAAGACCTTACGCGATAAGGTGAGTCTAAGCTCTTGTTCTCACTACGTTATCTAACAAAGACATAGTTGATAGGGTTTAGCTTGCGGTGTCGGCATCACTTGCCCAAGGACCTATCTCTTTGTTAATGATGGATCACATCTTTCCATTAGTCCAATCAACTAAGTTGATATCCATCAACGAAGGATCAACGAAGGGTGGTTCGATAGTAGACTCATTATCTCATGTCCTCATGTACACTATGTAATACTTGTAGAGAACTCTATATGGATTGGATTTGACATTGAGGCATCCCCCAACGATAATCACAATTCAGACTTCATGAGACGGATTTGAGTATCACTGATTAATGGATCAGGTTGTGCCAAACTCGCTTTCTTCCTAGTGCAAGAAAATATCCAACCTAAGGGCCTCCCTCTTTTTAGGGAGTCACACAGCCTTGTGACACCAATTTTGCCACTATATGGCGTTACCATATCACCATCCATGGTGATGGAATCAAGACCAACTTCTTTTGGTCTTGCCATGTCCTCTTAATAGGACATCGATTCTTGCAGACATATTTGCAGCATGTGATATCGTCACTTTAACACTTTAAGCATTTGAGATCAAGATGAGACTTAGTGGAGACAAACCACAAAAATTCACGTCATTCCACTTGAACACTTATGTTCTTATCTCCCTCTAACGGCGAGAATATTGTCTCATCAAAGTGACAATCCATAATTTAACGGTGAATGAGAGCGCCTAACAAGGTTTCTACATAAGCGGATTACAGGTGGAGGTTTGTATCCAACCTAAATACTTATTCATCTTAAATGCGCAGTGGCAGTGTGATTTGACACCTAGAAATAACATCTAGCCGAGCTCAAGGATTGAAGATCCGTTTTAATCCTGTCGAGCTCAAAGATTGCAATTTCGTGTCAATCCTTGTACACGGTCACCAACTGTAGTATAAAAATATTCAATGATGGTGGGTCGTAGATGAATGGTAAAGCTGTATGCAAATATTACATAGCCCCAAGACGTAATAGAAAGATTGGTGCACATCAATAATGTTCGAGCGACAAACTAAAGTTGTTTGGTCGTAGTCTCGGTGAGAGCGTATTGCGTGTGAACATGGGGTACAAGACACTTCAACTTACATCTCGATAAACTTCTTTAAAGAATGGGTAGTGGGCCCGTAGAAGTATAAGTAGCATAAACAGTAGATAATAGTGTAACACGTGACCAGTATATTAACACTTCAACCAACACCATAAAACATAAAAAGACGTTCGCAAGTTGGTTGTATCTATCTATATAATTTGATGTAAGAATGAAATGTTCACTTTTGTGTTATTTAGCGTAGGAGGGTCTCACTCCCAATTTAGCTAAAAAAATAGGCTTTCAAAACAAGCAATAAACATTGCAGGGGGCCAATGAGACATCAAGGGATTGACCGGTGCACTTCAATTGTTTGAGGAATTGACCGGACGGCCTTCGGGAAATTAGAGCCGTGTTCGAGTGACGTCAATGTCCCCAAGTGCCACCATTTACAACCATAGTGTGACCATCATGCTTCATGATGAAGCTAGATCTCGAATGTCTTCGTTTTGAGCGGAAGAATAGATGTCCATGAGAATTTCTCAAAATTTGGACTATTATGTCTCTTCCAGGATGATCGATTTGGTCAAACCAAAGCCTATATGAGTCGATGTCCCAAATATCATGTTTGGCGACAACATGAGATTTAATACTCGAATCGTAGTGACATACAATCCACTAAATTGACTCATGAACTTTTCTAATATGCGCTTCAGTCCGTATTTATGAGAAGGTATACACAAAAGAATTCTTGTTCATTCTTACAATGTGTTTCAAATGAAAATTATTAGTGTGAATGTCTTTAAAGCTTAACATGGTTCGGTTGCCTCTCAATGCATAGAGGGCATATGTGACGTTGATCATAGTGTCATGAGGCATCAAGATTCAAGCTAAAATGCGTCCCTGAATAACCGATATGATTCAAGTATTGTAGTCACAGAAGATTTACAAAGGTACAAAATCCAAAAATAGTTGCCAGTTCCTTAGAATGTTGTGGATAGTTCCACTATCTGCGAGGCACTCAATGTCTCTATGAGACATATCTACAAAAAAAAGAGAGTAGATAGGCAAGCAAATAGTTCCACTTGAACCATTTAGAAGGATTGAAAGAAGCTACAAAAAGTTGCGATCCCGAGAGTGCATAAAAATTTCTGTGCAGAATGACCTTTGCGCACTAAAACAGCTATAACTTCTTCATTAAAATAGATATGGATGAACCGTGAAAGGTTCTGAAAACTAAACTCATAGAGCTTTCCAATGATATAAAGCTCACTGTCTGGTTCATTCGGAACTATTCACAAAGCTCAAACGAAGTTGACTGTCCAAAAGGGATAGATTGCTGTTTTTCGCAGATTTGGCATTGACAAAGCTTTGAAGTTTGCGGATGGCATGTGGAGTCGAAGCAAAAATGACGTGTATATGATCAAAATCAAGTCCTTTCGGTCTTTCCAAAGTCGTAAACTCTATGACTAGTTAGCGAAAGCTTCCTAACATGAACATAAACTAACTTAGAGAACCTAGAGGATTCGATTATGATGAGTGTCCAGTTTTGATAAGTCTTCAACGTCTTTTGCAAGACAACAATTGGTTTAATAGTGTATGGGGATTCAAAATCAAAAGCTTTCGGTAACTCCAAATCAGTATGATCAGGCATGTCCGTGGAGGGTCGGTAGTGCGTGGCACACTTGAAACCTCTATCTCCTTAATTTCGAACAATTCTAAGAAATCACACTGAGCTTAGATGAGCCTAGTTGAACAATTGATGATGGAAAATCCGCTATAGGGTAGAAGACTTAACTGGAAACACGTTGGCGATCCTCCTTGTTGGTGATCCTCCTTGAGGATGGAAGACTGTGCGTCATCTTCATTTGGAAGAGACCAAAATGGCACAATCTAATCATGTAGATTGTAAATATGCCATGTTTCTAAAGACAATGTAAAAATGTACATCTTGTTTGTAAATCAATACGAACCATAAGAGGAGAATAGTTTCATAACTTCGAAAAATTCTGAAGGCATTCATTATTGTTAATGTGAGTATATATCGAGGTCTCGAATAAACAAAGGACATCGATACTGTCACATTCCGACCAGTAAAATTTTATCTTATTTACTAGCTTGATTGTAATAAGAATTTTACTGTCTCCGACATTGAGATATAGTTTAATTGGTCCCTAGTGGGGTTTTGAGGGACGATTATTTCGGAGAGTTATTCGTAGGAGAAAAATGTAACGACGGTAAAAATGGTAAATTTTAGCTAGTAAAAAGTAATTTTTATTAGGGTATTATTTTTTGGGGGTGTTAAATTTTGGAATTGGGTTGTATATAGAAGAGTTGGGCCGGATGGGTGAGGCCCAAAACTATTTTCTCTCTCTCTCTCTTCTCTCTCTCTCTCCGACTTCCTTCCTGAGTAGTCGACCCGCCGGACTTCCGGCCGCCGTCCGGCCACCGTTCGCCGCCGTCCGGCCACCGTTCGCCGCCAAACCGGTCCCAAAAGGTCGGCCATCAACCCAGCTTCCATTTTAGACCGGTGATAGCCGCCCTAGCTCCGCCGTGAAGGAGTACTCTCCCCCGAAAGGCGCGACTGCCGTGTTACCTTCGTCGTCGGAACTCCCTCCTCCGGCCACCAATCCGGGCAAGCTTGGTACGGTTTTGTAGCTCTCCTCCCATGCAACAACCCCTCCAAAAGGCTCACTCTCTCTTGAGCTCGGTAAGGAGAAATTAAAAGTTGAAATTCTAGGGCTTTTAGGATGTTTTCGTTCGATTGACCTATTTAGGCTTGGAATTGGTGATTGTGCTAGTTAGGAAAGTTATTTGGGATGTTGAGAGGAAGATGCTGTTAAAATTTCATAGGATTGGAGCTCGCCGGAATCGGCCTCTGGCCGCCGCCGCCGCCGTTTTGGGGTTTTGTATGATTTTAAATGTGTAATAATTAGAGCAATTTAATAGAGTGAATTGTGGAATTTTCGGATGAGTTTTGAATAGGTTTGTGAATTTTCGAAGTTTGGTATTTTGGCGGTTAAATAATGTAAAATCCGGCCGTAGGATTTAAGTCAATTTCTGGGAAATGTTGTATTTACGGCTGCCGAGTATGGTATTAAAGTTTGGGTCATTCCGATTTAAGAATATCGAAGTTAGGCAATAATGAGCATGGTCATGGCTCTCGGTTAATTTTGCCTATTTTGTATAAATATTGGATTTTAATGGGAAATTAATTATATATTTGGAACAGGACGTGAGGAGGCCCGAGCAAAAGAAGCCTTGGAGCGTCATCAGGCTTAGGCCTAATTTGTGAGTGGACCTTTGTTTTTAATTGAAAAGCATGCGATGAATGATTTTATTGATAATTTATTTCTTATGATGAGACTTATTGATTTCTCAGCTATTTAACAATTTTTCCTCCTTTGGAGAGATCCCGAAAATGAGATTTTCGGTGGATATATATATTTTGGATTTTATGAGTATAATATGTATATAAATGCTAGCTAGCCATACGTGCTTGGTCCGTCATAATGGGGTAAAATACCATTATGGCGTGGCGTGAGTGTTAGACACAAGCGTCATAGCCCTATATGAAAACTACTTTTTTTTCCGGTTTATTTAGGTTTTCATATAGGGAGTCCACACGTAAATACACCGTCCTCTTCGGTCATAATGAGGAAAAATACCATTATGACGCAACGTGAGCATTAGACGCCAGCGTTGTTGCCTTGTATGAATTTCTATTTTTCTAAATTGTTTCTAGGATTCATATAAGGAGTCTAACGAGTGTAAATACATACGAATATATGTATATATATAGTTTAGCATAGGAGGCTCCTTTTTATTTGAGTTTGTGACTAGCCAGTACTAGTCGTGAAATTGTCAGTTTATGAGTTAAGCACTTATGAGCTGCCGCATGCAGTATATTTTCTGTGAAATTAAAATGGGAATGCATAAATATTTTTATTAAATTATTTTTGTCCACTCACTCTAATATTATTAAATGTCTTCCTCTGGGCCATTCGTTTTAAAATGCTCAGTCTGCAGAGTTCGGATTGAATCTCGTAGGAGTCGAAGCATAGTCACCCGTATTTCTACCACCTTTCACCAGTAGGTTACCTGTTTAACCTACCTGTGTTTTCTTACTTCCGCTAGTGTCTAGTAGCTCTGAATACTTGAGTTTAATGTATATATTTTTGGTTGTGGGTGAATGCTTCTTGATATTTTAGAATATTTGACGGATGATGTTTAATATCTTAGATAATGTTTATTATCCTGTTGGTGGTGATTGTTTTTGGGGAGCACGAAGGCTCCAG
This sequence comes from Fragaria nilgerrensis, assembly GCA_010134655.1. Lineage (NCBI taxonomy): Eukaryota > Viridiplantae > Streptophyta > Magnoliopsida > Rosales > Rosaceae > Fragaria > Fragaria nilgerrensis. Next base: position 184,522 of record CM020980.1, read on the forward strand.
AAGTTAAGGTTGGATTTGGAACCTTTAGAAGTGTTTGTAGGTTTCTATTGGAAGGGTTGTCCATTTTCAAGGGAGGTTGTACCGAATTTTGCGGTAAATCTTTCCTTAGAGGTGGTCCCCGCACGATTTACTCCGGGTTCAAGGTGAAATTCGGGGCGGATCGTGTCAGATACGACGTCTTATTACATATATCTTGGAAAGAAAATCAATGTCTAGCCAATGACGTCAAAGTCATGGGTAGCTAGAGCAGGATCCGAATATTTAAAATCCGCGATCATGAGAATGACGTTCTTGTCCTCATATTGATCTTTCGTACCTTTTTGTATGCATTCATAATTTGAAGGAGAACTCGACAACTCTTGAGCCAGTGATCCGGAGATCCATAACGGTTGTATTGTCATGAGCTGATATGAGTAGTTTTGACAAATTGATGTCTAGATTGGGAGTGTCGTCATTAAGGTTGGCGGCACCTCCCTCTCTTTTCTAGACATTGACGTGGTGTTTTCTACCATTGCCATGACCCATATTGTTGTCCCCACATTAGGGGACAATCTCAAATACGTGTATCGCATTAGCGTATATATAATCCTGTTTGCAATTGTATGATCAAAATCAAGTCTCGTTGGTAATTCCAAACCAACTTGGAGGGCCTAAAGAACTTGATGATGATCGAATCCGCTAAAGATTATGGATAAAGATGGCATGGAATATCATCGATGATATGTAGTCAATTAAGGTGGTAAGCAATCCACTTGACTTAATAACTCAACTTGTTGAGTTAGATGGACGTTTCAAGAAACGCTCCATAAATGCATTGTGGTCATTACTTTTTGCACAGATTGTCATTGAAGGTTTTTGTCAATGTAGCGCGTCAAAGAATTTGAGCACATGAGATATGAAATCTTAGCATCTAGGCTTGTTAGCTTGGGGTCAAAACATATGGTTTAATCCTTTCCAATGAAAGGTTCCACAGATACCAAATGAAGATTCGCCTTAGGCATCGAGTACGTCAAAACTCAAAGGAGCAGAATGTTACATTGTTCTTGCATATACAATCAAGCTGTTATGAGACTCGATAGAGGTCACAAACGATGCTTTTAATGGTTTGTCCTTCGGATTGATCACACACAATTGGGAAAAGCCACGAATTGATCAAACACAATTCAGAAAAAAAGGGCCTCGGATTGATCAAACACAATCCGGAGAAAGGTCGGGGTTGATCATACACAACCCTGACAAGAAAACAAGAGTGATCAAACACACTCTTGACTCGTGAATAAAATTTCGGGAATTTTACCCGGAATTTTACCGATTCCGACGACGTCCAAAATCTACCAAATTTTAACAGTAGCTTCCTCTCAACATCCCAAACAACTTTCATAACTATCACTAAGTCCAATTTCAAGCCTAACTAGGTCAATCGAACGAAAACATCCTGAAAGCCCTAGAATTTTAACTTCGAATTTCTCCTTACTGAGCTCAAGAGGGATCGAGCCTTTTGGAAGGGTTGTTGCATGGGAGGAGAGCTACAAAACCGTACCAAGCTTGCCCGGATTGGTGGCCGGAGGAGGGAGTTCCGGTGATGGAAAGCTCAAGGCAGCCGCGCCTTTCAGGCGGCACCACTCCTTCACGGCGGCGTTACACGGCCGGTAACCGGCCCAGAAAGAGAGAGGGGACGGCGGGGGTCTGAACGGGACCAGTCCGGCGATCTCTGGTGGCCGGACGGCGGCAGGCCACGTCGGGGAAGTTCCGGCAGCGGGAGGGAAAATCGGGAGAGAGAGAGAGAAAAACGTCGGGAGAGAAAGAGAGAGAGGAGAGAGAAAGAAAAGAGTTTTGGGCCTCACCCACCCGGCCCAACTCTTCTATATACAACCCAAATCCAAAATTTAACACCCCCAAAAATAATACCATAATAAAAATTATCTTTTACTAGCTAAAATTTACCATTTTTACCGTCGTTACATTTTTCTCCTACGAATAACTCTCCGAAATAATCGTCCCTCAAAACCCCTCTAGGGACCAATTAAACTATAACTCAATGTCGGAGACGGTAAAAATTCTTATTATAATCAAGCTAGTAAATAAGATAAAATTTTACGGGTCGGGATGTGACACTTTTAATGGTTTGTCTTTCGGATTGATCACACACAATCGGGAAAAGCCACGAATTAATCAAACACAATTCAGAAAAAAAGGGCCTCGGATTGATCAAACACAATCCGGAGAAAGGTCGGGGTTGATCATACACAACCCTGACAAGAAAACAAGAGTGATCAAACACACTCTTGACCCGTGAATAAAATTTCAGAAATTTTACCTGTACGCATAAAATCCCAAGCATAAAATGGAGATAGAGAATGGAGGAAATCATTTTATCCTCCCCGAGTTATTGAACTTGAAAAAGTTTAAGGTTTTAAAACATACATTTCGAAACTTCAAACATTTGAAGAAGTCGAAAATTGTAGTCGGAGGAAACCAAAAATCGCCTGCGGGCGACGGCCAAGGGATTGGCAGCCGGTGATGTCGGATGGTGGCCGAGAAAACAGGCGGCGGCAGCGGTCGGACATAGGAGCTGAAAAACTTTTTTTTTTTTTTTTAGGGTTTCAAAAAACAAATGGTGGACTATTGGTTCTAGGGTTAGAACAAAGTGCATGATAACATAATGAAGTATAAACAGTAGAGACAAAGAGATCTAATAAGAGAATCGATAATCATTATCTTATTTATTGATATGGGTCTTTTATATAGAGAATTACAAAGTACCAATATGGTAATCATAAAGAATATATAGTCTTATTCTAATTACATATTATGTTGATATAAGACCAAAACACATATATAAAATATACTAAAACATGTCCTTAATTAATTCATGATTTTTTTCATTCTATATGAGTAAACGTATCATAAAGAAGTATGAATTAGAATATTAAAATTCAGAAATAAAAGAATTAAAAAAAAAACATGGAAATTCTCGGTTCAAGTAAATGTCAGAATGAAATGTTGGTATTTCCCAAAATTTAAAACGAAACCGCCTTAATTGAAAGATTTATTTATCAATAATTTTTGGGGAGGAGTGAATCGTATGAAAACCTAAAACCCTCTCTGTCTCAAAACACCAAAAACCCCTCTTTTCTTTCTTTCTTTCGCTTTCATTTGTTTTCGGAATATTAAATTTTCTTCTGCTCGTAGCTGCTCTTGTCTAAGATCTCTGATTCATGGACGACCAAGATCGAATCGTTTCCACCGGTAAGGCCCCCAATTTGATTTTTGGTTACTTGTTGGTTTTTGGGTGTGGTTGAATTGAGAATTCCCAGATTGTGTTTTCTTTGATTTGATGAGAAATCTTGGTTGGGTTAAGGTGCCCAATGCACTATGATGGGTGTTGATTTCTTGAATACAAAACCCTAAAATCTAACCCATCACAAGGGATAGTTAGGGTTGCTCAAATGATGAGGGTTCTCATCAGAGTTGGCAGAGAAAGTCTGCGCGATCATTTCAGATCTCCGTCGTCTTTCCCCGTGTTTCGGTCCACATTAGCACCCAAGTGTCTCACATTGAAATTGTAGATTTCTTATCTAGTTGGTTTAACTCCGGCAGCCTCGGGCAAGTTCTACTCCTGGGCATCGATATGCATTGTAATTGATGCCTGTGGTGTGAAGTTGGATGGGCTGAATTTGTTTGTGTGTGTATCTTCAGCCTTCTAGTAGTATGATTTTGCAATGCATGTGCTTCTTATTTCTACTCAGATGCTGAACTTTTTTTAATTCTAAATGCAGGAGAGAGGCCTGTTAAAATAGATGTCTTGAAAGAGCAGGTATGTTCTTGTGTACCCATCCACAACATTGCCTCAGTTTCCTTTATTTTCATTTAGTTTGGAAGCTTAGGTGAATATTTTTTTTTATTGGCATTTCATTTCGTTCTTTATCATCAGCCAGCTTCGCCCAAAGATGAGAGGATAGCTTCAGCAAATCCTTCTCCGGCTGCACTCATAACAGGGCCTTCGCACAATGCCACAGAACAACCCAAGTTTTCAGATGGTGGTGGAGAACATAGCTCCACCCATCCACTCAATTTGTATGGGTCCAACGAACCTAGTATGTCTTATAGTGGTTAGTTTCTTGGCTTTTTGCTGCTATGATTGATTTGGGAAGATTAAGAAACTCAAATTAGTAGTCGTTGTTGTTTGCTGTTCGTCTTATTCCTGTCAAATCTCAGGTGGTCTTCAGAGCTTTTTGTTTCTTTTACAAATTTTGTGAACTATATTTAAAATGTTGACTCATAAAAGTTTTATTGATAACCAGTACAACAAACTTTTGTTGGTGATAACAAAATTCTGCCATTATTTACATACTAGAGTTCAAATGTTGGAAGCATATTATCAAGTTCAGTTTGGTTTCAGGTTATGGAAGTAGCACTGGTACTTGGGGTGAATATCCGCAGTATCTCAATACTGATGGAATGCATATTGTATCACCGGTGAGTTCAATTTTTACCATGCAATATTTCTGTTATCCTTCCGAGTTAAACTTAATTTTGTTTTCTTATTTGACTGTTTAGGTCATGTACAGTGATAATCCGTCTCTTCTGTATCACTCTGGTTATGGTTTCAATCCCGAAATTGCATATGGACAATATTCACCAGTCACTACACCTTTGGCTTCTTATTTCGTAGATGGCCAACTGTATTCTCCACAACAGGTCCCCTTCTCTCCATCTTATTACCCACAACCGTCTCCTCCAAGTCTGTCTCCTATTACTTCAGCTTTTCCAATGACGCCGACTGAGCTGATGACCTCAGAGAGTAGCAGCACTGACAACATGGCCTTTGGGCCAGGATCAGGTTACTTTGTAAATTTTAGATCATTTAGTGGATCAGATCTGTCTGGAAATCTTGGTTCGAGCCCTTTAGCATCTCCAGGGATTTATCCTCAGCCTATGGGCATACTTGGATCTTATGAACAGAGTGTTGGGCAGGTTCGTTTGCATTTAACATTTCACTATTGTCACTGCATAATGAAGAGCTGTTGCTGAAAGTACATACTATTTCTTTATATTCTTGCTATTAGACTGTACATATCGGCGACTTTTTTCATATTTACATGTTCTCATATGGGAGACATGTTGGTAATCTATCACCATTATATTTGTTATCTTTCTGCATCTTTATCATTATAAAAGTTAAATGAATAACATGGAAAATTTTGAAAGATGCAATAAGGTCACATTACCAAGCCCTTTGAGAAAGGCAAAAACAATGCCAGAATTTTTTTTTATTTGCATGAGGACAATGATACTAGGTGTAAGTAATATCTCTTGCATGACACACTGTCCATCCATGTGTGCATGTTTTCTTGAATAGTTGGAATTTTAACCATTACACGGATGTCATTCGGACAGTTATCTCATCTCAGGATTCATATTTGGCACCTTTTGGCTACACTTTTTTTTTATGTGTGTGTGTTGATTACGGAGTTTGTTTATCATATCATGATAAGTGTAGATTTTCCATTTTTACTTGTAATCTTGACCATTCAACTGGTTGCACATGGCGTGTGACTAAGAGTTGATCTATCTATGATCTAATTTCAGATTTCTCATCCACAGAGGTCAATGCATGGATATGGGCTGGTATCTAGTTCCTTTACAGGGCGCTACCCACAGAATACTTCTCATCAGGGCTCCAACTTTGGTGGTCCTTCCCTTTCTTACTCGTTTGGTAATGACCCGAGCCGACTGACTGTTGACAAGGGTAGAAGAAGAGAGAGGGACTGGGATTCAGTTTCTGTTTTCAGTAATTCACATGATATCTCTAATGACCGTAATCGAGGACCGAGGGCTTCAAAGCTGAAGGACAAGAGCGTTTCTGACCAGAGCTCTTCATCTAGTGCCAGGAAAATGGATCTATCTTCTTCTGGAATCAACCTTGACTCAATTAACCGGAAGGATTTTGTCACAGATTACGAGGAGGCAAAGTTCTTTATCATTAAGTCTTTCAGTGAGGATAATGTTCATAAAAGTATTAAATACAGTGTTTGGGCCAGCACTCCCCATGGAAACAAAAAGCTTGATGCTGCTTATCATGAGGCGAAGAGGATAAAAAGCAGCTGTCCAGTCTTCCTCTTATTTTCGGTATGCTTTGAGTTAATATCTTCCTAATTGTTGACGGGGTCTTTGTGCTTAGTTTAGGGTTTTAATTTGGGGGGATATAATTGATTTTTTCGGCATCACAACTACGAAGATGCTTGCTGGGTATTAATGTCCATGCAGAGTCTGGTAATCTACAAAGTTTCATGGCAAGCAAATTGGTGCTTTACGTTTTGGAATTGGTTCGATATGTCATTTTTCTTGCTTATCTGGCTCACGTATGTTGTGTTGAAAGATATTAGTTTCAGTTGTTCTGTTTAAGTAACCTTACACAAAAGACTGGATTTATGCTCAGTGTTGCTCAAGTTAGTACATTTATTTCTATACATCTCTGTTGGGACGTTAGCTATACTTGCAAGAAATTCCTATTTGTGTTCTGGTGTTATGGTCTAAATTACAAGTCAGTCCTCCTAAGACTTTTTTGGTTGCAACAGGTTAATGCTAGCGGACAGTTTTGCGGAGTAGCCGAAATGGTTGGACCAGTAGATTTTGAAAAAGATGCTGATTACTGGCAGCAAGATAGGTGGAATGGCCAATTTCCAGTTCAGTGGCACATTATTAAGGATGTTCCTAACATCCGCTTCCGTCACATTCTACTTGAAAATAATGATAATAAGCCTGTCACTCACAGCCGAGATTGTCAGGAGGTAGTTAATCTCTCTCCATCTGTCACATTTAGATAATCTCTGAGTTCATTTAGATACTAAAACAGTTATGCAGCTTGATTTGGTTGTCAAATGACCTGGGAATTTTTAGTTGGTTGCTCTTTTCCAACTAAATGTGGATAAGATTTTGAATGATTGCCTAGGGCTTTAAAGTTTTATAACTCTGCATACATTGATCTTCTGCTAACATGGCGTTTGCCATGTTCTTCTTGTAATGTCCAAAATCATAGGTTGTTTATCTTCCATATATGTAGGTCATTTCCTTGAATATATTTATTGCACACATTGTTAGTTGTCAAGTCTGGCTCTTTTTTGGAACTTTCTTGCTTTCCACTTATGACGACCTCTGTCTATGAGTAACCCTGTCCACTTTAAACCTTCAAGGGGTCATGTTGGGTCTGCTCTTTGTGATCCTGGACTCTTGTGCAGATAAAGAATCATAGTTTTGGTTAAAACTGCAATAGGTGAAAAGATTTGAACAACTGTATAAGTTTTTCACCCCTTTGATTAGAAATACATGGTAGTTGAGTTTTATTGGGAATCTAGTTGGGATCGACCACTCGGAACCAGAAATTTCATTGATATGAAAGAGTAGCACAAGACTGAGGGTACAATGTTACTGGCCTCATTAGACCTTGGCCGAAACAATAGGTAGACAACCTGGGTGAAGGAAAGGGTACCACACTTCCCCTTTTCTTTTTTGGAATTAATGAAAAGCTTCATTAATGGTTCCAAAGGGGTAAACCCAAAGGAAGAGCCTAAAAAAGGCCTAAATTACAATAACACTAAGGAAACTTACCACTCAACCCTATCCTTAACCCTAAAGATGAAATTAAAATTACATCATCTTCTACATAGCTGCCACACTTCCCTTATGTATCAGTTTAATGTCAACTTCTTTAATGACATCTATTAGCCACTCCACCCACTAGGGACTAAAGTCCTTCCACAGAGAAAAAGCTCTGTTAGAAAGTGCTAACTAGCTGGAGCACAGTTTTTGTCAGGTCTTTTATCCATCTAGTTACTTGGTAATGCTGAAATATCAAACTCTGTTGTTGAATGCCAGTTATTCATTTATATGTATATGTTCCATGCATTATCTGCTTCCTTTTACCTTTTTTTTGTTAATCAAGGACAGTGTCATTGTACTTTATTTTCATTTGGCTCTTTTTACTGATTCTTAGTTCTTTGTTGATAATAGGTGAATCTGAACCAAGGAATTGAGCTATTGAAAATTTTCAACGATTATGATGCACGGACATCTATAGTTGATGATTTTGAATTTTATGATGACCGCGAAAGGTCCTTGAAGGAAAGGAAAGCCAGACAACAAGCTTGTGCAACTAAAGATGCCTCTGATTCACTTGCTCTTGAGACTGTTAAGGAAATTTCTAATATTTCCGATCAAGCCTTAGAGACTATTAAGGAAAGGAAAGCCAGACAACAAGCTTGTGCAACTAAAGATGCCTCTGATTCACTTGCTCTTGAGACTGTTAAGGAAACTTCTAATATTTCCGATCAAGCCTTGGAGATGAAAGGAAGTAGTGGCAAAGAATTTGCCGAAACTGAACATGAGAGTAGCTCCAAAACGGATTCGGTTGTATATGAACATGATGCTGTACAGCAAATATCTGATAGTTTATCTCAAGTACTGCAGTTGGAAGAGAGTGACAAAGAGTTAGTACCATCATCTGAAAGAGGTGTCACACCTGACAGTGAGTTTGTTGATGAGAAGGTAACAGTTGTATTAACCTAAAGTTGTGGGTAAGCACCTTAGGCATGTATGTGACGACACACTACTGTACCAATCGATTCACTCACTTGCTGACAAGTTTAAAGGTGGTAATTTGATCATCTTAAGCAGTCTGGGTTCAGGCGGGCTCCCTTTCCTTTATTCTTCATCGTAAATTGTTCAGAGCAATTAAGTGATTCTTCAGGACTGCTTTGTCAGGGAGGCTGTTTGAAACTTTTGTATTGAATTGTCTTTCCCTTGTTTTATGTGAGGGCAGATAGTTTTTGGAGATATGAAGTAGTTGAGCAAATATGCATGTTGCGGTGGGGATTCTGTATTTTGTGCCTGAGGAATTTTATAGTTCTTGACTGGTTATCTGTTGGTTACTGGGTAATGAAAGAATTGTTATGTTACCCATTTGGAAGGCAGATGAATAAAGGAAAAGCATTGTTACAGAACAATTTCTCTTCAATTATGTATCTCTCACATTCAAGTTTTCTATAATTCCCTTGGTCAAAAAAAAAAAAAAAGTTCTATGATTTAACTTTGTTGGTGGCCCTGATTGGGTGTTTAAGCACACTGGACGATTGTTTTAGTTGTATCTTTCCCTCCATCACAGCTGCTGGCGGTGATGGTGACGACAATGTCAGCGTACATGAGTGGTGTGTGATAAATTTGCTAGTATTGTTGTATTTATGTTTTCTGTTGTAGGACATTCGGTCCATAGTTTAACGAGCTGTTGATTTCCTTTCACTCTTTCTATGTTGATTAAGGTTTCCTTCCACTCTTTCTATGTTGATTAAGTTGGAGATTCATGTTCTTTATTATTAGCTTTTTTGGCCTTGCCGTTTGCAAGATCTATAATATGGAATTGTCCCTTGATTAATAAATTATTCATTTCTCTAAAAAAAATAAAACTGGTGTTATCTAGATATGCGAGTTAAATTTACAAGTAAAACATAATTGGTTATAAAGTCCATTCTGTTCTCTGTACCCAGTCTTTGATTCTGATGGCAGTAAGAAGCTCTCACCGTAACTATGTCCTTTTTGGTACAGTGACAAAGATGAGTTGAAGGTGAAAGAAGAAACAGGGGCATCCATAAGGTGTTTTCCTTTAGAACAGCCGCATGGTATTAAAACATGTTTGATGACTGGCAATCCTGCTGAGGAAGTTGCCATTTTTGCAAAGTCATACCGAGTTTCCTGGTTTCACTGGGAACACCCAAACGGTGTTAACTGCACAGAGGCTACTTGAGGTCTGTTTTGTCAAACTTTGTTCTTACAGACTTATAGTAATTACAGCAAGTGATGTAACATAACAATCACTATTAAATGTCAAAAGTTGTTGTTGTGCTAATTTCCCGGAATGATGATATTTTTGGTCTGAGACATAATTGGTTATAAAGTTCATTCTGTTCTTTGTACCCAGTCTTTGATTCTGATGGCAGTATGAATCTCGTCACCCCATAAAGCTGAAGAACGTGAAGGACTTGATTCTGATTGTATTTTGAGCTGGGTTCACCCAAACCTAAAGGCTTTGGCAATTAAGCTAAGCATGCATATGGAATTTTCTCTCAGCAACTTGTCATCATGATGCTGCAACTGATTCATAAATCTCAATGTACTTGCCAGCCGTGATGTTCCAGCTATTATCCATCTTCATCACCTTCTTAACAATGCAATTCCATTCTTCTGGCTCTGCAATTGTAATTTGAACTATTAACTACCTAAACAAGAAACGAAGGCAAGTAAATAAAAAAACAAATAATTAATTGATACTCTTTGAGAATTTTGAGGAAAATCAAATCAAATGTTTGAATTGCTCAGGCCCCATCTTTTCTCAGATGCGGAGCTCTTTTTCTTTTTCCTTTTGGTTACGGAGTTGTTCCCAAAATGGTTTGCAATCTAGCATTTTAAGTTTTTTTTTGCTTTGCATATCTTGTTTAGACTTGCAAGCAGAAGATTACAGTAGTGAAATTCGGAAATTCAACAAGCAACAGATTTACTAGTAGAAATAGTTCAATCAAATTTGTAAATGAAACAGAGTTAGGTGTAAGAAAATTTTGATAGCCAAACCAATAATAAAAAGATTTGGCAACTGGTAAAATCTCAAGACTATCGAATAATTTCAAATACACCTTTTAGTTAATAATTCCTACGTATAAGTAACAAACATTCATGTAAAGGAATTGATGGAATACAGCTCTGAAGTATTTCAATTCTCTGGAAAGCAGCCGCCAGAAGTGGGGAGAAGGGCACACACACAAGCACAGAAAATATAGCTAATTAGAGAAAGAACAGTCAAGAATCTATAATAGCAGCACTTACTGTTTCTATAGCAAGCAAACGCACGATCTAAAGCAAAATTCAGGGAAGCTCCATCAATTCCTTCAAAAACAAACCTAACAAAGACAAATAGCCATGTATTGAAGTCAGAACAGATAAAACAACAGCAAAAACCAGAAGGAAGCTATACCAAATTCAATGACAAAGAGCAGACAAGACAAGACACCATAAATAATGTGATCCTCGACTACTGCCTTCCTGGTAACTTCTCTACTTGCTTTCTTGGTTTTGATCCTTCATATGATTTCTTCACTATAAACAAACTTAAACTAAAAGGGTATAGAGTTCTCTTAGTTGGATCCCCTCATAGTTTCTCAGCTTACCTCTCTCTCAATTTTTTGAGCACTAAATGTCTAAATAGCTCACCCACCCCACCCACCCACCCACACACAAACACAGATTCTTTAGCCAATATGTGAGCTGACGGTTGATACAAAGAATTTAACTCTCAAATATTGCAGAAAGAATTGAACTTACCCATTTGCCATCTCATGGTTTGGCTCATCATCAATGTCAAAGACTGTATCTGCAAGACCGCCAGTCTTTCTAACTACTGGAACCTGAAATCATTGATTTAATAAAATATTGCCATATAACTTTAAAATTTCTTTACCGAATTGTATATCTACTGCAAAACATAAATAATTATGTCATACTATACATGTATAGAAGGAAAAAAAAAATGCATAGATGAAATAGTATAGCAAGTAAATAGGCAATGTCAATGATTGCTGGTGATTTTTTATGCAGCAACAATTTCCATGTAGCTTTGGAGTCCTTCAGAAATGTTGACAGTAATATTTATAGAGTGAATTACATACTGCCCCATAACGCATGCCAATAATTTGGGCCAGTCCACATGGTTCATACATGGAAGGAACTAGAACAATGTCAGCAGCAGCATAAAGTAAGTGGGAGAGCTCTTCACTGCATAAAAAGAACAAATAAGCAAGGGTTTGTAAGCAGAACATGCACTGTATCCTTTTGTGAACAATAGAAAGAAAATGTGTAGTATAGGACAGCCACTCATCCTATTGTAAGGAAACATTTCATGTAAAATGGGTTGTATACTAGGAATTTGGTATCAATTCTAAGTGGTTGAAGACTGATTACCTATACATCAATAAAATCCGAATGCTGGGACCTTGGTTAAGCTACAAAAGGAGAATTGTTAATGTCTGTCAACTTGCTTTGATTCAAACAGTAGGGAAGAAGAAACTAGATTTACACATGTTAACAATCACTGACCTTCCACTAAACTAAAATATCTCATGAAATAATGAACTTTGTTAATATTCAGTGATCTTTTATTCTTGTTAAGGTCATTTCTGTTTGTTTCTAGAAAGCAAATTTTAAAAATGAGAAGAAACAAGGAATTTGATTAATAAATGTACAACATCTGGGTCGTTATGTGTTGAATCGAGAATGAAGATATGGGGCACATAACCTATAAGATGAAGAAATAATGAAAAAAGAAATATATGTAGCAAATACATCCAGTAGCTATAAACAGATTATGGGTTGGGTTCAGACAATTGTATTGAGAGCCGTAAGTCGCTATATAGTTGTGACAAAATAAAGACCCCCTTTTCTGATTCTCGATCAAGATAATTTATCTTTCTTTTTACAAATATTTTGTAGACTATAAGTATATAAAGTAAGGACTGACTCTTTTAAAATACAGTAGTTTATACTGATTATGGGATAGACTGAAGCTGCATAGCAGACAAAGGAACCCAGAGCAGAATCATAGGGCATAAACTTAACTTTCTTGCTTTTCTTTGGAACTGCCATGGGAGCGGTCTGGCACTGGCCAATATTTTGGTTTATCCCTATGCACCTCTACGGACATCTACCATTAGTTACAAGCTCAGTAATAGAGTCATGGTTGAGCAAAGAGAGAAGTGAAAAGGGATTTATGAGACTACAAATTCAAGGAAAAAATAAAAATATTCAATTCTTTAATTCTCCGATCCAAAATGAGGACTTTCATCTCACACGGCTCCTAAGTGATAAAAGATTTCTTTTTTGATCAACAATTCTGTGCTTCAATGTAATTACCAGGAAAACACAGAGATATACAGACATAGACAATGACAAGGACAAGAAGTTGATATGTAAGCACAAAGCTTTGTTTATATATTGCATTATCCTACTAGCATAACAAAAAGTCATAAATCTCAAATCCAATACCGAATCTGCAAGGTCTTCAAATTCTCTTTCAACCCGGTGATCTGAGGCTTTTCCCAGTATAACCATCTGTCCACCCTAAAATTTGCTCCAACATGTAGAGAAAAGAGAAACTCATCAAATCACATACCAAATACTTTTCAAAGACAATAGAATGTAAAGCAAAATTGTGAAAAAAGAAGAAGATAGTAATTGCCAGAACTTTTTTTTATGGATGAATAATTGATTCAGACAATGGCGGAGTGTTTTGGTTTCAATGTAGGGAAATAATTTTGAAACAGACAGCTTTCCTGCAGACTCAGTGTCACACATGCACGAAACAGATCATATAATTTTGAAACCATGACATTATCATTTTGTTTTATTAGCATCCTTTATCAGGTTTATAATGTTTTAACTTGTAATCTCATATTAGGCCAAATAACTGAAGTATCAGTTAAGATACTTTCAAGTATCAAGATAATAAGAAAGATTTCAGCTTGTCAATGTCACACAATAGAACATTACGCCATGTATTACAAAGGAACACAAGCATACACACATGCACCAACACACACATGCTAGCGCGCCCAGACCAACAGAGCCACTAACCCACTAACTAACTTAGGACTACAAAATATGTATTGTAAGCAGTAACAAACTTACTAGTTCTTCAACTTGCTTGATTGCATGAGTAATCAAATGAAGACCCTTTTGTGCGACCAAGCGAGTAATACAGACAACCAAAGGCACCTTGAGAGTAGCATCTGTCAGGTGGTCCCCTGAGGTCAAACCAAGTCCCCTTTGAACATAGTATTTGCACAACTTCTTGCCCTCAGAGTTTTCAACTGCAAGAAACGGAAGAAAGGATAAGGAAATTATTCTATTGTTCTGGTGTTCCCTGTAAGAGAGTAGTTCCATACACTAGTAACACTACATGGGACCTTCACTCTAGTGTAGCGTAAGGTCACGGAACTCCCAATAAGTAGGAAAAGTGAATTGCTAGTATTCCATGCATCTGTCTGTAACAAAAATAACAATTGGCAGATATCATGATCATAGCTGATTCAATCAGCCAAATCAGTGGCATATTAGGCTATCTTGGCCCAAGGGATCTATCTCTTTCATTAGTCTAATTATAGTCTTGGATTATGTTTTTCTTCCTGTAGCTAGCTGTGACTTTCCTGTTCATGGCTCTTGTTTCTTGTTTCTGTTTCATTTTTTCAATAAAAGGTTGTTTCATTTCACCAAAAAAAAAAAAGAATATTTGGATGTGGTAAGGATAGGAGTTATTAGTACCGTTCAAAGGATCGGACCCAGCTCCTCTTTCTCACTCAGATTTTTCTTCCATTTCTTTTATAGGAAATGCAGATTCAAATATTTAGAATCCCACTTCAGATTGCTCGAATTTAATATCAACAAATTCAATACTGATCGATCTTATACACTGTACTTTCACAGACAACAAGCATAAACATTCTAGCATACACAATTCCACCCAAAGTTTGACTTTCGAAAGTGATATCAATGACAAATGACTAAGAGGGAAGACTACAATGACACAGAACTAAGTTTTACTTGGTGTGCGGTGTGTGCCCTTAATTGGGTACGCATCCATGGATCAACCTAATACTAGAATATCTACAGAGAGGTTGGAAGTGATCCCTTTTTCTTATAAGGAATGGAAAGTCCATTCCACTTCCTCACTTGCACTGTAGGACTTGCTTGCGACTAGCTGCAAATAGCCAGACACAAAAAAACGACCAACTGCATCGTATCAACAGAAAGAAACAACTTTTCCTAAACTTAATAATCATTTAGTGATGTTGTGTTAATGCAGCATTGCGTGTATAACTACTTCCAGAAGTTGAAGATGGAAAATGATACCAAAACAATTCGAAATATAAAAGATCAAATTGATGTTTGAATATAATTTTCCTCATAGAAGTTACCATCAAAATTTGAAGGCAAGAAAACATCAGTAGAAGGGTTCCACATCGTAGTGTCTATTCCATTTACTATACCAAAGTACCTGCAGCATTACTATAAGGTCAAAGATCCATAGACGCAATAAAGGGTTTATATTATCAGAAACTAAAGATTAAGCTGACTATAGACCTATGACATGCAAAAAGCAAAAGACTTTCCTGAAAAGGAACTGTAATTTGAACAAATTCAAATAAGGAAAGATCAGTAAAATGAACCGAGTTATATGCCTTAACTGGATTCAAATGCATAAGAGGTAGGCTTTGGTGTTTATAAAGACCAATGAAGGAAAGATACGTTAAAAAATTAACATGTAATATGAGCACAAGTTGCATGGATATCATTTATTAGTATTTATGGAACATGTGTTAATTATCACAGTTGAGGAACTTACTTATCATGATTTCTTAGCAAAGTACTTGAAAGCCATCCAGAGCAGAGTGTCTCCTTGAGATATGTTGGAGAAACTGTACTGAAAGAAGAACCAGGTGTTGTCAAAAGAGATTCCGGGAGGGGGGTGCCTAAAGTTAATATGACTGGGGCTTAAAGTTAATATGACTGGGTATGCAATCACTCTTTCACATGATAACTACTGTAGGCCAAGTGAGCAGGACTGCTTCAGCTACAAGCACTAATATGGGACTTCCTATCACCAGCAGTTACTTCAATCAAGTTGAGATGTTCTGATCAATGTAAATGCCTATCACCCTCTGAGTCTGAGGAAGGAATCCAGATTATAATTTTTGAGAGATGGGTGTAACATAGCACTATAGAAGTTTCATAGTCTTTCCTTTTTCTATTTCTCTTCCTTGCACTTCACAATGGTATGTGGTGACTTCAGGGCATCATGTGTATGGTGACATCTACATGACATCAGCTTGATTTTTTCTGTTATCGGTAGGCATAAGATTGCTGGTTCAATCCCTTATATCTTAAGCTTATCAAATGTTCAGTTGCAGTGCTCTCTCTCTCTCTCTCTCTCTCTCTCTCTCGTAAATAAAATGCAAAGTTGTCTATGATGTCATTCATTTCATTTGTGCACATAAGCAGGAGCATCATGCAAACAATTGCAAATTAAAAAATCACTGAGGCCACTTACACTACTGCATTGCTGTAGACAATTCCACCTTTCAATAAGCTTAATCGTTCGGGATTGTGACCAACAGTTCGATCATCAACTGCCTAAACCATATTGGTAGATGTGAGAGGCATGGTAACTATTAGAGTTAAAGAGATTAATTTCCATTTGAATGGGGAACTATTTCTACAGAATACTTCACCAGAATAATAACCAACACAAAGACTGCAAGGGCATTTTCAGTTTGCTAAGCTTTTAGCAAAGTTACGGTCTTCTTCATCATTAGAAATATTACACTTTTTCCAGGAAAGAAATAGGTGACTGAACATTGAAGCTCATTTATCTTTGAAAAGAAACATCGAAAGATATTATCTGCTTTTTGATAAAAAAAATAAAAAAAAACTTTGAAGTTATTACCCCAAATAATGAATCCCTTAAACAGAACATTATGCTGAGACCCATCTAGCAATTAAAAGCCTTTTAACATTTTACAGTACACACACAAAGAAATCTCTCTGACGAATAAACCTCACCTTGTCAAAGGTTGCATAAAGGGATCCATCAAGACCACACATGCTAAGTTGCTCTTGTCTGCCATACAAAAGAAAATGTTTAAGAAGAGATTTTGCACAACTTAAAAGAATTTGTTAAAAATGGTATCCTTAATTTAGAAGATTGATGAATCACAAAATCTCAGTTTAAGTTTAAGAATACAACAAGTAAATCACGCATTTGGCAGTTAGCTGATGAATTCTAGAATGCTGTTGGCTTGGCTAAGCACATAAAATTTCAAAAATAAAAAAAGGAAAACTCATGTGCACAATGTTTTGAAAGAAACATAGCTGCACCACAACTAATGCATGTGTATGCTAACAGTAAAACTTTCTGGTCCATGATTAAATTAAAAGAGAAATTACTGGGATTTGAAAAATAGAAGGACATGAAAAAACACCCATAAGAAACCCTCTCTAGCAATAGAAAACAAAGCTCTAAATAGACCTTTAGAAAAATATAAAAGGAACATGTATTCATTGAAAAGAGATAAAATTTGCAATACAGGGGAAAAGTTATCTCCAAACTGACTAAATAATAACTAATCTAAAACAAGATACAACAAAATCAGAATGGTGATGATACAATATAACAGCAATTTTTTTTTTTTTTTGAGAGAACAGCAAATAAGAGCTGTCTTGACTCTTGAGAATTCAATTTTCAGTCATGTGAAGAAATCAAGAGAAAGGAGGAAAATTAAGTAAAAGGAGAAAAAAAGTAGCCTAAAATTTTAGAACCGAAGGACTGTATAATCATCTTTGCGATAATAAATAACGTTTTGCTTACCTACATTCACCATAGTGCTCCATGTTATGGATTGTCAATACTATTCTCGGCTTCTACAAGATAACACAAGGGGAAACCAACATTATATACAAAACATAAATAACTTTACAGCATTGTTATCTGTTAGAAAACTTGAAGCGGGAACAGTAGCAATAAGAGAAGGAAGTACCTTAAGTGAAAGATGATGATACATGTCCCAATAAAGTATGGGTAAAGCACCAGTCTGCCACTCATGGACATGAATGATATCAGGTTGTGTTCCTGTCACCTGGTATGACGCAGATTATCTTGTCACAAATTGGAAGAAGAAAGTATGTGGAGATAACAGTTCGAAATGAATTTTTATTTTAGGACAAGCTGAACTGTTTCAATGAAGACAGCTAAACACAATATTGAACAAAGAGTCCCCCATAAAAAATATAAATATTTTCATATAAATTCTAACGAGGGTATAATGCTACGATTAACTGTGTAGAACAGCTAAGGAACTACTTCATATAAAATGTTATGAATGTAATTGATCCCTTCATACAATTTACTGAAGTTCAACATATATTTTCTTGCAAAGGGCCAAACTACAAAAATTCAAGTAAAAGTTCATATCTTCACTTTCAATATGTGTGTGTGTGTGTATGCAGTGAGAGGTGTGTTCAATGAAAAATGCAGCACGTATGGTTTGGGGAGGGGTTTTTTAACCTACCATTTTAAATCTCAAATTGAAGATCCCTAACAGAGGAACAAACAGACCTTGTAAATTAAATGCATGCACATAATAAATAAGAAAAAAAGTTCAACAACTGATGATTCCTTGGGAAAAAGAAAGAAATAGAAGAAGAATAAAGAAGTCACTAGTCCTAAACCTGCATCCATTCAAGGCAAGCACGACTAAAGAACATATAGGCCTCCAGCTCATTGTATGAACCCCCATACACCTGATGTCCCTTAAAGAACTGATTGGATGGTTCAATGAATATAACTGGGATTCCTGAAACTACCCCACGATATGCATTAGTGGGGATCCAGTTTCCATCATGATAAGAGTTATATGTTGTGATTAACGTCAAGTTATTGATCTGATGCTTCTGGATACACTCATAGAAAGGAAGCATTATATGCACTGTGTGGCCGCGTGATAAACATGCTCGAGCAAGTCCAGTTACAACATCACCAAGACCACCAACTTTTGCTATTGGTGCCATTTCAGCTGTAACATGAACAATGTCCATGAGTTTGGAATCCTTGGTTTGTTGAGAGGGAAGTTCCGAGTTGACATCCCAAGAAGGGAACTGCTTCTTCCAAAATGGGATTTCATCAGTTGGAGATGGCCAATCAAATCCCTGAATATCAAGATGAGTCAAATTTGTTGGCTTTGTGATGCCGACCTGCAAACAGGAGCGGTAGGATTGCTAGTTAATAGTGATTAAAAACACAAAACATGAAAATTGAAAGGTCTATGGCCGAGTCATATATGATCATGTATTAGAGCTTCACAGTAATCCTAAATTCTTAATCAATCTAGTACGGGTTACAGTTATCTTTTTTTTTTGACAAATCGCTTGTTCTACATAAAAACATAAAGATAACCCTTGAGTTTTAAACAATCAGTCGTCCAGACAGGCAGAGGTTGAAACATAGCTCGAAATCAAGTGTAAAACAGGTAGAATGTGTTGAATTATTGATGTTTAAAACAGATACAGATCGTTTTAAGAAGGCTATGCACCTCAGCTACTCGTTTTCCAACACTAAAACTAGACATGTGTTAGTTGGTACCTGTGACGTGCGACGGGTTTGAGCTTCAATCCTGAATTTAAAGTTGTGGGCTTTCAGAAGCTTCCTCCTCGGATTCCAGAGTGTTGAAGTAGTTGAAGCAGAGAGCAACTTCCCATACTCGATCGGAACCGCTCTCATGATTTACACGCTAGTCCTTCTCAATCCAAACTCCATTATTAGTCCGGTGCAGCAAAAAACAAAGTGCTTCTTTTGTTTGTTTCGGGAGGGATCGGGTTTTGGGCCTTTGGGCCTCGGGTTTTAGTCCATGCTGCTGGAAATTACAATTTGAGCTGAGAATTTAAGACTCTTTGTGCTGCCTGCATCTAAAACAAGTGAAATCGACTCGACTCTCTCCCTGATTGTTTAGCCATGGCGGTAATGATTCCGTTCTACTCTCTCTTTTGTTGTTGAGTTTGAAAATGTGAGTAACGCTATAATTGTGTGTTGCGCAGGACTCGTCAGGGACGACCCTGATGGATCTGATAACGGCCGACCCGTCCACGGTGTCAGCAACGACGTCGTCTTCGTCATCGGCGCAGTCGTCGACTCCTCCTTATGCGGCGGCTTCTCGGGGCACCAGCCCGGGCTCGGCTCTGGGAAAGCCTGCCGTGGAGAAGAGGTCGAAGCGGGCGGCGCTGATGCAGATCCAGAACGACACCATCTCCGCCGCCAAAGCTGCTTTGAATCCCGTGCGCACCAACATCATCATGGGCCCCCAGAAGAACCGCCACAAGCAGAAGAAGCCTGTTTCATACGCTCAACTTGCGAGGAGCATTCACGAGCTGGCCGCTTCTTCCGATCAGGTGCTCCTTCATTCATTCCCTTTTTCCTCTAAAATCTAATCTTCCCATTTACTCACTCATTTCTCATTCATTTCCAATAGAAAAGTTCCCAGAAGCAGTTGGTGAATCACGTCTTTCCCAAGCTTGCCGTCTACAATTCTGTGGACCCCTCCGTCGCCCCTTCTCTTCTCATGGTAATTGACTATTCACAGATGCATTGCATGGTTCGAGGCAGATTTGTTTATAGATATATTCTGTCTGCAGCTCAATCAGCAGTGTGAGGATAAAAGCGTTCTACGATATGTCTATTATTACTTGGCCAGGATTTTATCTGATACTGGTGCTCAAGGTGTAACCACGGGCGGTGGGATCCCAACTCCAAACTGGGATGCCCTAGCTGACATTGATGCTATCGGAGGGGTCACTCGAGCTGATGTTGTACCAAGAATAGTACATCAGCTCACTATAGAGGCTTCAAATGCCGATCCAGAATGTAATGTGATTTTTAAGATTACTAGCACTCTTCTTTTCGGCTTTGTTTCATCTGGTTAATCTCATGATTGTTGGAGTAGTTTCTAGTAATATGTGTGTACGATTAAAATCACTGCACAAAGTTCTACTTTATAGCACGTACTAAGTACAAACTTGATCCATCTTAAGTACACATGGTCTTTGAAACGGTCAAAGGCTGTGAAGTGAACATGTCTAACAAAATTCGTTATATTATACTTGTGCATCAACAAACAACTCATGTTTATAAGAGCTAGAGAATTTGGAAGCATATGCTTAAAAGGGGAAAATGTAATTGCATTATTTCTCTGTGTATCATTACTTAAATATTAGTGGCCGTTCTTTTGATAGATTCTGTTTATTTGTGTAATCAACGTTGACTTAATTTTTGTTGTTCTTGTTGTTGCTGTAGTTCATGCACGAAGACTGCAAGCTTTGAAGGCTCTTACATATGCCCCATCAACAAATTCTGAAATATTGTCCCAATTGTATGAAATTGTTTTTGGCATTCTTGATAAGGTATGTTGTCGGCCCATCTCACAAAAATGGGCTGGTTATGTTCTGTGAATAGTATATTCTGGCTGGTTATTCTTGTTAGGGGGCTGTGATGTCTGGATCATTCTTGCTTTCCTGGGTCAGGCTGTGATGTAATATTGCATCGAAGTTTCTATTTCTGATAATATGTGTTTCTGTATACTTATTTATTTCTAGGTTGCTGATGGCCCACAAAAACGCAAGAAAGGTGTGTTTGGGACTAAAGGTGGCGATAAAGAGGTAGAGTTTATCTGTTTCAAATATTTTATTTTCTGCATGAAGGCTTGGAATGGTGGAATCCTCTACTTGCTCTCTACTTTCAAACTAGATGGTGTGAAATTGGTGATTTTCCTGATGATTGAGAAATGCATACATATCTACTTCCCAACGTTTATGAGTTATGAATCATCACAGTCATGAACTTTTCTTAATGGTCAACCTTTATGTATGAGAGTGTGTGTATGTATATTCTACTATGGATAGTGGATAACCATTCTAGAGTTTGTCGTAATCTATTGTTTTGAAAGAATTAGCGTGAACCCTACGACCCCATTGAGGTTTAGCACATTCTCACTATTTTCTAGGCTTTATCTATTTATTTCGCGTCTCATTATTGAATTTTGTTTCCTGTTAAAAAATAAAAGGCATGAAAATTGGCCTCAAAATTTGACCTTTTAGGTATTCGTGGTTTAAATCATGCATGCACATTCATTCCTTGGCTTGTGGTCATATGATTTTCTTCATTGAACTGAAATCTTTCTGTCCTTGAGCTAATCCTTGTTTTATTTACTTGTTCCCTTTTATTTTCCAACTTCAGTTCATCATCCGAAGTAACTTGCAATATGGTGCCCTAAGTGCTCTTAGAAGACTTCCATTGGATCCAGGAAACCCAGCTTTTTTGTACCGTGCTGTTCAAGGGTTGGTTTTTTTTCATTCTGGTAGTCAGTTTCTGATTGAATAATTTTCATGATTTTGATTTCCTTATATAACTTCCTCAGGCACCTCTCTATAGTTCTGATGCTGTGGTCATGTATGCATGATTTTGATTGAACAGTTCTATTATAATATTGATCTCATGTCCTTTTTTTATTTGCTTCTCTATAGCTCCGACATTGATTTTTAACTTTTTGTAGCTACTAGCCATGGTATCATTAGAAATTATACCTGTGTCAGTTATCCAAGTCAAGGATCTTTGTGTTTCACTTCAGGGTTTCGTTTGCTGATCCTGTTGCTGTAAGGCATTCTTTGGAAATTCTGTCTGAGCTAGCCACAAAAGACCCTTATGCAGTTGCGATGGGCTTAGGTAATATTGACTTTCTAAGTTTCCACATTCAAATTTTTGTGCACTTGTTATCACTTTTTAATATGAAACAGACCTTTTGTGGTGTTTTATTCTTCTAATGGTTTTAAATTTCCTATTGCAGGGAAACATGCAGAGCCTGGAGGTATTCTTTCAATCTTTGTTAATTTATCCTCTTACTGTATGTAATAATTGTGTCTGTTGTTCTAAGTAGCATGTTTCTAAACAAAACAAAAAGGAATTGTGTTTGCATGTTTTCGATACAAATCATTGATATAATGACAGACTGACTCGGTACCTTTTTCCTACTTTTGTAAAGGCTTGCCTATTGCCAGGAAGAAGAGAAAGAAATCACATATGATTTATTTGTCACAGATATGGCCTGTAGTTTGAAATACAACTTCTAACCATTATCCTTACAAACCATTGACTAGAACAACTGTTTTGTTCATTAGATTATGTGATATTTCCAACTTGGATCCATATATCTTGTTTTTCTGGTCTACTTCTGAAATCAAAGGAGAGAAATAGAGAAAAACAAAAACAACAAAGGAGAGTAGATTTGTACTGTTCCAAGGAGAATAATTTCTGGTCCTGCCTCGTTTATATGGTGTTAAAACATTGTAGTTTAGTACCAATGTTGATTGCCCTTTCTTCTAGTAATTCAAATTATAAAGAAGTTGGTTGTATCAGCATGCTTGAACATTCCTTCTCACTGCATGTTATGATACCTTGCTTGTTCTTGTATATACCAGGGGCTTTACAGGATGTTCTCCATTTGCATGATGTCCTTGCTAGAGTTGCTCTGGCTAGGTTGTGCTATACAATTTCAAGAGCACGAGCATTGGATGGTAACTCTAATTGAAGAACTCTCTCCTTCATATAAATAGATAGATATGTACATACACACATTGTACATATATTTTAATTTATTGTACTTATTTTGGTGTAAACATGATTTGTATCCTTTGTTACTTGTCCATCTGCAGAGAGGCCTGATATTAGATCTCAGTTCAACTCTGTACTCTATCAACTCCTCCTGGATCCCAGCGAAAGAGTCTGTTTTGAGGCAATCTTATGTATATTGGGAAAACAGGATAACTCAGAAAGGTGTGTCTTTGGTTCTGATACTTAATCCCTTCTTCACACAAAAAGTATCGGATGTAAAATTGTTGTATGACCAGTCTTCCTCAGTTCTTTCCGCCTTCTTATTCATCCAGATATCTTTTCTAATAAACATGCTTGGTTCTAATAGGTTTTTTAATGTAGGACTGACGATCGAGCTGCCGGATGGTACCGATTAACTAGAGAGATTCTCAAGTTGCCTGAAGCACCTTCTGTGAAGGATTCCTCCAAAGATAAAGCTCAAAAGACAAGGCGTCCTCAACCCCTCATTAAACTTGTAATGAGAAGGTTTTAAGATCTCTCTCTCTATCTCTGTTGCTCTTTTGTTTTGAGAACTTTATTTTTTATCTACTTTTTCATTTTATTGAAAAAAAAACATTTTTTGATGAAGAATCATAAAAGCATCATACATCAAGACTGAGTCAGAGCTGCTGGAGGCAGAGAGCAACAAACAATAAGCTCAACTGCCACCAAACCAGCACAATCAAAGGATAATCCCTCTGCTTTCTGGTCTAAAACAATAGATGCCAAGAGTGTAATCTTAGTTCCTCAGAAAACAGAGGCCCATTAAGATGCCCAGAACCTAAGTTTCTTCCAAAGCTCTTCCATCTTTGCACCACAACAAACCCTAAACATCCTTCTATTTCTTTACATCCAGATAACCCATGTCATAACTATCACACTGCAACCCCAGAACTTTGGCATCTTTTTTTGTGCCAAAAGCAAAAGGTTTCTTAACAGATCAATCACCCCAGCCTCCTTAAACTACTTTTGCCATGAAATAAAGCTGCTTTACGATGTCCCAAATACATTATCAACACTCCCCTGTGACATGGACATACCAAACCTGAAACAGCTGCTTGGTCTTCTCTGTTGATAATTGATGTTGAGAGGTTGTTCATGTAGCTTGTTTTCATGTATAGCATTCTGGTTGAGCTTGATAGTTTCTTAATGGTTTGTCTTTTTAAAAACTGTCTATATTAATTCAATTATTTGAACTCCCTGATTTTGTTTCAGATTGGAGAGTTCTTTCCGAAGTTTTTCTAGGCCAGTACTCCATGCAGCATCAAGAGTTGTGCAGGAGATGGGAAAGAGTAGGGCTGCTGCATTTGCTCTAGGCATACAGGATATCGACGAATCAGTGCATGTTAACACATTTTCTGAGACTGTTGATTCACGTGAGATAGATAGCAGTGAAGCCTCACATCCTGAGAGTAATTCTTCCTACTTTTTTGTTTTGATAGAAGTTCTTCTAACTTTTCATTTACAATCTTGCATAGCGTCTTTCATTTATGTTCC
The DNA here is from genome assembly GCA_010134655.1 of Fragaria nilgerrensis. Lineage (NCBI taxonomy): Eukaryota > Viridiplantae > Streptophyta > Magnoliopsida > Rosales > Rosaceae > Fragaria > Fragaria nilgerrensis. The sequence continues at coordinate 209,303 of CM020980.1, forward strand.
ATCTTTATCATATATTCTGAAATATCAGTTAATTGAATTTCTTTTGGATAGATTAGGGATTAAATCACTGAGAGTGTAGATTTTTCTGAAGAGAAATGATTATTGTTTACGAGGAAAATAGATAACAAAGAAGAGAAGTGGTCAAGGAAGTCTGCAAGAGCAGCGAGTACAGAATAGTATGAAGCTGAATAATTAAATAAGCAGACTTCCAATCTTCAACCAAAGTGCGTCAACTCACTGCTGCTTCCATCTGACAATAATAATGTAGAGAACGGTCCTAATACCGCCCAAAAACCAGACTAAACTTGATTACTCAAACATAATGCCAGAAATGTGCACGCTAAAGAAGATTTTACCTCTCCGCTCTTTTCATAAATTAAAATTTGACCGAGTGGGATAAAACAGATCATAGGAAGTAACTATGCAAACGGTCTTTGCATTGAACTAAAGTCCTTGGATTAATACAGGCTTTATATTGTTTGCTTTCACTTTACTTATCCGGTACATTCAAGGGGGTGAATAATTGGTATTGTGGATCCTAATCTGATTGTATTCTTTGATTTCTTTTCCACTACCTTTTTCATTTAATTGTTTTACATATAGGTATCCGAAGAACCTCCTCCTTATCTACTGGGGTAGGTGGCAAGGATACAATTGCTAGTTTGTTGGCTTCATTAATGGAAGTTGTGCGGACAACCGTGGCATGTGAGTGTGTTTATGTTCGAGCTATGGTTATTAAGGCATTGATCTGGATGCAAAGTCCACATGATTCGTTTGATCAACTAGAATCTATAATTGCATCAGAGCTTTCTGATCCAGCTTGGCCAGCCACGCTCTTGAATGATATTTTACTCACTTTGCATGCTCGGTTTAAGGTATGTTGTAGAAATGAAAGTATCTCATGGTGGGCAATTTATTAAGAACTTCATATGTACAGATATCTACAAATTTAAAATGAATTAGTTTTAACCAACTTAACTAACGTGTTCCCTGCTGCTTACATGCTAGGGTAGTTGTTTCTGTTGAAACTGATTTATGTTTACTGATTTCCACTTGTAGTCTGTTTCGGTTATATATATGACTAAATCTTCTCTTAAAATAATGAGAACTCAAAATTTTGTGATGAGTGGTACACCACTTATAAGTTGGGATCAAATAAGACATGGTTTAGCCTTCGAAAGTTCATTAATAGATGCATCACAAAAAAAAAAAAAAAAAATCAAGAACACCTAGAATTCAGATCAAAGGAGACCAGAACAACTTGCTGTTCTATACAATCAAGGTTTCAGGCTATTCTAACCCTACACAAGTTGTCAATTTGTCAAATGACAGGCTAATCCAAAAGACATGATGTATTGTTGATTGGGAGTAGAGATAATTTGAAGATATGGTGGAGGATGCGGATCTATTTTAGTTTTAGCTTCTTTCTAGTATCATATGGAAAAAAAATGTTTAAGGAGGCAGGAGTGGATTGATCAAATGCTTATTGAGGATTGATTGTTTAGTAAACATTAATGTGCTTTTGGAGAGGGTAAAAAGGCGAAAATTCTTTGGGGATGCGGAGTGTTAGCCGTAGTCTTGGTAGTATGGATTCACATATATGAGTGTTATGAGCGCACATGTGTGCAAACATCAATAATTTTTGCTGCTTTAAGTATATGGCTGAATAAAATTGCCCTGTTGCGTAAAAAAATTTATGGACCAGCCCTGTTGCATAAATGAGTATCAACACCTCCATGTTTGACTGATCTTTAGGTTAGTGCAAGAAATTGATGATGCACAAGGATGTCTAAGCTAACTCTATTGCTAGCTCTACTAAATAAGCTCTTCAATCTTATTTCATTTTAATAACTTCTATTACAGTTCTGATCTATTTAAAAGAAACTTTAATTTGTTTGATTAGGCAACTCCAGATATGGCCGTCACTCTTCTTGAAATTGCAAGGATCTTTGCAACTAAAGCTCCGGGGAAGATCGATGCTGATGTACTACAACTACTATGGAAGGTATTTTTTTATCCTTAATCATCACCTCCGACTTTTATTATGATCAAAGGTCCATCATATGTTTTTCTCCATTTTCTATTTTTATTTTCTTAAGCAAGTTTTGTTTCACTGGAATTTTAGTCTACTTGTTTGTTTTTTAGAAATTTTTTTTCCACCTTTTTTCATGTTTCTTGTAACCACAGTTACAGTTTCTTGACTTAGATTCGTTTTCACTTTCATACAATTGACTTATGATGATAAGGTGCATTGCCACACTTGGATGAGCTAGGGTCCAGTAGATCTTACTTTTGTCAGTCAGTCATGCTGCACATTACTAATCATAATTCAAAAAAGTTACTTTTGCTGATAGCATGTGGGGTGTGCTTGTATATATCTGGGGTCCAATAACGTAAAATGGAGCTGAAACCTTGAGATTTCTATATTTGTTAACTTCAAAGTTTTGATTTTGTCTCAGTTACTGAAATCACCCAACAGAAACTGGGGAAGTGACATAAATTTTATGTGATGCTAAATCATTTTGGCATAGAGAAAGACCATTAAAACCTTTTTGCATGTGTCTGACATGTGGACTTGTGGCTTTAGACTTGAGATAAGGGATCATATATGCGAATAATTGTCTTTCCATGTACAAGGATTAGTTTTAAACAGTCATTTTGTATAGTAGTTTTCACTTGGTCATTTCAGCACAGAAGTTGTCTTCCATTCTCTTTTTCAGCTTCTTCTTTTCTTTAGCATTGCCATTCAAAGCTTGTGAATTTCTCTCGCAAATATTTCCACAGCTTCTTAATTAGTGGTGGATCAGAAGTTCCGAACCAATCTTTGCTCCTGCAAAGTTTATTTGGAACGTAAATCCCCCAATAAGGTGAAGATTTTGGGTTTGCTTGTGGCACAGGGGAGGACGAATACATATGATGTTCTTCAAAGGAGAAGACCAAGATGTTGTTTTTCTCCTCTCTGGTGCATTTTGTGGAAAGTTCAGGGGGAAAGTGTTGATCATATTTTTGTGCACTGTGAAGTTGCTAATTTCTTATGGAAGAAGTTATTTAGGGAGGCAAGAGTGGACTGGACCGCTCCATAGGGAGGAGTGCTTGCTAAAAGAAAATACTTCAGCTTTTGGTAAAGGGAAGAAGGCCAGAATCCTTTGGGGTTGTGGGGTGCTAGCTGTAGTTCGGATGATGTGGATGGAAAGAAACAAAAGATTATTTGGAACCTACAAAGTGGTGGAGAGGGAAGACCTGTGGGAGATTTGGGCATCGTTATGGGCTTCTACTTCTAAGGCTTTTAGGAATTATATTCTTTCTTCCATTATTCTTAACTGGCAAGCAATTGTAATTTAAGCCCCAAAGCCCTGAGCTTTGAGTTAGCATTAGCAGATGGGCTGCTAAACCTCTATCCCTAGCTACCCTCTTCCGCTATCTAAAGTGAACTCCTTGTACATTACTTATTTTTTCAATAAAAGCTGTTTTCATTTCTTTTTTTCTTTTTTTTTAAAAGAAGGTATTATCGTTTCCACTCAACTTTGAGATTTAATGCCGGGGCTCGTACATCCATAGAGTTAATTGTAAATTATCATATTGATTTTTAATATGGTTCTACATGTTGTCTAGATTTTGCTGGTACTCATGTAAACATTGTCCATATGTTGCTCTTCAACTGGTATATGTTTTGGTCTGATTGTTTGCTGTTATTGACACTTGTAGACTTGTCTTGTTGGAGCTGGTCATGATGGGAAACATACTGCATTAGAAGCAGTTACCATAGTTCTTGATTTACCACCACCACAACCTGGGTCAATGTTGGGGATTACATCAGTTGACAGGGTATCTGCTTCTGATCCAAAGGCAGCTCTGGCTTTGCAGAGATTAGTACAAGCTGCAGTAAGCATCTTAATGACCATTAGATGCTTCTTTTGCTTCTCTTCAATTTTATTCATTAAATAACATGCATGATTTCCATCTTTATTGAGTTTAGGTATGGTTTCTTGGAGAAAATGCAAACTATGCTGCTTCTGAATATGCTTGGGAATCCACAACCCCTCCTGGTACAGCATTGATGATGCTAGATGCAGATAAGATGGTTGCTGCGGCCAGTTCCCGCAACCCTACTCTAGCTGGTGCATTGACTAGGCTACAGAGGTGTGCATTCAGTGGCAGCTGGGAGGTATTAGCTTCTACTCAGTGTCAGCCCTTTTCCTTTTCTTTTACTTTGACAGAAACTGAAACAAAACCAACCTCTATCAATAGCGATAGAGTTAAATATGAGTTTCACCTCCTCCTGTATGTGTCTGAATATGGTGGGTAGGGGTTGTAATGATTAGTTGAGTGCATATTTCCGAAGCATTGGTATATTGTTATGGTAGTTTTGCGACCAGGATTGATTGGAACTCTCATTAACCGACTTTTCTTTGAATAATTTTTCTCCCCTCAACCATATTTTGGTGCTGTCTGTTAGAAAGTAGAGCATCAACCAAAAAGCATCGGTAATGGGTGGTGAGGACCAAGACCTTTTATATTATTATGCATGGCTTAGAATTCCTGATGTAGAATTCTCCTTTCTCCAAAACCCCTCTCTTTCCCCCGCTCCTCTCTCTCTCTCTCTCTCTCTAGGTCGGACCTCACATTTGTGTGGCTGATATGGGACATGTATGTAGATCTCCCATGGCGCTACTGCATATCTCCGTGAACGTGGTTGGAATGAATAGCTAATTGCACGACACCTAAGAATTTATTGTTTATTATGCAAGGCTTAGAATCTGACTGTGGAGTTCTACAGTCTCCAGCTCTATCAGAATGAGTTTCCTATACAAAAAGAACAACAAAATTATCAATCACAGAATCCCCTCGGCTCATGTGCATGGTGCATTGTTTTTTCTTTTGTGTCTTGCAATGTCTACTTTTTTATGTTGCAGTAGAAGTAGGCATTAATAAAAGAATTTTCAGGAGTAGAAAAGGTTAGGAGGGAAGGATAAGACAGGACAGATCAAGAAGCAATGATAAACAGGTCTTAACCGTAAGTCAATGGCCATAAATATGAGGTTTATTCTGAGGTAGACAGTAACAATGCCTAGATATATGAAAATACATCAAATTGACAAGGATAGGTAAGAAATGATATACATCCAAGTGATGGATGAAATATAGTCACCCTCAGGTTGCATTAAAAACATTGCATTCAATTAAGATATGTTACTCTTTTAAGTTTTAACTTTATTTTTTATTTTTTACTTTATTTTTATTTTTATAACCTATTGGTTATTTGATTCTCCAGGTTCGGATCATTGCTGCTCAAGCTCTCACAACTATGGCAATAAGATCTGGTGAGCCTTTTAGGCTACAAATATATGAATTTCTACACACTATAGCTCAGGGCGGAGTACAGTCTCAGTTTTCTGAGATGCATCCCAGTAATGGAGAAGACCAGGGAGCTAGTGGAACAGGCCTCGGAGTTCTAATCAGTCCCATGATAGAGGTTCTTGATGAAATGTATAGGGCGCAAGATGATTTGATCAAGTAAGCAGTTTTTTCTTCAGTTGAGTCAGTTCTATTTAAAGTATTCATACTAATTTGTTCTGTGGGTCAATAGGGAAATGCGCAACCATGATAACGCTAATAAGGAATGGACAGATGAAGAGCTCAAGAAACTCTACGAAACCCATGAAAGGTTGCTTGATCTTGTTTCTCTGTTTTGTTATGTTCCAAGAGCAAAATATCTGCCTTTGGGGCCAATAAGGTATGGAATCTCTTTTTTATGTCTTTTACTGTTAGTATTTATGTTCAATCTGTCTTTTATTTCATGTATATATGCGGTTTGAAAAAAAAAAAAAAGACTTCAAGGGAGCTTTGTATTGGTGATGTGGCCACTACTACGATGTAGTAAAAACTGTTAAATATTACCCTTAGCTATATAAGAGACAAGCCACACAGATTGTCAGTTTATATTTGTTCTTAAGAATCTTGAACAAAAAGAACTGTGACAAATTTCTACAAATATCTTGTAGGGTGACTTATGTGATTCCCAGTCCTGTTACTGATATTATGTGTTAAATAAACTTTGTTTAATACCCTTTACTGTTAGGGTTTCATCAGTTCAGTCCCTTGGCTACTAATTTCATCAGAAAAGTCCATGCACTCTCAATTCCCACCCAATAGGTCCATTCCATCAATACTCTGTCAAATTTTGGTGTTGGCGTGGAAAGGGTCTTCTGTTCTGTTATCAGAATTTGATAGAGTAGTGATGGAGTGGACCTATTGGGTGAGAATTAAGAGTGTAGAGACTTATCTGATGAAACCATTACAGTAGCAGAAATTACTGGTTTGCTCTGTAGCCCTGGTCTTTAATAGACTTTCTTGTCCACCTTTTTTGTTTCATTCTTATTGTTCACTGAATTCTGTTTCTCGTTGAAAAAAGTAAAAATAATCACTTTTATGAAGCATTAACTGTCAGATGATAGCTGTGAGACAGTGATGAGTGTGAAATGAAATTTAGTAGTGCATGTCGTTTATTGGTACGGGTTTCAGTTTTTTCTCTATCTGGATTTCTTATCCTCTTTTGTTCATCCCGCTTCTCAATCTTATGGCAGTGCAAAACTTATCGACATCTATCGCACCAGGCACAATATTAGTGCATCAACTGGTTTGAATGATCCAGCAGTTGCTACAGGAATTTCTGATCTTATGTATGAATCTAAACCAGCAGCAGTAGAGTCCAATGTGCTTGATGATGACCTTGTAAATGCTTGGGCAGCAAACCTTGGTGATGATGGACTTTTAGGAAATAATGCACCGGCAATGAGCAGGGTAACAAATCATTTTTGTTTTAATAATGTAGTCTGAACTTTTAGTATCTTTTAAAATTATGTAGAAGGATACAATAAGGGGGTTGAAATAGGTGTCCCCTTTGTAACAACCACACCCTTCCATGAAATTTTTTCTAATGGACGTGCATGAGGGGGGGGGGGGGGGGGGGGGGTGATTTCTAAAAAGGGGAGCCAATTATTTTCTTTGTACTTAAATGAACTTGTTGATTCAAGGTACCAGATCAACCAGAACTAACCTGAAGTTACATGGTCAGTCTAATTCTAGGATTTCCATTTAGTGGCCCATATGCAACTAGTTGCTACAAGGATAGAACGATACGCAAGAAAAAACATGGTTGACCCTGTGTGACTAGGATCAGCCAGAATTGAAGATGTGAAATGGTGTCAGGTTTCATTTCATTCTTCTTGGGAGTACACAGATGTGGTCAAAATTTTGAAATTAGGATCAAATCTGACTTGCCTGTAGTGGGTAGCTTAGTATTTCAGTCCTCTGGAAGCAAGTCTGAAGATGAGTGCAAGAGGCGGCTTGCCGCACATGGCATGCAGGAAGAGTTATGGTATCTTATTTGTGTGCTATCATAAAGGGTTATGCTTATAACACATCCTTAATGCCAGAGGAAGAAAAAAGGTGTAGAGTGCATGTTGCTGATTATCCAGGAATCTCACTATGTAGGTAATAGTGGATCAACTTAAGTCACATTCTGCAGAACAAAACAAAAGGTTTGAGAGGATTTTTTTGGGCCTAGCTCAGAAGTTGTTGGCAGGTCCAATATTGTGAATGGTACTTTGCATAGATGATTAATTAAAGGTCTTCTCTTGAGAAGCATATCTTATATACTATAGTTAAGAGTTTTTAGCTTCTCTTTTGCTAAGTATTTTCAGCTCACAGTAGATTGCCTCGATGCACCCTGAGTGATGAATACTTCACATCTGCTTCTTGTTAGGTTAATGAATTTCTTGCTGGTGCTGGAACTGATGCTCCTGATGTTGATGAAGAAAACATAATCTCTAGGCCATCAGTTAGTTACGATGATATGTGGGCAAAGACGCTTTTAGAGACTTCAGAACTGGAGGTATGTTTCTTTATACTATTCATCAATTGGCACTGCATGCAATACTGCTGGAGTAGCAATGTATCTAAAAGGGTTGTAACTAATTATAATCAATTAAATTGCAGGAAGAGGATGCGAGGTCATCCGGGTCATCTTCCCCTGAATCAACAGGCTCAGTTGAAACTTCCATATCATCCCATTTTGGGGGAATGAATTACCCTTCACTTTTCAGTTCACGGCCGGTATGAGATGCGTTAATTATTTTTTGCTCTATTTCATACATTTTATTAATCCATGGTTCTGATTTTTAAGTTCACATGCTTCGGATGTGCTATTGTTCTATTACCAGGCTTGATTATTTAGGCTCTAGAACTGTTATACTGTAACTAGTTCTCAGGTGGTGTTACTCTAACAACAACTAGCCTCTATAATTGTAGTTCCCAATGCGTATAAAACAAATCATATTATAGTGCACACTGCGTGCATTATATTATGAGCTATAGTCTACTTTCATGTGTGCATTAAAAATTTAAAATTGCCGGGCCTTTGAATTGATTTGACAGTGGGACTCTATAGAGGGGCTGGTACCAGTTAAATTAAATTTTAAAGAGGAGAAATTGGGAAACCCTTGAGGTCAAAAGATGTATGGCTGACTTTTGCTTTGAGCCTTTGTTTTGAAGTAGAAGAAATGTATCATCTGAGAACAAATCTCCTTTAGGTTCTGTAAGAAAAATAACAACAGAATGTGTTATGAATGTCTATTCTTTGTTTAAAGAGTCGTAAAGGATCAAAGCTTTAGGGTTACAATTCTTTTTTGTGGAACATGCTCCATGTGTAACCTGTCTTGTGAAGGGTCAAGTAATAGCTCTGATACTTGTTGCCTAATTGATCCATGGATATTACTGGTTGCTAATGGACTTTTCCTTGACATACAGCATCTTCCATATATTTAATGTTTGGTTGATTAATCATTTTGTAACAGGAGAGGTCTGGAGGAAGCAGATATAACAATCCATCTATGGGGGGTCCCTCATTCAGTGAGGGTTTAGGATCTCCAGTAAGTTCTCATTGCCTCTCACATATCTAGATCCTTATCCTCTGGTTCTGTCAAAATTCTGAGTCTTCCATCTTTTACCAGATTAGAGAAGAGCCTCCGCCATACTCGTCACCTGCCACGCAAAGATTTGAGTCGTTTGAGAATCCCCTAGCTGGATCCCAGAGTTTTGGATCCCAAGATGACGAACGTGTTTCTTCTGGAAATCCTCAACATGGAACAGCACTTTATGACTTCACTGCTGGTGGAGATGATGAGGTAATGAGCTCCTAATGATCCACACTGTCCTTAAAAGTATTTTTTTGATCCAAGGGTGTCTCATTTCTAACCTGTCAGCAGGTATATATTTGTATAGAGCAATGATCCTATGAAACAAATGCTTACTGGATGATCGTCTGCCTTCTCATATGGCAAAAATATTGCTGTCTTTTCTCAGTCAAATTAGTAGGTCATTTTGAGTGCAAACATGGAGGTGGCTAATATGGTGTTCTGTTCATGCAGTTAAATTTAACATCCGGAGAGGAGGTTGATATTGAGTATGAAGTGGATGGCTGGTTTTATGTAAGTATACAGGGTGCATAGGGTTAAATAATATTTGTGGCTTGTCAATGCTCCAATATCTAGAAAGCAAGATTTCATCTATTTATCTCCTTTATTATTCATTTATTATTATTGTTAGTATCATTAGTTTTGCCACTATGACCTCACCACATCTAGACATAATTCACTGCTAGCAAAGAGCGAAGTTGGTTCCTATGGGAATTCATATTCTTGATTACTAGGTATAGGTTCAGAAACATAAGGTTGTATTGTACTCGGTCTACCGTCTATGTATCTTGTTACCTAACCAAAAGTTCTGTGCCAAAATTAAGGTGATCACCTGGACCCTGAGTAGTAAAAGTTTCTACACCCTGAATTGCAACTGTTCAGTTTTGCTGTGATCTTAGTTTTTCTGACGTTTTCATTTAGTTATATATTTACCGTTTGGACTCGTTTTCTGCATAGTGCTCCTTTCAAGTGAGGCAACAAATGGCGCTAATGTGTTGGGCCATACTTGACATTTTTGCAGGTAAAGAAGAAACGCCCTGGGAGAGATGGGAAAATGGCTGGTCTGGTCCCAGTCCTCTATGTTAGTCAATCTTGAATCTTGATATGCAGATTGACCTGCTATTCTTGGTTTTGCACTGTCTTATGTTAGGCAGTGGGCTTGATTGCGCTATGCTTGGGAGTTTGAATCTCCAGATTAGTGCCACTAGTGAATCTCCTAGCACATCCACATTTTTTTAGCAGTGGGAGTTCCATGAGAGTTAACCAGGATATTGGTCCATTGTTTATAGTTCTTGATTGTATTATATGTTCACGTTGCTATACTAGTGATTTCAGATTCATATAAGCCATTTAAGTTTTTTCTCAAATATTAGAAGTCTTGTCAAAAACTTCGAAAGTTATATTATACACCTAACCGGCATTTATTATTCATGAAATTAGAATCTTTGAGAAATTTGACAAAGTGTCTACGTACGTATATGGTGGCTTAAGATTTACTAATGGTATGTGTATGTTTAAGGGACTTGTTTAAAAAAATCCATTGATTAGAAAAAGTGACGAGTTTCTGCTCAAAGCAGACAATTTTTTTTTTGTTTTGACAAGAAATGAAATACTTTTATTGATATACTTAAAAAAATCAATACTCACGCCTATAATAGATATTACAAATCTAATGACAAAATACACATGCGAATTACATTTAAAAATACAAAAGTTACAAATTTAATAAAATGTTTATTTGTCGATTCAATGGTGATTTTGGTTTTTGACAGGAAATTCATGCCCAATGACTCAGACCGACATATAAAATGGTGAACATGTTGGGCTGATCCATCAGTCTCTCTCGTTTCCCAAGCCTATTGCCAATTACCCAGATTCCTTCTTTACCTGCAGCAACCATATACCCAGTCCAAATTGTAATCTCCCAAAGTTATCACCTCATCTTGCTAGAGAAGCCATGAGACTAGTCAAGAAGCATCTTCCTCCCTCTTAAACAATGAGCGCACAAATCTCATTCTTTCTCGTCCACCTTGTTCTGCGATTTGTTCCATCGCAACTATTTCAGCTGCAATCCGCACAACTTTCACTTTCTCCCAAAAACCCATCGCTCAAATAAGTTTTCTTTTCCTTGAAGTTGGGACAGAAATCGTGCATAAAGTGAAAGGGAAGTGTTTTACCCAAACAATGAAATGCTTTGAATCACCACAACACTCTTCGTCCATGTCTCTATAAGAAGGGAAGCTAGGACCTAAAAATGTATCATCGAGCAAAACCCAGATAAGCCTAGACACAGCCTTCAAGCTGATGGGGGGGTACCCTATCAATGGAATCAGAGGAGGAAAGAGCTAAAGCTAACAAAAAAAATGGAAAGAAAGGAATAGATTCATAATTTGATGGCTGCCCACAAACCCTAGAACAACCATATAAAGCTTTACAACTGACAATAGGATGCAACACGTGGTCGACATCCATCGGTTTGAAGGAAAACCCTAATACAATCTAATTGACATAATTAATGGAACTACTGTATTAATTAATGAGAGCACGGCCCAACCCATGCCAAGACAACCATAACTTAAGCCCAGCAGGAGAACATCGGGTCTGATTCATATCATTCCATCCCTCTGCCACAAAACTTGTCCTCAAGTTCTGAGAGATTAAAACTAAAATTTTGGGGTATCGTTGCATGATTTCATCTGCCATCTCCCATGTGGCTTCTTCCAAAGTTGTTCTCATCCAATGCACACGCCATTGAGTTGCAGCTGCGCCCCTCATTTTCACCATTCGAGTCTGCAACACTTTTTTAGCAGCCCACTTCAGTGCGGAAGCATCACTGATGTTTGGTAACTCAGCCTCTGCTGTAACAACATCCCCAATTTTCTTCTTGAAAAACGACACATGAAAAACATTGTGTATCCTTGCTGATGCTGGCAACTACAATTTATATGCCACCTCTCCAACTCTTTCAACAACTTGAAACATACCATAAAACTTAGAAGTCAACTTGTGAAATGTTGAGCTGCTCATTGAGTTTTGTCTATGTTGAAGCTTTAAATATACCCAATCCTCAACTTGAAAAGTTCTTTTAGAGTGGTGTCTGTCATGCTGCATTTTCATCCGAACCTGAGCTTGTAGTAAGTTTCTCTTGATCAAGGCCAACAACTCATCTCTACTCCTCAATTGAGAGTCAACTTCAGCTACTGAGGTGGAACCAGGTATATATGGCCTGATGGTGGGAAGGGGGAATCCAAAGATAGCTTTGAAGGGAGTCACCTTCAATGCTGAGTGATAGGCTCAAGAGTGCGATTGAGGTTTTATGTTTGACCATCTGTTTAAGGATGATAAGCAGTGGATTTGCTAAGAGTGGTGCCCTACAGTTTGAAGAACTCCTCCCAAAATAGACTCATGAATATGGGGTCCCTATCCGAGATAATAACTTTAGGCATTCCATGTAATCGAAAAATCTCAGTAACAAACACACTTGCAAGAGTGGCAACAGTATAAGGGTGAGAGAGTGGGATGAAATGGGCTACTTTGGTAAGTTTATCAATGACAACCCAAATGACAGTTTTACCTTGAGATTTTGGGAGCCCCTTAATGAAATCCATGGTGATAGTGCCCCATGCCCTTGTTGGGATGGCAATTAGCTGCTGAAGGCTTGGAGGTTTAATGGTCTCGTAGTGGTTTTACTGACAAATAGTGCAGTTTGCTATAAACTCTTTCACATCCTTTTGTAACCCTGACCATGCAAAATTCTTGTAGATCCTTTTGTAGGTGCGAGAACGGCCAACATGGCCTCCTATGAGCCCACAATGGAACTCTTGTATGATGCGTTGCCTCCAGTTGTTAACAGCAAGGACAAACACTTTCCCTTTGTACATGCGCTGAGCATTTGACATGGAAAAACATTTGTGGCTAGTAGGATTAGCCTGGAGTTCTCGGAGCAGCTCTACCCACTTAGGATCAGTGAGAGAAGCCTGTTGTATTTCTTTCAGAAACTCATAAATTGGGTTGGAGGTACCTGTGATGGCTTGAAGAGCTACTGATCTGGATAAAGCATCCGAAGCAGCATTGTTTTTCCCTTTCTTATATTTAATGGAGTAATTGTAACCAAGCAACTTTAGCAACCACTTCTATTATGCCGGAGTAGTCACTCTTTGGTTGAGAAAGTGTTCAATTGTTTTGTGATATGTGTAGATGGTGAAATGGTGTCCCAATGCTGAACTGTTGTCACAACCGCCAACATTTCTTTATCATATACTAAGAGTGAGAGATGTCTTTGAGAAAGAGCTTTACTCATGAAGGCAACGGGATGGCCTTCTTGAGCTAGCACTGCTCCCACTCCCAAGTCAAATGCATCACACTCAACAGTGAAGGGCCTTGAAAAATCTGGGAAGGCTAAGACACGTGTAGTAGTGAGTGGCTTCTTAAGCTTTTCAAATGCAATTGTTGCCTTCTCACTCCATTTGAACCCTTCATTCTTCAGTAAGCAAGTCAAGGGCCTAACAATCAACCCAAATCCTTGCACATACTTACAGTAATACCCTGCATGGACAAGAAATCCTCGCAGCTCCTTGACTGATTTAGGTAGAGGTCATTGTTTCACACACTCAATCTTAGCAGGGTCGACCCTTACACCGTCTTTGCTGATTACATGCCCCAAATACTCCTTATGAAACTCCAAAGTTGCACTTGCTTTCTTTGACGACCAAAGAGTGTTGTCTGAGAGTTTCCAGCACCATCTTCAAGTGTTGTAAATGAGCATCCAAAGAAGGACTATAAACAAGGATATCGTCAAAGAAAACCAACAGAGACTTCCTTAGTAGAGGACGGAGCACATCATTCATGAGGGCTTGGAAGGTCGAAGGAGTGTTGGTGAGACCAAACGACATCACCAGTAATTCATAGTGACCGGTATGTGTTCTGAAAGCTGTTTTTGGAATATCTTTTTCTGCCATCTGAATCTAGTGATAACCAGCTCTAAGATCCAACTTTGTGAAAATGAATGAGCCATGAACTTCATCGATTAACTCATCTACTACCGGTATGGGGTACCTATCTTTGATTGTAGCTGCATTTAGAGCCCTATAGTTGACACAAAGCCTACATGTTCCATCATTTTTCTTAATTAATAACACTGGAAAAGAGAATGGACTATTGCTTGGTCTTATGACTCCACTCTCAAGCATTTCTTGCACTATCTTTTCAATTTCGGTCTTCTGAAAATGAGGGTATCGGTAGGGACACACATTGATTGGAGCTGTGTTTGGGATCAACTCAATTCGATGGTCATGGGCCCTTGAAGGGGGTAGGGACTTTGGGGTAGCAAAAACATCTAGATATTGAGATAAGAGGTTTTGGATGCCAGGATGTACAACTTGCGTTTTCTCTATAGTAATTAAGGGCTGCACCTTCACTAACACTACTTCCCTCTCTTTTTTCAACAACCTGGCCATACTCTAGCAGCTTACAAGTGAAGCTTGTGGTGTGCTAATACCCTTCAAGCAGTATATTGCACCTTGGAGCTGAAATCACATCATCATAGTCTCAAAATTCCAAATTATGTCACCAAGTGTTTTCAACCAGCTTGCTCCCATCACTACTTCACATCCTAAGACTGGTAACACATAAAAATTAGCATTCAAGGTTAGTTGTTGTAGCGTAATCTCTAGGTTTACCTGCCCCTTGGTATACATAGTTGCTCCACGAGCCAACCTCACTTTCAGAGGCTTAATTTCAACCACCTTGTGCTTAGAAGTCTTGAGAGCTGCTGGGTGTACAAAATTATGAGAAGCTCCTGAGTTGATGAGTACGTACATGAACTTCTTTGCTCAAGATCTTACCCTTGAGCTGCATAGTGGAAGTTAAGCTTCCATCTCCCATGGCTCTCAACTCAACCTCTTGTTCAGCTTTAACAGGTTCCACTTCCACAACTTCAATAACGTCAGGGAGTGGTGGTTGCACTCCTTCATCTTGCATCACTTCCATGACCATGATAGCTTGGCCACGCCTGCAATTATTTACAGGGTGAAAAATCTCATCACAAAAGAAGCACTGGTTCCGAGAACGCCTCTCCTGGTACTCCGCTTGCGTAAGCCGCCGGTTTCCGCCCACATTTCTTACCATCACCGGATTGGGTGGGGCTTGAACTCGTTGAGGTCCTTGAATGAGGGGCCTGTGTTGTACCCCTGGATTGAGCTCGGGTCCTCGGCTAGCTACTGCATAGTGAGTACGAGAAGAACTCCTAGAAAGTGAAGCATTGTTCTCAAACAACTTTGCAAGCTCACAAGTTGCATAGAGTTGTTGGTCTATGAGCTTTCACACTGATTCGTATGTGTTCTTTAAATCCTTCTATGAAAAAACACAACAATGCATGTGAAGAGAAGCTTGGTGCACGTCTTGATAACTTGGTAAATTGGTCCATATACGCATCCACTGAACCCACCTCAGTGATACGTGCAAGAGCAACCTGATATTCTCCATAGTTATGCACACAAACACCCTCATCAACAACTCTGACAACCCTCTCCATGAGTGTAGAAACTCCTGTCAAAACATAAACCATCAGTCGGCTGCTTTATCTACCAAGTGTATTGCAGCTATAGCAAGCTTGCACTCCTCTAGCACTTGATAGAATTCAAAGTATTGCTCAACCCTATGCAGCCATTCAATGGGGTCTCCACCCCCAAATGAGGCTAGCTCCAACTTCATTTGGCGCATAGAAGGCAAGGTGGGATCATAATATAAGTGTTGCTGGCCAAAATTAGGGTTTGGAGGCTGGTATCCATTGAATTGATTGGTAGCATCAATGTTGGGCGGAGGATTTGGAGTTTGAGTAGTGGTAGCATAAGTGGTTTGTGTTTGATGGTAGGTTTGTGCTTGAGGGTAGGACATGGGAGGAGTATGGTGGGAAGGCAAGGGGGGTCTAAAAGAAGCAGCATTAGGGTGAGGGTCACTGTTGTGCATATGGAGCTGGGAAAAAAGGTGCACAGTATTGCACATGGGTTTGCCGGCCCCGAGAGCAAGGTAAGGGTTTGAACCTTAGGTCATAGCATGATTCCCACCATCAATATGTTGAAAAAATAGAAAATGACAACCTACTATCATAGACAGTTGTAAAACATAAAAAAACCATCTTGCAACAGATTTAAACAAATAAGGACATAAGCCCAGGCCCACAATACATAGTATCACGCCATGTCAGCAATTTTTTAGGTAAAATACCCAAAAAAAATCTTTTTTTAAATATCTACAAAACTGCCACTGCCTCAACTAAAAATACCCTAACTAAAAATATCTTCTCTCTCTTTCTCTGATTTCAGATTTGATTCTCTCTCTCTCTCTCTCTCTCTCTCCCCCCCCAAAACTTCAAGAAGCTTCTGCTCTACCATTTGAAGAAGCTTGTCAGCTCCGATAAGCTCATCAAGTCAAAAGCTCCTACAAGATCCCCTTCGCTAAGTCCCTCGCAGCTCCATACGCTGCTGCTCCAGTGAAGAAGAAGCCCGCCGTCGCGGCCAAGCCCAAAAAGAATAAGGAGTGAGAGGCTGCTACTGTTCGTTTTTTTCTTTCCATATTTGCTCCATGTCCCATTTCCAAATTAGAGTTGGGTCTGTTTGATTTGATTCAATAATGATCATGATTTTGTTTGGGAAACTTGTATTGATTTTAGGCAAATTGGTGTATTTGTTTCAAAATATTTGATTACCTTTTTTTGGGTTTTTAAGCACAATGGGAGTTATGCACATAAGGTGTTTGATGAAAGTCTTCAATGAGGTTTTGTTATACAAAACCCTTTTACATGTTGATCATCTAATTGCTACTGATTCAGTAATCATGATGTGGGAATAAATCCATTTTTGCACATTAGAATAACAATTTATAGACAAGATAATCTAATGAAGTTTATATTAATATGTGTTAATTAAGCTACTATTTATTGATTTCACTAAATACATGCTACTGTATTTTTTGAAAGTTGATGCTACAACACTAGCTGAGTCACTAAAAGCTTGCTACTGCTTCACTGGTAATACCTTGTTACTGTATTTTTGGAAATAGTTGCTAGTCTTGCTACCAACTAATTGAGCCACTAAAAACATGCTGCTGCATTTTTTTGAAAATAACTGCTACTACATTAGCTAAGTCACAAAAAGCCTGCTACTATATTTACTAAAAATAGCTTTGCTACTGCATTTACTGGAAGTAGTTGCTACTATATCGGCTGAGCCACTGAAAACATGCTACTACATTTATTGGAAATAGCTGCTACTGTATTTATTGGAAGTAACTGCTACTACACTAGCTGAACCACTAAAAACCTGTTATTACTGTACGTATTGAAAATAACTGCTACTTCATTAGCTGAGCCACTGAAAACTTGCTACTGCACTTACTAAAGCTGCTACTACACTAGCTGAACCACTAAAACCTTGCTACTACATCTGTTGGAAGTGTAGCTTTCCAGCAAAACATGCTACTACATTAGCTGAGCCACTAAAAACCTGCTACTGCACTTACTGAAGCTGCTACTACACTAGCTAAACCACTAAAACCCTGCTACTACATATGTTGGAAGTGTAGATTTCCAGCAAAACATGCTACTACATTAGCTGAGCCACTAAAAACCTGCTACTACTTCTATTGGGATGTTAACCTTTGGTACTACTTTCTACTAGAATGTTAACCCATGATACTATTTATACTGGAATTAACTGCTACTACTATTGGGATGTTAACCCCTGCTACTACTTCTACTGAAATTAACTACGTACTACTAGTTCTATTGGGATGTTAACCCTTGCTACTACACTGGAATTAACTGCTACTACAATAAGTTATTGAAAACATGCTACTGAATTCCATTTACTGAAAATCTCAAAAGGAGAGACTTTTCTCTTCTAAAAGCATATTTAATTAGTGTAGGGTTAGTTTGGTAAATTAAACCATGACACATGACATGTAGAGAAAAGATTGTCCTTAATTGTTAAAAACTGTTCTTATTTGTTTAACAACAACACAAGTAGATTTATTTGTGTTTCAAATCTTTTTGAAGGATGTATATGTGATTTGCTATTGAAAAAATTGTGCCATCTGCTGCTTGCTAGTGTTAAGGGCCCCTAAAGCACTCGTTTCTCCTCGCTCGTGAACATACGTACCCAACAGACCACCCACTATCACTGGTAATGACGGTTGAGAGACCCCAACTAGGCTTGTATCACACTCACTGGCAAAACCAAGTATGACTTGGTCCTCACTCAAATTGAGAGGGTGATGTGACTTTGACACACTACTCGCTGAGTTGACCATAGCCATGGCCATAGAGACACCATCAGTGGAGGAGGGAGTGGTCCCTCGAGCTTGCAGAGTCGGTGAGCCCGAGGTTGGTGGTAAGGAGCCAAAATGAAGCAACAGATTCTCCACCGATTCGGTTTTCTCCAGCAACGCCTTGAACTGAGCTACCATATCAGCTCTGAGTGTCGCCACATCTTCACGATGCATGACTAACGAGTCACTCAATGTCGAGATCTGAGCAGCGGTCTCAACTCTGAGGACCCGTAAGTCATATTCAACCGGAGAAATCTCAAAAATGGACACATAAGTCGGTGGTGCTACAACTGCGACGAGGGGCAACCTTAGGTGAGTTTTGGTCCTCTCTTTCTTCTGGTTGTGGCTAGGCATAGTTTGAAGCAAGATATTGAGTTTTTCAACCTTGAAATGGCAGTTTGAAGCTTGAATCCGTGTTGGTGTTTCGAGGTGTTTTTTGGCCAAATTGGTTAAAACCTCAGGTATTAAAGTTGTTCACCTTGCTCCATTTTACAAGTTTCATGTTGTGAGTTTCCCCAAATTTTGAAGTTGGTGAAGGCGCGTGGGGCTCACTCGTCGCTGCCTGTGGCAGCGCGTGTGAGCGCGTCCAGGCAGTGTGAGAGCTTTTGGTTGCTGTGTTAGCTCGTCTTTGTAGTTGCTAGTGTGTTGTTGTGTGTAAAGGCTAAGTGTTGATTTGGTTTTATATCTTAGGTGCTATGTTATTAATTGTGTTAGTTAGGTTGTAAACTTTGAAAGTTTGAACTTGGAGGCAGCATGGTTGTTGTCGAGTGTCCAATGACCTTGGGAGGTCTAAGAGGAAGGATTGCCCTCCTTTGGGCAACCTTTAGGCTAAGGGTTGGTTAAGGGTACCTTGATCCTTGTTGAGTGGTTACTAAGGTTTTATTTTGTGCTAATTAGATAGCTTGTGGAGTTGTTAGTGAGCTCATTCCTTGTGTTTTTGGTGAAGACGTAGCGGGAATATATAGGTGAGGAAATCTCACCAAGGTTCACTTTGAGACCAATTATTTATGGTTATTGTGATGATGATTATGATGATGGTTGTGGTGATGATGATTGTGATGATGATTATGATGATATGATTATGATGATATAATTTAAAAATTATGTTTTTGTTTGTTTTAAAATATATGAGCTTGATCGCTAACGGCTCATAGGTAAGTTAAAACAAGTTTTCCTATTATATGATTATTTTTAAGGTTCATGTGATCAGAATGTTTTTGGCTATATTGATAGATTATTCTTGTGGGGATATCTATGTTTGTTCGTATAAATATATATATGTGAAAGGATATAATTTTTATGATGTGCTCCTTGTGTTGATTGATGATGATTTTATTATATTGTGATTTGTGGTTTAGATCGATAGTCAAACTGGGTTTCATACCTTTAATCGGGTGACTGGTTACGGTTATAAACTATATTGTGATTTGTTGTTTAAATAGTCAAACTGGGTTTCAAGCTTTTAATCAGGTGATTGGTTACGGTTATGATGCTATTAATATTTTGTGATTTGATATTAGACAGTCAAACTAGGTTCCAAGCCTTTGGCCAGGTGATTGGTTACGGTTAGTAATAGAGCTTAGTTCGTCTGTCGGTGTAGGTCATGTGAGGTACCTGAATGTATCTAGGACCCATTGGTACATAAATTGTTGTTATATCTCATAAGAGGTATTTATTAATATCTGGGACTTATGAGTACATGTGTTTGTTGTAGGTTATGGGAGATACTTTATTGGTATTTGTGACTCATGGGTACATGTATATTTGTAAAATTATTGGTTATGTGGTTTTAACATTGTTCTTAGTTATTGTCAATTAAATTTCTTGTTTTGAGTATCTCCTTAACTATGCTTAATGCAGGAGATTTTCAATCATATTTGTGTGATTTTTAGTGGAATTCTTGAACTATCCTTTTTGCAGGATTCACTTATGATTTTGATTGATTTGAAAATTGTTGTGTTTTCTTATTTACTCTCTTTTGAATTTTCTTGTTTGAGGCGATTCCTGAACTAAGTTTTAAATCTAAAGCATGAATTACCGGTTTTATCTTATGTGATGTTGGATTAAGTTATTTTTAGGAGTTACTCATACGAGCTTTTAGCTTACCGGGTTTTTTATTTACAACCCGATGCACCAATTCATGGTGTAAGGTTAAGACCTACAGGTGATGATCAGCAGGGTTGAAGCGGAGGCATAGTGGCAAGATTTTTAGTTGTTGTACACTTGATATTATTATATTTGGTAGACAGCATTAAACTCATTCGAGTGTTTTCATTTCTTGACTTTCAAGTTTATATAAACAAGAAAATGTAATATTTAACTCGATGTTGAGTTGTGTTGACATTACATTTATGCATTTGAGTTTAGTCTAGTCTTCTTTAAGTTGGTTGAACATGTCTTGAGAATTATATCATGCCCAAATTTTTGAAATTTATTTTTCAAAAATTGGGTGTGACAGTTTGGTATCAGAGCCTAGGATTGCATATTTGGTGATAAACAGTATCTATTGAGTAATGGTCCGACTACAGCAGATCCCCATCATACTTTTTGGTACTGATATGTCATTGGGTATGCAGGAGGCAAGGGTGTTGTCTTGAGCGTTAGGTTCCCAGAGCATAGGTTTGCTCTGTAAGTGAGTGCGAGTGTTGGGTAGCGTTTCTTGAGGTTTAGTCTTTGGAGGAATAAGAATCATTAGATTGAACTCTTGTTTGCTTTGTTACTCTATTACAAGGGAATAAGAAGTGTTATAGACTATGAGATTTGTTGGCTACGAAGTGTTGGCGTGTTAGGGATCTTAAGATCGGTTAGATTAACTCCTTTTCAGCTGCCTCTTGGTAAGCTGGAGGATTTAGTCTTCTTTAAGTTGGTTGAACATGTCTTGAGAATTATATTATTGTGAGTTATATCATGTTTAAATTTTTAAAATTTATCTTTCGAAAATTGGGGTGTGACACAAGACAACCATAACTTAATGCCAGCAAGAGAAGATCGGGTCTGATTCATATCACAAGCCTCCAAGCATCATATCCAGACCTTAATCACCATCCCAAAAAGACACCTTCAACCCTTCTTATTCCTAGAAATGGCTTACTCAAAAGTTTTGACCGAGAGACAAGGAGCATTGTTACGAACCATTATGATCCAAAGACAGAGGTATTACGTATTTACATTGATAAGGGGCATTGTTATGAACCATCATGATCCAAGGACATAGGCATTACATTGGTATCAATTTGCTTTAGTGGAGAGGGAGGGGAATTTGTTCTTCCACTTTTCAATATAGAGCTCTTCCTCTTGTAGACCTTGACAGCACTCTTCATATTTCATCAACTCTTAGGGGTTGATCAAGCTACATCAAAACATCATTCATAGTGATAGGGGACAGCAACAGGGCTACAGCCTTGGCAAGGGGCAGTGGAGGGGCTGCAATACGAGCATGGGACAACAGAGGTGTATCCACAATGGCTTTGACCGCCTGGGGAGTTTTATTCGAAGGCAATGTCTCAACAAAGTCCTAGTTTGTTGCCAAGGACATCATTGTATCCCAATTTGGTGCCTCAATCATATTCAATGGTGCATCATGTGAGTCCCCCTGTGGGTTTTCATTCTCATCCAAAATCAAAGCATTTGGGACAAGGTAAGTAGAAATGGCCGGTGATACCTGAGTTGTTGACGTTGGAATCCCATTCTCTTTGTCAGCCCAAAAGGAGGGCCTGAGATTCAGATCATTGGGTCGACTGAGTCAACATCTCCTTGCGAATAACTGTTGGCTTGCCTGGTTTACCAAAGGTGCTTTCATAAAAAGGAGATTTGATGCTTGGGAGTGGTGCTTGTTGCAGTGGTCCTTTGAACAAGAAAGTACGATTGGCAAAACTTTGGCTACCAAACTTGGTGTGTTGCCAAAATGAACATGTTTCTCTTTCATAATTGGATTGCCTCTAGCTGAGGTACATCTAAATAGGGCAACTTCACCATTTTTGCCAAAAATGAGGTGACAAGCTTTGCATATACCCAACAAGTTCTCACACACAAAATGGTTTTCCTGCTCCACTCCTGCAAAAAATTTCAGAGTTTTTTCTATAATAAACAGCATTGAGAGTTCATGTTCCACTCTTATCTAAATCTCCCTTGTTGCCCGAAAGAGGCGATCATATGTGTCAATACAGAAGCCACATCTTCTGTCACATCCCGGTTCTTAAATTAATTTACGGTTAATTACTCTTGTGTTACTTTGACCTCTTACCGTTTTGAGTAACCGTTTACTATTTAAAGACCCTAGAGTTGACTTTTTGTAGAAAAATTACTTTGGGAAAATTTCTTAAAAAAAGTCGTAGAGGACGTTGATACGAATCCGTTGACATGTTATACATTAAAATCGAAGTTGGCATGTAAAAGTTATCAGGTAAAAAAGAGAGAGAGAGGGATTTACTTTTTCGGGTAGAAGTTTAAAAAGGAGACTTACCAGTGTTGGAAAGTAAAAAGCCCATTTCTATTTCTCTCTCTCCCTCCCGGCGTGCCCTCGACCCGGTCTCTCCTCCACCTCCGATCGCCGTTGTTCTTCCTCTCCGGCCACCACACTGGTCTCGATTGGTCTGCCTCCTCCTCCTTCATCTTGTTGGGTTGGTAATCGAGCATGCAACGCCAACGCCATCATGTGAGAGAAATCTCCTCCAAGAAGCTTGACTGACCTCTTGCCGGAACTCTCTTTTCCTGCCATCATAGCCGGAGCTATTGGTTTTGTTTGTAAGCTCTCCTCTTGTACAACAAAACCTCAAAATGTTTCAATCTATCTCGATCTAGGTAAAGAGAACCGAGCATTTGAAATTCTAGGGTTTAAAATTTGGATTTTTACTGTTTGGCTTCAATTACCCTAGTTAGGCTTGAAATTGGACTTGGTGTTAGTTAAGGAAGTTGTTGTGCGTGTTGAGAGAAAGATTGTGTCAAATTTTAGTGAGCATTGGAGGTGGCCGGAGTCGGGGCTGGCCGACCGCCGCTGTCGGCGGAGCAGACAGCGGTGCCGCCACTTTTGGGTAGTTTTTTATGTTAATTAATTTGTTATGCTGAAATGAGTTCTATGGTGTGCAGTTTGTAATTTATGGAGGAGTTTTGATTAAGTTTGAGATTTTTCAAATATTGGTGAATGTGGCGGTTGATAGAATAGAATCCAGCCGTTGGTTTAGCGTTGATTTAACTTTAGAAAGTTGTTTTAAGGATGCTTGTGGTGAAGTTCGGGTCTTATTGTGTTAAGAATGGAGAAATTGGGCGAAGAATTTATAGGCTCACTTTTATTCTTGTATTTTTTATTAAAGTATCGATTTAGTCTTGAGATTTTATATTATCTACTGTTTAGGACATGAGGAGGATCGTGTGGAGGAAACCTCGGATTGTCAGCAGACATAGCCGAGCATAGTGAGTGGACTTTTGATTTTAATATTATGCATGCGCTAAAGCGTTACTAATCATAAAAACATCTTAGAGTTTTATTATATTCTTTAGACTAGTGAGTTCCATTTATTTTTTTGGAACTTTCTCTAATTTTATTTGACATGTGAGACATGTTGAGTGGTTTATATTGTTATCGCATCCTTAAATATTACGTGATATTTCTAAGTATAGTTGGGAATTGTACTGTGTGCGATTGATTTAATATATTCTTAGGGAAGTGTTGTTCTTATCTTTTTATCATTTTACTTCACCATAAAAGGGTTGATATATATATATATATATATATAATATATATATATATATATATTTATTATTGCTAGCTAGCCATTATTAACGGTCCTCACCATAGGTGAGTCGAGCGCTTAGCGTGTGACGCTACTATACCGATCGGTTCATATTCATTGTTAGCTAGCATTTATTAGCAGTCCTCATTATAAGTGAGTCGAGCGCTTAGCGTGCCACGCTACTAATGCCTGGGAGGCTCCGACCCTAGCCTGAGAGACTCATCGTTATGGTGAAATCTCTTCCCTATTTTTATGATTTATTTGAACGAATGGGATTGGTTCATCATTTTTATCCATAAATATTATTGTAAAAGTTCAAGAGTTGCATGCATAAATGTTTCTCAACAGAAAATTTGGGAAAGCATAAACTTCGGTTTCGTTGCTCCATATTTAAGTTAATATTATTGTTATTTATTTTTATCCACTCATGCTAACGTTTTTAAATGCTTCTCCCTTGGGCCTTCCGTTTTTAAATGTCCAATCTACAGAGTTCGGTTCGGCAAGTGTAGGAAGCGAGTCATATTTTCCGCCACTTCCAGTTTTCATTCGTAGGTTAATTGTTTAACCTCTACTTATGTATTTTTCTCGTTTCCTTCAGTTAGTTGCTCTAATAACCATGAGATATATTATTTATTTATGGATATATGTGTTAAGAGTTTATGACTCGACTTAGATGTGAGCTGTAAGATTTATTTGGTGTTGATGCTACGAGAGATTAAGTTATGAAATTACTTGTAAAATATTATTTTGTGACGTGGTGGTTGTTTAATTGTGGGAGCGGGTGGCTCCATGAGTTGTTGAGTATATGATTATTTAGAAGTATTTGTTTGAAGTTGGTTATTTTTCAGTTATAGTTGTCTATTTTCAAAGAAGATTATGTTAAAAAATTTTGTATAATTTCTCTTGAAATGGGTCCAGCATGGTTACCCTGGGATGGATCCTGACGTCTTTGATGATGTCATGATGTCAAGTACCTTTAAGCAAGGTGGGATGTTTTCAAGATGAACCTAAAAGAACAGCCAGGCCATCTTGATCTTGTGCAAGGAGGTGAGACCATCATATACTCATGAATGGCGATTGGAGATCGTTGGAAAGCACCGAGGGCCACCCCAGATTTGTTTCGATCTCCGTAGGAACAGATTCTTTGGGCGAGCTGGATTTGGAATTTTCCATTGAGCAATCAAGTGTGATTGAGGTCACGTGATGGTCATCACCATAAAGGCTTTCGGTGTCAATGGTTTGGCGAGTAGGAAGGATTGGGAATTTCGGGGTTGAGGGATAGCAACCCGGCGAGAGATGTCAAGAACATCGTTGCTGTCAAAGGCCAACGAGGTGACTAAGCGGGCATATTCATGTCTTCAATCAACATGATTTGCAGCTTTTGGAAGAAAAACTGATGGAGGCTAGCTATGGGGCTAAGGTTTTTATAGATTATTGCCCAAACCTAACAAATTTGAAGCGAGAGTAATAAAACAAATTATTGAAGAATATAGGTCTATAGATACCAAAACCATACTAATCAGGAGCTAGAATTTCGAACTCGATTTTCAACTTTCAAGTGGATCCTATAATTTCCAAATACCCTAATTATTAATTAAGGCATCATTTTCATGAGAAGCAGCTGGATTTAGGAATATTGATGAATGAGTCCTATGAGCTAGTCTCCTGAGCAGTTCTGGACATATAAACATGATCGGCGTGTATAATATATTTTACTCGGGCATCACATGACAGAGACAGAGTTGTGATATATAGTTATACACACATATAAGTGCGATGATGACATATATATTTATTCGCAATATCTAATCCATTATACATTTTTGTGTCTTTAAAACGCCCGTCAAGTTTATGGCACATACTAACTAGTAACCACACAAGTCCAGATTGAATTGGTTACACAAAGTACTCAGACGCCATATATATAAATTGTAAAAGAAAACAAATACAATGATTAACCCAAAACGAAAGATGTCGATCGGTCTTGTGTACGATCGATGAGCAGAAAACTAGCAGAGAGCAGGTAGCAGGTAATGATCGACTTAAGCGGCCTTTTTGTGAGGGAAAAGGCGGACGGGAAGTCCCTTTTCCGGCATGGGCATGGGGTCGATGATGACCTTCTCATCGGGAATGACTGCCTCCCACTTGAACCTCCTGACCAGGTTGTGCATGAACACTAGAATTTCCAATCGGGCGTACTCTTTTCCGGGGCACATTCTGGGGCCTCCTCCGAAGGGCACGAAGGTGTAGGGTGCAGGTCCATTTCCTTCGAATCTTGTAGGGTCGAACTTGTAAGGTTCGGGGAATACATCAGCATTCTTGTGTGTCGAGTTTGCGCTCCAATACAACTTCCACCCTTTAGGGATGGTGAAGCCGTTGAAGACGAAGTCCTGCAACGCTTCCCTAAAGGCTCCTTGAAGTGGTGGCGCCACTCTCAGCACTTCCTGTGCCACGTTCCATGAGTACTTCATCTTCTGAAGATCATCCCAGTTCAACAACTCCCCTGGTGCTTTTGAGTTGGCAATCTCCATCTGCTCTGTTTTTCCAATAGATTAAGACATGATTAATATTAGTATTTCAGGTCAAATAATTGCAGCTGTCTTTATTTGACTATTATTTTTCAGCTACCAACTTTAGCAAAACCTACAAGAATCGAAATAGAAAACATATGTGCAGACAGCCAGGACATGCATAGTGATTAACAAATATCTTGTATGGATTATTAGTCTTGTTTATCGATATTGATGGACAAGGTTGATCCGAAGGCTCTGTCAAATTCAAAAAATATTTACTTTTCACGTTGGCCTAATTTTTTAACTAGAAATTAGAGATGAATGAAAAATAGTAATTACCCTTGTAGACTGCATCGTAGATATGAGGGAGCTCTCCGAGGTACTTGACAATGAAAGTGCAGGTGGCGCTGGCGGTGTCGTGGCCACCGATCAAGAGTCCGAGAATCTTATCGGCGATGTCCATCTCCTTCATGTGGGCTCCTTCCTCGTCGGAAAGCAAAAGCATGTGGGACAATATGTCTTGGGTGGGTGAGGCCTTGCCCTCGGCCAAGTCGATCTTCCTCTGCTTGATGATCTTGTACAGCTCCCCCCTGATCCAGTTGGAGGCCTTGATGGCTTTGTGAACGCTGTTCCGGGCAAGTCAATAGGCATCGAGAGGAGTCCGGAGGCCAAGAGCTGGAAGGGGTCGCCGAGTCTGTCAACGTCATCTGGGTCCTCAACGCTAACGAACAATCGTGCAGCCAGCCAGAAGGTGTAGTTCTTGGCAAGGGGATAGATCACGACTTCCTTCTTGTTCTCCCAGCCGAGAGCAAAGTGCCGTTGGGCGATGGTGTCCATGATTCCGATGTAGCGTTGAAGAGCCTGAGGGTTCATGAAGTTAGGGAGCATCTTCCTCATCTTCTTGGCCTCCTCTTTGGCGCTACTGTTGTCCTCGACGGAAGAAGGAAAGACCTTGTTGACGGAGCTAGGCCACCAGGCAGTGACGAGTTTGTTCTCGTTGGAGAACAGGAACTTGTTGCAGGCGGCGCCGGCAAAGATGCAAGCCTTCTCTCCGAAGAGGGAGGTCTTGAAGACTTCGGAAGAGAACTTGTTCATGCGATCGAAAATGAACTTCTCGGGGTGGCCTTTCCATCCCGTGGACAGGAACTCGTAGCTCTCTCCGATGACAGGGTAGCCGACCTTCCCGGGAGGGAGGTTGTTGCCGGTGAACTGAGATCTGTGCCTGTAGAAGAGGAAGAAGAGGGAGAAGGTGATGAAGGAAACAAAGCCCAAGAGGAGGGTAAGATAGAAGTTAAGCTCCATGATTGAGCTTTCTTGAGTCTGTTGTTGCGGGTAAGAAATGTGTGCTTTGAGTATTTCGTGGATGGTTTGTTGGAACAGATCGACTTGAGGATGTTTATATAGGCCCTTCTTTCTGTGTGTGTCTGTGCGCGCGCGCGCTAGCGAGTAGTGAAGTCTGAGTGGGTGGCAATATCAAAGTCAAAATAAGCTCGCTCTTACTTTTGTTGAATTTTGTTTTGGTGAGC
This sequence comes from Fragaria nilgerrensis, assembly GCA_010134655.1. Taxonomy (NCBI): domain Eukaryota; kingdom Viridiplantae; phylum Streptophyta; class Magnoliopsida; order Rosales; family Rosaceae; genus Fragaria; species Fragaria nilgerrensis. The sequence continues at coordinate 237,370 of CM020980.1, forward strand.
TCGCTCTTTCTTTATGTGTATATATAACATGTGTGAAGTCACACTACTGCCCATCATCATTTTACCAAGACCAACATATATATATATATGTGTACCGTTGAAATATGGTACAGACACTGACCAATCATAATTTGGTTTTTAAATTACAATACTATATATACCAAGAAACATGTTACACAGATTTATGAGATATTAACACTGAAATACAGCGTAGTTTTACTGTTTTAGTGTTTCTAGCTAATACAATCACTATTCCCAAAATTAATATGTAAGCTTAATTTCGAGATATTTTCAGAAGAGAAAGAAACAAGGACATTATATTGTTTGGTGAGTTTTGTTGTTATTATATCATTGCTCGGGTAACTACGAAAGAGATTATAGTAGAATTACAGACAATTACATATGAGAGAGTAAACTAACAATCATATCATTAGGAAAATCTTTTTTTTTTCCTCAATGCATATATATAAACAAAGTCCAAGCTAGGGTTTCTTATAAAGATCGATAATATAATGTGTATATATTTCAGTGATGAGTTTGGATGAAAGAGAGGTAGAGTTAATTGGAGGGAAGGTGGTGGGAAATATGTATGCTAGCAATAATTAACATATGGATCATACTCGTCGGGGAAGTCGTGTAACTGAGTACTGAGCAAGTCAAACATATAGCGCGCAGCATATATGATCATATTATATTAGTTTAAATCCATAGGATGGCATCTTTTCTTCCACCAGTCCACTTATTCCGCCCGTTGGATTGGATTCACTTGATGAATAATTCTGATGAATCTGGAGCTACCTAGGGTTTGGCCGTCCGTACCGTCGCTAGCGGTGGTGATGGGTCGTCGGCGTACGTAGCTGCACAACAAGATGCATTATATATTGATCCAGTGTAGTAGTGTACGCAACTACGCAAGTGAATCCATCCCAAACCCTCGTCTGTTGTCAACCTCCCTCCGGCCACCGATTTCAGGTTATGATAGATTTGCCTGTGAATGAAATACTGATTCATCGACCGACCACTGAGTAGATTAGTTAATTAATTAAGGATCGTCTACTCTAGTTAGGTAGGTAATTAATTTAAAGTTTTAAGAAGTGGTCTACTGTGGTGGCTGACTGGCTGAGTCTTCCATCTCCCGGCATTCTAAAATGGTGGGCTACATATTACATTTTTTTTTTTTTTTGGGAGAAAGGCTACATATTACATAACATTACCATTTTCACAATTATCAGACGACAGCAAATGTACTGTCAGAAAACTATGTTTCCATTCGTCCCCATGCTCGATCTCTTAATGTGAAAGGGTTTTCCCTCTAATGCCCTTCAGCTCGATCTACTCTGACTACTCATATTCATTTGATCATTTCTCACCAAATGATATAATATACTACTTATCAATCATTAATTCATTATGCACGTTAATTAATGTACTATTGGTGTTCTTTTTTTTTTTGAATGGGGTTTTTATGCCATGTTTTTCATTTTAGCATCATATATAGGATTCTAACCCTAGCTATTTAGTTTTATGGATTACATACGCAGTTGAAAGTGTTTTTTTTTTTTGAAGCTACAAGACTGAATTACAAAGAACCGTCTCTCGGGAAATCATCACTAAATAAATTAAAATTAACTATTACTCTAACAAAACTCGGCAAATTCGACTCCTAACAATGCCGAGTATTCAGATTCTGTCCCAAATTTGCTACGGCAAAATTCACCTCACAAAGACATGGTTGATAGAGATCAAACTGAAGGAAGAGGCAATCGTTTTAATGTCTTGAACAATTTGGAGACGTAGTTGAAAGTTGAAACTCTAATTCTCACTTAGTACTCATGAGGACTCCATAAAAAGAAAAAATTAAATTAAATTAACGGTGGGATGACTTGTGTTGAAAAAGTAATAGTTTTGGATTGAGACACGTACTTGTTCCATGCAAGTATTAATATGAAGTATATTTATGAAACCTCAGGCGCAGGCACATGCATGCGATAGGTCTAGCTTAATTTAGTAAGGCATGCATGCTCTATATATTGTCAAGGACCAAATTAAGTGTTTGCAATTTTATATAACAATGTTCTAGGATATTATATATCGTCTTTTAGATTCTTCATATTAATTCAGTTTACTTTACTATGCTCCCTTGTGGTTTGAGGACAACCCTTAAAAGCATGTTTGTGACCTCTTCGAGTCTCATAATAGCTTGGTTTTTGTATGCAAGAGTAATGTAACATTCTGCTCCTTTAAGTTTTGACGTACTAGATGCCTAAGGCGATCTTCGCTTGGTATCTGTGGAACCTTTCATTGGAAATGATTAAACCACATGTTTTGACCCCCAGGCTAACAAGCATAGATGCTGAGATTTCACATCTCTCGCACTCAAAGTTTTGAAGCGCCACATCGACAAAAGCCTTCAATGACAATCTGTGCAAAAAGTAATTACCACAAAGTACTTGTGGAATGTACTCATGGAGCGTTTCTTGAAACGTTCCTATAACTCTACTTATTGAGTTATTAGTCAAGTTGATTGCTTACCAATTTAATTGATATATATGTCGATGATCTTTTGTGGCATCATGATCCATAATCTTTAGCGGATTCGATCATCATCAAGTTCTCTAGGTCTTCCAAGTTAGTTTGGAATTACCAACGAGACTTGATTTTGATCATACAATTGCAAACGGGAATTGTATATACGCTAATGTGATAAAAGTATTTGAGATTGTCCCCTAATGTGGAGACAACAATATGGGTCACGACAACGGCAAAAAACGCTGTGCCGATGTCTAGAAAAGAGGGGAGGTGTCGCCGGCCTTAATGGCGACACTCCCGATCTAGACACCAATTTGTTAAAACTACTTATGCCAGCTCATGACAATGTAACTGTTGTGGATAACCAGATCACTGGTTCAAGAGTTGTCGAGCTCTCCTTCAAATTATGAATGCATACAAAAAAAAAAAGGTATGGAAAATCAATATAAGGACAATAACATCATCCTCATGATCACGGGTTTCAAAAATTCGGATCTAGCTCTAGCTACCCCTGACTTTAATGTCATCGGCTAGATCGACTTTGATTTTCTTTCCAAGCTATATGAAATACGGCGTCGTATCGACGTCCTTCGTCTATTTGAGACCTCGATGAATTCACATTAGCAATAATGAATGCCTTGAGAATTTTTTCGAAGTGAAACTATTCTCCTCTTATGGTTCATATTGATTTACAATCAAGATGTACACTTACATCGTCCTTAGAAACATGGCATATTGTGCCGATTTTGGTCCCTTTCTTTGAAGATGATTCATGGCACTGCACCCTCAAGGAGGATCACCCACGTGTTTCCGGTTAAGTCTTCTACCCTATAGTGGATTTTCCATCATCAATTGTTCAACTAGGCTCATCCAAGCTCAGTGTGATGTCTTAGAATTGTCCGAAATTAAGGAGATAATGGTTTTAAGTGTCTCGCACTACCGACCCTCCACGAACATGTCTGGTCATACTGACTTGGAGTTACCGAAAATTTTTGATTTTAGATCCCCTTACTCTATTAAATCAATTGCCGTCTTGCAAAAGACGTTGAAGACTTATTAAAGCCGGAAATTATCATCATGATCGGATCCTCTAGGTCCTCTAAGTTAGTTTATGTTCATGTCAGGCAGCTTTTGCTAACTCGTCATGGAGTTTACGACCTTAGAACAACCAAAAGGACTTGATTTTGATCATACACACGTCACTTTTGGCTAAGGCAAAAGCCTACACGCCATCTGCAAGCTTCACTGCTTCGCACATGCCAATTCTGCGAAAAACAGCAATCTATCCCTTTGGACAGTCAACTTTGTTTGAGCTTTGTGGATAGCTCCTGATGAACCAGACAGTGAGCTTTATATCATTGGAAAGCTCTACATGTCTAGTTTTCAGAACGTTTCGCGGTTCATCTATATATATTTAACAAAGAAGTTATGGCTATTTTAGTGCGCAAAGTCATTCTACGCCGAAATTTTTATGCACTCTCGAGATTGCAGCTTTTTGTAGCTTCTTTCAATCCTTCTAAATGGTTCAAGTGGAACTATTACCCTTCTATCTACTTCATTTGTAGATCTGTCTCATAAAGTCATTGAGTGTTTCGCAGATAGTGGAACTATCCACAACATTCTAAGGAACCGGCAACTATCTCTGGATTTTTTGCCTTGTAAATCTTTTGTGGACTACAATAATTGAATCATACCGGTCATTCAGGGACGCGGTTTAGCTTGAATCTTGATGCCTCATGACACCATGATCAACGTCACGGATACCCTCTATGCATTGAGTGGCAACCGAACCATGTTAAGTTTTAAAGACATTCCTGCTAATGGTTTTCATTTGAAAACACATTGTGAGAATGAACAAGAATTCTTTTATGTATACATTCTCATGAATGCGGATTGAAATACATCTTAGAGAAGTTTATGAGTTAATTTAGTGGATTGTATGTCACTACGATTCGAGTATTGAATCCCATGTTGTCGCCAAACATGATATTTGGGACACCGACTTATATAGGCTTTGGTTTGACCAAATCGGTCATCTTGGAAGAGATATAATGGTCCAAATTTTGAGAAATTCTCATGGACATCCATTCTTCCGCTCAAAACAAAGACATTTGGGATCTAGCATCACCATGAAGCATGGTGGTGACCCGAGGGACATTGACGTCACCTGAACATGACTCCAACTTCCTGGAGGTCGTCCGGTCAATTCCTCAAGCAATTGAGGTGCATCGGCCTTCCCTCGATGTCACATTGGCCCCTTGAAATGCTCATTGCTCGTTTTGAAAGCCTATTCTTTAGCTAAATTAGGAATGAGACCCTCATACGCTAAATGACACAACTGAACATTCTATTCTTATTCTTACATCAAACTATGTAGATTGATACAACCAACTTGCGGACACCTTTTTATGTTTTATGGTGTTGGTTGAAGTGTTAACACACTGGTCACGTGTTACACTATTATCTACTGTTTATGTTGCTTATACTTCTACGGGCTCACTACCCTTTCGTTTATCGGGATATAAGTTGAAGTGTCATGTACCCCATGTTCACACGTAATATGGTCTCACCGAGGCTACGACCAAGCAACTTTAGCTTGTCGCTCGAACATTATTGATGTGCACTAATCTTTCTATTGCGTCTTGCGGCTATGCAATATATGCATGCAGCTTTACTATTCATCTACCCACCACATCATTGAATATATTTGTACAGCTCGTGACTGTGTACGAGGATTGACACGAAATTGCAATCCTTGAGCTCTGTAGGATTGAAACGGATCTTCAACCCTTAAGCTCAGCTAGATGTTATTTCTAGGTGCCAAATCGCAATGTCACTGCACACAATGATGGGTCATTTGAGATGAATAAGTATTTAGGTTGGATATGAACTTCCACAGTTCCACCTATAATCCGCATATTAAAAACCTTGTCAGGCTATCTCATGTTTTGTCACTTTGATAAGACAATATTTCCGCCGTTAGGGGGAGATAAGAACACAAGTGTTCAAGTGGAACGACGTGAATTATCGTGGTTTGTCCCCACTAAGTCTCATTTTGATCACAAATGCTTAAAGTGTTAAAGTGACGAGATCACATGCTGCAAATATGTCTGCAAAGATTGATGTCCTACAAGAGGACATAGCGTGACCAAAAGGTGTTGGTCTTGACGCCATCACCAAGATGGTGATATAGTGACGTCATATAGTGGTAAAATTGGTGTCACAAGGCCGTGTGACTCCCTAAAAGGAGGGAGACCTTTAGGTTCGATACTTTCTCGCACTAGAAGAAAGCGAGCTTGGCACAACCTAATCCATTGATCAGTGATACTCAGATCCGTCTCATGAAGTCTGAATTGTGATTATCATTGGGGACGCCTCAATGTCAAATCCAATCCATATAGAGATCTTTACAAGTATTACACTAGTGTACATGAGGACGTGGGATAATGAGTCTACTATCGAATTACCCTTCGTTGATGGATATCAACTTAGTTGATTGGCCTCATGGAAAGATGCGATCCAGCATTAACAAAGAGATAGGTCCTTAGGCAGGTGATGCCGATACCGCAAGGTAAACCCTATCAACTATACCTTTGTTAGATAGCGCAGTGAGAACAAGAGCTTAGACTCACCTTATGACGTAAGTCTCTCACTAACACGCACTGAGATCGACTACGATGAGATATGCTCTCGTAAGAGATGTCATTGAACTCCACTACTTTGTTAGTTTAGTAGTTTCGGAATAACTGAACATGCAGCCTATGAATGTGGGCATAATAACATCTTTATGGGATCAAAGATATATATGAAGATCTTAAACATACTTCATTCATCCAAATCAAGTTGCTCTAGACCACATGAGCACGCGTTTGCTAAAGGTATTGAAACGCACATGAACTCTACTTGATTAGGAAGGGATATGATGAACTATGTCTTTGCGTGTTCATTCTGATTTTACATGGACTCTTGATGGATCAAGAGATGCCAATATGTATCAACATCCGAAGAAAAAGATCTTGGGAAGACACGGTCTCGATAAGGCACTCGATGACTATATTGATGATGATTTTCCATCAATCGGTTTAAGCGCTCTATAACTAGCAAGGCCTACATATACTCCCATGATTAGTTAAAGTTTTTACTCTAAAGAAAGATCCGTTGTTTTGTCTAAAGCAAGATGACAAATATGTGTTAAGAGATGAAATTCTCATCTAAGTACAATAAGACGCATCAATGTACTCAACACAATACGAAAGACTTGACATCTCATTCGCTATGAAAAGTTGTAAAGCTAAGTATAGTTATGCGCCCACGTAACGTCAATGTAATGGCAGTAATTCCTTTTTCAATACTTAATGGTATGAAAGGTTGAAGCTTATTCTATCCCTACATAAGAAAGACACATCAAAAGCGAAATCAGAATCTGCCAAGTTTCGTAAGTCAACTTCCACATGACTTATAGGACATCTCACTCACTGGAAAATGGTAAAATTAGTACCATTGGAAAGGTATATGTGTCTACTTTCCAGGGACACCAACCATTTGATCATACCTATCATATTGAGTGATTTATGGCCGTTTTCGTAAAGTAGGACAAATCTGTCCGAGAATCTGATTTTGGCAAAACAGTCAAATTTGACGGGACTTTGTGAATAGTTCCTAACGAACCAGAACGTGTGTAATATATGGTTGGAAAGCTAAATCAGTCTTGTTTCTAAAACCATTTACGGTTCGTTCATATGTATTTTCTTAGAGGAGTTACGGCTGTTCTACTAACTGAAGGTCATGCTGCGCGGAAATCTAATTTCCTGCACGAACTTGTGTTTTGAGTTCACAAGCGGTCTTCTCCTCAAGATCTAAGTGTAAAAGATCATTTGAGGACAATACGGCATGATTTAGTTAATTATTGCCTAATACCACATTTGAAGACATGTTAAAGATGACATGTTAAGTTTATTAAAATTTCCGTGATTAGTAAGAATTAGGAAGTGTCATATGATTGATGTAAAGATCAGGGGAATGTTGAACTTCATGGGGAGTCTAGCACATGCATACATGTGTCACTATCAGATGTGAATGGTGCGTTGTACTTTTTTTCTCCTACGATCAAGGTTCAGTTTTTCTCTCACAGGGTTTTTGTGACTTGACGAGGTTTTTTGACGAGGCAACAGATCAGCACCATCGGCATATCAACGCGCGGCACAAGAGGGAGTGTTCTAGGATATTCTGTATCTTTCTAGATATTCTTTATGTGTACCTTGGCCTTATGCCAATAGGATATGTAGTTTGACTAGATTTATGTATTCTTTATCCTTATCATATTGATATTGTGTAATTCCCTATATAAAGGGCACCTATCAATGAATAAGATGATAATTTTCTTGCTATCTCTTTGTCTCTACACTTTATCCTTCATCATAACATATATATTACCAAGAAACAATATTAGTGAACGACCCTAAACCCTAAGTATAAGGTTGGATTTGAAGATAACCAAGCTAGGGTCGTAATAACTAATTCACAAAATGATCGATTAGGATTTCTACTTCAAATCTTGTATGAGGAATTAAATATAGAGCATGTGGACAAACGTGGAACTCACCTAATCCAAATTAAGGACAAATAAAAGCATCTCGATCTCCTTTCATTTTCCGTGGAGAAAATGACGAATTTGGCTTTCTAATAATTATTCCAAGGTGTTTATCAAACGACTTTGATAAATACAAGAGAGCGGATATTTTCTTTGGCAATCAATATTTTTAACCGAAATGGAAAGAGTTGCCTGCTGGCGCGCTCAGATTTTAGGTGGACAAACAACGAATCATTAACACAAGCTAGCTAATCCAAAAAAGGAATCCATTTGATGAGTTCATATTCGTTCTGTACAATATCCAAATTCGTTCCGGCCTAAATCACAGATGATATCTTTAAGGTTTCCTGGTCATCTAACTGTTGACTTCGTCTATATATTTTTCTAAATTTTTCCATTTGCTGACTAGCTTGCTGCTTTCAAAATATTATGAGAGGCCACCTCTTCGATGAAACAAACGTCGAGCTATATATTGAGGATATTAATAACAAGTGCCCGAGTGAAGGAATCAAAGATCTACAAACAGCATTGTCATATTTGATCATATATATAGGATTTTTTTCAGGTGCGGACCTTTGCACCAATAGTTTTGGTGCGGATTTCTATTTTTACACCATTTTTCGATCGAATTTCCTCATCTCCACCGTCTAGTAACTAGATAATATTGTGTAGATAATCTCTGCAAAATTTCAGCCAATTTAGTGATCGTTAAGGCCCTCAAAATCGAAAAACAAATGGACGGACTGAATTATGTCCGGTTCATGTTTATACCAGAAAAATACAATTTTAAAGGCCTTAACGATCACCAAATTGACTGAAATTTTGCAGAGATGATCTACACAATATTATCTAGATACTAGACGGTGGAGATGAGGAAATTCGGTCGAAAAGTGGTGCAAAAATGGACAAAGCTTTGAAGCTTGCGGATGGCATGTGGGCATAAGCCGAAGCCAAAATGACGTGTATATGATCAAAATCAAGTCCTTTTGGTCATTCCAAGGTCGTAAACTCCATGACTAGTTAGCAAAAGCTCCTTGACATGAACATAAATTAACTCAGAGGACCTAGAGGATTCGATCATGATCATGATTGTCCGGTTTTGATAAGTCTTCAACGTCTTTTGCAAGACGACAATTGGTTAATAGCGTAGGGGGATCCAAAATCAAAAGCTTTCGGTAACTCCAAGTCAGTATGACCAGGCATGTCCGTGGAGGGTCGGTAGTGCGAGGCACACTTAAAACCACTATCTCCTTAATTTCGAACAATTCTAAGACATCACACTGAGCTTGGATGAGCCTAGTTGAACAATTGATGATGAAAAATCCGTTATAGGGTAGAAGACTTAACCGGAAACATGTTGGCGATCCTTCTTGAGGATACAGTGCCGTGAGTTACCTTCAAAAGAAGGAACCAAAATCGGTACAATATGCCATATTTCTAAGGATGATGTAAGTGTACATCTTGATTGTAAATCAATATGAACCATAAGAGGAGAATAGTTTCATAACTTCGAAAAAATTCTCAAGGCATTCATTATTGCTAATGTGAGTACATCGAGGTCTCAAATAGACGAAGGACGTCGATACGACGCCGTATTTCATATAGCTTGGAAAGAAAATCAAAGTCGATCTAGCCGATGACGTTAAAGTCAAGGGTAGCTAGAGCTGGATCCGAATCTTCAAAATTCATGATCATGAGGATGACCTTATTGTCCTCATATTGATTTTTCGTATCTCATTCATAATTTGAATGAGAGCTCGACAACTCTTAAACCAGTGATCCAGAGATCTACAACAGTTACATTGTCATGAGCTAACATAAGTAGTTTTGACAAATTAGTGTCTAGATCGGGAGTGTCGCCATTAGGGCCGGTGACACCTCCCCTTCTTTTCTAGACATCGGCACGGCGTTTTCTGCCATTGCCGTGACCCATATTGTTGTCCCCACATTAGGGGACAATCCCAAATACATTTATCACATTAGCGTATATACAATTCTCATTTGTAATTGTATGATCAAAATCAAGTCTCGTTGGTAATTCCAACCAACTTGGAAGACCTAGAGAACTTGATGATGATCGAATCCGCTAAAGATTATGGATTATGATGCCAGAAAAGATCATCGACAATATGTAGTCGATTAATGTGGTAAGCAATCCAGTTGACTAATAACTCAATAAGTGGAGTTATATGAACGTTTCAAGAAACGCTCTATGAGTGCATTCCACAATACTTTATGGTAATTACTTTTTACACAGATTGTTATTGAAGGCTGTTGTCGATGTGGCGTGTCAAAGACTTTGAGCGCATGAGATTGTGAAATCTCGGCATCTAGGCTTGTTAGCCTGGGGGTCAAAACATGTGGTTTAATCCTTTCCAATGAAAGGTTCCATAGATACTAAGCGAAGATTCACCTTAGGCATCGAGTGCGTCAAAACTCAAAGGAGCAGAATGTTACATTGCTCTTGTATACAAACCAAGCTGTTATGAGACTCGATAGAGATCACAAACGATGTTTTTAATGGTTTGTCCTTCGGATTGATCATACACAATCCGAAAGAACCACGAATTGATCAAAAACAATTCAGAAAAAGGCCTCGGATTAATCAAACACAATCCGAAGAAATGTCAGGGTTGATCATACACAACCCTAAGGTATAAGTGTCCGGAGTCGATCAAACACGACCCGAAAATCTATGTGAAGGTGATCAAACACACCTTCAAAAGAAAGAACCAAAGTTGATCAAATACAACTTTGGACCCGGAGAGGAAAACCAAGATTTTAAACCTACAAATACACTGATCCAAGCATAGAATGAAGTAGAAGAAGGGAGAAAGCACTTTATCTCCCCCGAGGTTATTGAACTTGGAAGAGTTTTAGGATTGTAAAATAAACATACCGTAAAAACTTGGATGCTTGATCGGATGAAAAGAAAGCAGCAGAGTGGACGGCCGGGAAGCGCCAGTCGGGGATCGACGGCGGTGACAACGACCGAGGCAGGGCCGAGAACCTCCGGTTTTGGTTTTAGGGTTTGGAAAAACAAATGGTGGGCTATTAGTTCTAGGGTTAGAACAAAGTGCATGATAACGTGATAAAGGGTAAAGTGTAGAGAAACAGAGAGATAGTAAGAGAATAGAGAATCATCATCTTATTCAATGATATGAGCCATTTATATAGGGAATTACAAAGTACCAATATGGTAATGATAAGGAATACATAGATCTAGTCAAATTACATATCCTATTGGCATAAGGCCAAGACACATATAAAGAATATCTAGAAAGATATAGAATATCCTAGAACAATGTTTGTCTTTTCTAATATTTTTCTTTTTATTTTCATTTTATGTACATATAGAAATGTTTTAGGTGTCGTGTATGCGAAGTATAGAGAATGATATGTTACCTCTAAAATCGAAGACCTTATTCTTGCGAGCTTTAGATTATACTTTAATATTTAATTTATTTTTCTCTTCTTTATTCAAATTTATGATTTTTAAACTTTAAAATTTAGAATTTATTTGGATGGACTTTAAACTATGAAGTATATATTTTGTATTCAAGATGAACTTAGAAGTTTTAAAATTATGGTTTATTTTAAGAAAAATTTCAAAGTATTGAGTATTAAACTTTCGAAGTATCTATTTGGTTTATAAATTGTTGGCTTGTTGAAGAATCATTGCCAAAAAATTTATTGATATATTATATGTGCTTATAAAAACAAGTAATGGAAGAAAAAAAAAGAACCTAAAATACGATAATTTTTTACTAAGCCAAAAGCATACAAATTTTAAGAAAAACTATTTTAAAAAAGAAGAAGAAAAACCGAAAAAAAACCGAAACCATACCGGACCACGGTTTGGTTTGGTTTTCGGTTCAAGGTCTCAAAAAATACCAAACCGAACTGAACCGAACCAAATTTTTTATTTGGTTTGGTTTCCGGTATTAGGTGAAACCGAACCCGCCCCTAGGCAGTAGAGGGTCTACTGGAGATAGTAGGAAGGTCTACTAGAGGCAGTAGGAGGATCCACTTGGGGCAATATGAGGGTCTTCTAGGGGGAAGTAGAAGGGTCTACTGGGGCCAGTATGGTGGTCTACTGGGGGCAGTGGGAGGGTCTACTGCTTTCCTACTGGGGGCAGTAGGGGGGTCTACTAGAGGCAGTACGAGCAGACGACATGCGTTTTTATGATTTAGTTAACTCTTTCAAAACCCAAACCAAAAAGGCAATCAATCTCTATAAGTTTTAAAACCAAATGTCAAAGTCCATTCTTTGTACATAGTAAACTCATATAGTCTTATCATGGTCACCATATATTCTGTTTGAGCCCAGTTGATATTTCAGTCCAAAACTAGATAATAAATTTTGGATAACATTTAGGCCAATACCTGTGGCCATTTTTAAATAAAGCCTGTTAAAGAGCGCGAGCTTCGAAGGCGCGTGAGATAGTTTCCTAAAAGGACTGTAGCACCCCACGGGGTAGGGAGACTTGTTGTTTGAGTTTGCATAGGAGACTACAGGGTTTTGGATAACACGGAGGTAGTACTTGTGACCTAGGCGGAGTCTGGTTGTCTGACTGGACACATGTTATGTAGATGTTTAGTTCGCGAGCAAGACGTGTCATTGTGTTACTCTGATTAATGAGTCCAAATTAGATTGTGGTTACACCTTTACTAGTTAGCTGTGAGTCCTTATATAAAGGGGTTCGAGGATCATTCATAGACGCACAATCAAATCATACAACTACAACAAATCTTCGAGTTTCTCGAAACCTTAACGCAAAAGCGCATCTCGCCTTAGTTTACAGAACCGTTCGGTCTCGCCCTCGGTCACTATCTTGATTAATTGCTCTGCTCACTATAACAGTGAGTATCGATTGCAAACGAATAGGAAGGCTACTCGTCATTCCTCGTCCGCGAGGTGGCATTGGAGCCCTACTCTCGTTTGATTAGAAATCCAGCACCAGCACATTCTCATTCCGCGCCCGTGCGGTGGCATGCCCGCATCCGTTATTTTACTTTTGGTACTGCTAAGTTACCTCTCTGCCTCTGCTGAGGATCGTGGCCAAAACATTTGGCACGCCTAGTGGAATCAGGAGTACAACATCCTATTCACCATTAGGAAACCAAGCGAATCCCCGTACGGGAAACCCCAGTTTTCTTGCCTCAAGCATAAATCACCACGATACAAGCCCATAACAACGCGGCTTGTCGATCTTTCAACAAAGATCAGGTCCTTACTCAGTTTGGGAACCCGAACTTCAACGAAGCCACAATGGTAGGACCACAACGAAGCTAGGACACATGACTTACTCTGACTACGGAATAAGTCCGCCAGATGATCGAGGAGCTAAAAAGCCATATCGAGGGTTTGAAAGCCCAGTCCGATCAGGCCGTTCTTCATCTGGAGAAGAAAGTCGACGCCACTCAACAGAGCGTCGCAGGCCTCTCTAAACAGGTCACAAAGGACAGAGTCCTTTGGAATGCTAACCAGGAAAACCTCGCTATACTCAGTGAGGAATTCAACCAATTTGCAGGCGAAATCAAGGAAAATAAGGACATACTTGAAGGGTCCCTCCAGCGAATCCATGATAGACGCATTTTATGCTATGTTCTTAATATATTTCTGACCCTATTTAGCTTCATTATTTCCCTAATAATGTCATTTCTAGCTTATTTCTGTGTTGTAGGTCAAAAGAGGCAGTTTTACACAAAAGAAGGCTAAAGAGCAAGAATTGAGAGAAATCCTAATCAAATGAGGATTCCTGGTGCAGCAAGGAGTCTCATTAAGTAGCAGAATTTGAGGATAAGTCATTTAGGAAACCTTCCTGTTTTGAAAAAGGAAAGTTATCTATTTCATTTTAAGAAACTTTCTTATTTTGATTTAGGAAACTTATTATTTCTGAATCTTTCTTATTCTGACTTTCCTAAAATATTTAGGAAAATTTATTTTCTAATGAGACAAGAAAACCATTTGCAGTCAGGAGACCTAATCCAACTTGGAATAGGAATCTGTAAACGTGTATAAAAGGGGAAGGACGAATTCTGCAGTAATCAAGGGATAATATAAATCAGAAATTAAGGGATTCTTTCCTTAATTTCGTCATTTAAATTCTGTCCACCCTATCTTATTTATCTGACTTTATTTCCCTTGCAGAAACCCTAATTGCTCACCGGGAAAGGAAGGAAAATCATAGATTTTTGTCAAAGGTCTGATTGAGGGCAGAAGAAGGAAGGTTTTCACTGCTGTGATTTCCTTTGGAAAGAAAGAATGGATTACTGCGCAAGACATTCCAGAGAATTCTGGGAAGGTCTAAATCTGGATTTAAAGCAATCACTACCAGAAGAAAGGCTTTAGCCGACGAAAATAAAAAAACCAGGCTGACGAATTATTTTTTCGTCAGCTAACGTGGACTTTAGCCGACGAAATTTTCCTTCATCGGCTAATTTAAATTTTCGTCGGCTATGGTCAACTTTAGTCTGTGAACTTTAGCCGACGTCTATATAAAAGTTTAGCCCACGAAATATATAATTTTGTCGGCTAAAGTGCATTATATTTGCAAATCTGGACAGCAGCTCATCTGGAAAAAAAAAAACAGGGGAAAAAGTTTGGGTGTTGTCGAAATCTGTCCATAATTAGTTTGTGGAGCTATATATAGGTACATATATGTGTATATATGTTGATTTTGAGTTTTATTTGAGTTGATCGAGTTTAAGTGTGATTGAGTTGATCGATTTTGAGTACATTGGATGTATATATATATATATATATATATATGTGTGTTGATCGATTTGGTTGATGATTTGATAATATATATGAAGTTGTTGTTAATAAGTAGTAGATATATATATATATATATATATATGTTTATTAATTTATAATATTGTGTTGATGGTATAAAGTTGTTGATGATATGAGTTGATGATGATTTTGTGATGATATTGCTATATTATATTGTTATGTAATTATTAAGTATATATATGTGTTAATTAATTTGTTCTTATTAGTTGTAGTACGTAGAATATTAAATGAATTGAGATTTTATATATGGAATTTAATTAATTAGAGTTATACATATATATTTTGTTATATTTTCAGGATATGGATAAGAGTTGGATTTCGCTTCCAAAATGGGACAAAAGATATGGTAAAGGAGTTATAAGTTTTCTGGAATATGCGCTGGCCAATGCTAACGAGAATACAATTTTCTATTTCCCGTGCACGAAATGTCAGTGTCGCAGCGATATGTATCGATTTGCGATTGACAAAGTATGGCAGCACCTGAAGAGTAACGGGTTTTGGGAGAAGTACACATGTTGGTTATATCACGGTGAAACATCATCAGGGGGTCCGCATGATCATAGGCAATTTTCTAAGACGGGCAGTACATCCAATCAATTGACAAAGTTGAGACGAAATCGACCGTGAAGGCTGTTGATGATTATCTACAGTACACTGCTTCGATGCTGCGCCACGGTCATCGTCTTCCTACCACTCATCATAAGGTCTGATGTATCTTGAAAGATCTTGGGCTTTCCTACATCAAGATCCATGCATACAGATATGACTGCGTTCTCTTCTAGGGTAAAGATCTAGAAGGGAATGACCTTGGTGGCCTTGACACATGTCCGGTATGTCACACTGACAGGTATAAGCTGACTCCTGCAGGAAATAGGAAACCTGTGAATGTACTTCGGTATTACCCGTTGAGGGATAGGCTGAAGCGGTTGTACATATCTTCACACATGGCCAAAGCTATGAGATGGCACGCTGATAGGGAATTGCATGACGAAGATACCCTTATACACCCTGCTGACGGGGGGGGGCTTGGAAGCATATAGACAGGAAGTTTTCTCATTTTACGTCAGAGGTCCGAAATGTGAGGCTCGGGCTCTCATCCGACGGGTTCAACCCTTTTGACAACATGAGTCTTCAATACAGTGTATGGCCGCTGATTTTGGTACCGTACAACCTTCCTCCATGGATGTGCATGAAGAAGGAATACAATATGTTGAGTTTGTTGATTTCAGGGCCCGGTTATCTAGGGAAGTGTCTCGATGTGTATTTGAGACCTTTGATTGAAGAGTTTAAGTTTTTTTGGGACGTTGGTCATCCCACTTATGACAAGTACATGCACGAGATGTTTCAGATGCATGTCATGGTTGTTGGTACCATTAGTGATTTTCCTGCCCGTGGGATGTTGTCGGGCAACGTTGTTAGGGGATACAAGGCTTGTCTAGAGTGCCTTAGCGATGAGGGGAGCAGCAGTCATTGCAACAAGATATGCAAATTGGGTCACCGTACTCTCCTTCCATATAATCACGAATGACGGTTCGATGACAAGACATTTGATAGGACCGTAGAAAACGGTGTGCCTCCTAGAAGATGGACGGGGGAAGAAATTTTAGCAGTGCATAATGAGTACGATTTTGGGTAGCTTAGCAATCATCTCAATATTATGGCGGCAATACCTGAAAGACCCGACATGTACAAATTCTGGACACATAAGAGCATATTCTGGGAACTCCTATACTGGAGTAAGTTGTTGATCAGACACTACCTAGATGTGATGCACATAGAAAAGAATGTTTGCAACAGTGTGGTGGGCACAGTGCTGAACTTGGAGGGGAAGGCGAAAGACTGTCCTAAGGCACGTATTGATCTAAAAAAAATGCTTATAAGAAGACATTTGTGGTTGAAAGAAGGGAAGAAAAAAATACCTCAAGCTCCTTACACCGTGAATCCTGACTAGAAGAACGTAATTTTCAAGTGGATGAGTTGTGTGAAGTATCCTTCAGGCTATGCAGGAAATATAGCCCGGTGTGTGAACTTCCGGGACAATAAGATGTACGGGTTGAAGAGTCATGACTGTCATATCCTGCTACAACGTCTCTTCCCTGTTTTCATTTGACCGTTCCTTCCCCGTCAAGTGGTGGAGCCGTTAGTAGCGTTGGCAAGATTCTTCCAGAAGTTATGCACACGGGAAGTGAAAAAATCTAACCTCCGAGAAATGCAAGAGGACATCATTTATATCATGCGTAAATTTGAGAGGATATTTCCTCCAAATTTTTTTGACATCATGCCTCACCTGATGATCCATCTTCCCGAGCAATTGTTGCTTACCGGTCCAGTACACTACACTTGGATGTATCCCATAGAAAGGTACATTTTTTACCTTGAATTCCTCAATATACATGTTCAATAATCATAACACTTTGCAACTTGATTTATAAGCAACTTGGAGACTACAAAGATTATGTGGCTAATAAATCCGCGCCTGAAGGATGTATAGCTGACGCATATATTGCGCACGAGTGCGTCACCTACATGAAGTTGTATTTAGGAGCGTTGAAGGAAACTCCGCAAACCATATCGGTAGATGTACCGAAGTTCAATCTTTCCATACTCTCCTGTGATGTTGAAGTTTATAGAATTTTGCCAGACTCCTACAAGTTGCAACCACATGAGCTAGTCATTGCCCACTGGTGGGTATTGATTAACTGTCCAGAAGTTGAATAATGAAAAAACATCCATCTATATTGTCCAAACATTCAAGGTGATCTCGAGTACCACAACAGGGAGTTCGCAAACTATTTTGGCGGCTGGATACGTGATTCAATATTTCTGTACGTATTTATGTTTATTGCATAATTATCTATATTTACAGTTGAATGGTTGGTTGTAGATGAACCATATTCAATTTGATGGTCACCCAAATTGATCGCACGAACTAAGACTTCTAGCGATGAAGCCGATAATGTCAAGAGTTTATCCGATGTGCAAGGTGAATGGCGTTCAATTTATATGTGAACAGAGAGACAGCAGACGGAGAACACGGAATTCTGGGGTGATGGCGCATGGTGGGCAGAATGGAGTTGACTATTACGGTGTTCTCCATTCAGTGGTGGAACTCGTTTATGGGCAAGCCATGACAGTTCACCTCTTCAAGTGTAGATGGTTTGATACTAGGCCGCAAAGCATGAAGACCGATCAGTACGGAATATTATCGGTGAACACTACTACAAGTTGTTACGAAGATGACCCGTTTGTTTTTACCACATCGGTAAAATAAGTGTTTTATCTTGATGACCTTGCTAAGGGTGACGCGTGGAAAGTAGTCAACCTTGTGCACCCTCGAAACATTTACCGGGCGGCTACACTTGGAGAGGCCAAAGACGAGGAAGAAGATGTTGCGTATTAAGAGCCCAACGCAACAGGTATTCCTAACTCCTCTACCGTTCGCCTTAATAATTTTAAAGCGAGTCGTTCGGTACGAATTCGTGATGAAGAGTCAAGGCTTATTGATGTTGATCCAAATCAAGAAACAGACGAAGACTCTGGCGATGAGGAAAGACATAGATTACCAGAAATTAATTCTGACACCGAAGAAGACTGATCAGATGATTCCGATTACGAGCCTTAGTTTTAATTTAGACGACGTAATCTATTAATTTGTAATAAAAAAGAATGTATTACTTTTATAGTTTACATATGTTGAATTCATATTTCTGTTATTTTATATGAATTTTGGTGATATATAAACAAGAAGTTAGTATGGTTTACATTAAACCTTCTGTTTTTTTAATGTATTTTTTATACTTTAGCCGATGAAATATACCATAATTCGTCGGCTTAAACCATCTTAGTCGACGAATTATAGTATATTTTTCGGCTAAGATGCGGTTAGCCGACGAATACCCTAATATTTCGTCGGCTAAACCCTAAACCCTAAACCTTAGCCGACGAATACCCTAATATACGACTTGTTGCGTCTCATCGATTTGAAACTATTTTCAGTTGAAGGTCCGGCCAAAATACGTAATTTAGACGGTCCCATGACCTTTTCCGTGCGTTTAGGGCTTTAGACTTACTGGATTGACCGTCCGGATCGAGCCCTTAACCTTGTCGGATCAAGTTGAATTTTTTTCCCATACATGTATTTTATCATGATGGTCAGATCTGACGGTCGGATTTTCGTTTCTCAAGTTTGATCATCACAATCACAACATGCCTATTAATGTTGTATAACTTGTTTACCAAGTGTTAAGTAAATGTTGCGTTTCAAAAACAAACTATACGTAGAACCTTCAAACGCAAAAAAGTCGTGAAATAAGATATGGCCAGAATGGTGAAATACGTCTACAGTTAAAAAATCATGGTATTCCGGTAAAGTCTCGGTGCCGATAGTTACGGTCAATGCAATTTTCCATTCTTTCTCCCTATGAGTAGCCCTATCTTCGGTGGTTATTTTCCGTAAAATTTTTATACGACTTGTTGCATCTTATCGATTTGAAACTAATTTCATTTGAAGGTCCGGCCAAAATATGTAATTTAGACGGTCCAATGACCTTTTCCGTGCGTTTAGGGGTTTGACTTACGAGATTGACCGTCCGGATCGAGCCCTTAACCTTGTCGGATCAAGTTGAATTTTTTCCCATACATGTATTTTATCATGATGGTCAGATCTGACGGTCGGATTTTCATTTCTCAAGTTTGATCATCACAATCACAATGTGCCGAATGTATAAAAAGTACTATAACCAACGACATGATTGAAAATTCGTCGGCTATAGTTAATAAAATAAAATAAAACAAATAAATTGAAAATATTAAATAAAAAGTACTATAACCGACGAATTTTATTACTTTAGCCGACGAGATTCACAGGTTTAGCCGACGAATTTCACAGGTTTAGCCGACGAATTTCAGTACTTTAGCCAACGAGATTCACAGGTTTAGCCGACGAATTTCATAGGTTTAGCCGAAGAAATTTTTATTTCGTCAACTAAAGGTATAGGGTATATAATTAAACCCAACGCTCGACAGCCTCCACAGCGCTCCAAAAAATCCTAAAAAACCCACCACCACCTCCTTGAGCCCTCACCGCGCTCCACAGCCTCCACCGCCTCCTAGGTTTGGCCTAATCTGCCTCCTTCCACCCTCTCCCTCTCCCGATCTCCCTCTCCCTCTCCATCTCCCTCTCCTTCTTCCACAATACGAACACAGTCGACCACCACCTCATCAAACCGGATTCCGCCTCGTCTCTGTCTTCTGCAACTCCAACGTCCAAGCATCCAAGTCGCACCATCCAAGCCGTCGGTCACCGTTGATTTGAGGTACGCACATCAATTCTTGAATTTTGTGAATTTTATGAATATTGATTCATTCCAACTCAACTGGAACTTTCTTGACTATTCAAGTATGATTTGTGAGAAGTGTGGTTTCTTAATTGTACCAGAGTACATAACTACATATGATGTTTTTCAATATATGGATTTGATATTGCAATAGACATTAGTTATAGATTGGAGTTGGTTTACTGAATAAACGAAAAGTTGGTTACTGAATAGATTGGCATTAGCATTTAGCAATGGTGTGTTGCAGGCAGCCAGCCACAATTGTTGATCAACAAGATATGATTTTGAAGTATGAAGTTTATTTCAATGTTATTATCTTTTGATCTTGCAAGACTAGCTAGTGTACTTTGATCTTTCAACTTGAGTCCTTGGATATATTTTATGTTTGGTGATTTGTTTGAATTGCATTGTTTGAGTATTTACTACGAATGGATGACAATATATAATGTTATGTTGATTGCAATGTATATTCTATATATAGGATGAATAATGACATGAATACAAGTTTTTTTTCAAAAGGCTTACGCCTTACGCCTCAAGGCAAGCGCCTTGTTGAGGCTCTCGCGCCATTGCCTCGGCTACGCCTTAGCCTTTTAAAACATTGATTCAAATTAATATTTTAAACAGGATGAGCGGTAATTTTAGATCGACGAAGGGTTCGAAAGGCCAAAGGTTCAAATCATCTGAGGGAACCTCTAGCAACCCTCAAACGTCGTTTCGGGTCCCCATGACAGCCAGATGTGCGACCCTTCTGGAGACGGTGCAGAGACAGCCGAGCATTTCCTATTCCTCGAGGCAACCGGAGGTGCCCCCTTCATCGAGACAGCCGGGCGTCCCTCATTCCTCGAGGCAGCTGTGGCCTCAGACCCGGACGGAGGTGTCTGCACCCCGTATGCCTGAGATACACCAGGCGCCCACTCCGGGTCCTACTGTTTCGGATGGTGGGTCATTTGGGGTACAGATGCCGCCGCCTCATCTGTTCCTTTCGCGAATGATACCGGCCTTACCTGCAGTCGATGGCTCAGGGACGGCGATTTATCCACTGCCCCCGCCAGTGGCTCTATCAGCGGCGTACCGGTTCGTGCCTTTTGATACGCCTCTTATTTCCGCGAGGATATCATCATCAGAGACAGAGACGGAATCCGTCGCGTCCGTCGCATCGCCCTCAGGTAATGAAAGATAAATGATTTGTTTTTTTATAATTAATAATAAAGGGTCTCTGATTTTAATAATCAATTTGGTTTATCATGTGATAGGCACCGTCAAAGCGAAGCCGACAAAGAAGAAGAGAGGCCCCGTCACAGAGAAGGCTCTCGAGAAGACCGTCAATACCTCAAGGAGGATCGTCATCGATACTGATGGGGATGGCCACATAGTATTGGGTGGGAAGTCGATGACGTACTCCGGCCGTGTGGGAGCGCTCATTAGGGATAGAGTCCCTATGTTGTGGTCAGACTGGGGCGAGGTCTCGCAGGAGGTTAAGGACATGGTCCACAACGCGATGTCGGTGAGTTTACAAAATGCCTCAATAATATTATGTATTACATTGTTGATTTCTCGAAAAGCTAAACTAATAAACGGTTAAATGCAGGTGTGGTTTGACGTTCCCGAGCACCTGAAGAACAGCTGGGCGGACGTTGTGCATGGGGGAAGGTACATTGGGAAGTTAATGAAAAAAAACAAAATTGTATGTGATATTAATAATATTTCTAATATTTTTGTTGTATCTGTAGGTACAAGGAGTGGAAGAACGAGTTGCGGACCTACTGGACTACGCACGGGAACACACGTTCTGGTACCCCTGCTGAGTTCCAGTACAGGGAGTATGAGTGGCGTTGGCTTCTGACATCAGAATTCAACAACCCTCATAAACAGGTATTTAAAAAAATTAATTAGTTAATTTGTCATTAAATATGTCCATTTTTAAATATTTTACTAATAGTTTATTTTTTTCTTTGAAGGCCATTTCTCGGGCGAACGCTCAGAACCAGCAACGCAACACAAGGAACCATCATGCCGGTTCTAGACCGTTCGTTGTCTTCATGGACGAGGCGGCCAGGGAACATCCATAAGTCAACCGGTACGTCTATACGTACGAGAAAGCATATCCTGACGCCCAGGAGGATATTGTAAGTTATCTTACGTTTTTAAATTTTTAATTTTACTTATATATATGTCAAAATGTTAATTAATCATTTTTTTCCTATCCAATTAGGCGAAGGTTAGGGAGGCTAGTGACGAGGTGATGAGTGTTATAGTGAGGGAGGCATGGCCGGACACGTAGGAGGAAGAGATGTCCGAAGCCATGTCCCAGATCGACACTTCGGATCCGAGGGTTGAGGCGAGGATCATGGGCACAGCCTTCCCACCGTGAGGAAACAACTTCTATTGCCGGGGTCTAGGAAAGAAGGGCAAGGGAGTCCTGAAGACCACTCTAGGATTTCAATGAAAGGCAGCCTCGACCAGCAACAGGACGACTCAGCTAGAGTCAGAAGTTGAGAGACTATGGGAACAGCAAGCTACTCAAGCTGCCGCTCATGCCGCCCAGATCGCTGCCCAGACAGCCTATACTGCCGCGGTATATGCCACCCAGCAGGCCCAGCAACAGCAGATGTTCCAGTACTTGCAGGAGTTTACAGTTGCCCAGCTTCAGGGACTTCCGGCTCCGCCCATGCCTACGCCTATACCGCTACCTCAGCCGCCGCAACCTCCTCCTCCGCAGCCCCCAGAATCGGATATTGATTTAGACAGTCTAGATTTTGCGTAGTTGATCAATTATATAGTTTTATGTGCTTGTTGTTGGTTATATGGAATTGTTTTGGTATATTTTGCAGGTTGCTTGGAATGGTAATTTAGAAATTTTGGGTTTTTTTTTTTACTGGAATGGACTTATAGCCGACGAAACATGTAAGATATTCGTCGGCTATAGTATTTTTAATTTTTTTTATAAAGTTTAGCCGACGAATTATGACATGTTTCTTCGGCTAAACCCTTCTAAAGCCGACGAAACAGACTATATTTCGTCAGCTTACGTTATTTTTTTAATTTTTTATTACATACTTCAGCCGACGAATATCTTAAATGTTTCGTCGGCTAAAGTCTCAGACTATGATCGACGAAACATTTAAGATATTCGTCGGCTTATTTTTGGGACAATAGCCGACGACGTCTTCTAGTTTCGTCGGTTTAATACTGGGATAATAGCCGACGACGTCTTCTAGTTTCGTCAGCTAAAGTAATCGCCGACGACTCTTTCCCGACAAAACCATAGCCGACGAATTAAGCTAACAGGCCGACGAAACTTTTTCGTCGACTAAAGTGCTTGTTCTGGTAGTGAATAATCATCACCGTTGGATCAGAAATCAATCAAGGGCTAGGAGGACAGTTAGGGTTTCGGCCAGACCACTGTATAAAGGAGCAGAGAGCAACGTTTTCAGGATTACTTCCTACACTCCAGAAATTCAGAAAATTTCTCTTAGTCTCTCTCATTGTCGTGAGTCCCTAGAAGAAGAAGAAGAAGAAGAGAAGCCCTTGCTGCCTCAGACGTTCTTGGGAGTACTGAAGCTCTAGCACAGCCTTGCACGACCTCAAGTTCTTGATCAGCTAATCAGTCCATTGAAAAGTGTAAATCTATGTCTAGTACTTTCTGGCCATCTTCTTCTGATTTTGGTTTTCGTTTTAGAACTATGTGTTTTATTTTCTGAATTGGATGGAACCTTTGTTGAGAACTAAGTGATTTTCAGTTAATAATAGTTATGATTTCAATGTTCTGATGATGTCATGTGATTGAGTTGATTGTCTTAGAAATTCGTTGAAAGCATGTTTGTGTTTGATATACCTATATTAGAATGCATGCTAATTAATGCTATGATTTGTACTAAGCCTCGTAGGTAAGTAGAAATCACCAGTAGTGGAGCCCGTATCCTGTATGGTTGGGAACATGTTTTGCATGTGAATGGTTAAGCGTCGTACGTAAACTCTTTTGCATGTTAGGGTTTGTTCTTTTACTTAATGATTTGCATGTTTGTAGACATATACTTTTGGTATTGATAGCAGCAACATGTGAAATGTTCTAAGTTCAGACGTTCTAGCTTGGATGACTATTTAGAAGAATCGATTAAATGCATGACCTCGTAGGCTTGTATTTAGAACCCTTCTGTATTTTTCTTTGGTGATAACTCAATTGTGTGATTAAAGTTCATTGGATTATGATTATGTTTTCTGGAATATGGTTTCGAAAGTGTGGAAGTCGATCACTTCTAAATAGTAGTTTAGTATCTTTTCTTTACTGTTTTCATAGGAATGTTAGAACAAACCCTAAATCCCCCCTGAAATCTTGTAAATGTAATTGTTGTTTAATTCTGTCTAATCTGTTCTAGTTTTGTAAACGTAGGAGCACCCTAAAGTCTTCGGATTGATCGAACCTTATTTACCAATACTACAATTGTCAAAATAGGGTTCATAATTGTCGCACGTCCGGAAACGAGCACGTAGGATTTAGATCAAACAACGGATACCTTGAAGATGACCCGTGCAACTGTGAACGAACAAACTCATCGCTTGGACGAAATCAAATGCTTGATTTTGTTCAACGTAATTTATCTTCACCATCTTATGGTAAGTTGACAATTCGACGAGTAAGTTATAGAAATTTAAATACGAGTTTATTTCCTTATCTATACCATTGAAAGTGTTGATCTCGTGTTTTCTCTAAATCTGATCTTTTCATTTACATGATTGAGATATTCATACTGAGAGAGATGACTCATAGGTTTGTTAAATGCTTGATCATAGTGAAATATAATTCTGATATTTAAATATAATCTAGAGACAATGATCAAGCATTATATAATTCTGATCCCCTTTCAATTTCATGGTCACAACACATAACATATACCCTAATAAACAAATTTTAGCCCCCTAGTAAACTCAGTAGAAGTTTAATGCCCCCCAGTAAACTTGCATTACAGTATCTCCCTTTCATTTTCATGCTAGTTATATACAACAGATACTCATTCTTACCATAATAAACAACTTGTAGATTGTATGTATACCGCAAGCAAAAGAAACGACCTCGTAGACTGTCTTCCAGTAGACTGACATCCGGGCTACCTCGCCATGATGAAAGATTATCGGTACCACATCGGGAATGTGTTTCTCCATGCTTCACAAGAAGACACAATGATAAGATATATGTGTAGTTAGTCCCACATTGGTAACATGTAATAAGAGGGAACCTTCCTTAGCTATAAAAGGAAGGCTTCCCATATGTAGAAAGGATGGATGATCCCTACTCACTCCATCTTGGAGAGATGTGGAAAGGATGGATCATGATCCCTACTCACTCCATCTTGGAGAGCCCTTGTAACACCAAAGGCATACTGGCCAGAATAGTAGAATCTTAAGTGGACGTAGTCATGTCCTCCGATGGCATGGTGAACCACTATATGCCCTTGTCTCTTGCCCATGATTGTCTCTTGTTTACATGTTCCACCGTGATTCTACATAGCCTCTGGGATTAAAGAAATTCGGAAAATTCTACAGAAACTGTTTGGTTCTGCAGCCACTTTGGAAATTCGTTTAGCTAACTTTTAAATCTCCAAATTTTCTGAAACTTTTACATGTTGCTTCCTTGTTAGCCTACAAGAGATCTGGAAAGTTTCAGCTTATTTCAATGAAAATTGAAAAGTCGGTGATTTTTCAAAGTTTACCCTGCAGTTGGTAAAGTCCCAGAATTTTGAGTATGCTTTCTTGTTTTCGGTTGAGCTAAGTGTGTGTGTATAAGCATGCTGCTAGAGTAAGAGAACCATGTTACGTTCCAGAATTACAAGGATGATTTACTAGCCTTATTAGAAGCTTTCGTGGTGTGTGATGGTATGTGGGTGTCCATAGTAGTTTGATGTGAGTGGTGTGGTTTTGGAATTAATGTTGCTGCTATGTACGTGAGGGTCTTGATACGGTTCTTGTTTGCCTATATAATATGCTAGACCTATTTGTGGTATGATTCTAAAGTTGTATGTGAGGCCTTGAAGTGGCCATATGGGCATGTTTGATTAAATGTGTGTGAAGTAGTAAGCATCCAAAAGATGGAGTGTTTTATGAGTTGATTACTGTAAATATGATTTTGGTTAGGGTGGTGAATTGAGTATTGGATTCAACATTGGTATTGTGGTGTTGGTGTCTAAACAGTTTATGGATGCCTAGAGTAATTAGGGCACACCCAGTAAGAAATGGAAATCATGGGGGGAGTAACAGTTATGATTGATCGATGAATTTATGATTGGTCAATATTAAGTTCATTTAATTAATGATGTGATTATGTCAGGACATTAGGGACACCAGTGACCCGAGGAGCGGAATGCACGAGATTCTCGGAATGCACGAGACTCCACTGAAAGTCTATTCTACCGTACCTCCTATTGCGCACACCCGTCAGCTTTCTTCAAAGGCAGTCCATGAGGAAATTATACATATTCTATGTTTACATATTATTTTACCTCCCGGACATTGCATAGAGAGTTACAAGTCTTCACAATTGGATTGGAAACACAATCAGGATATGACAGTCTAAGTCTTCATGATTAGACTGAGAAACCACCGAGAGAGTGGCATTCGACCAAGAGATTGACATTCAACCGAGAGTGGCATTCGATCGAGAGATTGGCATTCGATCGAGAGATTGGCATTCGACCGAGAAAGGCGTAAGTCATGGAAATCCAGAGTAATATCAAGCGGGATAGGCAATTAACCAAGAGGCATAAGTTATTGAAATCCCGAGTAAGACCAAGCGGGATAGGTAATTCACCGAAAGGCATAAGTTTTGTATCATCCCTTTAAAAACGGAGCAAGTGGCTTGATAAACCACAAACGACATTAACACCCCGTCACTCGAGTAGTAATACCAAATATGGAAAGGGCTTGCTACATTTGTCCATGGAAAAGTGTAACACCCGGATGACCGTAAAAGGGGAACCAACAGTACTAGTACCTTGCCATTGGAAAAGTGAAAACACAGGTCGGGGGTCGGGAGGGACATTTTTTGTCTTATCGGCGGACTTAAAGGTTATGATGTATATCAAGAAAAGTAAGACCCGAAATAAGCAAGTAAAGACAACACCCGAGTAACACCCGTGTGTAAAAAGGAGCAAGACCAATGCACCAAAAGTAGAGAATGTCAGCAAGCAACACCCGAGCAAGACTTGAGGAGACATAGTGAATCTTGTCACTCCCTTCAAAAAGAGAGGAGAAAATTGTGAGAAAGGGGGAGAGGGAAATATTTTCGAGTAAGAGAACCTTCTTCCTTAGAGAGTTAGGGGGATAGGGGGTGTATGCCGTTACTCCATCGGTCGTTACTTATGCTTGGCGGCATACCATTTATTTATTTATAACTCTCCAAGTAAGATGGTCCTCTTACTCGGGAGTTGGGGGGACATATTGTATGTAGATATTCCGCAAGCATAAGCAATGACCTCGTAGACTGTTTTCCGGCCATGAAAGGCCCCGCCCCCGACATACTTACGTAGACCGACATCTAGGCTACGGCTACCTCGGCATGGTGAAGTATCATCCGTACCGCGTCGGGAAGGTGTTCCTCCAAACTCCACAAGAAGACACCTTAATAATAGTTATGTGCACTTTGTCCCACATTGGTAACATGTAATAAGAGGGAACCTTCCTTAGCTATAAAAGGAAGGCTTCCCATATGTATAAAGGGGCTGAATATCTCCCTATCCCGATCCCTACTCACTCCACCTTGGAGAGTTCTTGTAACACCAAAGGCATATTGGGCATGATAGTGAAATCTTAAGTGGACGTAGCCATGTTCTCCGATGGCATGGTGAACCACTACATGCCCTTGTTTCTCTTGTACATGATTGTCTCTTGTTTATATGTTCCACCGTGATTCTACATAGTCCCCGGGATTATGTAGAAACACAACTTTATTGCTCGCTAGTAAACCCAGTAGAAGTTTACAACCCAGTAGTAAACCCAGTAGAACTTTATTTCTACTTCATGCAAATAAGGACTAGATGATCTGATCACTTGCATTGTATGATTATAGTCATTATACATCTCATCAACAATAAATTGAAGTTTAGGCAAACATACCATCCCAATATAACATTGATATAACACCCTCATTGAAGATCCACTAGGACTGGCTCGTAAGGTTGTGCCAATCACATAACAAATTACTATAAAAACCAGTTTGCCGGTGCATATGTGAGAATCCCAAACCCTCCAAAGCTGCCCGCTCCAATGTCAACTCGCTGCTTCACGGTGGCATATTTTATGGCACCTTCTTCGTAGTAAAGAAAGACCAAAGTGGCAAACGATGTATGTGAAAACCTAGCGCAGCAGATAGTTGGAAATGATCTAGTATGGCTTCTGGCGTAGGCTCGCGCATTTGACATTATAGGAATCATTTTGTTCATGGCTATACTGTTTTGCAAAGTGATGATCCTTAGGCAAAGACCTGGACATGGTTTAATGACTACTAATTTACTAATACTATTGGTTGATCACTGTTCATGAACAGTATTTACTGTTCATAAGCACTGTTTCAAGAACAGTGTTGGGCTTGGGCCCGTTTTTTTTTTTTCTGAAAAAAAAAGAGTAGGGCTTCGCAGTTCGCATACTATCAAGAAATGACCCTCTGAAATTTGCTATGTTCTGTCTCCGATGAAAAGAGTAGATTGGGATAAGAGTGAAAGAAAGAATCGAGGAGAAAGAACATAAGAGATATATCTTACTACTATGAGTGCTTTGTTGTTAAGTATTTCAAATTGAATCTATATACATCTTGCACTTTGATATATTAGAAATAAGAAGAAAAGAAGAAAAATTATGAACACAAATCTCGCAAATCCCGCGGCAAAGCGCGGGTCATAATCATCTACAGTGATTTACTGTTCATATATAGTAAAAAACAGTGTTGGGCTTGAGCCAGTTTTTTTTTTTTTTTTTTTTGCTGAAAAAAAGAGAGTAGATTAGGCTTCGCAGTTCGCACACTATCTAGAAATGACCCTCTGAAATTTGCTCTGTTCTGTCTTCGATAAAAAGAGTAGATTGGGAAAACAGTGAAAGAAAGAATCGAAGAGAAAGAACATAAGAGATATACTCTTACTACTATGATAAATGCTTTGTTGTTTAGTATTTCAAATTGAATCTATATAGATCTTGCACTTTGATACATTAGAAATGAGAAGAAAAGAAGAAAAATTATGAACACAAATCTCGCAAATCCCGCAGCAAAACGCGGGTCATAATTCTAATGTATCAAAGTTTCTGAACTTTGCCGCATAAATTAAGAACACAAATCTCGCAAATTCCGCGGCAAAGCGCGCCACTTTTAGTTCTAACAGATTTGGGCCTCTATGTTGGGCCTATTTTTGGTCAGTGGAGCCATATTTTTTTGTCGGTTGATATTACCCTGAAATAGACTGAGCCAAATCACAGTGATTGTCAAAAATTTTCTAACCCGCAGCAACACGCGGGTGATTGACTAGTTCTGACATATCTTTTGATCTTGGTGAGAAAGAATCTCAAGCAAGCAGGCAAATGCAAGTGTGGGTGAGCTATTGTGAGCTTTACTTTACAGCACTACACTACTTATCCGGGAACGGGAAGATGGTGCAGTTGTTCGATATGCAGAGGGACTGTTTATGGGGGCTTTAGCTCTCCTATGAGCTCCCAAAATGCCATCCATTGCATCCAAAGCTAGACAAGTTCAAAATGATTTGAGATTTCAAATGGCAGACTGCTTCGCTGTGGAGTCAACACAGAAAACTCAAATAGAATTGTAAACAACACAACATCCATTAGCAGACCACACAAGATGATCCAGACTACATGTATTTATTCACGTTAAATCAACAGGTCTTCTACTTGCTTTACAAGAGCATTCTAATTTTAGACACTGATATACAAGCCCGGACCTGAGATTTTGAGGCCTGAGTCGAACTCTCAGAGTTGGGCTCCTAATTTCTTTTTTTATATATAAAATAGCATATAACATTCAAAAATATACAGGATCTTCATGCAAAATACTTATTATGCAAATAGGATTCCAAAACCTTGATGGTTTAGTAATCCTAATTGTATTATAAATCCTATCTATACAACAAATATCTTACCTAATCGTGTTTGGTTGCTTCTATTTAATATTTTAACTTTTTTTATGGGTACAAATTTAAAGTAGTAATTGATGGTTTGAGTCCCTCATCAAGTGTAATTGTTTTTGTTTTAGGTTAGTTGTCTTTAATTCATGTCAGATCGCACAGCCTAAAAACTATTAAAAAAAATTTATTTATTTTTGGACAACTATAAAAAAATATTTTTGGGCCTCTTAGATTTTAAGACCCTGAGTCCCAAGCCTCTTGTGCCTCTATTCAAATCCGGGCCTGCTGATATACTGCTACTCAATACCACTCTGCATACAACTGACCACAATTTTCAATAACCACAGGTTCTGTAGTCGACCCTGAATCCGAACCAACCTTCTCCATCTTCTGAACAACGCTATAACCATCAACCACTTTCCCAAACACAACATGCTTTCCATCGAGCCATGAGGTCTTATCTGTGCAAATGAAGAACTGAGAACCATTGGTGTTTGGTCCAGCATTTGCCATGGACAGAATCCCAGGACCTGTATGCTTCAGCTTGAAGTTCTCATCCTCGAACTTTGCGCCATAGATGGACTCTCCTCCAGTCCCATTACCCCTTGTGAAATCTCCACCCTGACACATGAAATTTGGGATGATGCGGTGAAATGCAGAGCCCTTGTAGTGCAATCGCTTACCAGAACTTCCAATCCCCTTCTCACCAGTGCAAAGGGCACGGAAGTTCTCAGCAGTCTTTGGTGTAGCATCAGCAAACAACTGCATTACAATACGACCCGCCTTCATCCTACCAATCAGTATATCAAAGAAAACCCTTGGATTCGACATTGTTTTCAGATCTAAGAACCTGTTTAAATACAAAGAACGTTAGCAATCCCATTCTACTCGGAACAACCAAATAGTACTAAACTATCACTACCACACATTGAAAACTAAGATATCGGATCATGTTAATCAACACTAAACAACACTTCAGAAACAGATGATTCTAGTAACAGACTTCCCTTGTACTGATAAGCTCACCACAACACACAACAAAACACATGAAAAAATAACAAGAAATTAAACAGAGACAAACCCAACAAAGAAAATATTCAAACTTTAGCAAACCCAAGTTCATCAATCTTTATAAAGATTCAAACTTTAGCACCCCCACGTTCATCAATCTTAACAAAGATTCAAACTTTAGCACCCCCACGTTCATCAATCTTAACAAAGATTCAAACTATAGCAAATCAATTAGGTCATGTTCATCATTCTAGCAAAGCATCCTCAAGACTAAAAATTTGCACAAAATTTACCAAGAGATATTCAAAATCAAGAATGATAATACAATTTCTATATTGCACAAGAATTGAGCGCATGGGTTTTCAATAAAACCACCCACAAGCCTTCGATATGTGCTTTCTGACACCACATAACACTTCCACAAACACACACAGAGATACACTACAGCCTACAAACCACTAAACTGAACACAGAAACGAGTTGGGTATTAGAAACAGCATACCTGACAATATGAGATTCGGCTTGGTGTTGCAAACTGAACTGAGATGTGTGACTAGAGGCTATGGTTGTGTTTATATAGGAGAGCAGAGAATTGGGGTTTAGGGTTTTGCATACTTATTTGCAAAACCACTCTTGTTTTCTTGATTTATTCTTTCAAACACCCAATATCTTTTGGTTTTTACTATATGCCATAAGAGTATATCTAACTGTGATACCGGAGCTCATACTTGAATGGACCAAAGTATGGTCACAACCTGACCTCATCTCCTATCATCTTCCCTCCTTCCTCTCACAGTTCAAAAGCTCCAACAACCAATTCTTCCATCCAAATTCAAATCCAACCAAACCCAAAACCCAACTAAACACCAACCAAGCACTACTTGTTCTTTCACTCCCAGCCTTGAACAAACCCAGCAACTCCATGCCCACATGATCAAAACCCAATTTGACCACACCCTTCAAATCCCACTCAATCCACTCCAAACCCACATAAGTCCTTCAGCTCAGTACAACTTCCTTATGACATCTTACATCAAGCACAACCATGCACTCAAATTATACACCCAAATGAGAAGAATGGGCACCCAAGTAGACCACTTCACCATCCCGTCAGTCCTTAAAGCCTGTGGCCAATCCTCTGTTGAAATGTTAGGAAGAGAGATCCATGGTTTCGCGCTAAAGGGCGGTTTGGATTGTGATGCTTTCGTGTGTAACGCGTTGATCAAAATGTATAGTGAATGTGGGAGATTGGAGTTGGCACGGTTAGTATTTGATGTAATGTGTGAGAGAGATGTGGTTTCTTGGAGTACTATGATTAATGGCTATGTGAGGAACAGAGGGTTTGGTGAGGCATTGGAAGTTATAAGGGAGATGCATTGCTTGCAAGTGAAGCCTAGTAAGGTTGCTATGATAAGCATGGTTGGTTTATTTGCTGACATTGCTGATGTGAAAATGGCGAAAGCAATGCATTGTTATGTTGTGAGGAATAGTGCTAATGAGAAGCTGGTGGTTCCTGTAACTACTGCCTTAGTTGATATGTATGTCAAGTGTGGGAATTTGGGTTATGCAAGAAGGCTGTTTGATGGGTTGGCTGAGAAAAGTGTTGTTTCATGGACCGTGACGATTGCAGGATGCATTCGTTACAATGAGGTAGAAGAGGGGGTGAAACTTTCAAGAGAATGCTGGAGGAGAGAAAGTTTCCTAATGAGATTACAGTGTTGAGTTTGATTATTGAGTCGGGAACGTTGGAGCTTTGGAGTTGGGGAAGTGGCCGCATGCCTATGTTTTGAGAAATGGGTTTGTCATGTCTTTGGCTTTGGCCACTGCTTTGGTTGACATGTATGGGAAGTGTGGTGAAGCCGAATATGCGAGGGCTGTGTTTGACAGCATCGAGGAGAAAGATGTGATGATTTGGAGTGCTATGATATCGGCTTATTCACGTGCTAATCGGACTAATCAGGCTTCAGAGCTCTTTGCTCGGATGAAGGATAGTGGAGTAAGGCCAAATCAAGTTACAATGGTGGGCCTCATTTCACTATGTGGAGAAGTAGGTGCTCTTGATCTGGGCAAATGGGTTCATTCTTACATAAACCAGCAGCGTATAGAAGTTGATGTGATACTAAGAACAGCTCTAGTGGACATGTATGCAAAATGTGGGGAGATAGATGTCGCTCTCAGGCTGTTCAGCGAAGCTATAAATCGAGATAGTCAGATGTGGAATGTCATGATCACTGGACTCGCTATAAACAAGCTTTAGAGCTCTTTGAAGAAATGCAGAGACAAGGTGTTAAGCCTAATGACATCACATTTATAGGGCTACTTCATGCTTGTAGCCATGCTGGGTTGGTAGCAGATGGGAAGAAGATTTTCGAGAAAATGGTACATGACTTTAGCTTGGCTCCAAAGGTTGAGCACTATGGATGCATGGTGGATTTGCTAGGCCGAGCTGGGAAGCTCGATGAGGCTCTCAAATTGATCAAAAGCATGCCCCTGGAGCCTAACACAATTGTTTGGGGTTCCCTACTTGCTGCCTGCAAAACTCATAAGAGTCCCAACTTGGCTGAAGTGGCCGCAAGACAACTGCTTAAGTTGGAACCTCAAAATTGCGGTTACAATGTTCTGATGTCAAACATCTATGCAGCATCAAACAAATGGGTTGATGTTGCTGGTGTCAGAAAAGCCATGAAAGACCAAGGAACCAAGAAAGAACCAGGTCTCAGCTCAATAGAAGTAAACGGCGCAGTTCATGACTTCATGATGGGTGATAAAACACACCCGCAAACAAGAAAAATTTATGAAATGCTGGCTGAGATGAACAAGAAGCTGAAAGAGGCTGGATACACTCCTAATACATCTGTGATCTTGCAGAACATAGATGAGGAAGAGAAAGAAACTGCGCTGAACTACCATAGTGAAAAACTGGCCATGGCATTTGGCCTAACCAGTACAGCTGCAGGTACCCCAATTCGGATTGTAAAAAATGTCCACGAGTGTGTGATGACTGTCACACAGCTACAAAGCTGTTATCAAAGATTTACAGCAGAGTAATGATAGTAAGGGACCGGAATTACTTTCATCACTTCATAGATGGATCTTGTTCTTGCGGTGACTATTGGTAGCAATCCACTAACCATCTGTACAATGTAACAAAAACTACTGCATAAATTTTGTTGGGTTTGAATGTGAAGATCAACAAAGGCTTACTTCAGGGGTTATCATTTAGAGAAACAAATTTTGTTGTCGATGCTTGCATTACTCTTTTACTCTATTCTATGATATTATAAAGACGTCGAAATGATTCGACCCTGTCAATCCATTCGCTTCTTGGTATAGCTTTTAGTTTGCAACTCTAGACAAATTCTGTTTGTAGTTTGTTCTAGTTCAGAGATTTTTACAGGAGATAATCTTCAAATCACCAAGATAAGTACTGTAGAGACTTGCAGCAAGAAAAGACGCCTTATAAATCCCAATCATGTACATCATCTATTGCCTCATATCAGCTCTCCACCAAAACCATACATATCCTCTCACACACTGATATTGTAGCCTTCAGATTTAGGCATTATTCATTGCCTCATATCAGCTATTCCTATTGCATTGTTCATTCAATGGCCTAGAAATGGAACTACAACTAAAGGTAGATAAAAGCAAACAACAAATCTTAAAACCGTATAGAATTAGGATACGGCTATGACAATTAAAACCCTATACACCTTCATCCGAATCCATCCATAAATACTACCCTGCATTCACTCGGCCTCTTTATCATCATCATCATCTACTGCTGGTCATAGTGAACTCTTTACATTTTTGAAGACCTTTAATCATAGGTATGTGTAATGTGGCCTGATATCTTCAAAATCGATCCTAATCTTAGTCCTCTATAGTCCTTATATCTCTAATATACTGGTGTATATTGGCCTCTATCCCAATCTTAGTGCCACTACTGCTTACATAATGGCAACACAGATAGATACAAAAATGGATGGCAGCGAGGATCGATCATGAAAATACACGAGTTAAGAAAATGAATAGGAGGTCTTGCACCTGCCCATAAGCGACCAGAATATAAAATACTTGTAAAATTTTTGTTAGCTTGAGCAAATTCCTGCAAGTGAAAGACATTGGTTATCATAAACAGTAACAGATAGCTTAACTAGCTCAATAAAATAAAACCATCAAGAGTACGACACAGCAGAAATCAGTGAAAGGGAGACATAAACAAAGATATCAATAAGTTATCTTCAGAAGTCTAAAAGAGAAGCAAGTAGCAGTAGTACGACAGTGATAAGCTAAAGCTTCTTTAACGTCACTACACATACACTTCTAGAGGTTCTTATCAAGATAACAGTTCTCCTAAATTCTACTCTGGGGACCGACGCGACGCAAATAGTTAACTGCTGCATCACTTATCGGTACAAAATGCGCATTCCTTGTACTCCATGATTCATTGTATGCAAATCCTGTCCAGCTTCCATCAGGGTGGCCATGATCCGACCGACGGCAGCAACGGCAAAGTATTTTATAGCCCTCTCCAACAGATGTGTTCTCGGGGTTTCGAATCTTGACCAAGAAGGGACACGAGCATGGAACGTGGTCTACAACCTTCATACAAACTTCACAAAGTTCAGGCACATCATACTTTGATAAATCATCCATGTATTCTTCATCAGAATTACCTGCTTGTGTTAAATAAAAGCATGTGAGAACAGAAACAGCAAACTTAGACTGTCTAATAACAGTTACAATTACGCTCATGTCCCCCCCCCCCCCCCCCCACAGCAGTTTCA
Source organism: Fragaria nilgerrensis (assembly GCA_010134655.1). Lineage (NCBI taxonomy): Eukaryota > Viridiplantae > Streptophyta > Magnoliopsida > Rosales > Rosaceae > Fragaria > Fragaria nilgerrensis. The sequence continues at coordinate 273,546 of CM020980.1, forward strand.
TTAATCAAGGCTTGAGTACCGGCCCTTACTTAAAAAAAAAAAAATTAACAGTTACAAATACGCACACAATGAGTTCCAATTCCGGTGAACCGACTAAAACAAGAAAACACACAAAGGCCCTATTTTACATTTTTCAATCACTTTTCTTCAAACAATATAATTCCATTAAATAATAGTAGCACTCGCCAAAACTAAGAGAACAAACTTGTAAGGATGACCAAAAAAAATTATAATGAAAATTGTACACTGGCAACAGTCATTTTTCACAAAGATCGTAAATTTCTTAAAAGCTGTTTTGAGATCAACCAAGAATCATGAGAGAAACATGAGATTCAACTGCAATACATAAAGATGAAAAGCTTACTTTCAGGCTCGAGTTCGGGATCTCCCTTAACCGAATCCAAGCCCTCCTGAACGGATTCTCTCAACATCCTCGAACGATTTAAAAAAACCTTTCCGTTCCCACAGGGACCTGTTTGAAGTTGAACAGATGTCACCGAAACCCCAACAGTGAAAACATTACCCCAAAACAAATATCCGAAACATTACCGGTCCCCAAGAAATATAGAATGGTGTGGCGGGCCAGCCCCCGATTCCGGCCTTGTTGGCCTACCCGAGCGGCCGGTAAGGAGAGTCTAGGATCCATAGCCCTGATTTTTAAGACAAAAGTTTGAATGTAACAAATGGGTGATGTAAGCCCTGAGTTACAGAGAGAGTTACCTGGGTGGATTTTGGAGGAGACAAGGCACGGACTTGAAGCATTGTCGGCGGAGGTTCCTCGTAGCGAACATCGTTGATTTGTGAGACGGGCCATCCAGTTTGGGATTAGTAAGTTCTATATATAGGTCACAACAAGGGCGGGTCTGGCCCGGATCCGCAACTTGGCCCGAACACGATCTGTCCGTCCGTTTACAATTTCCTCTAACAAGCTCGCCTGTCCAGATTCGTGTCTAGTACATTAAATTTGATTCGATAGGGCTCTGATCAAGTACTACTTATCCAATTTGAGGCCTATTGGGCTGATGAAGAGACTAGCTTTAATTTTAAAAATTTTATTTTTACTAATAAAATCAGATTTTAAAATTTCTAAAAACTAACTTAAACAGCAGAAAGACAGTTATATCTTTAATGAATTAAATAAACTAAAATAGACCATTATAAGAGTATTATAAAATAAAGTTTCTATGACCTGATTCCTATGACCAATGTTGTTGACCGGGCTCCGACTACCGTTGACCGGACTCCGACGAAAGCTAGGGGATCTATTGAGGGAAATAGGGGTCTGTCGAGGATATATTGGGAGGCAGTAGGGGGTCTTTTGGAGGCAATATGTATGGGGTCTGTCCGGAGGTCTACTGGCAGTAGGTGGGTATACTGGGGGCAGTAGGGGGTCTTTTGGAGGCAATATGTCTGGGGGTCTACTGGCAGTAGGTGGGTATACTAGGGGCAGTAGGGGGTCTACTGGGGGCAGTAGGGGGTCTACTGGGGGCAGTAGGAGGATCCACTAGGGACAGTAGTAGGGGTGAAATTTTGAAACCGAAAATCAAAAAAAACGAGCCGAAAACCAAACCGAAACCAGAAAAAACCAAACCGAATTAAGAAAAACCGAACCGAACCAAATGAGTTTGGTTTGGTTTTTAGTTTCGGCCCTTGAGAAACCGAACCGAACTGAAAAACCGAATCTCTCTAAAACGACGTCGTTTTTTGTATTTATTTGATTTAAACAATATGATTTTAGGTTTTATGTTCTATATAATTATATGTTTGATGAAGGGTAAAGTGTAGAGAAAGAGAGAGATAGTAAAATAATAGAGAATCATCATCTTATTCATTGATATGAGCCATTTATATATAGAATTACAAAGTACCAATATGGTAATGATAAGGAATACATAGATCTAGTCAAACTACATATCATATTGGCACAAGGCCAAGGCACACATAAAGAATATCTACAAAGATACAGAATATCCTAGAACACTCCCCCTTGTGCCGCGCGCTGATATGCTGATGGTGTTGATCTGTTGCCTTGTCAAAAATCTCGTCAAGTCACAAAAACTTGTGGGAGAAAAACTGAACCTTGATCGTAAGAGAAAAAGAGTACAACGCACCCTTCACATTTGATAGTGACATGTATGTATGTGCTAGACTCCCCCTGAAGTTCGCACCTCCCCCTGATCTTTACATCAATAGGGCTCTTCTTGATTTTTACTAATCATGGAAGTTTCAACAATTTAGCATGTCCATGCTCTTTAACATGTCTTCAAATGTAGCATTGGGCAATGATTAACTAGATCATGCCATATTGTCCTCAAATGATCTTTTACACTTAGATCTTGAGGCGAAGGCCGCTTGTGAAATCAAAACATAAGTTTGTGCAGGAAATTAGATTTCCGCGCAGCATGACCTTCAGTTACTAGAACAGCCGTAACTTCCTCTAAGAAATACATATGAATGAACCGTAAATGGTTTTGGAAACTAGACTCATTTATCTTTCCAACCGTATATTAAACACGTTGTGGTTCGTTAAGAGCTATTCATAAAGTCCCGTCGAAGTTGACTGTTTTGCCAAAATCAGATTCTCGGACAGATTCGTTCTACTTTACGAAAACGGCCATGACTAACTCAATATGAAAGATATGATCAAATGGTTGGTGTTCTTGGAAAGAAGACACATAGACCTTTCTAATGATACAAATTTCATCATTTTCCAGTGAGTGAGATTTTCTGTAGGTCCCATGGAAGTTGACCTACAAAATTTGATAGATTCTGATTTCGTAATTGATGTGTCTTTCTTATGTAGGGATAAAATAAGCCTCAACCTTTCATACCATTAAGTATTGAAAAAAGAGTTACTGTCATTACATTGGCATTGCGTGGGCACATAGCTACACTTAGCTTTACAACTTTTCATAGCGAATAAGATGTCAAGTCTTTCGTATTGTGTTGAGTACATTGATGCGTCTTATTGTACTTAGATGTGAACTTCATCTCTTAACACATATTTGTCATCTTGCTTTAGACAAAACAATGGATCTCTCTTTAGAGCAAAAACTTTGACTAATCATGAGAGTATATGTAGGCCTCACTAGTTATAGAGCGCCTAAGCCGATTGATGGAAGCCGATTGATGAAAAATCATCATCAATACAGTCATCGAGTGCCTTATCGAAACTGTGTCTTCCCAAGATCTTTTTCTTCGGATGTTGATACATATTGGCATCTCTTGATCCATCAAGAATCCATGTAAATCCGGAATAAACACGCATAGACATAATTCACCATATCTGTTCCCAATCAAGTAGAATTCATGTGCATTTCAATACCTTTAGCAAACGCGTGCTCCTGTGGTCTGGAGCCACTTGATTCGGGTGAATGAAGTCTATTCAAGACCTTCATGCATATCTGTGATCCAGTAGAGATGTTATTATGACCACATTCATAGGCTGCATGTTCAGTTATTCATAAACTACCAAACTGACAAAATAGTGGAGTTCAAAGACATCCATTACGAGAGCATATCTCATCGTAGTCGATCTCAGTGCGTGTTAGTGAGAGACCTTACGCCATAAGGTGAGTCTAAACTCTTGTTCTCACTACGCTATCTAACAAGGCATAGTTGATAGAGTTTAGCTTGTGGTGTCGGCATCACCTGTCTAAGGACCTATCCCTTTGTTAATGCTGGATTGCATCTTTCCATTAGGCCAATCAACTAAGTTGATATCCATCAACGAAGGGTGGTTCGATAGTAAATTTATTATCCCACGTCCTTATGTACACTAGTGTAATACTTGTAGAGATCTCTATATGGATTGAATTTGACATTGAGGCGTCCCTCAACGATAATCACAATTCAGACTTCATGAGACGGATTTGAGTATCACTGATCAATGGATCAGATTGTGTCAAGCTCGCTTTCTTCCTAGTGCGAGAAAATATCTAACCTAAGGGCCTCCCTCCTTTTGGGGAGCCACACGGCCTTGTGACACCAATTTTGCCACTATATTGCGTCATTATATCACCATCTAAGGTGATGGCGTTAAGACCAACTCATTTTGGTCACGCCATGTCCTCTTGATAAGACATTAATCCTTGCAGACATATTTACAGCATGTGATCTCGTCACTCTAACACTTTAAGCATTTGGAATCAAGATGAGACTTAGTAGGGACAAACCACGACAATTCACGTCGTTCCACTTGAACATTTGTGTTCTTATCTCCCCCTAACGGCGAAAATATTGTCTCATCAAAGTGACAATCCATAATTTAGTGGTGAATGAGATCGCCTGACAAGGTGTCTACATATGCGGATTATAGGTGGAGGTTCATATCCAACCAAAACTTATTAATCTCAAATGACCCATTATTGTGCGCAGTGTCAGTGCGATTTGACACCTAGAAATAACATATAGCCGAGCTCAAGGATTGGAGATCTGTTTCAATCTTGTTTAAGCTCAAGGATTGTAATTGTGGTACACAGTCACGAGCTGTAGTACAAAAATATTCAATGACGGTGGGTCGTAGATGAATAGTAAAGTTGCATGCAAATATTGCATAGCCCCAAGACGCAATAGAAAGATTGGCGCACATCAATAATGTTCGAGCGACAAGCTAAAGTTGTTTGGTCATAGCCTCGGTGAGACCGTATTGCGTGTGAAATAGGGTACATGACACTTCAACTTACATCCCGATAAACTTCTTTAAAGAATGAGTAGTGAGCCCGTAGAAGTATAAGCAGCATAAACAGTAGATAATAGTGTAACATGGGGTACATGACACTTCAACTTATATCCCGATAAACTTCGTTAAAGAATGGGTAGTGAGCTCGTAGAAGTATAAGCAGCATAAACAGTAGATAATAGTGTAACACGTGACTAGTGTGTTAACACTTCAACCAACACCATAAAACATAAAAAGGTGTCCGCAAGTTGGTTGTATCAATCTACATAGTTTGATGTAAGAATATAATGTTCACTTTTGTGTCATTTAGCGTAGGAGGGTCTCATTCCTAATTTAGCTAAAGAATAGGCTTTCAAAACGAGCAATGAGACATCGAGGGAAGGCCCGTGCACCTCAATTGCTTGAGGAATTGACTGGACGGCCTCCGGAAAGTTGAAACCGTGTTCGGGTGACGTCAATGTCCCCCGGGTGCCGCCATTTACAACCATGGTGTCACCATCATGCTTCATGAAGAAGCTAGATCCCGAATGTCTTCGTTTTAAGCAGAAGAATGGATGTCCATGAGAATTTCTTAAAATTTGGACAATTATATCTCTTCTAGGATGACCAATTTGGTCAAACCAAAGCCTATATGAGTCGGTGTCCCAAATATCATGTTTGGCGACAACATGTGATTTGATATTCGAATCATAATCATAGTGACATACAGTCCACTAGATTGACTCATGAATTTCTCCAAGATGCACTTCAGTCCGTATTCATGAGAAGGTATACACAAAAGAATTCTTTTTCATTCTCACAATGTGTTTTCAAATGAAAGCTATTAGCAGGAATGTCTTTAAAGCTCAACATGGTTCGGTTGCCTCTCAATGCATAGAGGGCATCTGTGATGTTGATCATGGTGCCATGAGGCATCAAGATTCAAGCTAAACCGTGTCCCTGAATGACCGATATGATTCAATTATTGTAGTCACAGAAGATTTACAAAGGCACAAAATCCAAAGATAATTGCCGGTTCTTTAGAATGTTGTGAATAATTCCACTATCTGCGAGGCACTCAATGTCTCTATGAGACATATCTACAATAAGAAGTAGATAGGCGAGTAAATAGTTCCACTTGAACCATTTAGAAGGATTAAAAGAAGCTACAAAAAGCTGCAATCCCGAGTACATAAAAATTTCCGCGCAGAATGACCTTTACGCACTAAAACAGCTATAACTTCTTCGTTGGGTTTAGGGTCTACAGTTTAGAGTTTAGGGTCTATGGTTTAGAACTTATAGTTTAGGGTTTAAAAAGCAACAACAAACCCAAAATTGGCTTCAAAATCAATTTTACCAAAAAAGCAACAACAAACCCTACTACTTTAAGGTCCCAACAAAAGCTTCAAAATCATTGCACATTCTAAATTCTACCTATATAAATGGTTCATAGTGGCTTTAAACTATTAGTCTCAGAAACATAAAATTCAATCTATCAAAACCAAGGTCCCACGCACAAAACTAAATTCTAATCTTCTCTGCAAAAACATAAGAACAATTTCATAAGCACAATTTCATATATCTCAGATGCATGATTTCAGAAAAGAAAAGAAAAAAGTAAAAAGGGAGATTCGAAGCAACATTTTTCAACCCAAAAAAAAGAATTTGAAGATGTGATATTCATAGTAACCTTATGTTCAGTCTTTAAAAACTGGATTGTGAGAGAGGAGATATGAAATTGAGAGAGGATGAAAAATTTCTAAGGATCATGAGTAATTTATAAAGAGAGCAAACCAAAAAAAATTTGGTTCCGGAGAACATCAATCTCCAATCAAACTCCTTTATTGTTGCAATGGGTATTTGAATTTGGAAGAAGAATTAGAACATTAAGAGTTTGAGAGAGAAGAAGAGACCGGAACAAATGAATAAGAAAATATATATATATATATATATATATATATATATTAATTACACCTATATATATAACAAATGAAAAAAAAAGTGCCCCTTCAGCTCTGGGCCCCAGTGCCAGCGCACTGGGCCATGACCGAGCTTGAGTAGGTATTCATAGAGAATGGAATTCTCCCCCTCACTTAATGCACTCAATGAAAGGATTAATTTGTGTTTTGAAAATCATGCAATCAACCAACCATCAGTTTGCACTTTCCAAAACATCAAATCGATCCGTGCTTTAAAGTTTAAACCCGCAATCAACTACTGATATGTTTGTAATTTAACCACTAAGATCAAGCACTTGATAACTCATACATTTCACACAAAGCTTAATCATCTCCATATCAGCACCAATATATACTCAATAAACTCATTCTGTTATAAACTAATGAATACGTAGAGAGAAAAGAGAAGAACAAAATGTAGGGAGAGGAAGAAGTGTTACTTTCATTCTCATTAGGCTCCTTTATATAGGAATATGATTTATATCTTAAGGACATAACTAATGAGTATTTACAAGGACATCCACATATATTATAATATTTACAACACTCCCCTTTGGATGTCCATTAATAATATGATGTTGGACGTGCTTAGTGTTGTCTCGTTAAAAACCATGCCAAGTAATAAAAACCCTGTGGGAAAAAACAACCCTGGTCGAAGGAGAAAAAGAGTCCAACGCGCATATGTCCTAGGTAGCATACTTCTGGATGCTTCCCCTGATGAGATTCTCCCCCTGATTGTTGCAAGTTTCATGTACAGTAAATAGCGGTTTGATTTGTATATCCCTGAAGTGAGATCTTGTTCGTTTTGCATACAGGGGCTCATCACAAGATTTTCATACCTGCAAAGTGAAGACAATACCAAGAGAGCTATACAATTTAATAGGTCTTACCTCATGTAATAATGTTAGAAACAACCTCACATGTTCAAATTCATACATTATGTAATAACTAAGCAGTAGAAGCTAATTAACACATTACTATGTATGGTTCAAAACCATTGGAAGATCAGCATGGCATATCTACCACTCATATCAATATCTTCGTTTATTGATACATCTCGTATATGCTCTTCAAGAGCTTTAAGCAATTTATAACTTCATGAAAGTTAGAATATGTAGCAACATAATCCGAATTCGGTTTTGTAGTCCAATCATAATACTCATTGAGACAATTTTGATCACGTTAACTATAACAAAATAAGTATATATGAGCTAGCTTTAGACTATCGATTATATGAGTTAACTTTAGTTTTAACAGCCCAGCATAACGAGATATGCTCGCCTTTGGGCCTCCCCCTCATGGCTTTCTTCTTGGGTTCCAACCCAAGACACATCTCATTAATGGGAGTTGTATTTGCATGTATAAGGCGCATTACGTCATTTCGCTTAGACGATGAGGAATCTCACATTCAAACTCTCTCAAGTATTCGTGGATCGATTTACATTCGAATCATTCATGTACTTAGATCCATTAAAGATTTGATAAGCGATACGCTTATAATGACACTTTACTTTTAGGATTTTGCTTTGAACAAAGTCTTTTAAGATCCTCATAATATACGATGACATCTGTCGTAAGTCTCTAGTCAATAGATATATATAATAACACTGTACTTACAAAAATTGTCACGTATAAGAAAAAATATTTGTAATCCTCATGTGTCTTGTAGACATTGTGTCATATATAGTGATTTATTTTCACTGTGATTAATACCCTTTTGTATCATGTAGGGTTAAAGGTCTAAGTATCTCATCACGTTTCATATATTCAGTTCATTGGAATTGGCTCTATCCAATTTGGCCAATATATAATATGTTTTGTCGACATTCATAATGAAATGTGGTATTGCATCATACAGTCCTTAACGGTCTTTGGTAGCTACCATAAGTAAATTTTCATCGATGATCATCATTCATAGATCCCACACATTCTCATATGCATGCATTAGCTACTATGAACTTATTAATATTGGGTACCCATGCCACTTCTGGGGCAAATATTGTCACTTCTACGACAAACATCTCTAATAGATGAATTATATTTAGCGAATGTAGATCTATATTCATAATACCATAAAACATTATAAGACATGTATAATCTTCCATTTTCAAAAACTTAAAACTTTAGACCTGGTGGATACATTTCACTCTAAATTCACGCCGTTATTTAAATGACAGTAGTTTTTTCTCTCCCCCTAACGGCGGGAACACTGTCTTATTATGACCATGCATAAAAATACGTTTAAATGTATATCACTTCCTTTCGAATGAAGATGTTCATTGGTTAGTGGCGAACCCAAACCAAGTTTAAGGTCAAAAATATTAAATTCATGAGTATCAACCATATTGATGTATAATTGTATCACCAAGATATCATCTTCTGATGGTGTATTTTTAATCTTTGTATGTGTAATATTGTAGCCGCCATATTAGGAACTCGGACATTTTTAATGACATTCTCGTCAGGAGAACCATGTCACTTAGATACTCATTCTTCCCACAAATCAAACGGGGGCAATGTTATTTTTGTTAATATGGTTGGTCTCAAGGATTTTACCCAAGAAAATTTTCTTCCGCTAGCATATAATTTTGTCATCAATAGTTTTTATTAAGTCACTAGCTGTGATATTCCTCAAGCTCAAAATGACACAATATGTAAATATTCCACAACAATTCATATTGTTCTTCAGGAACAATCTTTCTCCCTTTCATAACAAGAGAAGTGTCTCATTAAAGTGACAAACCAACAAACAAAAAAATATGTAGCAAATAAACAATTTGCTATGAGTAGCGTTAGCTAGCAGGCATCAAAAGTTGTTACTGATTTCAAGCAACATTGTAGGTAAAATATGATGTAACTAGTCATACCAAAATAATTAATTTTGGTTCAATGAACTTCTGGTTCATGATATTATATGTCTCACTATATTGTAGAATTTAACACACGTAATAGGCGACATAGCGAGATACTGTCCGCTTTGGATCTCGCTCGCTCTACAATTTTGTGTTTGAGTTGCCAACCCAAAATTAGTCTCACTATGGGGAGGTATGTTTGCAACACATCTCCTCCCCTCCTTCGGGCGATGTGGGATCTCAATACATATTATGGAACCATATTGAAGTCACTTCTTGTAAAGAGGGGATATTATGTGCTCTTCCGGAGCCATCAATCATATGTGTAATCAAATCTTCAAGTTCAAATTTATAATGTTAGAACTACAAGTTCTCAGACTAAACTGAAACTTTAAGTTTACTAATTTAATTTACATACTTAGCTTCGGGTTTGAGCTTTTACCATTAGAACTTATGTTCTATAATTCAGTAATTTGAACTTCTGGTTTAAAAACATGACATTTGAAATTCATATGTTCGTGCTATAAAGTTGTTGGCCCGTATGAGTAACAATAAAATTTAGAAGAGGAAAATAATTAACAAACTCTAAAATGGTAAGGAACAAGGATAAGTAAAATGTGAGAATGGAAACTTATAGTTCCATTGGTGAAGAAGTACAAGAACTTATGTTCTAGTTACCTTCACGAATATGATAATCTTGTTTCTCTCCTCTAATTTCACAATAACATTGTATCAAAATAATTTGGAACTTCATGCTCTTATATAATTAGGGATCACAAGAAAACCATATTGTATATCTCTAAGGAGCTTCTGGTCCTTGTTGATTACTTAAGTTTTGAGAAACTTCATTTCAATAATTTGACAATATCACTTTCAAAGAACTTCAAGCTCTCATATAGTTTGATCAAGAAACTTCGGGTTTCGATCAATTTTAATTACAAAATCGAATAAGGTTAAGAAAAATAAAACATACTTGAATTCCATAATCTCATACCATAATATTGCTTCTTCAATATATGTGGGCTGAATTAGTCATATTCACATGACCTGCACAATGAGTGTATTTGCAATGGGCACATACAGAGATTAAATAGCTCAGTGTTTCCTCCGATTCTCATAAATATGCATAAGGACTATCTTTCAACAAGATGAGTAATCGAGAAAAAAAATTTCGGTAGTCAGATTTCTGACAAAAACATCTTGCAAATAGTCAGCTACTATAGACAACATCACAAAAGATGCCCGGTAGAGGAAAGACAACAATATATGTGTCATTTTCTATATGAACCTCTAATCTTTCCACTCAAGTATAAGGCAAGGAAGTCTCAGCCTACAAAGGACTGAGAAACATGGTCACGGGGGAACACCTCTTATGTCCTTCCTCTATGTCCATGGTGTTACCATGATACACTACATCTCCCCACTTATCATATTACTCATGAGGAACTTCATGCCCTCTATAGTTGGATAAAGAGGTTTTAGGTCTCGATTATCGAGTTCACTGTAATTTATAAAACGAAGTATGTCGTGAAATGAATAGATTAAATTCAAATAATGAAATGGAAAAATACATACCTTAGTCCCTTTAATAAATCTGATATTATAGAAACAATAAGTTTCATGAAAGACCAATACCACAACAAATAGACTGTAAAAAACCAATTACTAGACCTGAATTGATAAATCAATAAATAGAGGTTATCAATGGTCATAAAACTCTAAAATTACTACTTATTATGGAAACATCCATCCAGGCTATGTAATGAAATGTGCACACAAATATTTTTCAGGTCATAATTTGGCAATCAAAGACCATTGTTCACAATTATGTGCACCATTTACGAGCATTTATATTTACCAAATTTCAACTATTAATAACATGGAAATTCATCAGTTTCTTTATGTAGTTTTGCTCATTAACAGCCCAAAACATCATCATTCTTAGGTTTTGAAATGTATGTATATTAATTATTGGGAAGTAGAGTAACCATATTCACTCGTATAATAACCTTAAATTAAGACACTCATATCAATCACAATAATTCGGTGTCTATAATAGTGTTATGATATGTTTAATATTAATCGGTGTTAAGAACACATTCATTGATTATGTCTTTAACATTGCAATTTGGCCACAAAATATTGTCAACTTGGGTGATGTGACATCCACTGATAGCTCAGATTTCCTAAGAGACTGATTAATATAATTAATTTTAGTCTTATTGACATTCAGAGAGGGCTTTGTAAATTGTCACTAAATGTTAGGGCATACGTCAAATGCGCCGAAAATGGTTATCATAGTCACAACTATAGCCATATCACGATCCATATTAAAACTCAAGCGGATCTTGCACCGTTGGATACTTGTCTTTCAGACTCTTTGTCAAGACCACATCGATCATCATGGATCCAATTATGTTGTTTAGAACTTCATGTCCATAAGAAAGAAATATCAATATCGAAACTTCTTAGACCAAAAAAATATCGAAACTTTAGGTTCGAATCTTGTGAACAATGTATCACATGTACATGTACAAAACTTCAAGTTTATGCAAACAATTAGAATTACAAGTCTACTGTAGTATTTGAACTTCAGGTTCATAATCTCATAAAGTTCATATTTGAAAATTATTAGCGAAACTTCAAGCTCACTAATATAAGCAATTGTAAACATAGAATTGAGTAATATAAACAAAGTATATATGTAGACAAGATATAATCAAAATAGAAGTGAACTCATAGATCGTGAGTATGGATAATAAGCAATAAAAGTTGCACCAACATCTCATAGATCATCATGGAGTTTATAAAACGAATGAGTGAAAACGTGCTGATAACGTGTTATAAACTAAAGAATACATAGAGAGAAAAGAGAAGAACAAAATGTAGGGAGAGGAAGAAGTGTTACTTTTATTCTCATTAGGCTCCTTTATATAGGAGTATAATTTACATCTTAAGGACATAACTAATAAGCATTTATAGGGACATCTACATATATTATAATATTTACAACACATTCAATATTTTAGATAAGGAATTTTCGTAAATAAAATTGTCCACTTAATTTCCTTATTTGTATTTATCCTCTCTTCAGAATCTACATTGTTGTAGTCACTCGACAAACAAATATAAGAGTTTTATCTCGATGTAAAACAAGCATACATGTATATCAAAACAATCGTTTGATATATAACTTTCCTATGCATGTTGAAGAAATATTGAACTAGCTAGGATAGAGAAAACCAATTAACCACGCGGCGTGATTGTTCATCGAATGCAGTTAAAAATGAGGAAGGTGATCTTTTGTACACAGCTAGCTACTACTTTAAGCTTGATTGCAAGTAAAACGATAAACGTCACGAGCTTTTAATGGTTCAATTGACGTTATATGGTGTATATGAGCACATGAATGGAAAAAAAAACTAGTAAAATGATAAAGAACGCGTCTAGAGCCGCTAGGATGACCCCGAATGAACAAGGCGGCTTTGTTGGGGGCGGGAACACCAACCAATTTAACCGTCTCTCAACTCTCTCTCAAGTCTGTTGCTCCTCATGAGGCCACGTGTTCTTCCAGCGGCCAATTGCCTTTTTGGCCTTTCTTCCTTTCTTTAACCCCAGAGACCCAGAGAGCAGAGGTTGCCAACTCGATCTCTCACTTCCACTCATTCTCTCTCTCTCTCTCTCCGAAATTAAATTAAAATTAAACAAAGAAGGAGCGGAGTAGAGAGTAGAGAGTTGATGGAGGCAGCGCCACAGCTGGTTTCGAGTGGAATCGAGTCCCTCCGCCGCACAGCCAAGCACTCATTCGCAACCAGAGTTGGCCTCCCCAAACGATTTCACCGCGTTCTTGCCGTCGCCACCAAGCCCGGTTCTAAACCCAAATCTCCATCCCCTGATTCCAAACCCATCAATGGAACTTCCACGGTGAACACATTAATTTCCTCCTTTATTCAATTCACTTGGAATTCAATTAATTAAATTTAGTGGAAATGTATGGCAGAGAATCGGAGATGTTTCCAAGGAAATCAAGAGGGTTCGAGCACAGATGGAAGAAAACGAGGACCTGGCAATTCTCATGAAAGGTCTTCGCGGTCAGAATTTGAAGGACTCTCAGTTTGCGGAGGATGATGTTCAGCTTCGTCTTGTTGAGGTGTCTATCTGTCATTTCTCTTTCACTGCATTATTCCATTCAATCCAATCTCTCGCTACATTCTTAATTGATTTGAATGCGCAGACAGATGAAAGCAGTGAATTTTTGCCTGTGCTGTACGATCCTGCTAGCATCTCTGCTTATTGGGGAAAGCGCCCTCGCGCTGTCGTCACACGTGTCATCCAGTTACTCTCTGTAGCTGGGGGTTTCCTTTCACGTCTTGCCGCCGATTTTGTTAACAAGAAAATCAAACAGGTCACATTCTCTCCCTGCTTCTTTCTTTCTATCTATTGTTTCTGTAATAATACTGACTTCATTTTTTATTTATATCAGAATGAAGTTGCTAGGGCCATTGAAATAAGAGAAATTGTGACCTCTTTGGGGCCTGCATATATCAAACTTGGCCAAGCATTGAGCATTCGACCAGATATACTGTCACCCGCTGCAATGACGGAGCTGCAGAAGCTTTGTGATAAGGTAAACTCTTTTATTCTTTTCAGAAGAAGAAAAGTTCTTTGCCATTGTCTCTTAAACATTATTGATTTCTGGTTTCTTTGGTGCCGTTTTTCAGTAAGGTTGATTGTCGGTTGTCATCATATGTACAGCTAATGCTATCTTTACTGTATCTGATAATTCTTTGTTCATATCTGAAGGTTCCTTCATTTCCGGATGATATAGCTATGGCTCTCATTGAGGAGGAGCTTGGTCAGCCATGGCAAAACATCTACTCTGAGCTCTCTTCGTCTCCAATTGCTGCTGGTAAGAATTTCTAAGAACTGTGTCACTATTTAAATATAAGACCAGACACTTATTTTTCTAGTCTTTTTATCTACAAATTCTTGCTTGTAAAGTTCTGTGCTCCATTAAATTTTATTCTCCCTTTCCAAAATCTATGTCAGCATCTCTTGGGCAAGTATATAAGGGCCGGCTAAAAGAAAACGGAGATCCTGTGGCTGTTAAAGTGCAGAGGCCTTATGTTCTTGAAACAGTAACTGTTGATTTGTTTGTCATACGGAACTTGGGTTTGTTCCTCCGGAAGTTTCCTCAGGTATCTCTATGATCTATTCAAAGTCATCTCTTCAGATTTCGTAGCCGGCTTTCTAACTTGTGACTACGACTCCTCTTCCTTACCTCGCTTCAATTTACTCTTGTCCTTCCTTTAATATTCCAGGTGTCTGTAGATGTGGTTGGATTAGTCGATGAATGGGCAGCTCGTTTCTTTGAAGAGTTAGATTATGTTAATGAGGGTGAGAATGGACTACTCTTTGCTGAAATGATGAGAAAAGACCTTCCACAGGTGAGTATGATATGTAACATTAGAAAATTATGAGTCATCTTCTGTCTTTTGTTAATTTCTTTAGAACACATATCCTGCTCTAGTTGTAGTTCGTCTTAATTTGTTGCTGTATCCGAGCTAGAAAATATGTAAGCGTAATACTCATTATAAATACATGATTTTTCAGGTGGTTGTACCAAAAACGTACCCAAAATATACATCAAGAAAGGTTCTTACTACATCATGGATAGAAGGAGAGAAGCTATCACAAAGTACTGAAAGTGATGTCGGAGAACTGGTCAATGTTGGAGTCATATGCTACCTAAAGCAGGTAAAGCACTTGTAATTTCTGGAGGCGTACTTTAAATAGACTTTTCGCACCAATAAATTATCTCTTTTCTTCAATGTTAAATGTGCTCATGGAGTAGTTGCTTCGCTTTGGCTTCCTGGAATTTGGTGATACATAGCCTACTTTTTTTCATAGCTACTGTAAATCTGTAAAGTTGGCTCAAATTGGTATAAACAAAACCACATCATTATTGAGTTAACCAAAATTTAGTGAGCTGGCTAGATGCGAAACTGAATGGTTGATCCTCTTGCAATTTCTGTTGCTCGTTGTGCTGAGTTGAATAGACTAGCTGTGTAGAAATACTACTGGTCTATAAAATGATAAATGATAATATTGGGATTCTTGTGTTCTCTTTTCTACCTTGATTGATAGTTAAAACAGCAGCACATGTACCTGTAAAGTCTTCTCTTTACCTCTTTCCTGTTAAATGCAAAGGCTACTTAGCAGCCTTGTATTGGTAGGTTTTAGTTTCTACCAGCTTATTAACCAAATTTCATAATTTTTTTATTAATTACAGTTGCTCGACACCGGACTATTTCATGCTGATCCTCATCCTGGGAATTTGATTCGCACTCCAGATGGCAAGCTTGCCATACTTGATTTTGGTAATATTCTTCTTCATTAAAGTGGATGGTCATTCTCTATATGGTCAGAACATAGAACAATCATATGCTACTAGAATCTATCAAATAACTTGGTGCAATTTTGGGAGAGGGTTACCTTTTGGCATCATTATGGGAATCTACTTCTGCAGAATTTACGCGGTACTCAGTTTCCTTAAATTTGTTGGGTTGGAATGCTGCTGTTTTCTGATGGGGTAGTTAATGTTTTTTGTTGTACACCAACCTAGATGTTTCTGGTTATAGCAACCTAGCTGTTTGTGCATCTTCACTGTATGTACTCTTTCTCAGTTCTTATAACAAAGTTTTTTCAAATAGATCAAAGATACGAGTTATGATAAATGAGAACTCACTAGTCTTCTTATGTTCAATGAAGTTTCTTCTCTTCATGTCCGCAATAGTCACTGTGATATCCAGTCTTAACATAAAATAGTTCAAACCCTACTGGCCAAATTAGCTCCAACTTTGAAAGATGAACTATTTATATAATTGTATGAGTAGATTAAAAGCACACCGAGTAAACTACTGAAGTCAGGGTCAGTAGTTTTTTTTTTTTCAAATTGAAGTCATGACTTAGCACCAAAACAGACGTGAGACAATTCAAACCAAATAAAATTATGGAATCAGGATTACCTTTGGTGCATATAGAACTATGCACCCAAAAGTAGTTTCAAGCTAATATGACCATAAAGTTTGTGAAGTTGTTAGGTATGCCTTTCAGTATTTGAAAGAGTACAGCAGCTGTACTTGCGGTGTTTTATGCATAACTCCATACTCTAATGGCATTCTGTTCACTACTTGACTGATTTTGCATCAACATGCCTTTCAATATATTTAGATGTATTGCTATACGGTGTCTCTCATTGTCAAGCACAGTTCATCAGTTCTCTCTGTTTTATTTAGGTCTGGTCACCAAGTTGACTGATGATCAGAAGTATGGAATGATCGAAGCAATTGCTCACCTTATTCATCGTGACTATGGAGCCATAGTCAAAGACTTTGTCAAGCTTGGTTTTATTGACGAGGGAGTTAATCTAGAACCTATTTTGCCTGTTCTGGCCAAGGTTTTTGATCAGGCTCTTGAAGGTGGAGGAGCAAAAAATATCAACTTCCAGGACTTGGCAGCAGATCTGGCACAAATTACATTTGACTATCCATTTAAGATACCGCCTTATTTCGCTCTTATAATTAGAGCAATTGGGGTCCTGGAAGGCATAGCTTTAGTGGGAAATCCTGATTTTGCTATTGTGGATGAGGCCTATCCATATATTGCCCAGGTATTCAAACTCTCGTTGTTTTGATTCTGGATATTTAACTTTTTTCCAAATTAATATTCTGTAGGGTATCAAAAGTTTCATGAAATATGTGAATATGTGCTTATGTATTAAGGAACTGTTTCTTGGCTTTGAGGAAGACTTGTAGTGACAAACAAGATGGTTATTTAACTTAGCTGCAACATATTTATGATCTCTTCTGTGTTTTTTTTGGTCAATCTTCTGTGTCATTTTATTGTCTTAAGAAATGCTGCAGCTTGATGTGGTTCGATATACTCACATTTTAAACAATTTTTTCACTATTAGAGGCTCCTGACAGATGAATCCCCACGGTTAAGGAATGCTTTGCGTTACACAATTTATGGGAAATCGGGAGTTTTTGATGCTGAGAGATTTATTGATGTCATGCAAGCCTTTGAAAGTTTCATAACTGCTGCTAAAAGTGGAGGTGGAGAGGAGATGAATGGTGATATGGCTGAACTTGGACTTTTGCAAAGTCAAACTGAGTATTCCCTTCCTGGACTTGCATCAGATGTGCAACCAGTTCAAACAAGGGCGGCTTTAGCATTTGTACTGTCTGATAAGGGAAACTTTTTCAGAGAATTTCTTCTGGATGAGGTAATTTAGGATAGTAGTGATTATTATTTTTTTTTTCATATGTCACCTGATGGTTTAATAATTTTTTTAGGAATTTAAACTTTTAGATAAGAAAGAATAGACCATCTCTACCTCGATTCCTTAATATTTCTTTACTTAAAGATATATGACTCTTGCTCCATAGTGTTTTCCTCATTTAACAACTGTGGTGTTGGTCTCTCAGTATAACATATCTACTTAGCTAGTGAATGCTGCATTAGAATTCTTGTCAGCAATGTGTTTTGACTATTGTCTTTTACATGCAAAGCAGATTGTGAAAGGCATAGATGCAGTTACAAGAGAACAACTGGTTCGTGCAATGGCACTTCTTGGATTCGGGAATGCTCTCCCAGTTTTCAGCATGGTTCCTAGTTTTGGGCTGTTCAAGCCTGCAGGACTTCTACCAACCATAACTGAGGAGGATAGAGTCATATTGAACAATGTTCAAACAGTAGTTGAGTTCCTGGCTGCAGGAAGTTCGATATCAAGAATGTCCAATCAGGTATTTACCGCCAACCCTTTACTTGAAAACTTGTTGGGAGAATGTTTACATATGAAGTTCCTTAAAAATCTTACTTTGACTTTATGCTGGTATCGGACATGCGCAGGAATTAAATGTGTCTCAGGTTATCCAAGAGTTTCTTCCTGTTTTGCCAAGTATCTCTTCCAAAGTACTCCCTGAAGTGCTGAACCGATTATCGTCACGGGTAATAGCACGTGTGATTAGGGATACAATTTTGTAATAAATTTCCTAGCTTACCTGCCAGAACCTCATTGTGCATATATATATACAAGTCATATATATCTAGTCTAACCTTGTCTTTTAGGTGCAATTCTTGTCCTCAACAGCCCAAATTGTTGTTGTATATAATATCCCTTATGAAATGAACTAAATCAAAGTTTGGCCCGATCGAAAAGACTGCTGTTGCTTGTTTAACCAACATTTTGCATTCTTCAAAGTTCAAACTGTTGTTTATTGATGAAGGTTGAGTTGGCCACCTGAAACACATTGTATAGACTTTATTTCTGCCCGTGATATGGTTATGTCGGAAATAGTGTCCAATCTATTCAAGAAGGTACCATGGTTTGGCTAGGGCATGCAACAAAACACTGATTATTGAATTTGTTGGCGTCTTTCACCATGCCATGTTCATTTAGCTTGTACTAGACTATTAGGTGGTTTATTATCATCTTCATCGTGCCAAAAAGTTTTCTTAACTATGAAGTTGGAATACTGGAACAGTACTGCATTTCATTAGAATGATTTAACACTGCTTGTAGAGGTTCCAATAGGTCTTAGTAGTCGAGGGTATATACAATTCCATTGAAGCTTGTTTTCACTTTTCAATATCTGGTTCCTCGGCTCTTACGTTCATATTAATATTTGGTAATGACGCTGAGTCGCTGACATGAAATGTTTCACCGGGTTGGAATGCAATGGGAAACAGTAAACCTTAAACGTATGGTTAAGCTGAGCATCTCTGTTTATTTGTTTGATTGATACTTACGGATTATTACCTCCAAAGAAAGACTGCTCTCTTTGGGTTTGTTGCATCAGAAGAGATGGTTCATCTATAAGCATTAGACAATTCTTAGATCTTTTCTGCTTGTCAAATTAGACCAAGTTGAACTTGCTGCTGAGTCTCACATATAGTTGGGAAATTTAGTTCTATGATCTCTAGCAACAATGGCATATGGCCCCATCCCTACATTACAAACACACACATCACCTGATCTCACAAATCATGTCATCAAATTCTTGAGCACGTCGAATTCTTGAGCAAGAAGCCATTTTATCCTTCCAAAATCTTTGGGTATTTTTTTTTTTCGTTTTTTCTTTTCTTTAGACACGTGCAGAGATTACATCGACAAATTTGTAAAACCAATTCGTAGATGATGCAATGGTAGAGACCGTCCAAAGACAATTTTACTTCCTGTTTTTATGAAGCCTCCCACTTCAGTGATCACACTAAGCGAAAAACAGTCCCTCCCGTAGAAGAAAAGAAAACGAAAAATAAAGCTGCTGAATACAACCCGTTTTGCCAACAGGTAGTCACCTGATTGTTATAGCCAAGTTCACTATATGCAAGTGTAATGAATTAAGCAATCAAACTGATGTAAACATCCCACCATTGTCAGCAAGATTCACAGTACCTTTCTAAATTTTTCCCAACCCCACCCCCCACAATGCTTCAGTAGATATCCCTTGACATAGGATGATTCATTTCTATACCACATCCTTCTCTAGTATTACTCTTTTTTCTCCTTACCGTATTCACGAGATCACAATGAATGAAATACTATTCGTCTAATTTGTATCTGCTGAGTTCCTTTAGTGAGCTAAATCCTCTTTACATTCGCTTCTGGACCTCATTTGTGGTGACCTTTTCCTTTCTTTGATTTGTTCTTTTCCTGCATTTTCTTCTTCTTTGCTTCAACTGAAACCCATGTATAATCTGCTGGAATCGCAAATGGGTCTGGAATAGTTTCTATCCTACTGCTAGAACCAGTAGTGGACAAGCCAGGGCGATGGTAAGGAGCTCTAATCCACTGAAACCAAGATGAACTCGAGGATTGCATCCCTGCTGGACTCTCTCTGCCTGCAGAAGTGGGGCTCGACGGGGGTGTTGTGAATTCGTCCACTGGTGCTAATTCTTCGAGTTTTGTAAAAGTGACAATAACTCTGATAGTGGGAACCACTGGGATAGCAACCTAGATGTAAACACAAGGGAACCAATCAGGAACTGAACTAGAAAATCAAATTACTTATTAGACTAAATCAGTATGTATCAACACCAATAACAATAGGAAGAAAGTGCCACCAATAACTACTGTGTACAATAAATAACTATAAGTACAGAAAGTTCCATGGTTAAAAACTGCAACCAGATTGTTAAAACTGGTTTTCTGTACTTCACATTAAAGACTACTATTCATAAAGGGGATATCTGACTTAATCAATCGCAATAACAAGACAATGGAGTATCATCCTTTAAGATACATGATAAAAGAGTTGATAACGCACAGAATATTTGTTTCTCACATAATCCGATAGGTTAATTGTACATATTGGGAATATAACGTCTACTAGGGATAACTTTCTGATTATTATATAAATGTTCTCGTTCCTTTCTTATAGTTAACATTCCCATTAATTTCCACCTAGTTGAAATACTTTCTAAAAATCATTTTTTATAAACTATGGACTTGTTATATTTAAGAAGTCAGTTAAGTACACCTAGCAACAGGAAAAGTACAAGCCCCCTTGTAAACCTAAATCTTCTTTATCAATTACAGCACTTCCTCTTGTTGGCCAGAGTTATGAATTGCCAAAAAAGTCAATTGACTTTCTTTCTTAGTTTGGGGAATACCTAAAAGTGACAAGTAGAGTTTTGAGGCACAAAATGGTACTTCCTTAGCAAGCTAGTAACATTTTCTGACATCCATGACAAGTTATTACAAAAGGCCATTTTTGTTCATGACTGTGTTCCTGTGCCATCTGTGGTAAATTCCCTTTTAGGTTTTACCAACATTAGACAACAGACTTCCTCTATTGCAGGGCACTATTTGCTTGAACTGGTGTTCATCCTCATGCATATGCTTGATATACTGTGATCAACAACTGCTTCGGCACTCAACTTAATCCCTGGCGCATAATGATTATAATAGCATTCGTTATCTTCTCAGGCAACCACCCACAAGAGAAAAGATCATGGCATGCAGACCACGAAAGACAGCTAGATCTCATTTAAATTGGTTCAAAGAGGGACCAAAACCTCCATAAAGCAAAAACATGTGCACAAACAACCCAATGAGGCAACATGTAAATGTGTAACAACAGAGACAACATTCTAGGAAAGGTGAACATCAAGTCAGCATCTTGTTAAGAGGTATTTAATTGTTTGTACACAGAAGCTATGACACACAGCCATGTGACTCCTGATATAGCTCTTATTGAGATTAAATCTTCATATACCTAAACCACCTTTGTCTAGCTCGGAGAGTCAAAGGTATGATAATGTCACTGAAGCACTTCATAGAATACCCATATGCATTTCATAACATCTTTCTAAAATGCTTAGGTCGACCAAACTAAGACATTGCCTAACAATTTCACATCTTCCAGATCCCAGTTACAAATACACTCTAAAAGTCGCACCACTGAATATTTCATGGTTAACTCACAGGATCTTATGATTGTGAGCTGAAGAGAACAGAGAAAAAACAAGACTAGACAATAATATTTGTGGATTTGTGCAATTATACAAATTAATTATTTGAGTACCCCATAAGTTGAATAAATGTTATCGACAGAGATGTGCATATACTTATAGCTTGAGTTCAATCCAGTAAAAATATCACACTAAAGCCCCACAACTTGAACGTGGAAGTAAAAGACATGGAAAGGAAGAAAACAAACCTAATGATTGTTATACGGCTTAAACAAGATTTTGATATGGTTTAATGAATGAACCTGAATCCTAACATGGAATTTGATATAGACTTACAGTTGAATGAACCTGAATCCTAATTTTGGAGAAGAACTAGAGCTCAAAGGGCAAAAGTCAAACATTCATGATGTATGTAAATTTATATTTTTTATGCGCCTGTGCTCAAGAACCTACTATTCTAGCTGAAGATCAATTCATGCGCCATAGAATAGGCTTCCAGCAAAGCTCAAACTGTTCGCAAGGAACTTAGTTTATCTACCCACTTGGTTCACCAGAAAATCCCTCAATTATAAGTTTTAAAAAGTCTCATCTCTAATTCCTGTTCTAAGGACAGAGGTAAGATTAAGAACCAACTTTTCCGTTCCTGGTCATTTTTACAAGGGTTAGCCCCTCACTCAAATATGCAATAGTGACACACGTGATTTGATGATATCAGTTCTTTGATCACATAACATTGTCTACCAATCCATTGCTCAAGTCTAACCAATTTAATGAGAGAAAAAAAAGTACTGATAGTACTAATAAAAACAGTTATTATTATAATAACAATAATATGGTAAGCAACAGAATAAAAATGCACAAACTGATCAATTTGAAATAAATATAACACACTAATCAATTAGAGCATGCCAAGGCAAGATCAAGTGGTAATCAGACGATCAGAATCTGATTTCTAAGAAAATATGTACATACGTAGATGTGTTTGACATGATTACGCTTTTCTGTGCAAGGACTACATTAGGAGTCCTATTTTCTTAAATAAATTGGCATGCCTAAGTCGGTCAAAAGTGAAAACATGTGCCTCAGACTTGAAAGCAGAACTCCTACATAAATTTATTCACTTAAAGAGAAAGAAGCAGCCCGCACACTAAAGAAAAAGCAAAACTATAGTAGATTGGAATGCAATTCATCTACAGAAATAAGATAAAAACCAAATCAGGTAACAATGATAAAAAGTGGGGGCAGCATACCTTGACGGGAAAAGTTCCCATTGGAAGTTTAGTAGTTAGCAGTTCCCTCAAACGACGGATGGCCTTAACCTTGTTTGCTAGAATATCAAGCAACGGCAACAGTTCCTCTGTTTGTAGAGGAAAGTTGGGGGAAAGCCAGAGGATAGGCCTTAGCCCTTTCTTATACTCATTCTCCTTGGTTGCATCCTTATGACGACTTCTGCTATCAGAACTCACCGAGGAAGATGCTTTCATATCCTTTCCTCTCCTGTGATCATCGCCCCTCACAACAGCGTCCACATTATTTTTTCCAGGTCTGCTTTGATTTCTCGATGGAGAATCTCCTAGCAGATCACTCACCTTCTCATCCACACAGAGAGAACTTCTTGGTGGGACAGCCTTTTTGAGCCCTTCATTTTTGGCATCCCGTTTCCTCCATCCACCAAACCATCCTTTCTTTTCCTGCTTAGTCTCTCCATTTCTACAATTGCTTACATCCTCAATAGGAATTTCTCTTGCCTCATAACAACTATGACGATGCTCAATAATTCCATCACCACTCTCGTTGGTCGATTCAGATGAATCCAGTTTCAGTGCAACTTCAAGTTGCCTCCTCTCATCCTCTGTCAAAATATCATCAAGCTCCTCACTTTCTGTTTCATTTTCATTGCAAGATGAGAAAAACTCATCATCTGTCATAGCCCCAGGGACCCGCCTAGACTTGATACTCACAACCACATTATGCATATCATATACCTTAGCCTTCCATGATCCAACCGTTTCTGTTTTCTCCTGCCGCCTCCAAGTCAATTGAGGTAAGAGAACTGCCTGAGTTACGTCAATCCCAGGCCGGAATATATTAGTCTGAGACATTGCAACCACTTCTTGCCGAACCTCTTCTTCAGTTGCTTGAGACCCAGCACCATCCAAAGCATTCATCACCTCCCTCTCCTTGTGTGAGATCATGCATAGTGACCCAGGAGGCACCTTGCCATCGTCAGACCCATCACCAAGGAAAAGAACACTCTGATCAGAACGCTGGATCCTAAAACCGTCGAAACCAGCCAATGTCATGTCTGCTCTCAAATTCGCCCCCCTCTTCCAGATCTTGTATGTGTCTGATGGAGCAATCCTCGAAATGAAAGGAATCACAGAACTCTCAAAGTGGAATGTGATTTCCATGTAGAAGTCCCTCATCCTACGCATAGTTCCAATTAAACGAGGCAGCCTTCTGCACCATTTTGCCCAAGCCAATGGCTGATAGTGCCTAACGATAATCATGGAGATTGCCTCCTCTCTACTGCAAATTGCTTCCTGGAGTGCGCTCCACCCCTGCTCATTCTGCAAGCTCCAATCTGCGCCAGCAACCATAAGCATTTCGGTGGCTGTCTGGTCCCCAAGCTTTACAGCCAAGTGAAGAGGGGTGTCACGGTTTGGGACATCTCGTCGGTCAATGACGGCAGCAATAGCATCAGCCTTCTCTTCCTCAGCTAGTGAAGCTGATTCAGTACGAATCTCGGCAGGATTAGAGAGCCGCGGAAGAGCTCCGAGAATCCTCCTGAGACTGGCATAGTCCTTGGTGATGATGGCCTTGTGTGCAGGACTGTGAGCATACTTTGAAACATCAATGGCAGCCATGCCTCAGGAGAACACAGAGCACCAAACCCACACTAATAGAACTCAAAACACAGCACAAAATGAGAACCCAGGAAGCGAATGTCAATCAAATGCAATAAAGGAAACAGACCCAGTTCAGAAATGATCAAGAAACTGACATATTCGATGTAAACGAATCAGACCCAATTCAAGAAAGGAAATTTTGGGGGGACCCAATTCAAGGAGGACGAAAAATCTCACCTTTCTTTCTTGGGCGGCTTCTTCTTCTTCTTCTTCTTCTTCTTAAGAAAGAGACCACTATGTGCCCTGCGAGTTTAGAGAAGAAGAGATGGTGGTGATCCCATCCAGATCAGACAAACCCCCAATAAAGAACAAGCAGAAGAAGAACATGCATGTGACTCAAACATAATGCCACTTCTTCTTTTCTTTTATTTATTATTAACAATTGAAGAAGCTCCTTGGAGTAGGAAGGAATCAGAAAAGGAATAAACCCCAGCAAGTAACGCACACAAAGAACAAGTCTTTAAAGGAGTTTACCTCACAGACTAGTAACTCCAACAGGAAAAGAAAGGAATGGGGCGACTATGAGAATTGGGAAGAAGAAGAAGAAGAAGAGAGGTCGGGGTGCCATTTTGTATACGTTTGTTTTGTTTGTTGCAATTAATTTGACCTCTTGTTGTTTTATCAAGACAAACAAAGATAAGAACAGAGCAAATTATAAAGAAAAGGTCAGAGAAAGGCAGGGGGTCCAAAACAGAAAGGCAGCATGTGACCAGAACCAGGCCAGGGAACCTGCTCTCCCCTTTCCTTTTCTCTTATTTACTACCAGCATATATGCTGATCGGATATACAAACTCTTTATGTAACTGTTGGCATTACCAGATCATTTAGTATACAATTTTGTGTTAGTTTCGAAGAATGATTTACTATAAAAAAAATTTAAAAAACTTGCAGCAAATATCAAATGTTGAATGAAATATCAGCGACTTTTGGTGGCTAAATGCTACATTGAATCTCAATCAAATATCGGTATGAATCGTATGATAAAAAAAAAATAACAAATTGTATAACAACACAGTGTGTTATTTGTTTCTTAAAATATCTAAATACTTCATAATGCAAACATGAGTTGTTATATTAGTGTATTAAGACATATCTTCACTATCTATTTTTTTGTAAAATTATAATGGTCGTCAAAGTCTCAATGTGGTTTGGTAGAACTCTTAATTGCACAAGATTGTCCACGCTTTTAGTATAATTTTATGATCTTCATTGACTTGCCTAAACGGGAGCTAAAATTTTATGACTTTATTTTTTGTTTATTGATTTCAGTGTGTTTCTCATTGATCCTGTCTTTTGGTGTGACAATACTTCTGCTAGTGCTCTAGTCTTTCATTCTATTGTTGTACTTGGCACATCAAAGTTGAGGAATACTGTGTACTTTTGTTTTGTTTGAATCAAGCCTATAGGACGAATTGGTATATTCATCCAAACATGATAATATCTCCGTCAACAAACAGTCAAACACTACCCGAACTCACTTCCACCTTAATCTTCATAATACGACTCTTCCAAGTAGTTCGGTCGAATTCCTTCATATCTTCAAGGGTGCTTCCCACCATGCACATGAGTCTATGTGAACGAAAAACCGGTGGAACCTCCAGCAGGGTAATCCAGTAGGAGGACGTCACAAGGGAAAC
The DNA here is from genome assembly GCA_010134655.1 of Fragaria nilgerrensis. Taxonomy (NCBI): domain Eukaryota; kingdom Viridiplantae; phylum Streptophyta; class Magnoliopsida; order Rosales; family Rosaceae; genus Fragaria; species Fragaria nilgerrensis. The sequence goes on from CM020980.1 coordinate 300,039, forward strand.
CTCTTCAACATCATCATACTCGGGTAGGGCGACTGGTTGGCGATTAAAACCCCAAGAGCCACCATGCCAAACCCTGATTTTGTCGCTCGGATCTGTGAAGATGATGCCCATGAACTCACCAAGTCCATTATATTCTTGTGTAGCACCGCTCGCACCTGGCCACCGTCAACTGGTTCAATCTTAAATTTCAGGCTTTTTAACTAAATTGTTTCCCTATTTTTTATCCTAGTGTCAATTTGCTACTTTAACTTTTATTTCAACTAATTTGTTACCCTAACTTTTCATAATTAGCTAATTTGTTACCCTAACTATTATTTCTACCAATTTGATACCTTATGTTTTCAAAATTAGCCAATTTGCTACATTTTTGTCATTTTATTTTGTTCATTTCTTCATCCAAACATTAATTAATTATAAAAATCGAATGTTAAAGTTGGTCGATATTGAGAATTTGATAAGTAAATTGGTTAATCTTAAAAGCTTAAAATATAAAATTTGATAGAATAGTAGCAAATTGGCAGATTTAATAGTTAGGGTAGCAAATTGGCTAATTATGAAAAGTTAGGATAGTAAATTGGCTGAAATGAAAGTTAAAGTAGCAAATTGACACCAAAGTGTAAGTTAAGGTAGCAAATTAACAATTATGCCTAAATTTCACAAAGAGTTGCCAAGCAGTCTTAAACATACCCATGAAATAAGTAGTAATTTAAGTCCACCGCCTTCTAATTTAAGTCCATGAAATTAGAGCTAAAGAGGATGCAAGTCTCGCAACCATGACATTGATATCCTGATTATCCTCTATCAGAAACTTGTTGAGCCGCTCATTGTTTCGGAAAAAACCTACTCCAGGAGAAGAGGAGAGACCATTGTTGAACTAATCGTACCTTTGATCAGTATACATTTAGAATACCTTTGATCGGTTGTTAACTGGAGTATCCTGTCATATAAAGACAATAGTAGAGGTATAACTACCATACCATATTCCTATTAATAAAAGAAATATGCGAGTTTATTAAGAGAAATGAAATCCACACTCCCTAAATTAAAATTCACACTCCCACTTTCTACTTTTAGTAACTTAAATTTTGTCTTTAATGACTCAAATTTTGTATTCTTATGAGAGTACGTGATAACTACAAATGAAAAGTGTGGGAGTATAGATTTCAGTTTAGGAAGTGTATATTTCACTTCCTTTTATTAATTGTGTAGAAATTTTGGACTTAAAATGTTGAGCAAGCTGTCGAATATCCTGAACCAACAAAATGATACGGCAATGAGTCTAGATCCAATTATTGATTAAGTATATGATGAGAAAGTTGATGTTAAAGACAAAAGACAAAACCCTAGTATATCATCCGAAAATTTATCCATAAAATCGGCTTCTTAGAGCATTTCCAACTGCTTCCCTAAATTTTTTTTCAAAATAGAGAAGCAAAAGTCAAAATTTCTAAAAAAAATTTGCTCTAACTCCAACAGCTTCCTCATTTTGAAGATTTTGACATTTATTAATATAATTAAATATTCTACATCATTTTTAATTATAACAAAAAAATTATTATATACCTTATTATAACAATAAAATACTTAATAATATAAGTATATTTTTCTTCTCATTGGAGTATGTGAGGAATTTATGACAATGTTAATTTTGATAATTTGAGGAATGAAGGACTTTGCTACAAATTTAGGGAAAAATGCTTCTCTTTCTTCTCCATCCCCATTTTGGGGAATGGAATGAGGAAGCTGTTAGACCTAAAAACAGCTTTATATTCCCTAAATTTGAGAAGTTCAAGAAAATGAGGAAACTGTTGGAGATGTTATGATCTTATGCATGCCTCTTCTAGCTTATTCTTGTGCTGCTATTCTCAAATTGATGTGGAAGTTACGAATGCCCCCTAAAGTCAAAATTTTCTCTTGGCTGCTGCTTTGTGATCGAAATTAAAACCAGAGAACGTTTACATCGTTTTAACCCTTCTATTTCTAATTAATTTGTGCCCTTTTTGTAATACTCACAGCGAAACTATTGATCACCTTTTCACTCAATGTCCTTGATATATCTATACAATCATGGCACCTCTTTGGCATTCCGATTTCTCCTATTCAGACTAATCTTTCTTTCATTAACAGGTTAGATTCCTTAAGACTCCATCCTCATAAACTAATTTTACTTCCAAATTCTTTGTGTTAGCTCATGCTATTTGGAAAGCTCGCAATGCGTCAATTTTTCGTGACACACTCATTCCTCCGGCTTCTGTTGCTTTTTCGTGACATTTTTACCCTCCTATTACCTTTATCCTCGAGCATCACCTGCCAACTTGATCTTTTTTTTGTGGGGCGGAGCTTCTCATGGTTTTGTGTTTTAATTTTTTCTTTTTCAATAAAAAAAAAGGTTGACTTGGGTTGGGTTGGGCTGTTTGTTTAATACAAAACGACCCGAAAAGAACAAGTGACCCAAGGTGTAGGCTGGACCCTAATCGACCCGACCCGACCCTTTAAGAGGTTGTGTTGTTTGGGAATTGAGATCATCATCTCTCTCCTGGTTCCTCTTCAACTTCTGGGCTCCTCTTCTCTCTTCAACCAAAATCATCATCAGGTTTCACTCTGCCTCCGAATGTTTGAATTCAATTCCTTCTTATTCTCTGTCAATTTCTTTCATCCCCAGATTCTGGTTCTATCTGTGATTGCTCCTTTTTCTGTGTTTTCTTTTTTGGAATTCATTGTCTGATTTCTCTTGTTTGAATCGTCTTTATTCATTCTAGCTTTTGGGTGATTGTTAACTCATGCAAGATTCAAACTTTATGTTTTGAAATTCAAACGATAAATATATCTTGCTAGTTAGTTCGTGATTGTTTCAAAAAGAGCAATGCCACAATTTTAAGTTATAAATTTTTGAGCAATACATGAATTTACAGGATCAGCTCCTCTCCATTTGCAGTACCAAAAGGAATGGCCCAGTTCAATCTGAGGTTTTCTTAATCGAACCGGGATTCAAGAATGGGCCTTTCCCTTTGCTTGGCAAATGAAGATGAGCCCTATCAAACCTGTCAAGGTTCTTAGCATTGCATGGACTTAATCTATTGCATTATGATCCTTCCCTTTAGTTATTCTATAACATGTGTGACTTCATTGATGTTCCTTTGTTCACTTTTATCTCATAGTCTACTTACACAGAGACAGCAATCCATGCTGTGTTGCCAAAAGCTTGACTGAACAATGACACTTTTCCACTCAGTACTAGTTAAACTTAAGTTCATTTGACTTCTGTTCAAGTTTCTTATATAAAGAAATATCTACAAAATAGTTTTCACCAATATTTTCATATCTGCATAGTTGCATACTTAGAGTTTTCTATAGAATGCACGAAAAGCATCCGAAGACCATTACTCTGACTAGAATGTGCTTACTAATCTTGTGACTGGCTGGCTATTTATTCGTTATAGTTTTAATTTTAATTGCTGCAGATTATGGAGGACATGGACATCGATCACGTGGTTATACCTGACACGCCTCCACATGAAAGATATGCTGCCAGACATGGTGTTTCCAGGGAACCTGCCGGTAAAGTCTTTAATTCTCCATTAGCTAACAAGTTGAATAATTCAGACTTTGTTGACAAGAAATCACTGAATGGTTCAGGGGTCAAGGACAGATTCATCTATGAGAATGGTCACTGTAAAAGAGTTGTTATTCGTCCTCCGAGAAATCCCAGCAATCTTGCAATGCAAAATGGCTCTGCAGAGGCTAATTCATCGGCTTCCCAGAATGCTCACCTCTTTAGGAGACCTGCAGTTGGCAGAAATTCCAGTTGTGAGACCAAACATTCTTCTGGGACCGAAAACTTGGACAGAGGAAAGTCCATAAGAATTAAAGCCTTGTCCAAATCTTCTGCATATCCAGAAAACACAGAAGTTCTTGATTTAACTGAACAGAATGGTCAATCCCAGTTGCACCGAAAGGTATTTCCACATGGAAAATTAGATGATGTTGTTCAAGGCACAAGAAACCGGCAGATAATATCAGATGGCAGTTCTACAGATTGCTCTATAAATTATTTGGAGAGATCGAGATATGCCAATAGTGCTAAAGAAAAAACAGATGACAGTACATATACTGGTGTGGGTTTGCCGGTGCCTATGGGGAAAAGGCTTGATCTGCCTACTGAGCCTCAACATAAAACAGAGCATCAAAAGCCCATGGCGCTTCATTCTTTTACCCTGCCAAGAGTCAGTGGCCAGAAAAGATTGGTAAGGAATGGTTGTATATCCCCACATAATATAGCAACAAGGTCTAAACAATTAGATGTAGAGAATAATACAAGTTCCAAGAATAATGACCACAGTCATGCTGTTGATGCGGTTTCCAGTGGCCCACCATATGTCATAGATGCAAATGATGTGGTCACTGAAGACAATATAAGGGAAAGAGCGAAAGGGAAAGGGGTAATGGTTCAACCTTCTAGACCAAGAGAGAATAATGCAAGAATTGTTGAAACATCAACCAGGTACTTTTGTTCAAGATGTTCTGAAGTAAATGTTATACTTGTTTTTTTTTTAATGAGTAGCTTGGACTTATTTTATTCAATTCGTGTCATTCTACCATACATAGTTAATTTCCAAATTTCAAGAATTGTCTTTTGCCATCTTTTGTGTACTGCGTAGTTTGGTTTGTTTTATAACTCTTGTGTAATTTTTATGGCTAATGTCTTTGGCACTCCATTTTGCCATGTATTTTACCCTCTTGCTCTCCCCTTAATGTAGTTAAGCTGATAGATAATAATGTTTATGGGCCAATGTTTTAGTTATTTTTAATTTTTTTTTAATTTTCACACTTCCCTCAATTTAATCATCAATCCAAGTGCCATAAACATTGTTTTATCTTTCAGCGTTCATATGCTCTCTTCACTCACCAAAATCTTTGAATCTGATGACATGATATGTTTTTGCCAGTCTTCTGAATGATAATATCAAAGCTAATAGAACCAGATATGTTGGGAAAGATATTTCTGTATGCTCTGAAGGTGGCTGGAGAAGTACGCGTAATCATTCAAGGACATTCGATCCACTTTTATCTGACTCAGCTGAGCATCTTCCCAGAATAATTAGTGGTGCTGGAAACTTTGTAAATCAACATGGAAGCAGAGTAGGGAGGAAGGATACTTGGAAGGAAGGAAACTTTGTAAATTTTGCAGACGATTTGAATTCAAATCAATCAACAGTTGTATCTGAGCCAGGCCGGATTGCTGGACAACATCGTGAAGGAAAGAGAGTTATTAGAAGGGAGAAGAAACGGGGATTAAGTATGGGAAATCATGGTGAAGGCTCTACATTGGATATTATGGGAAATAATGTTGACTCTGACATTATGTTTCTTGGTTCATCTGATACATCTGAAAGTTCAAAATCATCCAGGATTCACAGACCTCAGTTTCAGGGAATGTTGAGGCCAGTTATTGAAGTTGATGAGTTGTCACCTGCCGCAGGTCCCTCTGACCCCCAAGGTATCAATTCAATGAGTGATGATTCGGAGGCCAAGGCAAGGCAACTAGAAGCTGATGAGATGTTGGCACGTGAACTGCAGGAACAATTGTATCATGAGATGCCTGCTTTAGGTGGTGGTGAGGTTAGTGCTTTTTACTAGACTTTATTTGTGGGTTTGTGCAGGTGGAGACATTCTGAATCTCTTTCACCACGTGTTCATATCTGTTCACCTTGTGGCAGATTGATGAACATCTAGCTTGGGCACTTCAGCGGGAGGAGAATGCTTTTACTACGTCATCTAGTGGAAGGCATAATATACCTGATAGTGTAAGTTAGCACCTTCATTTTCTGAGATCTGTTATAGTATGATATCCTTGTTATAATTAATTTGGTCCTTATATCTAGTATTTTAGATATATTACCACGATGTAACCATTTACTGTTCTGTCAGTCTGCCAGTGGCCCAGGCCTTTATTCCTATAATCTGAAAAAGGCAAAGGGTTGAATTTCTGTTAGAATGTTATTTTAAGAAAAGGGTTTATCTTATTGTGTTGTCTTGGAGGACCTCAGTTGAAACAACTTGTATGGAAACTGTGTATTGCGTGCGGGATTGTCTTCTCTGGAGATCCTCATGACTAAAGTTAAATACATGATTCTTAGTCTGCCCTGGTGCAAATCATCTATAAGCAGGCCATAATTCAGAAATTCTGTCAATGATTTGCTTTTCCAGTATGAAATTTAGTGAATGTTCAATTGGGAGATAAAAGTGAGACATAAAAAAAAGATGCGAGATAAACGTTATTGGAAACATTTTCATATGAGTTCATTTGCTTTCTTTTTGAAGCGCATGCTAAATGATAGTAGATGAGGGTTATTCCTGTAAAAGTGATTTAGTTCCTTAGTAAGCGGACATTAATATATAATGACTGCCTCAATTATGTTGTTTCTGGAAATATTTTGTGTTCTTATATGGTTTTATATTATGTAGAGAGGCTCCACGATATTGCATTCTCATAGATGGCCCCAGTCACAGCCTTCTCAAAATCCTTCAACTAGGAGAGGAGCCCAGGCTCGAGTTCCTAGCTCTTCTGCAGTGGCACAGTTAAGGAATCGCCTTCGCAACCAGGCTCCTAGAGTATCAAATAGAAGAAGGAATCTGCGAGGTCCTTTTCCTTCTGACATGGATCTAGACATGGTACTTGTATCCATCCTTTCTATTTTCTAGGGCCTAAAAAGTTCTTTTTCAAGTCACAGTCTAACTCTTAGTTTTAATTGTTTAGCGTTATAATTGTGCTCTCTGTCATCATATGCAGGGACTGAATATACTTGAAGCTTTGGAGACTGCTGTTGGGGATGTCGGAGATGTGGGATTGAATAATCACATGTTTCAACTTCAGCGAGATTTCACCGCGTAAGATTCTAGTCTTTGTTTTCTATTTGTCTAGTGTATCTGTATGGCACAAAAAAGGTGCTGGTTATATTCACCAATTTCATACAGCCATGTTGAGCTTTGACATGATTAATCTTTATGACTTTGTTCGCGCCCAAAGTATATTTCTGTTTATTTGTTTTCAAATGTGTCTGTTCAAATTTCAGTTACCTTGTACCTCCTTTTTATTTTCTTGCAGCAATGACTATGAGATGTTATTGGCACTTGATGAGAACAATCATCAACTTGGCGGTGCGACAGCTAATCAAATTAATAATTTGCCTCAGTCTACAGTACAGGTAGGTGTAGTAGAACATGAGTAAGCACAGAAACATGATCTTAATAAATTTTTGCTTGTTGTAGTGGTCGTGCACCCCATTTAGAGGTCTGATGTATTGTTTGTGGTTCCTTTGTTGTATAGACTGATGCCTCGGAAGAAGCTTGTGCAATCTGTCTTGAAACACCAACACTTGGAGAAACAGTTCGGCATCTTCCTTGCTTGCACAGATTTCACAAAGATGTAGGGAATTGCATTTTTGTGTAGGTAGTTTTACTTTTTGGAAATGAAGCCATTAGGTATCTCACTTTCTGTTTTTTTGGTTCTTGTATCTCTCTCTTTTCCCTCCCTCCATTCTCAGTGTATTGATCCGTGGCTCAACAGAAAAACTTCATGCCCAGTCTGCAAATGTTCGATCAGTTAGCTTGTGCTGTGATTCAATGCTCAGGCCATCTTGTGAATTGTGATAACAGAATATCTTGCCAGTAGTCTTCTGAGGTGAGGTGTATTCATTTATGTTCTGCCTAAGGATGTTAATAGTAGCGAATATGAGTTTGATTAAGTTGTAGTATTATAGAATAGACTAGCACTGGAGAAATCATTAAAATTGGGAATATTAAGGTATCTAAACTATTGTCTAACAAATCAATTTACACCGGCCAAGCCTCCTCTCATTACCAATGAATGTCTGTCTGAAGAGTTCAAACACTGGCAAAACTATACTTACGAGGATGGTAGACCTCAACATCTTGGCTTCGCTGTGTTATGTAGTAACAAACCTGATAGTGGGTAGTTAGAGTCAACTTGTGGGTTATTTTTTCTGGCTTTCTTTTGTGGTTTGACATTTTTGAATCCTTAGGGGTTACCACTAATATAGATGCTATGTGACATAGAAGAGTTTGCGCCAATTCCTTGAAATTTGCACATATTTCAAAACATTTGATAGAAGCACCAGCAATTTGTCTACAGGATTACATTAGAGGACCTATAAGTCACTAGTCTGACCTGTATTTAATTGAAAAGTTACTATTCACTTTTGCTCCAATTCAGTCTCTAGCTTCATCATACATCCCATGAGTTTACAAATTGTGATGCGAGGCTTCAAATTCCACATTTGTGATATTACTCTGTCAATGCCATTTTATCTAAAATGACATATTCAAGTAGCACCTGATTAAAAATTTTTAATCTTCCAACTTTGTCGTATTCCTCAGCAAGCCATCTAACTTCTCAGTTATAACCTTGGCTGCACAGGGTACAAACTACAACGGAAGCTCTGGACATCTATTTTGCCATTGGTAACAACTGATCTGCGTGCCGAGGTGATTTGAGGATTTACGACAAGCTTTCAATGTGAAAGTCCTGATTAGTTAGTAAATTTGTAACTTCTAGCTATTGATTTTGGCAATGTGAGCCAAGATGGCTTGTTGTATTGCATTCTTGTATTTTCTGCATCAAGCGAATGGTGTATAATGACATTAAATTGCAAGGTGATATTGTTCATTGATCTCAAATGAGACAAGATCCAGGATCTTCCAGGGAAAAACTGGTTGTGATTAGAGGATGTCTATACAAATATGAATATATGATCACTATTAGGACCTCTAGATTTACTTGATATGCATCTCATGCTGTCTATACCTTTCCTTTTCTTTTGAATACAAGCAGTTTTTTTTACTAGACCCCCTTTGATATACCCATTCATGGTCAATAAACCTCAATCATATGATCAAATTATATATATATATATATTTTTTTTTTCCAGTGACATCAATTTCAGAAAAATTTATTCTATTATGAATCATATATAAGGGGAAAAAAACATCAGCAAATAAAACGCATATAAAAAAGGGTTTAGGGTTTATTACACCTTATTCAATGGTTACTTTTTGGTAAAATGCAATGTGTAATATTATTTTTTGTACGAGTTATATATTTAATTTAATAATTCAAAACAAAAGGAAGTATATTTAGATGTCCTAATAGCAAGTCTTCGGACATGCATCTTCAGTCTCCAAAAATATGCGCTTTTGCTGGTGAGCGGTACTTGTTTTCTCTCACTGAAATCTATGTAAACCAGGAAGAACCCAAAGATAGTCACCAGATTTATATGGAAAACGGATGTGTTCAGTGGGAGCTCAAACAAATCAAAAGTACTGTAGCGGTGGCATCCCATACATGGACATCAACAATGAAGATTAAGGACAGTCGAATCATGTCCATATCATTTCAATGCAGAGATATATGAGGTGGGCAGGGCTTGATTAACTAGAAATCAGGTATACCAAATTACAGTTTTAGGCACTGCTTTTGTGGCGCAAACCCAATGTTATTGAGATGAAGTCCTATAAAATGGAACTTTTTAGGTTGGAGAAAAATGAATATGCCAACAAGTGGGAGGTCTGGGATAACAAACCAACTACATGTGTATTCCATCCCAATAAACAAGGTCAGAATGACCGGTGTGATTATAGTACCCAATGAAAAACTAAGTAACGTTATTCCAGTGCTTTACTATGATTTTCAGACTCCACCGAACATTATTGATTGGAATAGCTCCTGTCGCTAACCATTCTCTTCTACCGAGCATCCTTGGATAAGAAGTTGAGTGATTCAACCTTGCGAGCATTGCACAGTTCATCGGTCCGGTCTCCTCTTTCAAAAACGGCGGCTGCACCCATCCCTGTGCCTGTATTTGCATTATAAGATCCATAATTAACATTTGCAATGGTTTCAGTGTTATCAATATTTTTATACACAAGAGGAGAGGCAGACCGAACCTATGCACATTGAGATCACTCCATAGCGGCAGTCTTTACCACGACGCTTCATCTCATGCAAAAGAGTGGCAACACAACGGGCACCTATAAGGGATCAATCAGGTCCTTCAGACAACATTTACTTGAACTGTAGTGATGAAATCTGTAAACATATCTAACTGCAAATGCTGAGACAAGTGATATAACCCAAACAATTTAATCCCAACCCCCAAGTCTCTATGCTATTACAAAGACGAGCAAATTCCCAACAATGAACGCATACACGCTAAAGAACCAGTGTGCATTTCTTAAAAAATCAAGATCAAACCCAGAAAATTGAAAATTAACAGGTACATACAAGATATAACATTCCAGCATGCAGCAAGCTATTCAGTCATCAGAATGCAACTGCCCGATAACACATGGATGCATTGCCAAACTATATTGAATATTGCTCAATATTTAACCACTGAAAGATCTAGTTACTTGAAGATTGTAACTATGGTGCAGCATTTTCGCTGCTGAATAGAATATTATAAACATACCTGTTGCACCAAGTGGATGGCCAATGGCCATTGCACCTCCGTTAACATTGATTTTTTCTGGATCAAGTCCCAGCTTGTTACGGCAATACACAAACTGGGATGCAAAAGCCTACAGTTGCATTTTCTCTGTCAATCTACACTCGCATGGCATGAAAGCAGAAGTAGATGTTTGACCATAATTTAATAAATACCTCATTTATCTCAAAAAGGTCAATATCATCAAGCTCTAAACCAGCTGCCTTAACTGCAACTGGAATTGCAGCAGCTGGGCCAACACCCATGATGGCAGGATCCACACCAACAGCAACAAAACTCCTGCCCAACCGAGAACCAAAAACAGTGAGACACCAGATGAAAACATCACCATACATGAGAAAATATCACTCTCTCCAACAACTACGATACTGAATTGTAGTTCCGTAAATTTAGACGAAACATTGATCCCATGTCAATAAGAAAATTTTGAGATTGTAAGATTTTGAATGGAGAAAAGCAGGTTCTGCTGTAAAGTACATTGACCTGAAATATAAAGTAATTACTCTCTGCCATGTTGATTTTATCAGGGAAAATGTGGCTTCGAATACCGTTTTTCAAAGCTACAGAAAAGATAATAGGTAGTGATATAAACTTCTAATAATAACATATGCTCATAGAAGTAAAGAAATAAGAAGTTACTGGATATTGAAGACCAAGTAATATACTTCTGAGTATGCATGCTAGATTACACAACAAAGACTACCCCCTCCCTCCCTAATGAATCAAACCGCTCCTGTGACTTAGAAGCGTGGCATGATAGAAAAGCATACCTGAATACACCAAGAATCGGCAATCCTTTTTGGTCGGCAACACTTCTCTTCATCAAGAGAACAGCTCCAGCACCATCACTAACTTGACTAGAATTACCTGAAAGGAATGCACCGAATGAAAATAATAAAAACCAGATTTTACAGGGCGAATCCTATATTTTACTTGTCTATCTTTAATTGTGCATGCTCGGTCAGAAGATTACCAGCAGTGGTGGTCCCATCTTTCTTAAACACAGGCTTCAGCTTTGCTAGGTCTGCCAATGATGTGTTTCGAATCCCATCATCAACAGAGATTGTAACAGGTTTCTCATCACCAGATTTTGGATCAACAATCTATTTATATTCAGTGAATTCAGAATTTCAATAAAGACCACATCACAGATGCATTCAAACATTATCTGCAAAAACTGAAGTGGAATTGCGCATTACCTTGGTTGCCACAGGGATGATTTCATCTTTAAATCTACCAGCAGCAGTAGCAGCAGCTGCCTTTCTATGAGAGTCAACCTACCAATATTCAACAAAAAATTAAATAAGTAACAATAGCACGCAAACAAGGGTATAATAGCAGGCTAACAGATTTATCAACTTACTGCAGCCTGATCTTGCTCCTGCCTTGAAACACCAAAACGATGAGCAACGTTTTCTGAGGTGACTCCCATAGGAAGAAGGCAATTCTGGGCTTGTTCAAAGATCTTTACCTGAACACAATGCAAATTCATGTTAGAATGCTAGAATCTTATCAAAGAAATTAGTTGGAAAAGAGTGCCCACATGTCTGCACACGCAAATATATAAAAACAGAGAGAGAAAGAGAGAGAGAGTACTTTAGGATTAACATCCCCTTCCCATGCCATCGGGTTTGCAGTCATGGATTCCAAACCAGCACCAATGCCTACATGAAACAATCCAAATAAAACATTAAAGCTAGGCGGCGCTCCATAGTATCCCGAGACGAATAAAAATCACTGACCAATATCATAAAACCCTGCTCTAATGGCAGCAGCAACATCAGCAACTGCTTGGAGGCCAGACGAACATTGTCTGTTCACAGTTCTAACCGGCACAGTCTCTGCAAATGACAGACATGGAATGAGTCAAAGCCATGAGATTTTGAAAGATCAAGCAGAAAATAGCGCGCGCATACCAGGGAAGCCAGCGTAGAAAGCAGCCATCCTGCATTCGCTAGCTCTCTGAGATCCTGGGGCCAAGACGGTACCGACAACAATATCCCCAACTTCCTTGGGATTGAGATTGGTTTTCTCAACCACGGCCTGCAGCGATTTGATTAGTGATCTGACACGGAAATGAAGGAAAGAAGAGCAGAAGAAGAAGCACCTTGAGGACAGGTGCGAGGAGATCATCAGCATAAGTATCCTTGAAGCCGCCACGCTTAGCCTTGCAGAGTGGAGTGCGATAAGCTCTGCGAAGTAGTGATGAGAATCAGAATCGAGGAGAATCGGGATTCGGGGAACAAGTAAGTAAACTTACGCAACGATGACGACATCGTCCCCAAAGACATGATTCCTAGCATAGGCAGCGCTATCCCCAGCCGCACATACCGACGCCTAAACCAATTCAGGAATCAATCGATCAATCAAAGGTAGGTAGCTGAATTAGAATTAGGAAAGAGAAAGAGAAAGAGAAAGAGGCTTACGGAGAGAGAAGAGTCGTCGGAAGAAGAAGAAGGTCGGAGATGGTCGAGGAGAACCTTCTGCCTGTTGATCGCTTTCTCCATGCTCTTGATAATTGAAACAAGGAAATGAAAGGAGCGCTAAGACAAAGCAAAGCAAAATAGTGTGCGGGGTTGTTTGTTTATATAGCAAGAGAGAGCTGAGGGCGGTTTGTTAGATCTGTACGTTTCTCTAAAATCTCAGCTCTCTCTCTATCCGCGCGTGCTTTCACTTTCTTCCGTTATCCTCTTCGATTCGACCTTCTCTTCCGTCAGAGCACATAAGTGACATTATTAGTAAGAGAACGTATCGCTTGACGTAACTGTAAAACTGACAAGGATGGGAGACACGCGCGTTGCAGGGACGTGTACGCACTGTGGAAAGATTGGGGATGCGTGCCATTATGGGTTGATAGAAGAAGATAGAGATGACAGATAAAACTCATATCCTTATTGGACAATGTAATAAACAGACTCGTATTCTTGGCCAATTTCTCCCAGACAAAATGCTAATTATTTTTCTAAAAAAAAAATAGAGGCTAAATTTGTCTCCAATTATGCATAATTACTCAGAATGTACATATCATCGAAGGCTCATTGAAATTCTAGAAAGACTTGTATTACCTTATTTAGAAATGACTATAAAGGATGGATGTTAAGAGCATCTCCAGCATTATTGTTAAATCAATTTTTTTTTTAAATTTATCAATTTTTAGGATGAATAAGAGCTCCAGCAAAATACCTAAAATATTGCTAAATCATAACATTGCTAAACTAAATTGATAAATATATCAACCTAGATAAGAATTGCCAAAGAGAAACTTATGTTTTCCCTCCATTTTTTATCCACGTGTAAGTTTATGATTCGTTAAAAATATTACTTAACTTACATTTAACAATTACTGCTGGAGCACAATTGCTATTTCAACTGTTAAATATCTTAACTATTGTTAAATTTAGCAACAAATTAACCTATACTATTGGAAATGCTCTAACATTTGTATATTTTTGAATACAAACATAGTATCTTGATGATTAATATTGGATTGATATGGTCAGCCCTTGCAAACTTTTATAGTACATTTTCATAGTGGCTTTTGAAATATCAAAGACTAATATGAGCATATGGGAGGCATTGTGATGAGTAGACTTTGCAATTTAGTGACAATAACTTGTGATTCAAGGAGGAGGGTATGTGGGAAGCATAGACAGTTTGAAACTGATTGCCTAGAGGCTGTTAATTTAGTGAATGAAGGAGGGGAGTGATTTGCTGAAGATGGGGTTTTGGTGGAAAAAATCAGAATGCTGCTCATTGAGGTTAGTAGATATGTTATTGTTTATGTACCTAGAAGTGGTGTTTTTCTTGGTTAAGGTTTGGCCTAATTGACTCATGGATGTTAGTAACAATGATGGACCCGTAACTGATTCTGGTAGAAGGGAAATGAGTAGGGAAGCTTTGTCCACCACCGGTATTTCCATTGCTATGTAATTTTTCTATTTGAAAAAAAATTTCTTGTTCTAAATATTATAATATATGTGGATGTTTCTCATTAGTCATGTCCTTAAGATGTAAATCATACTCCTATATAAAAGAGCCTAATGAGAATGAAAGTGACACTTTTTCCTCCTTCTACATTATGTTCTTCTCTTTTCTCTCTATCTCATTCTTAGTTTATAACACGTTATCAGCACGATTTCACTCATTCGTTCCATAAACTCCATGACGATCTATGAGATGTTGGTGCAACTTTTGTTGCTTATTATCCATACTCACGATCTATGAGTTCGCTTTTATTTTGATTATATCTTGTCTACATATATACTTTGTTTATATTACTCAATTCTATGTTTACAATTGCTTATATTAGTGAGCCTGAAGTTTCACTAATAATTCTCAAATATAAACTTTTTGAGATTATGAACCTGAAGTTCAAATATTACAATAGGCTTGCAATTCTAATTGTTTGCATAAACCTGAAGTTTTGTGCATGTACATGTAATCCATTGTTCACAAGATTTGAATATGAAGTTTCGATATTGATATTTCTTTCTTATGGACATGAAGTTCTAAACAACATAATTGGATCCATGATGATCAATGTGGTCTTAACAAAGAGACTGAAAGACAAGTATCCAACGGTGCAAGATCCGCTTGAGTTTTAATATGGATCGTGATATGGCTATAGTTGTGACTATGATAACCATTTTCAGCGCATTTGACGCATGCCCTAACATTTACTGGCAATTTACAAAGCCCTATCTAAATGGCAATAAAACTAAAATTAATTATATTAATCAGTCTCTTGGGAAATCTGAGTTATCAGTGGATGTCACATCACCCAAGTTGGCAATATTTTTGTGGCCAAATTGCAATGTTAAAGACATAATCAATGGAGGTGTTCTTAACACCGATTAATATTAAACATATCTTAACACTATTCTAGACACCGAATTATTGTGATTGATATGAGTGTCTTAATTTAAGGTTATTATACGAGTGAATATGGTTACTTTACTTCCCAATATGTGCACACAAATATTTTTCAGGTCATAATTTGCCAATCAAATGCCATTGTTCACAATTATGTGCACCATTTATGAGCATTTATATTTACCAAATTTCAGCTATTAATAACATGGAAATTCATCGGTTTCTTTATGCGGTTTTGCCCATTAACAGCCCAAAACATCATCATTCTTACATTTTGAATTGTATGTATATTAATTACATTTTATTGGTTTCATTACATAGCTTGGATGGATGTTTCCATAATAAGTAGTAATTTTAGAGTTATATGACCATTGATAACCACTATTTATTGATTTATCAATTCAGGTCTAGTAATTGGTTTTTTACAGCCTATTTGTTGTGGTATTGGTCTTTCATGAAACTTATTGTTTCCATAAAATGATATTTATTAAAAGGACTAAGGTATGTATTTTTCCATTTCATTATTTGAATTTAATCTATTCATTTTATGACATACTTCGTTTTATGAATTACAGTGAACTCAATTATCGAGACCTAAAACCTCTTTATCCAACTATAGAGGGCATAGAGTTCCTCACGAGTAATATGATAAGTGGGGAGATGTAGTGTATCATGGTAACATCATGGACATAAAGGAAGGACATAAGAGGTGTTCCCCTGTGACCATGTTAATTTCTCGGTCCTTTGTAGGCTGAGACTTCCTCGCCTTATACTTGAGTGGAAAGATTAGAGGTTCATATAGAAAAGGACACATATATTGTTGTCTTTCCTCTACCGAACATCTTTTGTGATGTTGTCCAGAGTATCTGACTATTGGCAAGATGTTTTTGACAGAAATCTGACTACTGACAATTTTTTTTCTCAACTCATCTTGTTGAAAGATAGTCCTTATGCATATTTATGAGAATCGGAGGAAACACTAAGCTATTTAAGCTCTGCATGTACCCATTGCAAATACACTCATATATCTACGACACATGAGGATTACAAATATCTTTCCTTATATGTGACAATTTCTGTAAGTACAGTGTTACATATATCTACTGATGAGAGACTTACGGCAGTTGTCATCGTATATTATGAGGATCTTAAAAGACTTTGTTAAAAACAAAATCCCAAAAGTAAATAGTCATTATAAGCGTATCGCTTATCAAATCTTTAAAGGATCCAAGTACATAAATGATTTGAATGTAAATCGTTCCACGAATACTTGAGAGAGTCTGAATGTGAGATTCCTCATCGCCTAAGCGAAATGACGTAATGTGCCTTATACATGCAAACACAACTCATATTAGTAAGATGTGTTTGGGGTTGGAACCCAAAAAGAAAGCCATAAGGGGGAGGCCCAAAGGCGAGCATATCTCGTTATGCTGGACTGTTAATCTAAAGTTAACTCATGCAATCGATAGTCTAAAGCTAGCTCATATATACTTATTTTGTTATAGTTAACGTGATCAAAATTGCCTCAATGAGTATTATGATTGGATTACAAAACCGAATTCGGATTATGTTGCTACATATTTTAACTTTCGCGAAGTTATGGATTGCTTAAAGCTCTTGAAAAGCATATACGAGATGTATCAATAAACGAAGATATTGATATGAGTGGCTAGATATGTCATGCTGATCTTCCAATAGTTTTGAAGCATACATAGGCTGCGTTTGGTGCTGCTTATAAGCCGCTGTGCTTATAAGCAGTGAAGAATATGGTGTTTGGTAAACACAGAATAAGGTACTTCTCGAAGAAGCTGCGACATTTTTAAGGCAAAAATGAGAAGTTGGGTGTACCCTCCTTTTGAAAAAAAGGAGAAGTCGGATAAGCCAGAAAACACGCTAGGCACTGTAGCTGCGAATTAATGAAAATTTTGAAATGACGTTGGGTGCCCTCGCAAACCCTAACAATTCCAAATCTCAAAACTCCATTGTTGTTCTCTCCCTCGACTCTCACTCTCTCGGTGAGAAGAGATCGTTGTTTCTGGGTTTGATTTTCCCAGTGGTAAGGGGTTTTTTGCTCTCATGTATTTATATTTGATATCCATATATCAAATTTTCAGACTTTCTATTTAAAACACATTTGGCCTCTGCTCAGTTTCGGAGTTCAATTCAAACTTAGTGAATTCCCTTGTTCCATTGGCTCCTCAAAACCCAAAAGAAAGAAAATATTTTTAATCTTGGATATCTATCATCGCTGCAGCTCTAACGATCTCTCTTGATTCTTGGATTTTTACAAGGCTGGGTAAGTTTCTTCAAATTCGATTAAATCTAAGTTTTTCAAAGTTTGTGTGTGAAATTTTCAGTAGATTTGTGTTAGAATCTTTTTTTGTGAAGCTGGTCAATTGGTTAGTAGCAACATAACACATATGTTTAATTAAAATTATTGGATGCTGTAAGATTGTGAAATTAAGAAATGTACTTGATTTGTTCCTTTCATGATCTCTCTCTGTTTGTATAGAGAAGCTGGTTAGGCTTTTGGTTTATCTGAGTCTATAGTTTAATTCATGTGATATAGACTAATCGTATAAATAAGTTTTAACATATATAGGTAGCTTATCAAATTTGTAGATCACTCATGAAAGGTATTGATGAACTTTGGTCAAGAATAGCTAAACTGCACAGGGTTGAAACTTGATTAATCCAATAGGGCTCATCAGTGTCATCTGAAAATTGTAATGATCAGCAAAGCTTTATGTTTGTTTGACCAACTAGGCGAGTAATGTTATTGTCATTTTTGGTGGCAGTGATCTTACTATTTATCTTATCAATCTATTGTATTGTTTAGAAGCATATCTAAATGTGAACGGCTGCATATATTCTACCTCTCATGTAAGACTTGTACCTTGACATCTGATTCATTATATTAATTTCCACCTTTGATTCTCATACAACTGGTTGAAATTCTGAACATGTGATTGTTGTATTTTTTTTTGCTGATCATTAACAGTTGGATACAGAGTCCCTATTTCATAGCTGCTTTTAAGAGTGTGGAGACTGCAAGTTCGAATCAATCTCCTGATGTGTGTGATTGGTTTTTATAATTTTCTTCAATGTTTAGCATCTGGGTTTTTGTTTATCGATGCGTGTGGTAGAAATCTATGAAGGGTTTTGAGTTTTTTCTTGTATTAGGTGTAGAATTGGATCCTGGTGATGAGTTTTTCTGATTTAGAAAGGGTTTTGAGTTCATTATGCAATGTGTGTGATCATGACTTGCATATGTATAACTAAGAGAACAGCTTTCACTCCATCAATTAAATGTGTGTATATATATATACATATAGGTAAACTTTACCCAATATGTATTCGTCCACAATAGTTATTGTTCAAATTCGATTGAAGTGAATTCAACGATGTTATGTATTTCCCCAAAGAAAAGAAGTTGGGACATTTCTAGTAGCTTGTTTAGTCTTCAATTCAAATTAAGCTTTGAATGTAAAGATTGATTAGTACAACCAATATTGAAGGATTCTTGTTGAAAACAGAAGAGTCAAAGACCTATAGCAACTGATAATCATGGATGGTTAGGCTTGTTGGGATCTGTGTTTTTCCATTTCAATATGAACTGTTTACGCTTCACTGAGAAATAATTATAATAAAAAAGTTAAAATGATCTCATCTATATGTCTAGAATCTAGATCAGGGCAGAAGGTGACACCTTATTCTGTGTCATAAGCACAATCTTAATTCAACTTTACAGTCTTGACTATGATTTTTCATTGCATATCACAATACGACCCCTTTGGAAAAGGAAAAGAAATTCAAGTTTGAGTTGATTAGTATTACTAATGATCAAGTTGGTTAGTCATTGATGACAAGCATTGTCTAAGTATAATTTTACAAACTGGAAGCACAACCTATGATATATATATTGGTGTAGACAATTGTGAGATTTATAGTGTCCAGGTTTATGTTTCCTGTAGTTTTAGTTTGATAGTGTCCCAGTTTATTGTTTTCTGCTGATTTATATATGGAGTATGCATTTACAAACTTGAGAGGTACTACTAGAGAGAAAAATGGATAACTTTTGTTTTGCAAACTTAAGAGGTACTTATTTTTTGTTTTTAGCTATTTTTTGTTTTTAGCTACTTTTTATGTACAAACTATTGAATTATGTCGTTTAAGTGATAGAGCTCTTGGCAGTGTGAGATCATCATGCATATGGAACGGACAGTCCCATTCGCAGTAGTATATTGCAGAAAATACATTCTTGTTGTGGACTTGTGGTTGTGTTCTACATTCGCAGTAGTATATTGATCATATCTAATATTAGAAGTGATTCATTATATTATGCATGTATGGTGTTGATTTGTATCATTACTCTCTTGTCTACCTAGATGGGAAAAGAATCGGCAGTTTGGATTGAGGCCGGATGACATATTAAGTGATGGGATGGAGATGGATGATGATGCACAAGAAGAATATTATGATCATGATGTACACAAGAATATTTTAGTACTAAGAATGTTTTGATGTGTTAAGCTATTTTTGTTGCTACTTCATGTCAATATTAAATGTGTTTTGCTATCAATGTAACTACTGTAAGTGTTTATGTTTTAAGATACTTTTGTGTTTGCGTGCTTCTTGATGCCAAATTATAGTACAAGAAGTCAATTTTAGTTTCATGACCAAATTGGTCATTTTACAAACTGGAAGCACTTTTAGTTTCTAATTTACCAAACACTTTCTCACTACTTTTAGCACTCACAACAGTTATTAAAAGTCAGTTTACCAAACACTCAGCCACTTTGCTTTTCAGCCACTTATTCTCAAGAATAAGTAAAAGCCAGCTTTTCTAATAAGCACAGCTGCACCAAACACAGCCATATAAATGTGTTAATTAGCTTCTACTGCTTAGTTATTACATAATGTATAATGCATGAATTTGAACATGTGAGGTTGTTTCTAACATTACTATATGAGGTAAGACCTATTAAATTGTATAACTCTGTTGGTATTGCCTTCACTTTGCAGGTATGAAAATATTGTGATGAGCCCCTGTATGCAAAACGAACAAGATCTCACTTTAGTGATAGACAAATAAAACAGTTATTTACTGTATATGGAGCTTGCAACAATCAAGGAGAGAATCTCATCAGAGGGAGCATCTAGAAGTATATTACCTAAGACATATGCACATTGCACTTTTTTTCTCCTTCAACCAGGGTTGTTTTTTCCCACAGGGTTTTTATTACCTGACAAAGTTTTTAATGAGACAACACTAAGCGCGTCTAACATCATATTATTAATGGATATCCAATGAGGAGTGTTGTAAATATTATAATATATGTGGATGTCCTTGTAAATAATCATTAGTCATGTGCTTAAGATATAAATCATACTCCTATATAAATGAGCCTAATGAGAGTGAAAGTGACATTTCTTTCTCCTCCTACATTATGTTCTTCTCTTTTCTCTCTATCTCATTCTTAGTTTATAACATTTCTGTTGATTTTTGCTCAACAAAAAAAAAAACTTGTATGTCAATAAAGCCATAATTATTTGTGACCGTGCATGGTCACTGATTAAGATATGTTGAACTAGTGATTATAAAATTATGGTAACTAAAGACATTGTGTTGAAGGAAAAATCGGAAAAATCTCTGACGAAAGTAAATTAGGAAGTTACTGATCAATAGATGTAACAACTTAATTAGTCAAATTAGTCATTATGTATGTTGTTATTACTATTAAATATCGTCATTATGTGCGTGTAATTACCGTTATAATCCACCTCTATATAAAAAATATTTTTAATGAAATGAGTAGACCATTTTAGTTTTACACGTTTAGCACTTTGCTCTAACCTAGTTTTCAGCGGGAAGAAAAGAAAAAAAAAACCTAATTTTCTTTTGGACTTCTCACATGATTCTATGACAACTTATGAAGCGACTTGAATACGTTAGACGCTAACCGAATTTGGTTCCGTCATGCTGATTTTGTTTGAATGTTTGAAGTCGTATAACTATGTACAGGTCCTGCATTGAAAAAATTGGCAGATGAAAAGGGCATCAAACAATGCACCAATTTCTGTCCTTCCAAACCCTAAATCCAAAAAATAAGAAAGTAGAAACCAGTTGAAGAAGCAAAGGGGATAAAATTTGAATTTCAGAACATTTCAGAATGAGATGCTGATTTACAGTCATCATCTCTTCCATTACATCTTAACCTAAGGATCCATTACATGAACCAACTTCATATATTAGGGGGGTTTACCTAATACCTAGAAGTAAAAAAGTAATATAGCTATACAACCAAATTCAAAATACAAAACCTCCTGCCATCAATTTCAGACTTCAAATGCAGCATGACGCAACATTCCCAAGCAATTTAATTTTGAACACACTTGAAACCACTGCAGATAGACAAAAATAAGATGAGGCCCAAGGCAACAACAATCCCCGCAACAATCAACTTCATCTTCATATTCTGAAACCACATCTTCCTTCTCATTTTTGTTCCTTGCTGCTTGAAATCTTGAGCCTACAACACACACAGCATTACAGCGCACCACATCAACACTCCAAAACCATGAAATTATGGGGGGCAGGGTCTCCTGCATTCCATTCACAGTTGACAGTACGAACCTGGGAGCGGAGATTATCAGTTTTATCCACCAACAGCTCAATCTTCTCACCACGGTCAAGAACCTGCCTCATAGATGAATCATTAGCAACGAAAGGAAACAAAATTAGTCACAGAAAACAACTAATATATAGATGGCAGCCCTAGTAGTATAAAGAAAATTAGTGAGATATAACACAGGTAGACAGAAAGAGGATCGCCCAGAGCTCAAAAACCATTTTGAAAAGCCTTTTACTAATTTGACAGGAGCATGCACAATAAGGTTGTAACTTGATCAGCAGTCAGCCCCCAAATTACTTACACACCCACTCTAAATGTCTAATTTTAAAATAAGACAAAACTACAGCGGCTCTTTCTACCTTCTCAATATTTTCCATCATAACACCCTTGACCTCAGAAACCTGAGCCTTCACTTTTGCAAGCTTGTTGATCTCTTCAGGATGCTCCACACAGTACTTCATGTGCTCCTTCAGCTTGGGTCTAAAACATCCACATCAAAGTTGAGCATATTAATGGAAAACCAATTGTTGCACAATAATCTTCATCATGAAAACGAGTGCCGAAACAAAATACCCAAACTCTCTGTTCAAGCCATTGGCTGTTGCAGTCCCAGCTTTTCCACCAGCATATCTTTTGTTGAAATCATCCTTGATTCTTTCCAGATAGGCAATGGGAACTTGCCTACCTGCAGATTCAGCTGCAACTACACAGTAGGCTGTAGAATACGACACAAAGAGAATTTCAACCATGTCACTATATGGTGTATGGGATTATCAATTACATAAAAGGTTTGAAGATTCAACTGATCAAAGAGAAGAAATGTAAATGGTGTCAATCAAATCAGATGCTCAAATTACTTATCTAACATGGAATACGATTGATTTTACTAACCAAATGCTATACTCAGAAAATCACCCACAAAGCAACGCACACAGAAGAAATAATGGCATAGACATAAACCATGCAGCCAAGAACAGATATAACATGCCGATAAGTAATATTAATCTCTTCCCCAATATGACTAATATTGGCCATACATGGTACAATGGCTTCAATGTTTAACCATTTCAATGACTGGTATGGCAGCAGTTCACCGATACCTGACACCTAGAAAGCTAGGTCTCAGAACACGGGTCAAAACTGGTAGAGACTGACATTCTAGAATTCTAATCCTGAACATCATCGAACTTGAGCATGTTTCTCCTTTGTATCTCAGTTACTGATTATCAAAGGATTGTAAAAGGGCATAATAAACCAAACATCATGGAAATATTCTTCTTACAAAAAACAAAAAGGCCATGACAACATAACGCACGGATCAAGAGCAGGAAAGGATGAAATCGATCTACCAAAGGATGTGGAAATTGGAAGAGAAGAAGAAGAAGAGATACATACTGAAGCCGTTTTCGACGAGGTAATTGAAGGTGTGGCCGTCGCAATTGTAGGTGAACTTGTTGTTGGAGGCAGGAAGCTTCTGGAGGCATTGGGAGGCGACGCTTGTGAAATTGCCGGTGAACTCGGTGTACTCGGCCAGAATCACAGTGCCCCTTGCCACGAAGCTATAGATCAACGATTGTTGCCCCATCGATCACCCTCCCTTTCACACACAATTCTCAATTCTTGCTTTTCTCTTCTTCCTTCTACGGACATTCAGAGGTAGTATTCGATGGGATCAAGAAATGCTTGTTTTACGCTCACACAAAACAAACACCTTTATTTATCTTCTCTCTCTTTTATAAACAAATTAATAATTAAAAATGCGCACTGCCTGGCGCGGGTGTTTTGAAATTCGAGTTTGCTCTCGTGAACAAATTAAAAAGAAAACAGAAAAAAGAAAAAAGAAAAAAAAATGAGAGGAGGCGGAGAGCCCCGCAACGAATGTTGCAGCATTCACATTCTGGTAAAAATAGGACCTCTCTCTCTTTTAACATGCTTCAAGCTTGGCCCCTCGATCCCTTCTCTGGCTCTCTCCCTCTTTCTCTTCTCGAGGGCAATAAGGGAATTGTATGTTGTGGAGTTGATCTGAGGGCAGTAAGGGAATTGTAGTAGCTCATTTGCCGCCATTTCACTTGATCTTCCCGCCAATTATACATCTAAATCCCTAATTCCCCAAATTCCTGATCTCCCAGACTTGACTTTGGCGAAACACGTCAATGGAGATGGAGATGGACATGGACGAGCTCGAATTGCTCGAAGCCAACTATGGCCTCTACGAGCAAGATTGCACGGAGCACGAACCGCCGGAACCCTGTCCAGAACAAGACCAGCTTCCCACGGCTCCCAAATCGCCACCGTCTACCGAAACCCAAATCAACGGCCAGAAGCGTTTGCGACCAGTAGACGAAGCTCCTGGCGAGAAACGGAGCAGGATCGAAGAAGAGGACTGGCTTCGTTACTCGCCGCCGCCGCCGCACCAGAGCGATCCTATTACTGTTGAAGAAACAAGCGCTCCGGAGAAGCTCGTGTCCAGGTATGCCTCGGAGATCGACGGCGATTTCATTCCTGTGACGGCGCCGGGTTTGGGCGATAGGGTTTATGCGAAGATTTCTAGGGTGGAGATGGAACAGCCTCTACATAGAGGACGATCTCAGTCTGCTGGAGGTACATCCGAATTTTCGCTTCATTTCTTGCGATGCGGTGTTACAGTTTGATTAGAGTCCAGTGTGATATTTTGCAGGTCTCATTTCGGAACCCATTCATGTTCTAATGCAAAGAATAGAGCAAGACGCGTTTACAAAGGTAATGCTTTATGATGAATATGACTCTTCATATTAAACCAAAGCTCAACTAAAGCAAGCTGATTGTCTCCTATAATGTGTTACTAAATTCAAAACAACTCAAGTGAAAATGATTTCCTTAGTTTTCTCTGATGTGCCCCATGAGACACCAAGTTTTCTCTTACCATTTTGTTTGCATATTAACTTTTACCTTACCCATTAGTGAAAGATATTCATGATATGCTATCAAATGAATGAAGTTCAAAGTGGCCGATCTCCCAGTGTAATCAGGATCCTTAGTAGAGAGGAACACTGAACACAGACTAGTACTAGGAAGGAATTTCCTTCTTAAACAAATAACTTGGTTTCTCCATGTTGAAGGCCTTGCAAGCCAGTTCTAGAGATCAAAGTGATGTAATTCTTCCCGAAACACCAGTTGTGCATGAACGACTTTGGGTGGATAAATATGCTCCACACTCATTTACTGAGCTTCTCAGCGATGAACAGACAAATCGTGAGGTATTCCATTTCTACTAATGTGCTTTCCGTAACTCAGGTTGAAGTTAAAGCAAGGCATTTATGTTTTTATGTACCATTTTCATCCCTAAATGTTATCTGCCGCTCATAATTAACTGAATTTATTTGGTTTCCCATTGCAGGTCCTGCTTTGGCTAAAACAATGGGATTCCTGTGTTTTTGGATCAGAGATTAGGAGCACAACAGATGAGGTTATGTCTGCTTTAAAACGACACAAACTTCCCGAGTCAAAGTTTCCAAGAAGTAACAGAGGATCCAGATGGAATAATGAAAAATTTAAGCACGTGCATGTGAATGGAATGAATCATGAAAATACTAATTCGAAAAGCGTTCAAGATTTGTCAAACAAGTCCCGGTCTACTGGTCCGCCAGAACACAAGGTAATGCATTTAGTCAGATAATGTTCAGACATCATTCTTTTTTGTCCTGATGAAAATGCTTGATGTATTTTATGCCTTCTTAAATGGAGCTATATTGCTTCAGGCACTTGTGAAATCATTTCATGAGGTTAGCTATAAAGACAGACTAGACACCACTAAGTTAAAACTAGATATATACATATACATATCAATTTACATTTATTAGTACTAAAGGAGCTCAAGTTAGACAATACTAAGTGAAATCAAACTATGTAACAGGGTTAAGTCCTGAGACTAGCTATCAAGATATCGCATGAGAAGATACTTTCTTCTACTGCAATGGATTTTGTTAACCTTCTATGGGAGTTAAAGCTCTAGAAGGCCTATGTGCAATATATAATTCTCTCTTCCTCAAAAGACTTTATAACGATTAGCTTTAATAACAGAAGCCATAAAGTGTTATTGGATAGTAAGGTTTTGTGCTTCCATGTTTGTATCTGTATCTGTGCTACATAGGACTAATTCTTAGATTAACTTTTGGCCCTATGCACTGTGGGCATTTGATTGGGACCTCATGCTTAGTTTGGGATTTCCATAAGGATAGCTCATCTGAAGTATGTTTTTCTCAATATGTCACAAGTTGCAAAAGGGACAGTTATTTTCATGTCAACTAGATGAATTCAAATTTTCAGTTTTGCTTCTTAATATTTACAGCTTCCCCAATATTATCACCATTTCCTTTTCTTTTATTTGGAGGGGCAGGTTTCACTAACATAGTGTTCATGATTGCTGCAGATCCTTTTACTTTGTGGCCCACCAGGACTTGGAAAGACTACACTGGCACATGTAGCTGCAAAGCATTGTGGATACCGGGTGGTGGAGGTATGTTACATACTTCTTACCAGAAAACACTTAATTTAGAGTAATTTATGGCCATATTGATTTTTTTTCTTCATCCAAGAGTAATTCTGTATCATTTGATTTCATATTTGGGAATTACTTGTTATGCTGAAGTATCATTTTCCTCAATGCTTTGCACACATTTCAAATCTTTTTGTGTGTGTATATATATTAAGTACTTCAACAATGTCATCCTTCCATACTAATAGGGAGATTATTTATCTCCATATGGGTAAGCATATACCAGTGATTCCTGCTAAGAGAGGATTCTGTCACTTCTTTTGGGAATGCCTATGGTTCACTTTGTATTCTGACACTTCCCTTTTTTAAGAAAGAAACAATCATATAAGGCTTTTGTTCTGTGGCAAGTTTAGTTGAGAAGAGACTTATTTACTCAATAAGGGTTTGATGCTTTGTAGGTGAATGCTAGTGATGAACGATCATCATCAACTATTGGAGCTAAAATTCTTGATGTTGTTCAAATGAACTCAGTCTCAGCTGACTCGAGGCCAAAGTGTTTGGTTGGTTATTTTCATTTTTTTCTGCTTAAATTTTTTGTTGTGTGCGCATCACAATAATTAACTGCATCTCTGCATCTCTTCCAGGTGATTGACGAAATAGATGGGGCACTTGGTGATGGAAAAGGTGCAGTTGAAGTTATTCTAAAAATGGTAATTGACTTGGATGTAAATATTACTATGTTTTTATCATATTCACATATTTAGTTTCCCATCTGACACATGTGTATAGGTTGGTGGCTTAGGGTAACTCATAGAGTACTTGTAAGTTGGTTTATTCATCACATCTTAGGAGTTGAAAAAGTAAATATCTATTACATAAGAAACATTAGTAATGTTGAAGTATAACCATCAATTAAATGGATTATAATACATAAATTTCCTTGGTAATGAATAGGCTTTTTATTGATTCATCAACAGTGCCAGGAGTCATATTAAGATCATAAAATTCAATTTGTTTTGGGCTCCTCAAACCTTGAGGTTGACTTTTTAAATCCTTCAAGAATTGGTTGAGTCGGGACTCAGTCTCAAACTTAGGATTAACATACATTGTCATATTTCGTCCAAAAAAAAAAACATACATTGTCATATGATCTGTGTGCTCATTTAATTGCTCGTATATGTTTACATTTAGGTTTTTCTTTTCTTTTTTTTTTAATTTTTTTATTCGGCCCTGCTATTTATCTAATTTTCATGATTTCCATAATCTGTAAATTTGACGATGGATAGATGGAGCTACAGTGCTGGTAGCTGTACTTCTGTTACTGCTTGCTAAATTAAAGTTTTTGTAAGGTGGATACAAATTATATCTCATTAGTTCTTAATCATATGATTTATTTTTATAATCTGTTGTGCACACAGGTTTCTGCTGATAAGAAGTCTGATATGGAGAAGGAAAAGGTTGATAGAGAACAGACATCAGGAAAGGCATCTTCAAAAAAGGGGCGGAAATCTGCAGCATTGACTAGACCAGTAAGTTATAATATTATTTAAGGAGTGATCAACTTTTGCTGCAGGATATCATAATATGTTGAATTTTCTGTTGTAGATAATTTGCATATGTAATGACCTATACGCACCTTCATTGAGACCGTTACGTCAGATAGCGAAGTAGGTCTTCCTCACCTATTGCTCGGTTAATATATCATTGTAAATATGTTTTATCTCTATTGTGAAAGCATAATGTGAACTTTCTTCTACCTCTTAAGAAAGCGAGGATTGTACTCATAATGCTATGTAAACGTGTTTAGGATTAAATTAGTACAACAAGTACAACTAGTATTAAATTGGTCCCATGAGGCCACAACAAACATTAATAATTGTATGTTTGTATTGAGGTCGACTTGTTGAAGACTTAATAGCTTATAAACATTACTTGCTCTTTTACAGGGTTCATGTTTTTGTTCAACCAACATTGCTTGTGGCTTTTTTTTTTTTTTTTTTTTTTTTTTTTTTTCTCATTTCCATTTTAATAGCAATATCACCAAGTACAGCTAGTTTTACTTTGTGCCCGATGAGGCCATAACAAACATATAAATTATTCGTATTATTGTGGAGTTCTTGAAGAATTATTAGCTTGACAACATTACTTTCTCTTTTACAGGGTTCATGTATTTGTTCAACCAACAGTCAATCGAGTGGTGAGCAGGTACCTTTGCTGAAAGACAATGCTTTATTAGGTCCATTGTCATATAACTTTAGATGTTTGACACATGAGTTGGATATAATGCCATGATATACTTTTGTACCCGTGGTTTCGCTTTTGACTTGTTTAATTTTGTAATTTGCAACTTGCAAAAGTTATCCACGTGGCTCCAAATTGTTAACCATGTCAGTCCCCTGCCATGTCAGAGCCACGTTGGATCTCTGTCTGAAGTGCAAAGTTAACCAACTGGAGTACTAAAATTGTGCCAAATTGGTTTTCATGGGGATGAAAGTGGAAAATGGCCTTAAGTACAAGACTAACAGCGTAATTCAGCATACAAATAGTTTTTGTTTTTGTGGAAATGGCTCTTGTTCATGTA
The DNA here is from genome assembly GCA_010134655.1 of Fragaria nilgerrensis. NCBI lineage: Eukaryota > Viridiplantae > Streptophyta > Magnoliopsida > Rosales > Rosaceae > Fragaria > Fragaria nilgerrensis. The sequence goes on from CM020980.1 coordinate 329,124, forward strand.
CCTATCACACTGAATCAAGGGCACCCCCAAGTGTCTGGATCCATTTTAACTGCTTTCATGAGTTTTCTTTGCTCCTATCATAGAGTGGTCTCAAATTTTCTTAATTGTCTATTACAGGCTTAAATATATATGTAACAAGGAAGGAATGAAAACAAGCTCCATTGCACTTACTGTACTTGCAGAGCATACAGGTGATTTATGTCTTCCTTTATCAGGAGCTGACACCATTCTATTCAACCTTTGTCTTCTTCCAAATTTCACACCAGTTTTTATGTTACAGAATGTGATATCCGTTCATGCTTGAACACTCTTCAGTTCCTGAACAAGAGGAAGGAAGCACTCAACTCTGTAAGAGCTTTATATGGTCTTACTGTTGCAGGCTATATACTAAGGAAAACTGCATATCTTTAATAAATTGCTAAGCTCTACAGTATTATCTAGGGTGGTTTTGTTGTTTGGTAAGGCAAACTGTGAGAGAGGCAAGCATGATAAATAGAGCAGAAAATTTGGTTTTGCTGTTGTATAATCTGTATATAGGAAGTCCACTTTTATAGTAGAATAGGGGCCCACCATGTTTAACCTGAAAGGGCTGCATCAGCTTGAAGATGGTTCTTGTGTTTTCTTTGAAATACCCCCTGGAAATCCTCAAGAAAAACAAAGTGGCCTTCTTTATCAATTTAGCTCACCAGTATTTATTTTTATGGAGTCACTGCTTGAGGGTTGTGGGTATCAAATATTTGCAAAACCATCTGTTAAGGTTTTGGAGCACATAAATAACCATCTCTCATGATACAAGATCATGTCAGTATGAAGTACTGAACTGTCTCTTTGTATTATTTTGAATTTCCTGAACTACCATCTCATTAATAATGGTTCAGGAGTTCTACATGAGGTTTAAATCGATCCACTGTGAGAAGAATATCTAAAGTCTTCTCGTCCTATTGAAATGGGGAGGTTTTTGAAATTGTAGGGGTAACAGTCAGAGTCTACCACTGCTTTATTTTCGTATTTGAAAGTGGAGTGACTTGACAATTTACACAAGCTTATTTTTCTCATCTTTTACTTTCTTAGTTGGATATTGGCTCTCAAGTGGTTGGTCAAAAGGATATGTCAGTAGGTGTGTTTGATGTCTGGAAAGAGGTAACATACACAAGTTCACATATTTGATTCTGAACTGTTTTATCCATTATTTGTGTGATCTTATGTTTGAGGATGATGCTTTCTTTTTAGATCTTCCAAAAGAGAAAACCGAAGAGGCAGCAAAGAACAGATACCGGTTGTGGAACAATGTCAAATGAATTCAACTCTTTGTATTCTCTCATTTCTCACCGGTATGTTGTAAGTTCCAGCAATATTATGCCTGATTTCAAAAAATCAAACTTCCACCTTACCTGCGCAATGAATTTGCAGTTGTGACTATGATTTGATTGTGGATGGTCTTCATGAAAACATTTTGCATCTCCCTTATCATGATCCAGTTATGCAAAAGACTGTAAGCCACCTCATTTGACTATATGGATTACTTTAGATGTGCTAAAACTTGAAATTTGACTCTATAATATCTCTCTTTCCCAAAGGTCAAATGCTTGAATAGTCTTGGTGTCTCCGACCTTATGAACAAATATATTATGCGTACGCAACACATGACCCTTTATGGTAAAGAATTTTCGTAATCTATTCTATCTCTGTTGAAAATATGTTCAGTAATATATTCTTTGACTCGTTCCCTTCTTTTCTTTTCTGCAGCTTATCAGCCTGTTATTGCCATCATTGTACATCGTCTAGTAGCCCAAGTGCAGAGACCAAATATTGAGTGGCCAAAATCGTATTATAGGTATATCTGAGGCTGCTATGTTTTCAAGAGTTATAAATATAAAACATAAAAACTCATAGTTTCATACCAATTTGAATCCATTGCATAAATTCAGGTACCGGACAATGTTAATGGAAAAAGTGGACAGTTTGAGGTCTTGGTACAACACAATTCCACCATCTATTTCAAGGCATTTGTCAATTAAGTCCTTTGTAGAAGACTCAATTTCATTGCTGTTACACATCCTATCACCCCCATCTTTAAGGCTGGTAAGTTACATGCATTTCTGCTACCTTTTCTTTATTTTTATTTTTATTTTTATTTTTATTTTTTAATATAAGAATTAAAAAGAAAAAACTTGTAGGAGATCAGTTGCAGTTTCATATTTCAGTATAACTGATTCTATATTATAGTTGTATGTTATATGTCATAGATATAGCAGTTGCATTTTTCACTAGTCATGTCTGCAGTTCAAGAGGTTCTCAGTTTCTGTCTTGCTTGTTGTTTGTTTTGCTCATGTGATATAACTGTCAGTTTTTTTTTAGAATTGAGATCGTTCAAAAGTCTTGGACAAAATTTATTTTAGTTCTTTATCTTATGTTTTTATGCTTTTTTTATTTTTCAGTAATGTACTCTATTATTTATGTGCCAATGAATGTACCATAGAACATATCACCAAAATTTTCCTCTTTTAACTAAATTGATGTTATTATTGAAGGACATGCTGCTAGAGTTTGTCATAATCTTATTCTGTCCACAGATTAATGTGACTAGAATCTCTTGTGTATCTGCACCTGATCAAATTCACTTTTTCACAATGTGGTAGATTATTTGTTGGTAACTTAGATGATGATTTCATTTTTATTTTTATTACTCTTTAATTCCCTCTATTGTTAATGCAACATAAGCCAAAACTAAAAATGGGAAAAATAGGGATAAGCTGCATCATCGCATCAACTGTGTTACTCTTGGTTTTAACTTTCATCTCTCTCTCTCTCTTACAAATTTTTATTTTATTTTAATGTATTTTGATGATTTGCATAATCGTCAAGACCCCAAGTTTATAATAGTTGACTGGAAGTGTGAATTACATTTTTTCCTTGTTGGGATTTCAACTAGGGCTGGGCATGGGCCGGGAAAGGCCGGGGTTGACCTAGGCCCGATCCTGAAATTTTCAACCATCATAGCTTTGAGAATCATACAGATCTTTTATGAGAAAGGCATATTGCTGCCATAGCTTTATTCTCTTGGGGTAGATCCATAGATTGTTGCCATTTTCTGCTGTCTTTCTCGATATGCATGCCTGTTTGTTTTATATAATGAAGTAATGAAATATTGTGCTCCTGGTCATTGTTATTATTTATGATATAGTCTGGTATCTTTCACAGGCCGCATTGCACTTACTCTCAGAGAAGGAGAAGAATGATCTGGCTCAGTTAGTTGGCACGATGGTCTCCTATGCTATAACACATAGAAGAATCAAATCTGATGCTTTGCCTGGCAATCCCGGATATCAAGCAGCTGATGTGTCAGAGCTATCTTTTGATCCCCCCATTAATAGCTTCATTAACTTCCAGGTTTGAGTTTTGGTTGTGGTTGTAGGATTTGTTTTACTTATGATTCTTACTAACTATAAGTTTCTTCCAATCTCATAGGGCTATAGATCTGGACATCATGTACTTGCTTCAACTATGAAACAGATGTTGGCGCATGAGGTGAGTGATGAAGTTTTTGAAGTTAAGTAATGTATTTAACTCTTCACAAAAAAAAAAACGTAATGTTTGTTAATGTTCTAATCACCAGAAATAGACTAAGTCGGCCAAATTGATGAATTTTGTTACCAATGTGAGGACAATTCCAGGCATGGGAATTACTGAAATCCCCTCTAATTCTGTTTACATTTGGAGGATAAAAATAATTTAGAATGCAATTTCTTAGATGTGATATCTAATATCCTAAGTTAATTTATTAGGCGTTATTAGTTTTCGTTTATTAGCAGAACACTTTCAATTATGATTAACATCTCCCTATCTCCTTAAAACAATATGAAGAAAATTTTCCATTTTAAAGAAGGCACTGCTAAAACAATTAAACATGTCATTATTTTTTTGTTTCTTTTTTTTTTTTTGTGTAATTCTAAAAGATTTTTTTTGTTTTCTTTTTTATATGCAAAGTTTTGTTCCTGAAAGTCACTGCACTCGATAGTAGCTTCCTTCGTTGACTTAAACCCTTTCGTGTCAGGTTGAAAAGCAAAGGATTTTGCAAGCAAGCATTGGGAGATCTGAACAGTTGACAGATGGATACAAGAAGGAAAATGATGCTTCTTTAGGGCTAGAAACTAGGAAACTACAGTCTAGTAGAGCTGATCTTTTGGGTGCATCTGCTACGAACAATGGAAAGTCAGAAAGCATGTCGAATAGGACACAATCAAATCCCAGTACTTCTGGTGTTTTACCCAACTTGGGCATCGGGAGTAACCCAGCGATCACAAAGTTAAATTCTTCTGGATGTATGAGAAAGTCATCTAGTGGTTCCTCTAGTTTCTTTGATAGGTAATATATATTATTCTATACCTATGTGCTTCTTGGTATCTCTTTCTCTTTTGATCACTACTGGCTCCAGTACGTCCACTAGTATTCTACCTCTTTCTTTCTTCACTTTCACTTATTTCCCTCAAAAAGTCAAAAGTAGTAAACTGCTGCTTTATCCGAGGATAATGTGGTTAAAAATTTACTACCATGACTTGTTTTTGAGAAGAGGGTGTTTCTAGATCTCTGGTGTAAAAAACCAGGAACATGGGTCTCTCAGAATGTCATGGTGCGTTGTAACCAAAGTATGTCAGTCTTCTTGGTCTCATCTCCTCTTGTATTCTTGAAACAGGTTTAGAAAGCTTGGTAAAGGTTCTCAGAATACTGCTGACGCTGTGCGGAAGGAAGCAACCTCTGAGAGAGATTCACGTCCTTTGGTCTTTAAATTTAACGAGGTGCGTAGTCATACATAGTTCTTAAATTTCTTCAACAGTTAGTTCATGTTTTGCATATTGTAGCGTTCATACATTTCACATTTTTATGCTCGTAAGGTTACATGTTAATTGGTTGTTGTTCTTCAAATTTTGCTACACTAAATGGCTTTGCCGCAATTTTCTTTGGAGGAAGATCATTATGAGAGGACAATATCGCATTTAGCAGTTACATACCATGGGGAAAATGTTCATATCAGATGCAATTCTAGTTGTGTCTACATAGTTTGGGGAATTAAGGACATCACTAACTATTTGTCTTTCTGCTTCTTGAGCGAATTTCTGTTTAACAAAACCATAGAACTTTCTTTTTCCACTTTAATTAACTGGCATTCATGGTTTACCATCTTTACCACATGACTGTATGATCTTTACCTTCATGTGTTCGAAAGTACTCCACATGCATATTGATGCTCATTTCCTTACTCTGGATTACGTATCTTAGCTTCCACTTACAGCTTTGAGGAAAAACTGAAAACAGAAACAAAATATCTGTCCTTTCCAACTAGGGAATTGCACTTTTAACAAGTTGGTGTTAGTGTTAAAGAAACTTAAAATGCTGGCTATTGATTTTTGTATGGCTGTTGATTTTTTTCTGTTTCAGGGCTTTACAAATGCAGTAAAAAGGCCCGTTCGTGTTCGAGAATTTCTGACGTAATGATCTAGGCTCAATCTGAGTATCTAGGCCCGTTCGTATTTGATTGATCAGAGTATAGCTTTGGTAAATTTACTGTTGGGTTCCTTAAGTTCATTTCAGAGCATTCATCTTCTTCTTGATTGATTGATTAGCAATTGGGTTTTGCAGATAGCAAATGCAATAGTGTTTCTGTAGTATAATTGTTGAAATACAAGGTGCTTCTGTAGGAACTATATATTTGTTACTTGATGCTGGTTATAAGCCTTTATCCGTGATATTTGATTGTTTCATTTATAAATGTCTATATGAAGCCCTGGAGTTGAGACAGGTTGATCAGATTACCTTGGGCCAGGTATCTGAATTGTATGTTCAAGTCATAGTAAATAATAAGTCTCAAACAAACTCTGTTATTGAGGTAATCCAAAGGGTTACTTCTTCATCATTGTTGTTGTTTACCGTATATAAATGTTCATTAGTTATTGTGTGTATCCTATTGGTTTTGATATCCCATTGCTGCTGTATTTTAAATTGAGTGAGCAGTGAGGATTGAGTCCACCACAATCAAATTGAGTGATCACTATTCTGATATATAGTAATTTTTATTTTTTATGAATTGAATTGCTAAAAGTCAGGCTCTTTGATGCTTTTGAAACAATTTGATGCCAATTGCTTCTGTTAGTTGGGTTTTGGGATTGTTTTCCTTGATTTAGTGATTGATGTGTCTTAAAGGCATCCCTTCTTGATTTTATTTTATTTTATTTTTTTTGCAAATGCTTCCTGATTCCTTATAGTAGCAACAGACTCCTCTATCATGTTAAATTCAAGCGTATCAATTAAGTGTTGTTGCCATGTTTGTTTTAGCTCAAATATCATGTAACACATTTTAGGGAAACATATCTCACGTTAGGTATTTTCTTTTGATGATGGGGATGCAATTTGTGTTATAGGGATAATTATGATATATACAACAGTAAGGTTTGTGCTCTTTGCTATCTATAATTCAGTAGCAAGGACAATACTGCTTTGGTACTATATCAACTAACCTCATCTTTGTACTTTGTACTTTTGCAGATGTAGCAATGATGTTGACAAGCTTGATCTGCAGAACAGCAATAATGAAGTTGATATTGTGAATTACCACACTGTTGTCACACCCCGAGTCCAAGCTACTGAATGTGCATGACATTAGCTGTTTCTTGACAGCTCGCAGCCAGATTGACTCCAGAACCATGTCCATTCTAACATTGATTCTATCTAGTTGAGTTTGACAGGTTGATATTTTTACGGCTTGATTTTATCAATTAAAAAGTGCAATATGCCATGGAGATTATTGAAGATAATTGTCTTCTAAAATTTTCTTTAGTCAGTGATCCCAAGAGAAACATAGCAGCTGCTAGAACAATACATGTAGCCAAACTAAAGATATATGTTTTTGTTGCTGACTAAAATTATCATGATATCATCAATAATTTGTATTCAACAGGCTTACAAGTCTTTGTAAATGCATGTATGACTGACCTTTATCAGTTAGTTGAAATACAAACCTCAATCAGTGCATTGCCATGGTAAACTTAACAATAAAGTATTACTATTTATTTCAAGTGAAATTGATGTAGCATTTCTTAACAAAGAAACAAAGAAACAGCACCTTGCAGTGCTAAAAATGCCGCTGCAGCACGAGGGCAACATTTCTAGTACAAGTAAATAGTGCAAGTTTGGAATTGTTTCAAAACCGGTACCCTAACGTACCTGTAGTCAGTAGTAAGGAATTATTTTCTCTGCTAATAGACCAGTCAGAAAACTTATAGATACAATTTATTCTTTATACCGTCAAGCATAAGCAACGATCTCGTACACCGCTCTCGGGTCATGGCGGGCCTTGTCTCCAACATACATCCGGTAGACCGACATCTAGACTACCTCGCCAGTCATCATATTGATGAATCATCAATACCGCATTGGGAAGGTGCTCACCTTGCTCCATAAGAAGACACCATGATAAGAGATATATGTAATTAGTCCTATATTGGAAATATGATATGTGAGTGAACCATCCTTAGCTATAAAAGGAAGACTTCCCTTATGTAGAAATGATCTCTCATTTCATTTGATCTCATCTCAACTCCACACTTGAAACACCAAAGGCATTGAAGCCTCATGATAGTAGATTCAAGTGGATATAGTCATGTCCTCCGATGGCATGGTGAACCTCTTATTTCATTTGATCTCATCTCAACTCCACACTTGAAACACCAAAGGCATTGAAGCCTCATGATAGTAGATTCAAGTGGATATAGTCATGTCCTCCGATGGCATGGTGAACCACTATAAATGTTGTGTCCTTGTATGTATGTTTGTGTTCTATCGTGCTTCTATGTAGCCTACGAGTTTATGCAGAAACAATTGGCGCCATCTGTGAGAATCTTCACAAATAGTCACATTGCAATGTCTGCAAGAGGCAGGTCACTCTAGGGTTCAATAGTAACCCAGTAAGCGGGTTGGCATGCCCCTCAGTAGGCCCAAGTTGTTAATGGGTCCAATGAATCAGTGAGTCTAGAAGTTTTATGTCCGTCCACTTACAAATGCATGAGACCCGATGGTTCCTCTTTCAGAGACTCCGGTTGTATCTAGTTTATTCCATCTCACCAGTTATCCTACTCGGTGTTTGAGCCCCATTAAGAATTGGGTCCAGCACTGAATTGAATAAGTCTTGGGCAACATTTAGGCCAATACATGTGGTCCTAAAAATAACCCCGTTTGGGTTTTTAGCCCTGAGGATAAAGATGAGCAGGGACTCCAACACCCCGCAGGATGGAGGAGGAATCTCAGTGGTTGATTTCGTGAGAAGTCTCTGACAAGCGAAAGGTTAGTACCCGTGACCTATACGAAATCTACTTGTGTAGCTGGACGCGTGTCACCGAGTTATTTGGTTGGCAAGTAAAATGAAACATTGTGCAACTCGAATAGTAGAAACTTACTTAGATTGCGAGATTTGCATCCTTATCAGATTATTATATGAACCACTATATAAAGAGGGTTCGGGGATCAGTTCATACACATAATCTCTTATACAAACACAACAATTTGCAAACCTCAACCTAGTCGAAACCCTGACGCTAAAGCATTTTGCCTTAGCAAACCATTTACCTTTCCGGCTCCCAGAGTCATTGCGCTTTTACTTTTCAAGCTCTTTGGAGTGTCGTCTTGTTTTACTTTCCCTTTGGTAGCTCTGCTCGTTATCTAACGTGAGTATCGATTGAGTGGCAGAAGGCTACTCGTAAATCCTTGTCTGCGAGGTGACACTTGTAACTCGCTTTCATTCTGATAGAAGCACAGGTGGTGCACATTTTACTTACTACATTTTGGGTCCGCGCGGTGACATGTCTTTTTAATTTTCTTAGACTCGGACTCATACTATCTTCCTTTGCTTGGAAGTGTTGCCAAAACACTCGGCACTGGTATCCTCCAGGATTATGTCATCGCCAGAAGTACGTGCAAGCAGAGTATGCTATGGGCTGGTTGAATGCATGCTCTGTAACAATGGAGTTCGTTAAGAGAGAGTTCTCATGGGAGTTGGGATCAGTATCAATAAATCGACAAGCGCCCTACCGGTTCTCATAGGAGTTGGGTATCAGACTGGCATCACCGATCAACTAGGCAAATCCACCAGAGAATTACGAGTTAGCTTCCGGGTTGGACCCAATGAGCTCTCCCATGTCTTGTTCATCAATCACTGGTCAGGAACGATTCATCGGGCTCCTGCATGTTTCACTGGCCTACTAATCTTTGAATCCATTTTAGTCGAGTCCAGGAGCACTCTTCCAGTTCGAAGACGGAATGAGACATCGGCACCCTTTGCCTTCATAAAGAAAATATTATCGGGCTGAAATGGCATCAGGTTATTTAGAGTGCACATCACGGTCCTACCGATGATACCAACATGTTTGGTTGATCTACCCTCTGGTTGCCTTGTTAATGACTGTTGACAGATTATGTCTGGTCGCCCATATGCTCTCAGTCGTTATCAGCTAACAGGAAGGAATAATCTTGGCACCCAACTACTATGGACACCCATCTTGTCTTTAGATGAAGTCCTTCCCAATAGCTATCTTATCTCCTAATGCAACTCGATCCCATGTGTTTCAAATTTTCAAGCAGAGAAAGCGCGCCTGTGATCAAAGCTTTGTCTCCCTCCTACTGTTGGGTTCACTCTTCTCGAGTTTTGCATAAGGATATCCAAATTATGCTGAGTTGTGAGTTAGATTGAACAAGAATCAAACAATTGATAAAGATTTGCAGCAATTGATTAAGAAAGATACTGATCACTGGAAAGAAGTTATGGTAAGAATAATTATTGTTGTGGAATGTCTTGCAGTTCATAGTTTGGCCTTTCACGGATCAAATAAAAAAATATATGAGGATTCAGTAATTCTTGATTGCACTCCCGACGCAAGCCATAAAGAACAAATGACTTTAATTCTAAGGTGTGTCGATGTGTCTAGTGATCCAATAAAAATAGAAGAGTTCTTTTTAGAGTTTCTAAATGTGGAGGATACAACTGGTTTACGTCTTTTCAATGAATTACAAGCAACCTTAAAGTCTCTTGATTTAGATATTGATTGTGTGCAAGGGCAAGGCTATGATAATTGATCTAATATATATAAAAAGAAAACACCAAGGTGTTCAAAATAGATTATTTGATATTAATCTTAGAGCTTTTTATATGCGCGGTTGTCATTCTCTTAATTTAGTATCATGTGACATGACAAACTCTTGTCATAGCAAAATCTTTTTTTAGAACATGTCAAACAATTTATACTGTTTTTTCCAACTAGCCACTAGGGAATTGAACTTTTAACAAGTTGGTGTTAGTGTTAAAGAAACTTAAAATGCTGGCTATTGATTTTGTATGGCTGTTGATTTTTTCTGTTTCATGTTCTATACTTCTATTCATTTCAGGGCTTTTACAAATGCAGTAAAAAGGCCTGTTCGTGTTCGGGAATTTCTGACATAATGATCTAGGCTCTTGTAAGTAGGGTCGTAGCTAGCCTAGGGCGAGGGAATTCAATTGATCCCTCTCAAATTTAATAAATGTTTTAATTACCCTTAATTATTATTCACTGTTAATAGAATGAAACATAAATGATTATTCTTAACTTTGAGAAAAATCTTAAATATGCTTAAATATCCATGAATATTAATGGAATGATATAGAAATCTATGCTGTGAATATATGATTCATTGATTCAATTAATACAAATTCTTGCTTTACTGATATGTGCTTCAAGGATAACAGTTATTCTCAAAATTTATTCAAAATGATTTAATGGTCGTCTTTCAACATTAATATTAGTATAAAACATACAATACTTCTACATACAGGTTCCATACAACAATTTTTTTCTACTAATTTGTATAGGACAAGAAAATTGTAGAAAGCTTGTGTACGTTATTGTGTTTTTAGAAAAAAAATTGTGTCTTTTTGAAACGGATGACCATAAATTTTACTTTCTTAATATATGAATTTTGACCCTTCTAAGTTACATGACTACGCCATTGCTCATAAGTTATAACCATCATGGTGCTGCTGTATATTAACGTGTGTTCTGTTACAACGATTCTTCAACATATCCCAATGTTACCCTCTTAATTTATATATGCAGTGCCCTTGATGGTTGATTTCACTACAATTCTCTTAACTACTTGGAAAGTTTGTAGATGTGTTCGTATCTGTGAATCTGTGATGCCGGTTTATAGAGTAATGATTTCCTCATGTGTTCAATACTCAAATAGAATACTTAAAGGATCAATGACTCTTTACAATTAAGTAAAAGCCAATTGATGCCGTAGTAACTAGTAAGGAGAAGACAAGGTTAGGGAAGACACAGACACTATCTTTTGTACATTAACATGCATGTAAATTTACAGGGATTGCAGGATCAATCATCTAAAGCTCTACACAAAATCTTCACTGGTATTAGCTATGCATGCATGGTACCACATGAAATTTAAAGTGTCATTCGTGTTTGGATACCGGAAAACTGTTGACATTTCTGCCATTATTAGTATAGAGATTACTGTTACTGTTATTATTATATCTTTAAGTCTCCAGCACCAGCAGTAGCCAAACCACCGCCAGGAGGATTGATCAGCAGCCAAAGCAAAGATATTGTGATTGCGACCAGTCCCGCCCATACATATACGATAGTAGGTATCTTTCCTCTCCTTCCCATCAAGCCTTTCATAAATGGGTACATGTGAGCCAGCACCCAAAAACTGAAGAAGAGTCCTCCTAGTAGCTTATTCCATTGGGGAATGACGGCGTATAAGGTCCTTGATATTCCAATGACAGCTGCAATAATGTTGGTAACTATGATTAAGAGTGGCATGATGAAGAGACTTGTCCATTTGACGATGTAAAGATCAGCGTAAATGTCGTCTTCGTCTTCCCCGGCAGACTTGGAGGTTAAGGTGAAGGAAATTTCAATGCCTGCTATGACTTTGAGGAGTCCCTGGATGACAGCGGCAAGGTGAGCACTGGTTCCACCAATGCACCAAAACTGCTCATTACGCCACCATTCCTCAAGTCCAATGCCGGACCATTTGACTTCTAGTATAGATATGAGAATGAGACATATGCTGATGGTAAGGAGGTAGCAAAGGAAGGGAAGACTTAGACCCGACACTATGAATTGTCCTGTAAAGAGGCAGAGTGCTGGGAGGAAACAATACACCACCAGAAAGATGGAGGTGAAGGGATAGATGCCGACATTGAGGTATGCAATACGCTGTAGAAACTTGAGGCGTTTGCACGCCAGGAATGCATTGTTTCTAGAGTAGAAGATTTCCACTGAACCAGTGGCCCATCGAAGCACCTGGTGCAATCTGTCTGTCAGGTTGATAGGTGCAGTGCCACGGAACGCGTCACGCTTGGTTATGCAATACACAGACCGCCATCCACGGTTGTGCATTCGATAACCTGTCACCACATCCTCAGTCACAGATCCATATATCCAACCGATCCTATCTCCCCATTCAGTGTTTTCCTCAAACCTGTACATACATTTTAGAATCAATGTAGTGCATGGAAGTATGCAATAGTTAGCTACAAGAAACATAACATACCAGCAGGATATAACAGCAACTGCTTCGGCAACAGTGGGTGCATCAAGTGGGGGTCGTGGTTCGAGCAGCGCGCCAGGAGGGCGGCCATTCTTGACTGATTCATGATCAGCAAGAGGCCGTCCTTGAAACTCAGCAACAGCTATGGAATCAGTGAATACTTGAGAATTTCCAAACTTCTTTGGGAGTCCCAAGTCGGGGTGATCATTAGTTGCTAGGGGCTCTGCATCGTCTGCTTCTTCAGAAGGCCGTAATCTTATAGAATCGTTAGTCTGATATTGTGGTGCTGGAGCTCTTTTTTGGCCAAACACGCCCAAGTACTCATGCGCCCTTGGGGGGTGGAAACCGTAGAGTGCAAAACGCCTGAACATGCACCCAGTTCCCACGTACACTGGCCCTTGCAGACCGTCCAAGGCTCTCATATTTCCATCAAAGAAGACAGTGTTATGGTTAGCATAACGGTCAGATGGATCGATCCCTTCGAATCTCTGGGGGAACTGTATGTAGCAAATGCGATCTCCTCCACGGTCCATCATGAAGCACATTCCTTCTTTTATAGCCTTAGAGTTATAGACATAATGGTCGCAGTCGAGATTGAGTATAAATGCTCCATTAGACAATACTGCTGATGCTCTAACCATGGCATTCATGGCTCCTGCCTTCTTGTTGTGGTCGTAGCCAGGTCGCTTCTCCCTGGAAACATAGGCAAACATGGGGACCCGAATGTCCACTCCTGTGAAGTCTAGCTTTTTCTCATCAGGAAAACCCATCACAGGTTCACAATCTGGAAACTTACTCATCACCTGTAAGATGCCAGCATGGTCTCCCTTTTTATGATCGGCAGTAGGTTCCAGCCATGTCCCCGGCCAGTGTGTTCCGTCGGCCATCCACGTGGCCTTGGCGGATGTGGAGGCTGCCGGGTCAGCAGCAATATTATCAGCTGCAGTCTCTATTGATCGAGCTGATCCACCAGTACTTGTTTCCTTTGTGAGCTTCCTTTCCTCTCTAGCGTTGTGCATTTCACACCGTTTCCGTATTACATCAGGCAGACCGTTGATCCTCACCTTGAACTCATCATACTCTCTCTTGATCCAACGCCTGTCCTTGACGAAATCGGGCCGCTTCTTGTTCTTGGTTGGGTCTACCTTGCTGTTGAAGTAACTGTCCGGATTCCTTGGCTCTATGTTGTGTTTTCGGCAGAAGGGTACCCACACCTGCACCAGTACTAGGAGTTAATTAGCTTAAATTTCATGCACTAATGTCAAGAAGGATTGAAATCCATAATGACGTACCTCAGCAAAGGCTACAGCCAACGCCATGGCCTCAAAATTGAGAATGGCTCCGCCATCGTCTGAAATGTAGACCGCAAGTTTTTCCACAGGGTAGTCAACAGCAAGGATGGAGAGCATGGTGTTGGCTGTGACAAGAGGCGGTTCCTTATCTGGATCGGCAGTGGACACGAAGACATCAACACCAGGCAGGTCAGACCTTCCGGTGGGGTTTGCCGGTGAGGGCTGCTCAAACTTGTCGTGTAGAGCGTCCAAGTCTGTGGCACGGTTTATGGGGTTCATTTTGGGAAGTATGTCGAGTAGCCATGAAAATGCAAACCAAATCTCACAAACGATGGAAATCCCCATAGCCACATTGCATCTGGGTTTGGATTTTGTACTCGCCACACTAGGAAAAACATTAGAACTACCAGACGAACCGCCACCAATAACCTAGAATATTACAAAAGCACCAGTTAACAAATAACAATGAAGGAAATTAAACAAGGTTTGTATGAAGCAAAAAGTGAAAAATATAATAGTTACCGGTAAGGGCTAAGAATAGCAGGAGGTATTGAAATCTTCCTGGTGAGGGGCTTCCATGGCTTATCGTCAATAAAGTCCTGCATGTTCATTTCGCCACTGTCCCCATTATACGAGTCCTCGTCTTTCTGCGACCAGAAGGCGTTTCCGATTCCGTACGTTCCCTTGGTCTCGAACAGCCAACGGTTGTGATCGAAGTCCCCAGTTTGGCTTCTCAACAATATTGATTTGTTATTAGATGAGTTCATCACCGACATTCTCCTATCCATTTTCGACCCTTCGCCGCCGCAGCCGTCGTGCCGTCGTCTCGACTCTGTCCCGAACCGTGACGCTCCGTAAGGCCCCGGATTATTTTCCGGCTTGGATGATTCCTCTCCGGGCTGGTTGTCCGGCGTCGGCGGCATCATCACCGTGTAATTGATGTAGTCATTTTCGCCTGACATTTCTCCGCTCATGTCCAAGTCTTCGTCCCGGGACAAGCTCATCACACGCCCGCTCGACGTCCGGCGAGCAAATTTGACCGCCGATGACGGTGGCCGGCCGACGGATGATGGTGAGTTAGGCAATGTTTTCTTGTTTGATGAAGCCGCCATCACGACTCTCGACTAGTTTTGGTGTTGATCGATCTATTTGTCCCCGGCCATATGGTACGTGTTTTCATGCAAGTAGATCGAGGAGTTACGTAACAATTTATATATCGAAATACGTAGTTTCATGCAAGCGCGAAGAGTTGAGTTGAATCGAATTGAATTGAATTGAATTGAAGGTGATATGAATCGAAAAGAAAGTGTGGAGATGAATAGTGGAATTGGATATATGTTGTTGGTTCAAAGATGAGTATGGGCGGTAGCTAGCTGTATTGGAAAACCAAATATGGTTCAGAACTTGAGTGGCCCGTAATTTGCTTCCATCTTTAGCTTCTAATTCCAGCAGTAAATATATGGCACTTCCTTGTTTCAATCTCAGTCTCATAGTCGGTAATGCGCGTATCTATGTGTTATTCTCATATATTTCAGGTAACAGAAAGAATGGTTTATGAAATTAGGACAGGGTTATTGGGTTAATTGGAGGAGATAAAGAGGTTAATTTTGGTTAGTTTGGTACGTCATATCATTTTTGGATTCTACATTCTCTATATTTTGTCAAAATAGTTTGGAAATATAAACAATGATTTAATTAGGGACCAAAAGGAAATCAATAAGATGAGGCGGATGAGCCAAAGATCTGTATACTATTTGGTACATTACTTTAGTATAGAATCGGACGAATGCATGGGAGAAGTATTCGTCCATGATGGAGTTTCGAGTTTCAAGCATGAAGATGCATATTCAACGCACACTAGTTTAACTGTTTAAGTACTGGTTATGCATGTTGATACTTTCTAATTTCAAATAGGTACGTTAAAACCTTTTAAACTCATTTTATTCTTAGTACTACCAAGTTAAATTTAAGGAGAACTCGAGGTTGACGCTTCACGTTGAACTCATGAAGTGGTAAGAGTATGAGGGATTTGGCCGATTGGGAGGTTACGTTTAGGGTTACTTCAACTACGATTGAAAACACATTTGCAACTAATTAAGTTAGTTGTTACGGGGAAGAACATCCAATTATGTGTAAGTTACTAGCCTCAATCAGAGCTGATTTTCATGAGTTCATTTTAACCTTTGATGGGCACCAGTGAAATAAGTGGAACGCTTATGCCTAGATCGATCAGCATTTTGATGTTGTTGATATATAGATCAATTGATCAAGCTAGGTACGTAGATTACAATCATCCGAACTAAACTGGTGCAACGAAAGTCGAGCTATTGGTGAGCAACAATAATTGGTTAGGTTAACATATGCATGCGACTTATCTCATAATAATAAAAATAAAAAATAAAAAATAAAAAAGAACATATGCATGCGACTCATCGATCAAATGTTCTGACATCAGACAACTAGATAACTCGTCACTCCACCGTCCACACATCAAGGTAGAGAACTGAGACAAGTATGTATCGTCATACTTTGTTTTAGTTTGGTTTCGGCTGGATCGGCCTAATCTCAATGCCATGGATAACAAGACCAAACTTCCAACTCCCTGATTCAATCTCCTTGACACCCACCTCCACCAAGCAATTGTCATTATCACTTTGGCCACAATAAAACTCTCCTATCTCAATCTCCATCCAGCCATCGTTTCTCTCCATTGGAAAACGCTGTCGCTTATTTCCAACACTATAATCCATAGATGCGGCAGCATCAGCAGCAGTCCTTGTTGATAGCAACAACTCTGCATCCTTTTCGTCATGAGCTTCAATCAAAGTTTCTTCATTCCCGAAAAACTTAACTGAAAGCTTGACAGGAAATGTTTCATAGTAATTCCGTCCACTTCCTACGTAATTAGTGGCTTCTTTGGAAAACATGTAAACCAAGTATCCAGCGTAAGCTGTGTTTGGAGACAGGGATCGCATCTCCATTCTGCCGTAAATCTCAAGCCAACAAACAGAGCGTAGATAAGCTACCTCGCCAAATCTGCACGTTAAGGTACGTCATTATCATGCATGATATACATGTCTATGTATCAATGACAAATGCGCTGAAAGAATTAGGTTACACATATATATAGCTACATCGATATATATCGTGCACAAACGAACCTAGAATGAGGAACATAAATCCAGTCCCAGTATGTTGGAGTGTCTCCCCAGGCTATCAGCAAACGTCTGGCTCCCAGCATCAAACATTTTTTGCCACTCAATTTGTCTATTGCAAAACTCTTAATTGGATCGATGGAGAACAATAACAAACAAGAGGAAGAGAAATTAATACAATCTACGTCCATAGAAATCCTTCAGAAGTTTACATTATTTGAATTAAAGGATGCAGTAGAAAAAGTTAGATATAATCGAATCAAATCGAATATATATGCATATGCATGCATCTTGTTGGTGCATCAAAAGATCATTAACAAGCTAGGGGAAATGAAATGATTACCAGATTACCATCGTCGAGGAAGATGGGAGAATCGCAGAGACGGAAGTAGAGTTCCTTCTTAGAGGAAAAAGTGATGGGAGAAACGGATCGGGAAATGATGTCACGGTGGTCGGAAGGTAAAAAACGCTCCCAAACAACTTGGGAATGGACGGCGGATCCAAACGCAGCGGAGACCAAGGCTGATCGGCAAGCATCTTTTGGGGAGGTTAGGGAAAGAACATAGGCTATGCACTCTTCTGGTAATTTTTCTAATCCCACCATTTTCTGTCTCGGCCAGAAACCTACCTACTTTGGAACAAACCCTAACAAAAGATATATGATATATCGCAGTAACATTGGCTTTTTTTTATACTGAATACTAATTCAAGTATTCAACCATGACGCGCTAATCGAATTGAACTTCCTCTTTTGGAAAAGAATCCGGACTTTTTGAAGGATTTAAGGAAAAACTAAACCAAAAGGTAAAAACAGAAATTCGAAATTCAAAGGTAACCGAAATATGAAATCAATTTAAGGATGGACAATTATGGTTCCTGAGAAATGTTGAAATGATGGAATTATATCTATACGAATCGGGATCCTCTCCTCTCCTAATGAAAAATACCTAATATTGCATGCCTAATAAAGATATATTAGGCAAATATTTGGAGGCTTTTCATTAAGAGAGGATCCCGGTTTTAAAATTTGTGGCCTTAATTCCTATGTATCATGTAGGTATATATATTTCATTCAATTTCACAGAATATATCTTGCCAAATCATAATATTGCATTATCAATTTTACCATTTTTATTTCTTTTTAGATTTTAAGAGATGAATAAATGACATTAATGAAATTTATTAGGTGATGAAAACAAATATTACATATTAATAGTAACCATTGATGAGGTACAAATTTCAGGAACTGAGCATCTCCAGCAATAGAGTTAAATTTATTGTTAAATTTGTCAACATTTAGACTTAAAATAGCAATTTTTGAACTTTTGCTTCAACAATATTGCTAAATTGTATACATTAGTTAAATTTTAGTTAATTGTCTCCCCAAGATTGATAAATTTATCAATTTTCTCTATCAATTTCTAAATTTATCAACTTCTTAAGTATACTGCTGGAGTAAAGATTCATTTAAAAATTGATAAATCTCTAATTTTTTTTAATTTATCAATGCTGCTGGAGATACTCGTTTTCTTGGTGTTTTTGTGATGGTCTATTTTGATGATATTATGGTGTATAAACGAAAGAAGATCACTTGCAACATTTACAACAGGTTTTGAGCGTCCTGTAGGAGAATAAGTTGTACATTAATCTAAAAAAATATACTTTATGTACCAACAAGCTTCTGTTTCTGGGATTTGTGGTAGGAGAGGATGGAATTCAGGTGGATGAGGAGAAGATTCGTGCCATACGAGACTGGCCAGCCCTAAAGATAGTTTCTGAGGTACGTAGTTTTCATGGTTTGGCTACGTTCTACAGAAGATTTGTTCGACATTTTAGCACCATTACTGTTGTCATTACTGAATGTTTGAAGAAAGGGAAGTTTCACTGGGGAGAGGAACAAGAACAGAGTTTTGCTCTGATAAAGGAGAAGTTTTGCTCTGCACCTGTCCTGGCACTGCCTAACTTTGATAAAATATTTGAGGTGGAGTGCGATGCTAGTGGAGTGGGGGTTGGTGCTGTGTTGTCCCAAGAGAAGAGGCCAGTAGCTTTCTTCAGTGAAAAGCTTAGCGAAGCTCACCAGAAGTGGAGTACTTACGACCAGGAGTTCTATGCGGTCTTCCGGGCGTTAAAACAGTGAGAACATTACCTTCTTCAGAGGGAATTTGTCTTGTATACGAACCATTAAGCCTTGAAGTTCCTTAACAGTCATAAAAATGTAGGCAACATGCATGCTCGGTGGGTGAGTTATCTGCAAAGGTTCCCTTTTGTGATTCAACATAAATCTGGTGCCCAAAACAGGGTGGCAAACGCTTTAAGTGGAAGAGCATCCTTGATGGTGACGTTGTCACAAGAGATAGTGGGTTTCGACATGCTTAAGAATCTGTATGAAGAAGACGTTGACTTCAAGGAGATTTGGGCCAAATGCAGTGGCAACCATACAGTTGCGGACTATTACATTAGTGATGGTTATTTGTTCAAGGGTAATCAGCTTTGTGTCCCAGTTTCGTCATTAAGGGGGTTGATCCGAGACTTGCATGGTGGGGATTTGAGTGGGCATTTGGGCCGAGATAAAACTATTGCCAGCTTGGAGGAGCGGTACTTTTGGCCCCATTTGAGGAGAGATGCCACGGAAATTGTCCGGAAGTGTTATGTTTGTCAGGTTTCTAAAGGTCAGTCTCAAAATACTAGTCTTTATACACCTTTACGGCTTTACCTGTTCCTGAAGACAAACTACTAGAAACAAGCACTTAGGAGACAAAATTATTTCGTCTCCTACTCACTTAGGCAACTAAATATCTGTCGCCTAGAAAGCACGACGTAGGTATATATTTAGGCGACAAAATATGATCTTCCGTCGCCTAAGATATTAGGCGATGATCTACCGATGGAAAGAACCTGCTATAATAGTCTCATCCTTCACACCGGCATAGTCTCCTACAACCCAGTTCTCCCAGGTCCATAGTCGAAACAGTTTAATCCCCGACGTATGGACCTCCAACCACCGCAACCATCCATGCCGTCGTCGTACCGAGATCGGATCCCAACTGACCTCCCGTCGCCATAACAACCCTAAGGCAGACTTCAACAAACCCCAAGCTTCATAGATTTGCCGCAAGCATGGATAAGATATTGAAGCCCTAGATCTGGATCCTAACTATACACACCATTGGAGAAGATCCAACACGTACCAATAGGGCCGGGATCCTACTTTCAAAAAACACCGATAGGGCCGGGGTCCCATTTCTAATTCGGGTCCACAAGACAACCACGATGCCGACCACCAGCTCCTTGAAGCAAATAGAGGAAAGAGCCTAGGAGGTCTCCTCTCCAAAGCAACAAACTTAGTTCACAACAACCCTTCGAATAATGAGATGAGATTCTCATATCCAAATAGTCCTTATGGTTTTATTTTAATCTGAATAGTCCTTAAAGTCATGATTTTTCATCCAAATAGTCATTCCAACAATTTTCTCAGTTGAATCTCAGTTAAAGGCCATAAGGACTATTGGGATGAAAAATTATGACTTTAAGGATTATTTAGATTAAAATAAAACCATAAGAACTATTTAGATGAAAAATCCTGACTTTAAGGACTATTCAGATTAAAATAAAACTATAAGGACTAAACAAATGTGGACTTCAAACCACAAGGACTATACAATATTTTACCCTTTTTTTAACTTTTTTTTCAAAAAAATGAAGCTATTGCTAGCTAAGTTTTATTGTCAATTCCTTTGAAAAAAAAAAATAGTGTTATTGTCAGTTGAGGACAAATCAAAATCATCAACTCAATTCATTAGCTAGTGGCATGCATGAGCTTTATTTGGGAAATGAGTGAGAACTTGATATCTAGGAAACAGCAGATTGTGGGACAGGATTTGATTTGTGGCAAAGATCAGCACGTTACTGCATCTTTACTACATTGTCATTGACTATCTATCTTTTGTGCTTCCAATTTCTAACAATTACTTATCACAGATATGAAAGATCCCAAATCAGATTGGAGCTGATATATAAGAGCTTTCAAATGTCCACAAGTAATGGAATAAGTATGTATTATGAACAA
The DNA here is from genome assembly GCA_010134655.1 of Fragaria nilgerrensis. NCBI lineage: Eukaryota > Viridiplantae > Streptophyta > Magnoliopsida > Rosales > Rosaceae > Fragaria > Fragaria nilgerrensis. The sequence goes on from CM020980.1 coordinate 350,228, forward strand.
TGAGTGTATGCACACAGAGAGGCTAGTGAGAATGAACACAAATCAGAGACCTCTGGAAAGATATAGTTACATTTGTATAGGCCTAAGCTCAATACCTTCCACAATGAGGCCGCTCTTAAGGTTACTAACTTCTGTAATACTGCACTCTACAACATCATCATCAATTCCTTGTTCATTGAAGAATTGACCCATCTCAATCTCCATCCACCCATCTCCTCTGTGTCGAGCTCGCTGAGGCATAGGGTCTAGGATCACACTATGCAGCCTCACAACTGTATGTTGTCGATAATTGATGCGCAACACAATAGGTGTTTTCGCCAACCCCGATCTTACTTCTGAGAGCTGATAAACAAGGTAAGCTGCATAGATTGTTCCTGGGGATAAGTTGTTAGTGGATATGCAAGCCTTGATGTCAAGCCACCATACAAGTTTGAGCCTAGCCACTTCAGAGAACCTGTATATTATATATGTATCCATCAAAACTAGTTAATTAGAACACAGACAATCAAAACCACAAGTTACTCTTGGTACTACGACAATATAATTCATACCCCTTGAGGAAGTATATACATACCTGGAGTGTGGTAGAGTCATCCATTGCCAGTAAGCGGGTGTATCCGCCCATGCAATTACAAGGCCTCTTGCGCCTACCATATAACATATCTTGCCGCTCTGCTTATCTAGTGCAATGCTCTGCAGCAAACTAAGAGTTAAGAATCAACTACTTCATGTAACCTTTAGCTAGAGGTAGTTTTTGTGTCAAGATTATTAATTTTTCTGTAAAGTTTACTAGTGATTCCATTTCCTTTGCTAGTGACTAGCACTGGACCCAATTTCATTTTCCTAGCCTATACCCCAGACTGATCTGCCTCTCTAACCTATCCCCTCCAAAACTAAATCATGAGAATAACCAAGTATTTGATGAAATTAGCGGATAGCCCCATTCTAATTCAAAATTGGGGAGGAGTTGGAGTATTCAACCTAAACAGTCAAAACTAGATTGCAAAGTAGAGAGTAGAGACGCTAATAATTAAATAGATATGGAGAAAGAGAAGAAGCATATATAAGCAAGTTTAAAGGTGAGTGAGAGTGAATCGGTTACCGTGTGGCCATCGCCTATGATGATGGGGTGAGTGCAGAGATGGAAGTAGAGAGCCTTCCTGGGCATGGAAATCAAAGACGAGGAGGATGAAGATTCGGAAATGATACGCTTAAATTTGGAAGGAATAAGCTTCTCCCACACAAGATCAGAATCGGCAGCATTCCTGAAGCGACAAGACACAGCTGATGATCTGCAGGCATCACGAGGTGACGTCAAGGATATGATTTGGGAGATGCACTCCACGGGCAGCCTCTTCATTTCTCTGTCTTCTGCTGACTTCTCCCTCCTCCATCAAATATCTTAACAGCAAAGACGTATCCCGGTGGTAACACGCCTCAGATTTTAAAGAAATCTCACCCTGAATTTAGTTGGAAATATTAATTATTTAAAATCAGCAGACCTCAAATTTATATTATAAGCTCTTACGTTGTTGAATTTTGATCCATATGTTATATTTTTTTTCGTTAGATAGATTTTTTTATTTTTTTTATTTTTGATCAAATAAACAACTAATATGTTACGATAAGTCTATTGTGAGAACTTACGATCTCACATATATGCAGAGACTTATACCACTAAACCAAACGGTAGTGGACATATATTTTTTTTCTTGATACATTTTTTTGAATTTATTTTTTGTTTTTGCTTAAAGGCATTAGGCACAGTCGTCTAAAACACATGTGTGTTTTTTTTTTAAATAAATTAGCTTAACGTTTTTATTTTTTTTTTACTTTTTTCTCTCTTTGTTTCTCGTTTTCTCTTGTCGAGTTGTTGTTTCTCTTTTTAGTAATTGAAAGTTCTGCTTTTATGCAAGTGCGATGTGCAATTTTGTTTTAGAATATGGTTATCAAAATAAATATAGCTTTTTTAAACGATATCAATTAACTACATGAAAAAATTACTTAAAATAAACTAATTTTACCATAATAACAACATATATAGGTGTCACATACATTGACTTAAAATTTTCTTTTTTTAGCCCACCCTGTTTTAAAATCCTAGGTCCGCCGTTGTCTAACAGCCGACTCCAACTGTTTTGTTGATTAGTCTTCTCTTCTCAAAATGGCCCGTATCCCGATACGCCCCGGATACGCGTATTTGAATACGTTATGTTGTAACATACCAGCTAGCTTACATTATTATTGTATTTCTTTCCAGTTCTCTATTTTTTTGTTCACTGCATGTTTGCAGCTTGGTTTTTACGTAGATAAAAAGTAACATGGATCTGACTTGGCTTGATTAAAAATTTTGCAAGAGCTTCATCGATTTTTTTAATTTTGTACTGATCTGGGTCGTGCATGATCTTACAGCACGGGGTGATTTCATTGTTGATTGTTCTAGCACGGGGTTAGATCAAGTTAGATACATTTGGACCAAGATTGTCGTGTTAATCTGAAATTATACCTGGTACGTTCAAGCCACACACTGTATTGTTACATTTCATCTCATTCTATGCCATGCACTACACGTCTAGTTTAGGCCTAATCTCAATGCCTTCCACAAGGAGGCCACTCTTAGTGCCATTTACTTCCCTCACACTACACTCTACAGTAGCATCATCTCCTTCTTTGATGAAGAACTCACCCATCTCCACCTCCATCCACCCGTCTCCTCTGTATCGAGCTCGTGGCGACACTGTGGAAGGGTCTAGCACCACCCCATGCCAAACCGCTTCTACTCGGCTATGTTCCCAACTGACACGAAACTCGATCGGCGTTCGTGCAAACCCAAATCTGCATCCTTGGAGCTGATACACGAAGTAAGCCGCATAGGTTGTACCCGGGGACAACATTCTAGTCTTTATGCGCGCCTTGATGTCGAGCCCCAACACATTTTTCAGCTCAGCTACTTCACAAAACCTGCGCACATATATGATTCACACATATATGCATCTCAATTTGAAGTATGAGCAGTCCAATTAGTACCAGATAAAAAGAAGTGTATCCTTGGTAATTGATTGATGAATACCTTGATGCTGGTACGGTTGTCCATTGCCAATAACCGAGTTTACTTTCTTCCCCCGCAATTGAAAGCCCTCTTGCCCCTATCATATAACATTTCTTTCCACTCTTCTCTTCTAGCGCAAAGCTCTGTGTTAAATTCACCACCATATACAATATTACATGATCCACTATTCAAAGGAAAATGTTTATAGGCCTTATTAAGGCCTAGGATTTATGGCCTTAATTCTAGTTGGCATGTCAAATCACATATCTACATTATCAAATAAAAAAAATCATGCTATGTCATTTTTGAGTAAAAATACAATCTTATCCTTTTATATCAAATGACTCTAGATTATTTTGTTTATATACTATAAAAAGATGTTTTTGAAGCCATTTTTTTCATTACTCTTGCTTAAATTTAAAATGTGAAATATATATATATATATGTATAATTATACTCAGTTCGAAAATATGATTATAAGGAGGACATCTATAAATTAACCCTCCTTATATTAAATTCGCAAATATTGTGAAATATTTCATGAGCTACCGAAAATTTAACATTCATATTCGGTAGCTCATAAAATATTGTGATTCAAGAGGTAAGAAGTTCCCCACTAATAAATTGACTTTTTATGAAGATTTAAATTTTCATTTATGATATTGATTTAAAAATGTTGATTTAGGTAACTTAGCACCATACTCTGAATTATTTTCATTGTTCGTTCAAATTATAATAAATTTACGTCAGTCATCAGAATTTTTTGGTCAAAAGATGAACTTCATTGAATATGTATGAGATATAGTGATTGAATATGTATGTTAAGTGTGAAGTGATACTTCATTTAAGGAATGTCTAAAATAGAAGTCATCATCCACATTAACATAAACTAACATACTGTTCTACACGAATAAATACGTACTAGGTATCCAATGATGATTTCAATAACATTGAAAAATAAGCTAGCCATCTTTGATATATCGATTTTAAGTCATGAACATATCTTACAGTAACAAACAAGTACTAAGTAGTCAGTAATGAACTAATAATTTTCCCTTAGAACTTTTTCCTAATAGAATATTCACATTGAAATAAAAGTCATTGTTCACATTGAAATTCAAAATCATAAACATGTCACATAATAACAAATAAGTTACAAGTACCGATAACCTAGTAATGTTTACTTGGAACCTTTCTCAAATAGCATGTTCACATTGAAGTTCACATTGAAATAGAAGACATTATTTACATTAAAATTTGAAGTCGCCATTGAAAGTTAAAGTTCTAAATATGTCTTATAGTAATAAATAAGTTATAAGTAACGGATAATAAACTAGTAATTTTTACTTGAAACATTTTCCTAATGACATATTCACATTCAAATAGAAGTCATAATACACATTGAAGTTCACATTCAAATAGAAGTCATTATTCACATTGAGATTTAAAGTGATAAACATATGTTATAAGCTATCAATGATGAGTTAGTACGTAATGATCACTAAACAAATAAGTAGTAAGTAGCTGACAGTGAGCTAATAAAGTTCACTATAAACCTTTCTTTAGTGGAATATTCACACTAAAATAAAAGAAATAAGTACTAAGTAGCTAACTATGTGCTACTTGCAAGTTCATTGAGAACGTTTCCTAGCTTAATGTCATATTCACACTAAAATAGAATAAATAAGTTTTGAGTTTAGGGATAAGAGTTTAGGGTTTACGGATAAGAGTTTAGTGTTTAGGGTTTAAAGATATAAATATATTAAGTAGTTAATAATGAGCTAAGTACAAGTTCACTGGGGACTTTCCCTAATGACATGTTCGCACTAAAACGTACATAACACATTATACGTATTAACTGTCTCATGTATTAATTTCATCATTTTAAAGTCTCATGTATCAACTACTTTGCAAGTTTAGACCATTTTTATACTTTTCCCCTCTACTTGGCAGCACATATACTAATATGAATGTTTGCATATCCTCTTAATACAGACATGCCTGTATAGGTATCGTATACCAAATATAGTTTATTAATAACGATCTAATTAATAATCACACCAAATTAACAAATAATTATACCAAATATTGTTTATTTTCATCAAAATGATTTAGTTACCATTTTTATGTAGTTGATTTAGTTACCTTACATGAACTAAATTAAATGCATTTCTTTATGGAGTCAAATATTATAATAATTCATTATATTTAATAAAAATTATCTTTGTGAATCAAATAGTTTTAGACTTCTTAATTCACCCTTAATTTTTCTTTTTACTTTATATATATATATATATATATATTCTCCATCGAACTTTAAAAAAGAAATAAAAAAAGAAAATCTCTATCGAATTTATATTGGATGAACTATATATAAACACATATATAGATACATATGCACATATATAGATACATACATATATATATGTATGTATAATTTTCTCCTTGAAAAAATTATGTGTGTGTGTGTATATTCAAATGAGTTCATATTTTCGAACTAAGTATAATTATATATATATATATATTTCATATTTAAATTTAAGCACAAGTAATGAAAAAAATGGATTTAAAAACATCTTTTTATAGAATAAAAACAAAATAATCTAGAGTTATTGGATATGAAAAGATAAAATTGTATTTTTACCCAAAAATAACATAGCATGATTCTTTTATTTAATGATGTGAATATGTGATTTGGCATGCCACCTAGGATTAAGGCCATAAATCCTAAGCCTTAATAATGCTTTCTAACACTACCCTACAAATTACATACTATGATCATGCTAAGAAGGTCAAACTTAATTTTTCTATTACACCACAGTAATCTACTAATTATTCCATATATTTTGATTCTTTACAAAATATTAGGCTAAAGAATTGGTACGATACTGGTACAATCTAATTAGTTTCATTAATTCTCTAATCTGCCAATAAACTAGTTGTTGAAAGATAAAGCAAGAAAGAAGTCAAAGAATCCTTTACGAAGACAAAAATTATTACCATGTTACCATCTAAGACAATGTGTTGGTGGTGAATACGAAGATAGTAGTAGAGATCCTTCATGGAGATGGAATTCAAGGATGATGGCGAAGGCAACAACGATTTCGAAATGATTTGCTTAATATCTGGAGGCAAATAGCTCTTCCATACAAAATCGGAATCCGCAGCTTCTCTGAAGACAGAAGAGACTAGAGATGATCTGCAGGCATCGCGAGGGGAGGTAAGGGAAATGATGTGGGAGATGCACTCCACAGGCAGCATACTGATCATCATGTTCTTCATCTTTACCTGTTCCCTTCTCTTCTTCCTCTGCCTGGTTGACTCTCTCTGTACGACTACAACAAAGATGAAGAACAGGTAGGAGAGACTACTACTTTGGACAATTCAGCTGCTTTTATTTTAAACTTTTAATTTGAGTAAACTCCAAACCGAGGGAATTGATTATTGAAATTATTGGAAGGCTTCACTTCTCCTCCAAGTTTCCAACAGTTGACGGCCTTATTAATCTAATTGGTAAATTAAAGGGAAATGTTCCAACAGTCCAAAGTTTCATGAAGGTCAATTCGGATCGGAGTTACCAAAGCAACCCAAACATATATGGAGAACAAAAATAAATAATTAGTTGGACCAGGCTGTCTATTTTCTTTTGTTTACATTCATGTCTTCACAGAGAAATTTTCAATACACATTTTTAATCTCTTAATACACATCCCTATTATTTTATATTTCACATATGATTTTATAGGTATGTTCAATTTCAAAAACATCCATCAATCATTAAGAAAATTAAAAAAAAAAAAGAAACTTCCGCGCGCTTCTCTAAAACATAACTCTTCTCCACTATTACTATACATAAAAAAAAAACTTCTTCTCCAAAATTCATCACCTGAATTTTGACTACTGTCAGTCTGTCATAATCACATATACTATTTACCGATTCATTTGGTTATTTTTGTCAACTTTAGTTTTTAGTCGTTTTTATCTTGCAGACTAAAAACTAGTTTTTATGCTATTGTATTTCTATTAGTTTCTTAACTTTGAAAAAATTATGTATGTTCAATATTTTTTGTCTTTTTTAAATTATAGTCGATCGATGTCATATTAGACATTTGAAGTTCAAATATAATATTATTTTTTTATTATAAATTAAAAAATATCAAGAATTTTTTTTAACCCGATCAAAAAAATCTAACATAAAATAAAATAGAATACGTAAAGAGAGTTGTAAAATAGTAAATATATAATAATTATATATATATATATTAAATAACAGATTATTATTAATTTTAGATATTGAGGGTATTTTAAACAGTTTAGGATGTGTATTTAGTATAATATTGAAATGAAAAACTAGATAGATAGTGTATTAAGTAAGAATGTGTATTAAAAGATTATGGATGTGTATTTAAAATTACTTTTTTCTAATGAATCAAAAAAAATAAAAAAATCTGTGTCATGGAATACGGGTAAGAATACGGATACAGATACGCGTTGAGAAGACCACAAGAGCGTCTGGGATACGTATACATATAGGACTCTCTAGGGGGATATTGTCGACATTTTGTTATCAAATAATATGACCTAAAAACCGAGCCGCCGGTTCTTCCTTGTTCGCGTCTTCTTCTTTTCGTGTATGAAATAAAACCAGCAGCGGCTGAAGCTCAGTGTTCATCAGTGGATTAAAGGATTCTAATACTTCGTGCCCGCTACTCCAAGTAGGTGTAACTCTATATTTCAATCTCTCTATCTGTTAGTTTCATTGTTGTTTTGTAATTCTTATCCATCTGTTGTGTTGTGATTCACCAAGTAAACCCAGACGCTTTACTTTTGTTGGGAATCATAAGAATACGTAGTTGCAGATATGGAAATTTTGATCGGCTGTGTATTACATGACAATGTTTTCATGGTTGTAATTATAAAATTGCATAGTGTGTTCTGTCTCCCTCTTCAGCTTTGCAGTTCTTTGGGCTATTTGAAATTGATTGATAATAATTGCATATTTGTTTCTTTGGGCTTCCGGGTTGTTTATGTTCTTCTTTTATTCATATAGAGTCGATTTTGTTTCATTCAAGTTTCCTTTTTATATTTCTCCTTTGCATTTCCGATATGAGTCTTTCATTGTTGTTTTGTAATTCTTATCCATCTGTTCTGTTGTGAACTTGAGATTCACCAAGTAAACCCAGATGCCTTACGTTCGTTGGGAATTATAAGAATAACCAGTTGCAGAATGGAAATTTTAATCGATTGTGTATTACATGAAAATGTTTTCGTGGTTGTAATTTAGATATTGCATTGTGACTCTGTTTTTAAGTGTGTTCTGCATTTTAAGTATTAGGGTTGATAAGCTTGCATTTTAACCTAAACCTTAAGTATCAGTAACGAGCAGACAAAGAGAATAAGCATCCAATGCATGATTGTTAAAATTCCTTATTATGCAACTGACTGAGATTTAATAAGTCCTTATTTGTGTCACTGATATAGCGCATAGACTAGCCACAGAGTATAACATGCTTACATTTCAGTATCTGCTCCAATAGATATGAATGCATCTATGGTTGTTGCTGTGGTTCTTCCCATTCTGTGCTTGTATGCATATTGAAAGATATACTAATTTATGTACATGGAATATCAGCATACAAAGATGAGGCCTTTGGATGAAGCGGAAACCACTGCAGTGTTTGAAAAGCTGTTCAAGTTCACAGGCAACAACCTCAAAAACATAGTTGAGAACCCCTCTCATGAAGGTCCAGACCCAAATCCAGGTCGTTACTGCTTTCGTCTCAACAAGAACAAGGTCTACTACGTCAGTGACTCACTAGTAAAGCGTGCAACCAACATAGCTCGTCTCAATCTAGTCTCTCTTGGAACTTGCATTGGTAAGTTCACTCACGGTGGTAGCTTCCACTTAACTGTTCAATGTTTGAGTTTACTGGCCTCAAATGCTAAACACAAGGTCTGGCTCAAACCCACATCTGAGATGTCATATCTATACGGAAACCATGTTTTGAAAGGTGGCTTGGGGAGGATTACAGAAAATATTGTGCCTGGTGATGGGGTGGTTGTTTTTTCAATGTCAGATATTCCATTGGGTTTTGGGATTGCCGCCAAGTCTACCCAGGATTGTAGGAAATTGGACCCCAATGGAATTGTGGTGCTTCACCAGGCTGATATTGGAGAGTACTTGAGGATGGAGGATGAGCTTTGATTGATTGGCAGCTTCTTACTGTTTTTGTTACATGGTGTTGCTTGTATGCAAATCTGCAGCTTATGTAAGTGTGGTTATCTGATGGATATTAGGGGAAGCTTTTTTGGGATATTGGTATGCACATCTACAGACAATGCAAGTGTGTTTCTGTTAGTGATTATGAGTAGCTACGGCAGGAACTTCTTTCGATCTAGGTCCTGATGATTTACTTTCAATTTTGTCCGTAAATTTTAGTTCCGTTTTTGTATTAAGAATTCATTGTAATTTTCATTGCGGCTCTGCATCCTTTTTGAAGCAACTCAACTTCAATACTTGGTAATGGGGTTTCAAGTTTCCCTTTTAGTAGACCACTGGTTTCTTTCACCCTTGCTGCAAGAGTTTTATTCTTGATATCACTTTCTTTTGTGACTAAAAGAGCACAAATATTTGGTTTGATTTTTCCGTCTCAAGAGACAAAAAACATATAAAACATTGTATCGGTTTCAAATTTTCAATTCACTATGCTTGGTGTTTGATAGCTTAGCGTTGATGATATTTTGTGCAACGAAACATGGCAGTGCATTCCTTGGGTCGGTTGGCTTAGGCTTATATATGGCGGTGATGAGTGGTAGGAAGTGGAGGAAGCGGTGGCGTTACATTTCTTCAAGGGAGCTTTGAGTCATCTCTTTCATGATTGGCATGACTAGCTCGGGTAATTATAAATCGGACTACAGTACTCTGAAAGTTACTCCACTTTACAATTAACTGGAAAGTAAAAATGACCAAAAATTGGAAAGTCGGAGGCTGAGACCAAGGGGAAAAAAATAAAGTAAAAAAGAGGTAATGAGTGACGTAAAACAGAAATATATAAATATCCAAAATAGCCAAAGCGAACCCCAATTTGAAGTCTCTCTCTCTCTCATTTTCTCTCGGTAAAAGGAAAATCTCCATTCCACCGCCGTAGCCGGGATTCGAAGCGACTCGATCACTTTCTCTACCATTAATCTCCTTCCAGGTTAGATTAGTCTTGGGTTTCTCTGCTTCTAGATTGATTCTCTTGCTATGCATCACTTGTTGGATTTTGAGGCTTTTGCTGCCTTCTCTGCTCCAAATTTGTCTGCTTTAGAACCAACTCTAGTTACATAGAAATTAAAGCTATATGTGTGTGCTGTTTTGCAATTTCTGATTCCAAATTCAGTTTCATATGTGTACCCTAGTTAATGGATCTGAACCTTAATAACTTGTCATATGTATAAATGTTACCAAATGACCAGCAGCAATGGCTGAAGAAGAAGCAGGGATGTTCGTGGTTCAGCAAACTGTTGGCAGCGTGCTGTGTTGCAAGTGTGGTATCTCCATGACACCCAATGCTGCCAATATGTGCGTCAAGTGTTTACGCTCCGAGGTTGATATTACTGAAGGCTTGCAGAAGCAGGTGACCATTCTCCATTGCCCCGAGTGCGAGACCTACTTGCAGCCTCCCAGGACTTGGATCAAAGCCCAATTAGAGTCCAAGGAGCTGCTGTCGTTTTGTATTAGGAGAGTCAAGAACTTGAACAAAGTTAAGCTGGTCCATGCCGAGTTCATTTGGACTGAACCTCACTCCAAGAGGATCAAGGTCAAGCTCAAAGTTCAGAAGGAGGTTTTGAACGGAGCGGTACTTGAACAGTCCTTTGTTGTTGAGTATGTTCAGCAAGAACATATGTGTGAACCTTGCTCAAGGGCCCAGGCTAATCCTGACCAGTGGGTTGCATCTGTGCAACTCCGCCAGCATGTTTCTCACAAACGCACCTTTTTCTTTCTCGAGCAGCTCATTCTCAAGCATGGTGCTGCTGCCAGTGCTATAAGGATTAAGGAGACAGATAAAGGGATCGACTTCTTTTTCCCTAGCCGGAGTCATGGCTTGAAATTTGTGGAATTTGTGGGTAAAGTTGCTCCTATAATGAGTCGCCATGACAAACAGCTTGTTTCCCATGATCAGAAAAGCAATAACTTTAATTATAGGTATACATTCTCAGTTGAAATATGCCCCATTTGTCGTGAGGATTTGGTTTGTCTGCCACCCAAGGTTAAATCTAGTTTGGGTAATCTTGGTCCTCTTGTCATCTGCACTAAAGTAACCAACAGCATTGCGTTGCTTGATCCTTTCACCTTGAGGCATTGTTTCTTGGATACTGATCAGTATTGGAGGTCATCCTTTAAGTCTCTTCATACAAGCAGGGAGCTAGTGGAGTATATAGTGCTCGATGTGGAGGTTGTTTCCCCGGAAGTTACTATTGGTGGCTCAAGATATGCTTTAGCTGATGCCCAAGTTGCTCGCCTCTCTGACTTCGGGAAGAATGACACGATCTTCAACATAAAAACACATCTAGGCCATCTTTTAAGTCCAGGGGATTATGCTCTTGGTTATGACTTATACGGGGCTAACAGTAATGATGACGAACTGGACAAGTACAAGGGTCTGGTCATTCCGGAAGCAATTTTGGTGAAGAAGAGCTATGAAGAAAATCATCAAAAGAAGCGTGGGAAGCCTCGCTCATGGAAGCTTAAGTCCCTCAACATGGAAATCGACGATAAAGGTAGAGCTGAGCAAGAAAAGATAGACTCGGAGTATGAACAGTTCTTGGATGATCTGGAGGACAACTCTGAAATGAGGTTCAACGTATCATTGTACAGCAATGAAGAATACCAACAGCCATCAGAGACAGCATCAGTGACTGATGGGGAAGGTATACCTTCTATTCCACTTGAGGAGTTGATCAGTGACCTTAGACTAGGTGAGGCTGGAGTTGGGGACAGCAGCACGAGGAAGTAGAAAGAAAAGAAACAATGTTAGTTGGAAGGTAATAGTGTTTCACAGGGTTGTGTCGGTCTGGATTTTCTTTCAGTTTGACACTCTTGCTGCCGGAATATTGTGAGCCATGTAAAGCATGTTTGGAAAGTCTCTTTCTGAGCTCTCTTGCTTAAAACAGAATTTGAGTTTGTTCCTCTTTGAGAGCCATGTGGTTATAAGTTCCCTAAGCTCTATTACAGTAATAGTTTCATCGAGTTAATGTAGTTTCCTGGCAATAAATACTTAAATAGCGCTTAGTTCTTGTTGATTGCTGATGAGTTCTTGTCGATTGTTAATGAAATTACCAAAACAGTTATGATCGTGTTGCTAGCTAGGGCAGATATAGATTTGATTGATGAAAGAAATCATATCTACTAGTCCAGAAAGCAATGCATTTTTTGGCAAGATAATAAATTGTCTGGATCATGTCCATCGTTTTGTTACATATAAAAATAAGAAAAAACAAAGCAATTTCTCTTCATGCCAACACTGCGATTCTGCGAAAGGTTCAACTATATGAAACTGCCCGCTAAGGGTTATGGCTCGTCTCATACATCAAATCAAATCTAGGGACTTGTGAAATATGAACCTCTTATTCCGGATGAATTAAGCAGGCTTATGCTGGAATTCTTGGTATGCCGACGTCTTTTATTGGGTGCTTTCGTGCATGTTCAGGCAGTTCAGCACATAAAAGCGTCTACAATTGCAGACAACTATCTCGACTCTTGAATAGAAGCTCGGGATCCTCATCAAAACGAAAAACATATATATGCGGCTTTGTCACTCGAAGCTCCCAACACCCTTCAGCATTTTACTTGCACAAAAAACTATGTACATCATGCAGCATTCACCGCCTGTTGGTATTAGAATGTAAATATAACTTCACTGCTTGGGTCCTTTCTTTACTTATTATATTGTAAATGCTTGTTTAAAACCAGTGATTCCTTGCTTACAAATTGATGTATTGCCAGTGTATAAAAATTACGACTTGAAAATAACATGTATGCAATTAAAACTTCAAAAAGGAGAAACCTAAGACCATCATGTTCATCTCTTAGGAGCGATATGTATCCGGTTTTATAGCTATCAAAATTGTTTGGTCATAGTAGTAGTATGACTGACATGACCTTATGGAGCCATTAGCGCCTGAATAGTGTAGGAGAGGGACTCTGCCCATTCAAGTTTTGAGTTTTGATAACCCGCGTACATTTGCAATGTTTGCATCACATTGTATGCAGGATCAAGTTTCCTCTGCCATCCCTGCAAAACATAATCAGCAAGATTGTATCAGAATACCAGATCATATATGGATATCACACAATTCGCACCATTATAAGCTGGAGTAAATTGTGCCTCAGCATATATAAAATGGAGCAAATTGTGCCCAGCATATCTACACCATTAACCAGAATGATAGAAAAATTTAGTCTATGCTCTACAGACTCAGAGTGAAGGATATAATGAACATAGAATTCAGACAAAAAGAAATCATGAACAGACAAAGGTGAAACAAAAAAAGAATTCTACGTAAATATATATCACATAGTATGTTTGAATTTATCAGCGCATACTCAAATGCACATACCTTATGTAAGCTTATAAGGTATGTGCATTTGAAGATCTGACTTGGTCAGAGTTTTACGATTCCGCTTCTGTGGATAAAAGAAAAGTATTGGAAATTTACCTCCAGAACCAAAGTTGTTACCATGACAGTGCATACATTTCCATCAACATTGACTCTATGATGCCTAATTTTCTCCAGTACTTGATTCATGCACTCAGCAGGATGGATCAGATCACCCTCTGGACTACCCCAAAAGGTAAAGGCCTCCTTCATTTCCTGTAAGAACAAGATTAATAAACCTTTAGCCCAAAATGGATTGACCGTAAAAGGAAATGGATTATGGGATACTAATAAAAAAAATTCCCCAGTATCATTGAGGAACAGCATAATCTAACAAGCATTATACACAGACATAACTCATAAATTAATAAAGAGAAACAAATGAAACATAAACTTTTTCACTATACATGAATGAATAAGAGAAATATGGAGTGAATAACAGATAGATCTCACAGATTGCAAGGCAAAACCTTTGAAAACGAATTACGGTTTGAGAGTCCAAGTCATAAGTGAAGATATAATTACCAAAAAAAAAAAAAAAAACTCTTAATTATAACCAAATACCAAATACTACACCCTTATCACAACATTCCAAGTAATGAGCTGACGAAGTAACATAGCCTAAAAATTCACCTCAATGAAAGCCTCCGGATTTGGGCATTTCTGCTTATTAGATAGTCTGAGTGTGCACTCAGCAGCAGTGCCCCCATCACGACGAGCAATAGCCTTGAAAAGTCCAACTAAATTTACTTGGTCAGTTTTAGAAAGTTCAGCAGTCATGCCTACGTCAAGGAAAATGACATGAGGCTTTAATTTGAAGTGTTTCTTCCAAAAAGAGTTGCTCTGAGGCACCCGGACAAGGATATTTCCAGGATGCATGTCCGCATGTATATAGTTGTCCACCTGAAAGAAGACACGTCAATAACTTTGAGCCATGCTCTCATACTTAAAAAAAGTAAAAAAGATCACAAGTCCTAAGTATTAAGTAAACCACAACAGACGACAAAGAAATCAAGCATACTCAAGTATCAAATACATACACTTCAGGCATACGAGTAACAGGCAGAAATTTACAAGAGACAGCAGCAATGAATTTTCTAAAATGACCACCTTCCAAAACCCTAAATTAACTGGAAACATCAAAGATTATACATCTTACCAAAAGCATCTTCAAATATGCCTTTGTCCCACTGTGAGCAACTGCAGCTTTAATCTGATCTTGCCCTGGAAGCTCCTGAAGATAGTTTGAGACGCATTCCCCTTGCTCATAAGTTTCCACCAAAACAGCAGGATGCACAAGTGGATACAAAGGCTTTGGGAAAGAGACGTCCTTGTGATGACGGAAATTATAGATGAAACGGCTCAAATGGGCAGCTTCCCTTGCAAGATCAACTTGAGACATCATGAAAACTGAGAACTGCTGTACGCTTTCATCTAATCTCCACCACTTTAAAGTAGGAACGAACATTGACAATTTTGCAACGGAATTGATAATCACAAAATCTCTCCTAATTGATTCACTAACACCAGGATGTCTGACCTTTACGGCAACTACCATGGGCTTCACCTCTTGGTTTGGGTATCGAAATCTCAAAGTAGCTCGATGCACTTGAGCTATACTTCCAGAAGCTACTGGCTCCTCTTCAAAGTTCTCAAAAATCTCAGGGAGCTTGCGTCCAAATGCTCCTTCAATAGTTTTCTTTGTGTAGGCAAAGCTATGTTCCGGAGCTTTCATGTGCAGCTCTGATAGCTTGATGCACAAGTCTCTGGGGAAAAGATCAGGCCGCGTAGCTGCCCACTGACCCCATTTGATGAAAGCTGGACCTGCCTTTTCCAAAGTACGATGAACAACATGAAGCCACAATCTCCTAAAGTCAGGTCCACAGTAAGCGATGAAAGGCATCATCATTATGCTGGGTGAGAACAAAATCCCCAGATAGAGTACTCTCAGTAACAATATCAAACCTTCTAAAGCTGATAATAGTAATGATGTCATAAAAGCGTGTCCATCTTGAGCACGAATGTATAAAGTATTCTTTGAATGGTCCGTTTCTGCCAGAGACCTCTGTGCCCATCCTAGCTTTCCACTTGTGAAGGCAAAAGTAGCCGGGACTATAAAGTTAGGCCGGGTTATGAACAAGGCGACTGCTTGAGCAAACTTACTCACAGGACGGAATCCAGAACCGCTTAAAGTGAATCTTTCGAAGAGTCTTTTCAAAGCAAGCCGGGCCTGATATGTCATGACAGAACCACTCTCAGAAAAATGGCTCTTGGCTTTATTGAACAATAATGATGTGTTAATCCCTCTAGTAGGCAAGACATAGTGCGTGTAGAATCTGTAATGGGGAAGGCCAACGCCAACTCTAGTAATGGTTCCATACTTTCCAGGTTCTGCGTAGTTTGGT
This sequence comes from Fragaria nilgerrensis, assembly GCA_010134655.1. Lineage (NCBI taxonomy): Eukaryota > Viridiplantae > Streptophyta > Magnoliopsida > Rosales > Rosaceae > Fragaria > Fragaria nilgerrensis. The sequence continues at coordinate 366,323 of CM020980.1, forward strand.
CTCAGCCTTGTAACAACCGAATCCGAAACTCTCCTAAAATTTCTGATCATGAACAATCTGCATATATAATACCAAGCCAATCTTATTAACAAAATCTACATCCATTTAGTGCGATGACTAGGAGAAAACCTTGACCTCTAGAACTTGCTTCATTTCTCATTTGCAACATGAACATATACAAGAAAACATACTCAAACGTCACACTCCTTTCTATACTCAATAAATGAATCCCACAAGCCTAGCTGAAAAGTAGATAAAGAAAGGGAGACGAACCTTGAACATGGCATCGAATCCGACGTGGAAAGATTGTTGAGGGACTAACAATCAAAATGTAAAAGCTGTAGTTTGCCAAAAAAAACAAAACAAAACAGAGTAAGAGCTACATAGAATCCCTAGTGCTTCATTGCCACAAAAAGTAGTATTTCTATAAAACTGTGGCAACTTAAGCAATGAACCCAGAGAGAGCGGTGCAGTACAAAAAGGCCAAGACTTGTTGATTGTAGCATGATTCCTAGAGTTTAAAAGCAATATTGGCCAAACAAACAAACAAAAGCAATATGGCAACACTGAGCATACTGAGTCAAAACACAAATTGTAAACTGCAACTCAAAACCCATGAGAAGATTAAGGTGTACCTAACAACGACGCCGTGAGAGTGGCCGCCGGCGGCGGCAATCGGCAGAAAGATTTGAGAAACCCGGGACAAATGGGTTCGATGCGTGAAAAGAAAACGCGGCGAGTGCGACAATCGGAGGTCGTTGGAGATTCAGGGCTCGTTGTAAGTTTGGGGTCCAGAGAGAGAGAGAGAGAGGGTGAAGACGCGGGGAGAGAGATGGCCACGACGACGAGGGAGGGAGGGAAGTGAAGGGTTTAATCAAGTTTTTCTTAGCTGTGTTGACGATTGTACCCCTGGACTCTTTGACGGGATATTTTAAGAGCCATTGCCTGCTTGTCTTGGCGGCCAAGGAAAGTGGAGCTCCGAGGCTACTATTCTATTAAATTTGTTATTTTAAGCTTTTAAGATTAATTTATTTATTTATTAAAATTTCAATATCGATTAATTTTAACTTGAACAAAATAAAATGACAAAAAGGTAGCAAGTTGGTTAATTTTGAAAACATAAGGTAGTAAATTGACAGAAATAATAGTTAGGGTAGCAAATTGGCTAATTATGAAAAGTTAAGGTTGCAAATTGAGTGAAAGATATGGTAACAATTTGACTAAAGGCGTCATACTTAAATATGAACTTGTAAGTTTTCATATGCGACGGTGAATTATTATGTTAACGACAATTTCTTCATCAGTTTCGAACAAGGTTATATATTAATACGTATGGTTTGATTGTAATAACAAAGTGTTCCATATATTGCAACACAAGTTCATCTTCAAGTTCCTAGTTACAGATAACACATCCAATACAAGTAATTGCCTTGATAGCTTGTTTCAGATGCTTAATTGGGACGTGGGAACAACTTCTTCAGAAAACAAGAGAGGCTTCGGTGGAATCGGCAAGGAATGAAGGGGTTCTACCAACAACTCTACCACTCTGCTCATTGATGGTCGATCGGATGGAAGGGTCTGAATGCACCCAAGACCTACAAGTATCATTTTTCTTGCTATTTTGCTCTCTTCCTCTGTTATTCCCCCGAATATACTATCATTCTTCTCTAGCTCTAGCTCTAGATCTTTATAAATGTAATAGGGGAACATTTCACTAGTATGCGTATGAGACACTTCTGAATCCAAATTCCTTCTTGCACCAACCATATCAAGAACAAGCATCCCATCCTCCAAAGTTCCGACTAAACACTTCTGGTGCAATGTATCCTGCAGTTCCTCTAGTCCCTAGAATCGATACAATAGTTTCCTTCGTCATGCATAGTTTTGCAAGGCCGAAATCAGATATCTTTGGGCAAAACCCTTCATCCAAAAGAATGTTCTGTGGCTTTATGTCGAAATGTAAAATTCTTGTGTTACAACCACGGTGCAAGTACTCTAGTCCTCGAGCAATGCCAACTGCAATTTCAGATAATGTTTTCCATTCCAAGCGGGAACTTTCATCAGAAGATCCTTGCTTCTTGTGTATGAACTTATCAAGCGATCCATTAGGCATGTACTCGTATATGAGAGCTCTGTTCTCCTTTTCGTAGCAGAACCCCACAAGAGTCACTATATTAACATGGGAAGTTCTGCCAATGCTTGCAACTTCATTGATAAATTCTTCTCCATTACCCTTCAATTCACTTAGCACTTTCACTGCCACCAGTAGTCCATCAGGTAGCTTTCCTTTGTACACTGTTCCATATCCACCATTACCAATCTGATCTTTGAATGAGTTTGTCATTTTCTTCAAATCTGAATACTTGTACTGCTTTGGATTCAGCGATCCACAGTTTCTTATGAATGCCTCGATATGAAACTCATCACTTTCATGTTTCTTGAAGAAGACCAAAATTCTTTTCCGCCATATCGATACAACTCTATTCCTTGATATGCATATACAGCAAACTATGAGTACGATGGTCCCAAGATGCCTGTAAAAGATGTATTTCATTCATTTGTGCAAGATTCAAGAATGGAAGAAAAAATTACAATAATTCACTAGTTATGTACAGGAACCTATGAATTATGTACGTACCTATGATCCACCTGAGTAATGATACTGAAATTGAACCTGCAAGTGTAACGCAAGTGGTTATAAGATCATAATGCACGAGTCTTAATTCTTTTTAATCAATAATTATAACAGTTGATCTGTAGTTCTGTACAAACCCCATATTCAAAACTGCATAAGCAAATTTGTAATATCGTCTAGGCATTATTAACGTTCCTCAATTGTTTGTTATCACTTATCACCAAAATCAAACACATTTGCCAAACAAATTAGATCCAACTACTAAAACTTTTAACTAAAGAAATTGATTGAGATTCAAATTTATAATTTCCTATGTTGTTTATAGGCGTCATTTGTTTGAGAATTCGAGGCTTAGAGAAAAGAACTTCAATCATCTCTCATCTTTGGTGAGCACACACAGATACAAGGATGTGAACAAGTTTCCAATGGTAATGGAAACAGTTGGGGAAATAGATAAACCCCATACCCCAAGGGACTCATTTCCCTCCCCTGGTCACTTTCCCACCATCACCAAAGATTGGAACGGAAGACTCGCAAGAAAGACATAGGAACTAAACGGGACCTGGGGATTTCAAGAACTGAGAAGACACATATGAACTCATCACTTAATTTTGAGCACTAAAAAAGGAACATATGAACTCATCACTTAGTTTAGGTCCATCCTTGCAGTAGCAGGTGAATTCAGCTGAAGATATGTCGTATCCGCACTGACCCCCGGAGCCTTGACATTGTTATCACAAGGTATTACTTACTTGTATCCCACTTCATCCCAAACCCCAAATCCAGCGCAGCTACTAGGTTTTCCTCGGACGTATTCAAAGACAAATCTAAACTTGCCGATTCAGAAGCATACGCGACAACTGATGTCTTGCATGTTCCAAAGGTACTACTAATGTTGGAGAGCCCAAAACTCGTGAGATTATCTTGTGTCACGTAGTAATTAATAGAAACGGCAGTAGAGTTTTTGGTGCAGTTGAATTGGCTGGTAAGCTGAGGTGGGAGAGGAATATTAAGTGGGGGGCATGCGTAGAAGAGCAAGAGTTGTTGAGTATCTGAAGCATAATCAAGAACACTGGATGATGAAATATCTATGGAGGTATTGCTAAGGTAAGATGGACAAACGTTGTTCCAGTAGTCAACTCTGGCAATATTTGTGAGGATTCTTTCACTCTGATTAATAGAGATGACTCGAAACTCTTGCTCCTGGATAGAGATTGATGGGGCGTCGCCGCTGCAGTTCAACTTGAACTCTGGAAAGCCACAGTAGTCAGGCCGGGTTGATCCCCAGAAAGGGTAAGCGATGCTCTCAAAGTTGGAGCATCGAAACGACTGGCTGCAGTTGAGGTACCGATCATCAAGAGCACACAGAGAGTTTGGAACATGACATAAGAATATGGTCAAGGTTACGAGGAGAAGGTAGTGATACATTGCTGGAGAGAGAGAGAGAGAGAGAGAGAGAGAGAGAGAGAGAGAGAGAGAGAGAGAGAGAGAGAGAGAGAGAGAGAGAGAGAGAGAGAGAGAGAGAGAGCGGGTGCAGAGGATAAACTTCAAAACTCAAAACTGATGATAAGAGAGAAAGAGACTCAAAGTCCACCCTTTGTTTTTCATTCAGTGGAATAATATTGTATGATTGGAGCCGAGTCAAACTGACTTAAAACTAAAAGCCATCTGGTAAAACGAAGTCTCAAAGTGAAACTTAACCCTGGAAATATGTTTCCTGAGATAAGATGACTACTATGAGGAAAACGAACATAAAAATTGTTTTTGAACTACTTGATTATGTAGTTTTCTTCATCGAAAGATTAACATTTGTTCAAATGTCTTTCTGCTTGCTTTGAAATGTTAGTTAATTTCATAAAGCTGCAACTACTTATACTTCTTTCTTCAACTTCCACAATATAATATCCAAGTCCGTGTGCATTCTTAAGATATCTGAAGGAACATTCTTTAACAAGCACTTTAAAGCTGAGACAACTTGTTCCTGAATACAAACACGAAGATTGAGTTATATCAATTTTAGCTGGTATATAGATATATATAAAGGATTAGAGATAACAAAAAGAAAAAGAAAGTTTAGCTGGTGTTGAACGTTCATATACCTTTAATCATAATAAGGATCATGTATGAATGTAGAAATAACAAAGAAACAAGCAATTCATAGTAAAAGTATAGGACAACTTTATAAAAAAGAGTAAAAGTATAAGACAGAGAAAGAAAAACCCAGAATTAACTTTATTGTTTTCATGGTCTTTTATTTTTTTTTTTTCAATAAATTATCGTGGCTCAGTAATATGAACAGAAAAGGTATATAGCTCACTATGGTACTTGAATTTTCATAGCTATAAGGGGTCTAATGGATAGTTGGATACACATGCTAGATGAAACCTTTAGTATATAATAATTTCAAACAAAACAACTTTATACTAGTTATACGCATGACATCCATTAAAACATTGTAAAATTTCCTTTATTTTATGGGGTGTAGAAACGAGTGATTGCAGTGTTTAAAATACTAAGAGAAAAAAGAAAAAACATGGAACCAACTGGAATAACATTGACCAGTGGCATATCACAAGAAGTCGAAGTCGTATTTTCAGACAACTGCAAATACAAGAACATATAAGGCTTAACAGTTAACACGACATCTTTTAAGAAGCAAATTTTTATTATACATACCATTATGGCATTGACAAGAAAGCACCCGAATTAGTCGTATTGTAATTGGAAAGTTATATAATCCTGAACAGATGAATTGGAAGTGAAGGTAGAGAACCTATATTTTTACTTGGTGTTGAGGGATCAAATCACGAAGAACGAAGCATAAATCGTCATGGTTTTAACATGTTCATACCCTCATTTTGCTTGGTTATTTTGTTAATATTCTCATTTATATGCCTAACACGATTTCGAATACTTCACACAACCAAGAGCTATGAGAACATAAGATTTTTCATGTCTCCTTGTAAGTATAAATGGAATGGAAAAAATCTAGCTGATCATTATCTCATTGATGCAGTACGTACTTGATATGTATTCTTAAACGATGCATGTATTATATACATTTGATTAATCGTCAATGTCATTCCTAAGAACTACATAGTTTGTCAGCTGAGAAAGACGTGGTTCAAAGATCATCCAAGACTGCACATAGAGGAAACTATCCAAAAATAAGAAAACATAGACAAATTAAGTATTGTACTGGATGTGTTTTAATTTAAAAAGTAATTTGGATAAGGAAGTGGGGATCTTTGACAGAAAATTGAGTAGGGAATGTAGTCCCATATAACAAAGATGAGAGACATAGCGACCGGCTTGAGGCATGTCTGAATAAACATGAGATAGTGCGACCAAATATGTCTTTAAACCACATGAAATTCATGAAACTAACCAATCAAAAAGTAATACCTTGACTGTTGGATTCTGGTGTTGATCAAGTGCGGCATCCAGTGCACAGACAATCCTCAAATGATAGAGAATCTGCATTGCCTGGACCAGATTTGTAGGCTGTTGCATAAAATTAAAAGCTGCCCAACAAACTCGAGGATGAGGATCTCTGAATGACTTCAAAATAATAGCAGTAACTTGGTCCAAACAATCTTTCTTCATTACCTGCAGTAACAAAATGTATTGAGACTTGAGAGATATGAAAGTTTAAGAATCAGATCCCAAGTTATCAGCAAAAAACTGTGAAACTAGAAATGGCTCGTGCTGTCAGGCGATAAGCTAGCTTTCTCATCAACCATTCTTAAACCCAACATTCTCAACCTGGATATGCAAATAGGATAACAAGTTAGAAGTTACAGCAGAAATCTATTTGGTGTATGTATTTTCCTTTGTTTTTTTTTTTACTGATACACACAGTGTCATTTAAATGAATCATATCAAAAGGAAACAAGTACTTTATCGGCAGGTAAACCAGGCGAAGAAACTAAAGTTTTGCTCAATCATAATGCCTAGAAAGTTGCAATAGAGTGGAATATATATCGGATTTATATTTCTGTGTATCGATATATCTATAGTCTAAATTTGGATGAAGCACCAGTACCATTTCATCTGAGCACTCCTCTGCGATCACTGCTAGCAAAGAAATCCCTGCATGATGCTTCTTCCAATCATCAGCCTCCATATGCTCTAAGAACAACTCAAAACATATAGGAAGTATTTGTATTTCACCCAAAGCAGTTAAAAGTTTTTTCAGGAACAAAATTCCAGCTTTGTATACATCCATCTTTCCATCATTCTCACCCAGCTCGCTTTCCGTGTTGTACCATGCATTGTCATCTTTTATAGAGAGAAGCAATTGCATTGCGGTTCTGAGCAGCCTAACCATTGTTTCATGAGGTAGCTCCCTCATCATAGGTGCCAAATCTGTGGCTTCTGCCATTGCGAGCAAGAACTTGTCAACAAAGAGTTTCGTTTCGTCCGTCACTTTCTTACACTCTAGCACATTAAGCATATCGAGCACTAGATGGTTAAGATATGGCTTCAAGATCTGTGGCTCATCCATGACCAACATTATCAACTCATTCACAGCCCCTCGTGCATATTCTTCTTTCAAGTGACTCAAAAAGTTAAAAAATCCCACCATCATTGCTCTCAAAAGGTCATTAAACCAGTTGCGCCCCTTTGAATTGGTGAACAAACCTATCAAACTAACCACAGCACCAAATGCAGTCACCTGAATGTCAGCATTGGGGGAACTCAATGCTTGTAATATCGCCGAGTGTAAAGGTTCAAGGCTAGGAACTAGAGCTTCACAAACAACACGACGGAACCCTTTCGGCAAATAAGCCAACACCCACAATGCAGATTGTTGTAACTTTTCATAATCCGATTGAATAGTGTTCAACAAAATCTCAATGAGCTCTGGCCATTCACTGCCAGCCTTGGAGATCTCAGAGCCCATTTCAGACACAATGCCGCAAATTAGTCTCAAAGTGGGCATTGAAACTTCCTCTTGAAGACAAACAAGGATGTGGGATTTGATGTAATTTTGAGCAATTAAAGAAAGCTTAGGCCAAAGGTCACAAACTTTAACGTAACGTAGCACAAGAGCAGACCTGGACCTATTGTCAGAGACAGGGCTACATCTAATAACAAAAAAAAGCTTAATGAAAAGCAAATGTGGAAAATGCTTTTTGCAGCAATGTAAAAAGGTATAAGCTTGAGACCTTTGGGGCTCTTGGGAGCCAAACAAGTGAGAAAAGAGTGTCTCCAGTGGTTCAACATCGTTGGAGCTCAGAATGCCGTAGGCTTTTGTTTGCAATTCCTCAGGAAACTCCGCCTCCATCATTCTGGGTCTTGACTAAGAATCAGAATCCTGGTCATGTATGTTACAGGATCAAGTGTGACTGTAACAGGATACCATCAATGATCAAAATGATGGTATCAGTTTATGAGAAAGACTGAAACTTTATAGGCTGTCGACGGCCTAATGAGGGATCCTAGTTTGTAGAACAAACCATCTAGCTTCCAAGGCAAGGTTTATATATATGAAAGAAAACCTTTGGGTTTCTCCATGGGATTGTGTAGTGCAATTAATGTAAGGTTTGTGGATTTTAGTCGTTTCAAATGGGTGAGTTAAGTATTTCTGTAACGTCAAATATGTGGGTTGGAATTGAGCCCTTCAATTCAGATTAGGAGAATAGGGAATTGGGTATGATTAAGTGTTTTTAAGGTTAATGAGGAGATGCTCTAACCAATGTTTGAGCATATATAGGCTATTATTGTTGGACTCCATTTTTTTTTTTGGATAAAGGTCACAGTAAATAGGTCGTACTGTCAAGTTTCATATGTAGTTAAACTTTGAGACCAACTCAAAAGCTAAGTCATTGGGTTTCGAAATAGAATGAGCAGGCATATTAGGAATCCATTCCTCTTCCCAAATTTTAACTGAAGATCCAGTACCTATTCTCCATTGTAAACCGCCTTGCAAGATTGATCTTGTATTCATGATACTTCTCGACGAAAATGAGGGTTGATCACTCATATCAGCAATAAGGAAAGATTTATATGGATAATACACAGCTTTAATTACCTGCGCCACCAAAGAATTCGGTCTTTGTAAAATGTGCCAACCTTGCTTAGCCAACATAGCAAGATTATGAGCATACAAAGACTTAAAACCCATACCACCAGACTTTTTAGGCGCACACATTCTCTCCCAAGAACGCCAATGAATTTTCCTCTTATCTTCAGTGCTACCCCAAAAAAATTGGCAGCACAATTGTTGCAAAGCATCACACAAGGATTTCGGGAGACTTTTTTTTTTTCTTTGATCTTTGAAGATAAGTTGTCTAGTGATAAACATCATTTAAGTCACTGTGTGATACAGTACGTGATAGCAAGATTACTGTGAGTCATTAAGGAAAAACCAACTCTGTCAAGCACATTCCTTGTTCAAATAGGAGCACAATTCCTTTTCCTTGTTCCAATAGGATCCAACGTTCACTAACTAGTCGTACACTTGTATGTAGCCTACTTGGTTATGATTTTAATGTTGACTGGGAAACAGATTTTAGTAACCTTATAAATAGGAGCGGGGAGCAAACCACTAGTCCCAATAATATATCTTCTCGTCTCTAGTAGTCCCCAAAATCCCAACAGAAGACATGGACGAAACTGCATTCAAGCAATTCGACATCGTTCCGTACCACTCAAAATGGTTTGGTTCTTTTAAAGAATGTTATGGTTCAACTATGTCGTTTATACCTATGTTCAGATTTTCAGTTTTTCTATGATGTTATTGAAATCATGATCTATATATTACTTGTATATTATTTATGGTGGTCAATTGTGGGTGCTTGAGGTTAGTAGTAATCCATATTAATAGATGAAACATTGTAAACTTGATTTGTGTTATGATCGAGTGTTTGCAATGTTGTAGTTTGTTTTTGAAAAATGTATAGATGGGCTCGGCCGTTTGGAATGAGACAAAAATGTATCAAGAAGGTGGACAAAAATAATCGTCCAAATACCCATCTTAACAAAAATAGATGGGAAAATGTGCCAAGTAATTTTCACAAAGAAACATGTAAACATTATACCAAAAAACAACTGAAAAATAAATGGGATGCACTTAAAGAGCAATGGAAATTATGGAAAGATTTGAAGGGGAAAGAGACTGGTCTTGGACGGGATCATAGGCTCCAAACCATTGATGCATCTAAGGAGTGGTGGAGTGGAGAAATTAAGGTATGTAAAACTATTTGTCCATTTTTGAAAACTGTTAATTTCATCTTTCATTCACTTAAACATGTTTTGATTATTTTTTTTTAACTCAATTGTGCAGGACAATAAGGAATATGCAAAGTTACGAAAAAAAAGTATTCACCCTGATTTTGAAGAGAAATTGGATAAAATGTTAAAATGGACTTCAGCCACAGGTATGTATGCTTATATACCAAGTGCATCACTACATTTGCCTGAAAGTCCAAAACAAGGGGACAATCAGCAAGACCTTGAAGAGTTTTCTAATTCTGATGATACATCACTCCTTACTAAAAGAAGAAAAGGAAATGCAGTTGGGAAAGGCAAAGGTGTTGTTACAAAACCTGGAAGGGTAGGAGGTGCTGCTCTTTTAACACAAAAATTAATTGACCGAATGTGTGAGGCTATTGAGAGTAGAAGTTCAGCAAGTTCTATGATCAATAAGAGTGTAGGAACAAGTGATGAGACTAGTATTAAAAAGTGATGAAGGTGGTCAGTTCTTTGCCTAGGGCCGAGCAGGGTACTAAGATGTTTTTTTTTTTTTGCGAGTCGGTTGTTTCTAAATAAAGAGAAGAGGGAGATGTTTTGTTGTATGGAAGGTCCTGACATGAAGTTGGAATATCTGAAATTTGAGATGGCTGAAAATTAAGTTTATGTTGTGTTTGAGTTTTGTTTTTGTGATTTTGTGGATGTTGTTCAAGTATTGTTAGTTTTAGTACTAATATTATGTTAGACAAGTTTATGTATCGGTTCACTTATATAATGTTCGACATGATTATGAATTTGTTATTTTATATTTTTAGTGTTTAATATTCACTTATATGAGCTTTACTTTGGTTTTTTTATTATTTTTTTATCAAGTATTACTTTTACTCTTTATTCATTGCTTACTTCACAACTAATACATCATATACAAATTGGAATTTATGTTTGCAAGTTTGATTGAATATATGAACAATGTCAAAGAAAGATGATGTTGAGGATGAGATATACATACGAATCGTACAATTTAATACTCTCCTCGTTCAACATTATTATGAGAGCTATGTTCATAAAAAGTTTTGCATGACATCGTCTCAAACATGTAATAGATGGGGTAATGGAAGTATTACAAGGTCATCCAAGTCGGTGTTATAATGAATTTAGAATGCACAAAGAAGTATTTTATCGTTTATGTAGTGACTTGGAGACCAAATTTAAGGTGTTGGGTTCAAATATAACAAGTCATATTAAAGTAGTGGCATTAATACTAAATATTCTAGGACATGGATGTGGGAATAGGTCGGCAGGAGAACGTTTCAACATTCTGGGGAAACCGTTAGTAGGTATTTTGGACAAGCATTAGATCTGTTGTGTTCATATGGTGAGAAAATGATCAGGCCGTTGGATCTAGAATTTAAAAGTGTTGCGCCGGAGATAATGAGGGATAAGAGATACATACTGCATTTTAAGGTACTTTAATTTTTTTTCTTTTTTATAATTGATCAATTAGTTAATATTAATTGTTTATATTAGTGACAAATATTTGTATTATTTTAACCAAGCACACTCTTCTCTTAGAGGCGTTATAGAACACACATTTAGAGCTTGGAAAAAGAAATGACATATTTTAAGAAACATGAAAGGTTTTTCATTTAAGAAGCAAGTGAAGATTGTTATTGCAACCATGACTCTTCATAATTATATACGGAGACATACGAATCATGATAGACATTTTGACATTGATGAAAATTCGGTTGGCATATCAAGTGGTGATGGGATGGAGATGGATGATGCACAAGAAGAAAATCATGGTCATGTTGCACAAGAAATGGAAGCAATAAGAAAAGCAATGAGAGCACGTGGTACCGCAAATTTTTAAATGTGTCAAGATATTTTTGTTGGTTACTTGATACATATGAACAAAGTATTTTGATATGTTGGTATCATGAATGTTTTGATGTGTTAAACAATCCTTTATTGCTACTTAATGCTACTTTAAGACATGGTTTGCAGGTTATTAATGTTATTATCGGCAATGTTTTGATGTGTTAAGATACTTTTTGTTGATACTTCATATCAAATTATTCAATATTTTCATATAATAATCATGATTAATAAAAATAGTTAGTAAATATTGATTTATATGGACAAAGTTAAACAAAGCATAAATAAATTATAGTATAAGAAGTTAGTTTTAGTTTTATGTCCAAAATGGTTATTCTGTAAATTGGAAGCACTTTTAGTTTTGAGTTTACCAAACACCTTCCACTGCTTTTAACACTAACAACACATATTAAAAGTCAGTTTACCAAACACTCAGACAGACTTTGTTTTTCAGTCACTTATTCTCAGGAATAAGTAAAAGCCAGTTTTTCTTATAAGCCCAGCTACACCAAACGCACCTTAAAATGGGTCGATTGCTTAGTCGGAACTCGTATGAGTATTCATGGTTGCGGATGAGACTTTTGGGTTTTGGGTATGAATATAGGTTTTCTGGGTATGGTTGGAGATGCCGTTATCGCATGATTGTTTCGATTTACATATATTTTCTCTCAAATTTTGGTTGTAGGGTCAATACCGGAGCAACACCATGGGTCCCCCTCTTCTATTCCACTGCATTCTTATGATTACCATTGTGCGTATCCTTATGAAGATACACCATATCAGAGATATTTTGGATTTAAGGGAATTAACTGGGATTCCCAGCCCTAACAAACATCTTCTCAACATTCCAAATGCTCTTCTGTGGGTGGTTTATGCTGTACTTTCTGGGGAGAATTTGTTTATCATTTTTTGTGAGATTGCCCATATTTTTATGGAGATCGGAGTTCTGCTTGCAATCATTAAGATCAATGTTAAGAACAAATTTGTAAGCCCTCGATTCTCTCTTCTCATTTCAGTGTAGTTATGTTTAATTATCTGATTTCAGTTTTTCTATTTTTTTAGTTTTCTAGTATTGCTTCTAGTATACTAGTGTCGACTTTGATTGTGCTTCTGATAGCAGCAGCCGGTTCATTTACCGATTTTGTGTCAAGAGTTGAGATTGTTGGGTTTGTGGCTTTTCTCACAAACATACTTCTTCACTGTTTACCGTTTAAACAGATTGTAAGTGTGAATGTTAGATTGATTGTGTATACCGATACCTCTATTGTTTGGATTCCAAACGAATTGAATTCTTTTGCAGATAATGATGTTTATGATAAGACAAGAAGTTCCAGCACTAGACAGGGATAAGACAAGAAGTTCCAGCACTAGACAGGATTTCACAGATGGATTCTGCTATCAGTTTGGCTTCCTACTTTCTATGGATCACTTATGGTATTCTTGAGCATGAATTTTATATTTCCATGGCAAACTCCGTTGGAGCTGTGATCGCACGTGTTGAGTTGCTTGTTAGTTACAAGCATAAGAAAGAGTATTCTTGAGCGTGATCCGAACTTTGGCTCATCTACTTTTTACTATGAGATTAGACTATCCTATGTTAGGCATGAGAAAGTGTAGAACTTTGACCCATCTACGTTTTACTGTGAAATATGACTATCCTATGTTGGTGAACTCACTAACAAGAGTCCCCGCGCGCAGCTGCTGTGTTTTTTTGTTTTCAACTTGGTTTTCAGATTCATTTCATTACTTGGATTCCTTACTCCTATTCAGAGCTCGTTGTATATTCAAAAGTTTCCATAATCAAAGTTCTAAACAACCAACGTAATAATCAGGCTTCTATATTTACATTTTTTAAGGAAATGGCCTACCAACCAACACATTGGTTTGTATATTGGTTGCAACAATAGTTAATCCTAACAAATACGTATTACATTTCTAATCTCAGTCAACAGTTTTACAACAGCTCTTCAGAACTTTCAAGTTCTCTACTGCTGAAGTTTTACAATAGCTTTTCAGAGCTTTCAAGTCCTCTGATATGAGGTTGACTGATTGTAACAAATACCAAATATATGGTTCAGATGAAACAATGTAATGCGAAATCTGAAACCATAAAATCATCTCTTCAAATAAGTTCCAATAAGAGAAAATAAATGATAGTGTAACAAATGCAAGACGAAATGACTGAAGTTGCAAATACATTACACACAATACAATGAAGTACAACATTTTTTTTTTGGTCAACAACATTTCAACAATGAGTTTATTGAAGACTATATCTCATGGAGCAGATATTTTAGTATTTTATAAAGCTTCACATAAGAACTCATATCTGCCTTTATCATTCATACAACCATATGTAAACAAATATGTTACTTAGTAATATTGATACATACAACAAGAGAGTAGTACCCACTTTGATGTTCCATTAAGTACAATAAACTAGTTCCAGTTTTCCCAAATGAAATTGCAACTTTTGTATTATTACCCCCAAAAATAACTTATGCTATACTGAAATCGCTTAACCTCTACAAACCCTGACACAATAGCACATGATGACATAAGACTAAAAAGAAAATGAATATATGCACTATTATCTTAATTCTTAAGTAAGATAAAAATCACAAAGAAACAAAGACAAAGATGTTTGAAATTTATTTATATTTTATGACCCATGTAACAACAGATTTAGGACTAATAACCATCATAAAGAATGCATAAGAAATACATAACAAATTTTTCACCAAATGGCTCCAGCCTTTACCTTTTCACTAATAACTTACATCTTCCTTACAACATAAAACGACAACTGAATAATGTAAGCCAACATGATAAAAACTCATGAATAGCAGGAATATATAGAGAAAGATTTGATTCACTGAGGTTTGGAAAACGATAGGATGTAAAAATGGAGTATATAAACATGCAACAACTTATATTGAAGTTAATAAAAAATAACAATCCACTGAACATTTAATAAAATTCATTATACATATCACAATGGTCAAAGTGTCTTTTAAAGCGATATGGAAAGATAAGCTTACAATAGGTTAGCTTATTACCCAAATTCAAGCAAAGCACATAAGCTTCTCCAATGTCGTCCTCCATCTACACTCCTCATATGCAAGTATCTCTTCAACCTGACCTGACCAACATATATACAGTATACTATTAGTCAATTTTAAGATGCTTATGATACCACAATATCTATGACTTAAATTCATGTAGCCTCACCCAGATGACAAATGTATAAGAAAGATATTTGTAAATAAGCTTGATAGCCAAAAGAGCAGTAATGGTGCATCCAAACTCTACTTAATGATCAAGGAAGCCTACGAAAATACTCATACTTTTCATGTCGGGATTCTCGAACCTTTTGTTCCAATATACAATCGTCCTCTAAAGGATCTTCTCGTTCCATTTTCAAGTCATCGACTGAAGGTAGACGAGTGTCCTCATCATGATCATCATCCAATAGAGATGGTTCAAAGAGCTTCAAATTCTCGGCATTAATTACCGAGTACATGTGCATGTATGGTGGTAGATCGAGCTGGAAGGCATTATCACCAATTTGTTTGATGATCTTGAACGGTCCATATCGTATAGGCTTGAGTTTCTTACCTTTTCTAGTTAATCGTTCTTTCCCTAAGTGTAACCATACTAAGTCCGAAAGTTCTTCAATACACCAAGATTCAAGCGAACCAATAGTCATTGACCAATCACAATCATTCATTTAATGCAATTAATTGCATGACACTAACATTGATGCTAACACCGTTAAATAATTGAGACAAAAAAAATCCAATCAACATGGTAAAAATAGGTAAAACTACAATAAATATTACATGGGCAATTAATTCCAATATCAACAGGAGAGGTTATCAATGCTTGACTTTTATTATTTTTTGTTTATTTGTTTTTATTTTTTTGGATATACAATTAAGTCTTTTTAGTGAGACTTTTTATTTCCTTTTTAGTTTCCGGAAACGCAAAGAGGGATTATTATTCTTTTTGTTCTTTTTTTTGTTATTCTGTTTAAAACGTAATACTATGGAGTTTACCTATTTACTCATTTGACTAATGTGGATCTCTTACCTATTTACCCAGTTTACCTATTTACCTATTTAGCCCAGGGTATTTCGAAATCCTGGCTCCGTCCCTGAGTCTATTTCATATGTTTTCAAACAACGGTCTTTAATGAAAAGTTCATCCGCATGATCAACCTTAACACCTTAATTGTAAAGACCACGGATCGTCGACGATTCATTTAAAATATTGTACCTATTACAAAACGCTTAACGTGTGGCAGTGTGGGTATTGCGCAATGTGTATGTTTTCATTTTCTTTTCTATTAGCATTGAATAAATTATTTGTGTGTCAACTAATGTGGTCTAATTTATTTATTTTTTCATGCAACCCGTATATTGATTGATATTTTTACAAATAATAACTTTCACTAAACAATAAATACTCAAATTTCTATCAAATTTATCCATTTTTAGATTTAATATATAGTACGGATTGTTGTTCTATCTACGCTAATGTCTAGATTTATTGTATATCAACGTGATCGACGTAAAAGAAGTTGGTTAAAATGGTATGTACAAACTTCAGCCACATTCATTCTCAATTTGAGCCAGATCAATGTGATCAACCAAACATATATTTATATCTCTTGGTTTTTATCTATTAAAATTTCCAAAGAGTAATTTAAATTAGAGGCAGGAGCTCCTAAGTTGTAAATTTCTTACAATAATAGTTGAAGCTTGGGCATTCAAGCATGTGGTCGCAAACTCTTTGAAAATCAAATTTTATTAAGTTTTAGAAGTTATTAATATCACTTCAGAAAAATAAGTTTTAGAAGGCCCCAATTTTATCTAGACGACTAGACTTAATACTCAAATAGACGGGGCATTCTTGCTTACAGTTTATATTGATATGCCTTTAATATATACAGAAGAAACAAATTAATATATCGGTAAAAAATCAACCATACGCTTTACAATACTATAGAACTACCCTATTCAAAAACAAAAAAAAATTATAGAACTACATAATTAAATAAAAAAAAAAAGGTAACTAAAATAGAAAGAGAAACAAACTTAATTGTATCAATAAATACAAAATAAAAAAGTAAATGTAACTAAAAAGAAATAAAAAAAGCTAGTCATCTCTCCCTTTCACTTCATGACTCTTATGACTCCAAAACCTCATGAAAGGTCAAGAGACGCCACCACCCACGACCAGGTCTCACCTGACTGACCGACCCGCACGACCGTTCCTCAAATCTAACCTGATCCAAAATCCTCTGACTCCATATCCAACCACGTCGCAGATCCGCCGCAATGCTTTAGCTGAATGAAGAAAAGCCCAGATTTAACCCACCTCATCAAACCATGGCAATTACAGCAAAAGGCAAGCTCATTCTCATCTCCTTTCTCTTCGTTTTCTCATCCTCTAAGCTTCTTTAGGTCAAATCCAATTCCGAACCCAGTTCTCCCATGTCGGAGATATAGCCACAAGCCAAGATAAATTTCGGCTCTTGAAACTCAAATTTGTTGGGTTTCTTTAGTTATTACTGATTAGAGTTTGCATTATGAACTCAGAGGTCGAGGGACTTGGCTTTTTGAACTTAGATGTAAGAGACCCAAAATTCCGACTATGTTTCGCGTTTGATGCCACCATTGAGAAAGTCCATTTGAGATAATGACTAGCTATGGAGGTTCACTTTCAGTCAAAGTGGGATTGGAAAATTTGATCCTCCATCCATAAGATGAACAAGATCGATAATTTCTAGGACATCAGCAAGTCGATCGATGATAGGTTGTAAACTTATGGGTGATGGTTAATTAGGTCAGGTCTGGTTGGGGTGAGATTGATAAATGGGAAGGAGAGAGCAATCAATTCCTTGGTTTTTACCGTGGCTCGTTTTTGTTGGGTGTGACTAACGTCGTTTATATCTGTTGGTCTGGTTGAAGTGCACCTTGGTGCACTGAATCCGCTCCGTACTAAGTCACCTTCTTTAAAGGTACACGATGCTTGTTATGACGATTTTTATATCGTTGCTGCGAGCGTTGCAGTTGTAGAACAAACCATCTAGCTTCTAAGGCAAGGTTTATATATATGAAAGAAAACCTTTGGGTTTCTCCATGGGATTGTGTAGTGCAATTAATGTAGGGTTTGTGAATTTTAGTCGTTTCAAATGGGTGAGTTAAGTATTTCTGTAACGTCAAATATGTGGGTTGGAATTGAGCCCTTCAATTCAGATTAGGAGAATAGGGAATTGGGTATGATTAAGTGTTTTTAAGGTTAATGAGGAGTTGCTCTAACCAATGTTTGAGTATATAGAGGCTATTATTGTTGGACTCCATTTTTTTTTTTTGGATAAAGGTCATAGTAAATAGGTCATATGTCAAGTTTCATATGTACTCATTGAAGTTAATCTCCACTCCATTGCAACACAAATTGATTATTGTTGAAGGAAAATATCTAATGTGTATCTTCATCAAAGTAACTGACGAATGTAAATTATAGAATTAGTGATCAAATGATGTAACCGCTCAATCAGTTATTAGTCATTTTGTACGTTGTTATTAGCATTGAATATCATTATTATGTGCGTGTAATTACCGTTGTAATCGACTTCTATATAAAAATGGTTGTTAATGAAATGAGCAGACCATTCTGATTCTATTTTTCCTGTAACACGTTATCAGCACTTTGTTTTAACCCGAGGAAAAAAAACCAACGAAAAACCCTAGAATTATTTTTCCGCCGTCGCTCACGTCGCTCCAACACCTTCTCCACGTCTCCCTGGCTAGCCTCGCCCAGATCGTCAACTCTTCCCACAAGCGCCACCCACAACCCCTGCCCGGAGAAATCCTAGCCTCGCTCCTCGCCGCTGCCGAGCACACACGCTACCCCGCCCCGATCCGCTCGACCCGAACCAGATCGGCTCTCGTCCAGCATTGCGCGCCGCCGTAGTCCATCTCCTCACGCCGACGTCTCCGAGCTCTGCCTCGTCCGGCACCGCCCAACCCGACGCAGCCGAACCAGCTTCGTCCATGCTCGACCCGGATATCGCTCCACATCCGGATTTGTCGACCCGATACAGAAAAAAGAAGAAAAGAGAGATTACCTCTTCTGGTAAATCAGGAAATCTACTGAAGGTAATTTTGAAATTGTCATGTGGTAAAAATTATTACTATTTACTGTATTAAATGGTAAAGAATGCAATCTAATTTACTATTACTTATTTACTGTTTATATGGTAAATAACAAATGTAAATTCCCAATTTAATATCTTATTTTTTATGATGAATTATATTAAGTATATGTGGTTAAATGTGACTAATCATATAAATCTTATTGTTTTTGCAAGTGATATACCCTATTGTTGTATGACGATCAACATGTCCATTGTGGTGGTTACCCGATCAACATGTTAATTGGGAGAGCAATCGCTTCAATAAAGTTTATTTGGTAAACTAACACGTATGATTTATATTAACGTTGTCGTTTTTGTTAATTTTTGTCATGATATTAAGCATTTTAGGTGACAAAAGTATTTTGCGAATATTATGACATGTTATCATGATATATGTCATGTCTATTTTATTTTATGATTGTATTATTAGCATATCATATAAATGTGTGTTACTATGATAAAGTAAATTCATGACATTGGAAAGAAATAACATGTTACCATGATGAAATACTTACACGACGCATCGAAAAATGTCACCGTTACGATTGTTGGTCGATCTTGATATCTAATGCTCATCCTTGGAAAATTGATTCAATGTAGATATCTATTAATGCGTGATCCAACTATTTGACGTATTACACACAGAAGAAATTGAGCGTAATAGTTGGGCTTCTGATGTGGAAATCACTTTTATGAAAGAAGACTATATTTCTCATCAACTTCTTGCCTGACACCAACAGCAAAGGATCGTCTGAAATGGTGAACGTCAATGTTTTCCAAGATAGTTATGAAGGTGTAATATCTCATTTGTAATTAGACTATTGGGTAGTCTTAAAGTTTATTTTGGTTAATGGTTTGATGAATTAGATTTTCTTGAGAAGATCTTTATTTGATTATCGTTGGCTTATTAATAAATTTGAATTTTTATTCTGAAGCACTGAATTTATTCGATCCATATGTAAATAATTACATGGTTCGAAATAGCACTATAAAGATGCAAAACAATGCATCCACCAAATAAAAAAAGAAAATTACTAGAATGATAAGCATATCATCCTACCTAAATCGAAATACTCCAATGTATATGATTATATCTTTCAAATTACATACACTCTCATATACATGTAAGGAATGTATCAAGGAGAAATCGAGTGCTTATGAGACTACTCACAAATTATAGTCATTGATGCTCTGTATGCATCAAGAGCTAATCAGACTTTGTTAATTTTTCATAGATATTTCTGTCAGTAGTTATCATATGAAAATCCATTTTACAACGTGAATATTGTGAATTTATCTATCCAGAAATGCAGACCATTAAAAAAAAAGTGTGGTTCTGGAGGACGTTTCGACAAACTGGTCACATGTCGATTAACTATTCATAAGAAATGATGCACTCTTAACATATATTATACGGGTTCATCACCCTAAATTATAAAATGTATAGTACCTGACAATGCTAAGAGTTAACATTAAAAGGACTTGATGACTATTGTATGTCTATAAGGATAAAAAGGACTTGATGACTATTGAATGTCTATAAGGATCAATGTATAGTATCTCGTACCCCAAATGCATACATAAAATGGCTTCACATATGCCACCATATCTGGGTACTGGTTATGCGCACCAGCCTACATATACATTCTTGGGGTTATGCAATATTATAGACAGCCTTACTTATTCGTTCTTATACCCATTACTAGCCAACCACTGTGTACCAGTTGGTAACTAGATATAAGCCTGAGATTTACAC
Source organism: Fragaria nilgerrensis (assembly GCA_010134655.1). NCBI lineage: Eukaryota > Viridiplantae > Streptophyta > Magnoliopsida > Rosales > Rosaceae > Fragaria > Fragaria nilgerrensis. The sequence continues at coordinate 386,993 of CM020980.1, forward strand.
ACATTTAGTTGCACAAAATATGTGCATATTGTGCCCCCACAACACATAAAAAAATGGGTACTTAGAAACAACTCAGTATTTATGTTGGATACGGATCTCCAACAATTATCCACACTCGGAACCCTTGGTAGGGGATCTCTTTCCGCTAAAAAATTGCGGAGTGTCACTTAGATGATTAGATGAGACAGTCTTCCCGTCGTTAAGGGAAGATAAGAAAAAAGATTTTCTAAGGGAACAACAGGAATTGTCGTGGTTGCCCCACTTTGTCTCATCTTGATCCCCACATTGAACGTAACAGTTTCGATGTCTGATACGTTTATAGATATCGTTGAAGTGACGAGATCGATCACACATGTGAGCTGCAAATGCCTGCAATCACACATGTGAGCTGCAAATGCCTGCAAGGATAAAAGTCCCCAATAAAGGGCACGTTGCCGCAAATAGAGGCGATGCAACTATACTTAGTGGAGGTGTGGTTGAGGCTGTGGCTCCCTAAGGGAATAGGGGGAGGCCACTTGGTTCAATCAATACTTGTCTAAAGGAATTGAGCGAGTAAGGCACAACCTCATCAATGTAAGGAATCTCTCCTATAAGATTATCTCTAAATTACAGTTATATCCATGAATCAATACTGGAGGACGCTCTGATGTTTAAAATGATTTCATAGACAAAATCTCAACATATTACGAGATTACATACACATTGATGATTCACACTGTTGCTCAAGGAATCATAGAGCACGAAGGTATCGAACCACGCTCTATTGAAAAATGTCAACAAAGAGTATATTGGCCTACATAAAAGTGTGATCTAGTAAGAGCTAGATTCTCTGACAAAGAGACAGGTATTTGGTTTGGTAATGCTAACCTTACCAAGTGTAAAGCCTGTAGGACATAAATAAGTCTTTGTCATAAAGCGTAATGAGAAGAATGAAGCCCTAAAGGACAATGCTCGTCTTGTGGCGCCAAGGTTTCTCGCAATGCTCTGGATTGACTACGAGAAGAAATAATCTCCCATAATGGAAATGCAGCTCATCGATGTGGTTATTACTTATCTCCATGGGAATCTTGATTGGGAGATATCCATAAAAGTGTCTGATGGCCTTAAACTATCAAACTCAAGTAACTCTAAACCATGGAGTGCGTTTGCAATTAGAATTGAAACGCTCACTGTATACAAGTGACTATTTGAGTGGAAAGAGATACAAAATGATGAACTATGCCCCTGCGTACTCATAGAGGAAAGAGTTTCGGATTTGTAATTATAGCTATCTATGTTGATAATAAGAACATAGTAGGTATTCTTGATGAAGTAAGAGAAACCGCGAGCTATATGAAATCTGAATTGAGATAAATAATCTTGGGGAACTCGGTTAATAACGAGTTTGTGGAATACTAATCCACCAGTCTGCATGTGTCGAAAAGATTCTCAGGCGATTTACATAGACAAAATGCAGACTGTTAGCACTCCCAATGATTAGTCGATGTTTGGATGTAAAGGAAAATCCATTTCGTCCAAAGGAAGATGACGAAGAAGGGTAGAGAAATGAAAACTCTTCTCTAAAGTGCAATATGCGCATTATTGTACTTAGCCCAATGAACACATCCGAGTATTACGTTCTCATTGAACTTGTTCAAGCGCCAACGCAGTGTCATTAGAAGGTATATAAAGAATGTATCTTGATACCTAAATGAACCATTAACTTGGGTTCATCCTATCCTTATAGAAAGACAAAAGGGAATGTAGATGTAACTACAACCCTCTACATCAAACCTCAAATGACGCTTTGGTTGGGGTTCACTAATGTTAGGTATCTATGGTCAATAGGTCGTTCCTAAACTGGTTATATAATCGTCATTGGGAACACGACGATACCTTGTGAGAAACATTAGTCTCTCCTCAAGATTCAAGTAAAGCAAGGTCTGAGGACAATATGACAAACTTGTTTCTCAAATCATAGCCTAAGGCTATATCTCAGAAGCATGTGAGAAACATAGGAATGCAAAGATGTTTCTAGCTCCCTTAACTGATGTAAGGATCAAGGGGAGTGTAGACTTCATGGGGAGTTTAGCACACATGCACTATCATATGTGCGTGTGTTCTTTTTCCCTTCGACCAAGATTTATTTTGTCCTACTGTGTTTTGTTACTTGGTAAGGTTTTTAATGAGGCAACACCCCATGCACCGTTTTAACTTTGATTGACACAAGGGGGAGTGTTGAAAGGAAATACCTAATGTGTATCTTCGTCAATTCGTCAAAGTAACTGTCGAATGTAAATTATAGAATTAGTGATTAAATGATGTAACCGCTCAATCAGTATTCAATTAGTCATTATGTACGTTGTTATTAGCTTTAAATATCATCATTATGTGCGTATAATTACCATTGTAATCGACCTCTATATAAAAAGAGCATAACATTCTGATTCTATTTTTCTTGTAACAATTATACAAAATTCACATGCCATTCTAGTAAACAAAATTCCACTACATAAACGTGCTTGTATAAATATTAGTGTAAGCCTTGGGTCTAGGGTTGAAAAAGTTTCAAAACCTGGCGCCTCCAATGGCGCGAAAAAAACAAAACCAAAAACAGAAACAGAAACAGAAGATAGATAGTTTGGTAGTGGAGAGCAGGAATGAGCTCCAAGAAAACTCCGGTTGGGTTTAGGGTTTTGGGGCAGCGCTCGCTTCCTTGTTCATTCTCTTGTCGCAATAAAATCCCGTAAGTATCGATAAACCCAAAAACCCAGATTTAATTCGATCCAAGATGTAATCTTTTTCGCATTTTGAATTAGTGCCAAGGTCGCAGAAGATGATGAGGGCTCGCTCGAGAGGCTCAACCACAATTCTGCAACATCCAAGACAGTAAAGGTACACAACCCATCTCCTGATCCCTCTTACGAGCTTTATTTCCTATATATTGCTTGGATGATGTGTTTTGAGTCAATGGCCAAAGGATTCTATGGAATTTGGAGTGTGCTGCTAAACATGTTTAATCTGAGGTAGAATTAATTGACTTCTTATTGGGAACTTGACAAGCTTATGTGGCCATATCCAGAATGGTGGTTTTTATTCTGTAAGCTTATTGGTTTCAAGAGAGGAAGATTCATGTGTAGGTCAGCTTTTAGTGTATGTAAAGTTATTAGCATACTGATCCAAATCTCATTGCGTCGTTGATAGAGTTTGTAATGCAAATTATGAATTTCTAGCAACTGTTATTCAGAAGGACTTGATTACTATTCCTTTAAAATCCAAGTCCTCCTCTATTGATGGAGGGTAGCAACCCCTAATTCCTGAGGTGATCATATCATATTCTGATGGGGTTAGGAATGTGTTAGTTAAAATGCCGGTATTTCTTGTAATGCAAGAGATCCTAGTTGTATGGTGGTTGATGGAATGACAAAAGAAATTTCTGCTCTTTTGCTGATGCTTGTGACGGATTCGCTAGGACCAAGTCAAAGGGTTTTCAGAGTGTAGTGGTGGAGACTGACTCAGAGATTTTGTTTGAAGTTGTTTCAAAAAGCTTGTGTCAGTAATCAGGAAATCTACCCTCTTATCTGGGATCCTGCTCATCAGGAACACTTTGCAGTTTAGATGGAATTGTGTGTAAAGAAAGCTAGCAATGTGATGGATTGGCGTGCTCTTTTGCAAGCTAAAATGAAGATGAAATGTGAAACTTGGGTTCAGCACCCTCCATTTCCATTGGTTTGTTTTTCAGAAATGAAATTCCTGTTCTTCATGATATTTGATAAGAATTGGGAGTGACTGCTTCTGTTAAAGATTCTGGGTTGTTTGCTTGTTTGATTGCTTTACTCGTGTGCTGTTTTTCTTTGGCTGGAGTGCCTCAGTTTCTGTGGTTTTGAATGAACCTTCCGTTGGCCAAAAAAAAAAGAACCTAAGTCATATATTAAACATTTACTGATGATGGAACTTAATTTTACTGATGATGGAACTTAACCAGATAATTAAACTTTTGGAACTTAATGTTAATTTTTCTGGAGGTATTAAGCAATTTGGTTGAGCATGATGAGTAAGAACAAAGACATTCTTCTATTTTAGACTTTGGACTTCAATGAAAGTATTTTAATTCTCAGGTGAAGTCGCAGCCATTTTCATCATTATTGGGTCTGAAAGTTCCAAATGGGTCCAGTGATGAGCAAATTGAGGCCAAGAAAGGAGGGGAAGCAGAGAAGATTTCTGTAGCATTGGCATTTGAAAACTTTAAGCATACCGACATAGGAAAAGGGCAGTCTATAGTTTCACAAAGTGCTGGTGAAGTAGAGTGTTCTGATCAAGATGACTTACAAGAATCAAGAAAAAGGAGAAACCCTTGTGAAGGTTTGCCATCCTATCTATTCTGAGAATAAAATAGACTTCTGTTGCTGATTCCTCTACTTGTTTTTGGGGAAAGAGGTATAACTGCAAACTGAATGTTTTCTTTTATTTTGCAATGACGTACAGAAAGATTATTATAACAACCCAATTCTAAAAAGTAAAATGACAGTTCTCAGGTTATGTTGCTGAAATTCAAGAATCACGATTCAGTTTCCTTTACAGTTTGCATGTTCTTTGTGTAGAATGAAGAATATTAAATATTATATTGGGCATGTCTTCTGTATTGTCAATATTTAAATTTAGTTGTTTAGCTTGACAAGGAAGATTTCCAGTTGTTTACGTCTTTAGTAGGTTTTTATGCCTTTGAGCACACTCTAACATGCAATATGGTTTACAATTGTGCTATGTGATTGTTTGTGCTACTGCTAATCAATTCTAAAACAAGTGAAATTCGGAACTGAAAGGAATGTCAATTTTGTTTGAGAAATGTAGTTATAGTGTGTCGAGTGCAGTCTTTCGATGAGGTTGAAGCAATATCTGATTATGTCGGTTAGATGCATGTCTGACTCTAGTTAAGATGTCTTAATAGGCTTGAGTAGAACTAAATTGTAGACAGGTCTAGTTTCTCCATGTTGGTATGACACTGAGAGTGCATGTAACATTATTGTGCCTTCCGTTATGCAGTGTCATAAGTTTATTCAGAAATTGCTAGGAAGTTGTAGGCTAATGAGAGAACTCATAGAAGTGTATTAGATTTGTTTCTGCTTATTATATGTGATATGTTTTAGCTGAAATTAGCACTTGGGTATTGTGAACAACAAATGGACTGCAGTGGAGAGTGCATGCAACATTATCATACTTTTGCTTATTCCAATGAATACACAGTATCGTACAATATTGCTAAAAATTTTTAGACTTATGAGAGGAGGTAGAATACCGTGTTAAAATCTAGTTTAAGAGAAACACGAAATATGGACAAATGAGTTAAAGACATCATCTTTTGGTTGTGGTTTTATATGTCTACTTGGTGTGTGCACCACAATATGTATCACGGTTGGTTGTTTGCTTTCTAGCACTTGATGTTGTAAGCTTCTTGTGTAAGCTCAACTCAAACAACCTATCTTTCTTTTACACTTTTATCATATTTTCTTTCTTGCTCAATCACTTGTGTTTTTGGTTTATAAGTCTGACCTACCTTACCCTCCTGCTATTTCAAATGACAACTATTTAGATGGGGATGACAAACACACTGTGAGAAAGTATTTTGCAGTTCTTGGAGGTGATCCAAAACACAAGCTGAAAAAGAGAAGGGCTGAGAGTCTCATAAGCCCAGTGAAACCAGGACATGTTTATGATCACTGTAAGTTTGCTCTTTCGTTGGTCATGACTGGTGTCGGCATTTTTTTTTTTTCATCACTATTTTCTTCCTTTTTGTGTCTTCTAAGTTTATAACTGTTTCTCATTTTACTGCTTTCTGGTAGCAGATGAAAATGGTTGTGGGTGGTGGGACTGTAATATGGAGGGTATTGACAATGAAGAAGTTGGTGTCAATGAGGTGTGGGAAGGAGTAGGCTCAACCACATTGGGAGGAATAGAGTGGCATTGAATCATTGATCTTTACCGCACAGATCTGTTTATTAAGAGCAAGAGATGTTGATATCAGTCTCTTAAATGTCATGTGTAGTTTATAAGTCACTTTAACAGGAAGAGTGTCTTTGGAAGGCTTATCTTGAATTCTTGATTCAGAATTTAGTTCAGTACGTAACTTTAAAGTGACAAGAGCTCTTTTGTTTTCGATGAATGTTACTCTGTGTTCTATTGAGTTGTCTTGTTTATGCACTCTGAGAGAACTAAATAGATAAGCAACAATGCTGAGAATTGGAAGTTTCAGTAATTAGAATCAGTTTTACCATTTACATGCTTCCTACACACAAGAAGAGCTTGCAGAAGTTGAGGGTGGATCCACAACATCAACCACAGGCGGTGGCTTTGCTCAGTCGCTCCTGTCGACTGGAATTGGACAAGTCCATTTTGGAGGACGATGGTGAAGCACGTCAAGTTAATATACGTACAACAACTAGGCTCCACCGCCATTTTCTTTTCTATTTGGAAACCCTGTCGACCTATCCCATTACAAAATACTACTCTATCCACTAATATATCAAACTCTGTCATTAATCGAATATTTTGGAAACTAATACCATGGGGATAGAATACTAGAATAATATCCATGTTTTGTATGAATGGAGCAGGCATCCCGTGCCGGTTAATCAAGCAAAGATTCCAATTCTTATGAAATACATATCAGATTTAGGTGTCTAGTGCATGTGACACAAATAATAAACAAGTACAATATACTTGGGTAGATCAAAATTATACATGTCATGTAATGCGATGGTTTTATAAAAGACGATTTATTTAATCTTTTAAAGATTTTATGTTAAAGTTTGAGATGACGAAATATGATAAATTCAAATATAATTAATAGTGATAACGAGATATGTATAATGCAGATATAGAAAGTCTTATTTGAAGAAGGTTGGGGGACAGAGAAGTGATGTATGGGAAATGTAGAAGGTTGAGTAGCAATCGTCTAGAAGAGTGGAACGCATATAGAATAGAATGGTTACTATACACAAGTGTGGAAATGGATTCATGGTGCAGTTAGGCCAATGGCATTGACTAAAACCTAGGCCAAGGTTTATTGACCATTTCTTTCTTACGCACACCTTCCATGACTACTACTCCAGTGCTGCTGCTTATGCACGCGCTCGCTACGTCGTACCGTACTCTTTAACCACTACCGGGCCCACTGTTGTTTTCTGTTTTTTACAGCCCACCGCCCATGACTACTCCTCCACTCCTTTATTCTTTTTTTTTCTTCCTCTGTAAGTTACATCTTCAGTAAAGTTTGGATATGGTAAGCGAAATTGGAAGCTTGGATATTTGCGATCATCTTTAGTAAAAGGTGGCAACCTGATTGACTGGGAACTTTAGTTAATCAAGGCCGATGTGGAATGAGATACAAGATTCCACAAATTAAGTAATTATGTACACTTTATGAGTATTGAGATGCATACTTTATGAGTTTTTATTTTTTTTTTGATACAAGACTAAAATATTACAATAAAAAGCCTCTTGGACAACCCGAGTTAACAATATCAAATAACATCGTTCAAGAAGCAGCGCTGGGTATCCATCTTGCCACACACGTCATTATATCAATGGTTTGCCTCTCTGTATACATGGTTAAAGCAAATTGAGGAGAATGAGGTAGCAATAGTCCGAATTTCTTGGACAATTTTCCGTAATTTTCAAGGAAGGGATGATTTCCCATTGATGGCATCAATCACAAGCTTCGAGTCGCCTTCCTTCTACTTGGATATTCATGTAGCCCCGATCTCTAGCTTTGACAAGACTATCTCTAAAAGCTGTGGCTTTAGTTGTCGCGATAATAGTATTTTCTTGAACGGATGCATCAAAATTAATCTTGAGAAAGTTGTTGTGAGGAGGTAACCATCTTATGGTGGAAGTATCTTATGAGATTGATATAATGAGATATTTTGTTTAGAGTTTTGATTTATGATGCTAACTCGTTAAAGTTAAAAACAGTAACTACGGTCTCTTGACTCGTTTAATTTTTGACCACGTCATTTTCTTTTTCAAGAAACCAAAAATGAGGAATAAAATCCATAATGAGAAGAGATATAGTGGCTCTAGTGTTCACTCTTTAGCTTTCTTTGACGTAAAAGCATGGAATACGTTGATTTTGTTGTGGGTAAGTAATCAAACAAAGGGAATGTTGAGGGTGGACATGGGTGAAACTTGAAACAATGCCCCGGTACCAGATTAAGGATTAGAGGACAAAACCTCTTCAATGCCCCGAGAACAAACTCGAATTTCCCGTTAGAAGCTACGGAAGCTTTTGACTTTTTACCCTTCCCTTCTTCCCTTCACGCGCTCTCTTCTCTTTCTCTAGAACTATTGAATATGAGAGAAAGCCAGCAATTTAATTGAGCTGCTGCAGACTCAGAGGGAGAGAGAGAGAGAGAGTTGCAGAGAAGCAGAGGAGAGACACGTACCCCCCAACTTTGAGGCCGCTGCCCTTCGCCACCGACTTGCAGCACTCACTCCCACCACCACCCATCAAATCCCATCAGAATCGATTCCCCAATCCACCGATTTCCGACGACTCAAATTTAACGTCTTTCGCCTCAAGCTTTCATCTTGCTTGGGTTTTGGTCTTAAGCTAAGCTCCCCTTTGCTTTTATTCGCTCTTTCTTTCTTGTTGCTTTCGAGGCCAAGGGAGCTCTCTCTCTCTCTCTCTCTCTCTCTCGTTTTTGATCATCAAGCAAGTGTGAAAGAGAGAGGTAGCTGAATTGATTGGATCAACGATCATCATGGTTAGTGGTAATCTGTTTCATAGTAGAAAGAATTCATGGCCTCCTCAGGAGTATATCCCCAGGAACACTTTGCAATTGGTACGCACGCTCCCTTCTTCTTCCTTGATGCTCTTCAACAATCTAATTCATACATAAAGATCAAAACTTTGAATCAAAAAATCAAAACTTTACTTCCTGGTATTGAATTTACCATGTCTGCAGGGGAGTTCACTTTACTAGGTAGATTAAATCATTCTCTTGACTGATCAAAACTGAGCATAGTTGACACTCATTCATTTACTGCAATGTATCTAAATGATCATATACTACAAGGATTTCTTTGGCTTCTGTTTCATGGTGTTGATTAGAATGTGGGAACATGTCGACTGTCTTTATAATGCATTGCATATATGTTTGTTTATGTTACCATTCTTTGGTTTTGGTGTGTTTGTCATATCTATTCATGCGAATTCCTTGTTCATTTCTCCAACTGACTCGTTTTTCTCTCTTTCTCTAGTTTGACTTTGATAGTGCTGCCCCACCAGAACAAGCCTGGAGGAGGAAGTTAAACAGCCATGCTAACATTCTTAAAGAGTTTAGTATTACATTTAGGGAAGCAATCAAAATGGTAAGTCATTTTTCTTACTTACATTTTGTCTCGTGGAGTCCATGACATCCTGGTGTTTGGAGTTTCTTCAGTTTTTACCTGGTATTGTTGGTACCCTGCATTGGTTTTCTCTCTCTGATTACTGGAAATTTGGAATTCTAGGTTAGGTTAGGTGTACGCTTGTGGTCATACGTCAGAGAAGAGGCTTCTCATGGAAGGGTAAGTTTTCTCGGCCTTCTAGATAGAGGTCATAATCTATACTATTTGTTTCTTCATTGGATTAATATGTCCGTACAAGACTGTTGAAACTTGGCTATAATTTTGTAACAATGCAGAAAGCACCTATTGATCCTTTCACACGAGGCATTTGCAAGCCATCTGCATCTCAAGGGGTTCCACTCGGAGGGATGGGGTATGTTCTAATCATTAGGTTATTAAATTCTTTGGATTTTATCTTTACTTAATTTAATAGGGGCCATCTGTTGATATGTATTGCAGAAGTGGCAGCATCTCAAGAGGTTTTAGAGGCGAGTTTAGGCAATGGCAAATCATTCCGGGTGTATGTGATGGTTCTCCTGTCATGGCCAATCAATTCTCTGTAAAGTTCTACTCTTTATCTGTCTACTTTTTACTTATTTGAGGTATATGTGTTACTCATCCATTGATATTAACCTGCGCTTATTGAATTATTACGTACATAATTAGTTGTTTCTGGTTTTTTCTTTTTCTGCAATGCAACTTCACACTGATAGTCTAATATGTAGAAAATGTTTTGTAGTTACTTGCTTTTGATTATATATTTAGTCATACCATGCAGATTATTAGTTGAGGTGCACAGCTAAGATATAGAAGCTTTTCCAAGTGAAAACCAAGTTTTTCCTTCTCTTTTTTGTGCCTGTAGTTTACCTTGTATGCTATTGATATCTAAATCATGTTATTAGAACTACAACATCACTCTATGTTCAGAAGGAGCTGATCTTTGCGACATATTTAGAAACGACTATACAAAAACTTTCTGCTTCAGAAATTTCAACTCATGTTTTCATTTAGTCAGTGATCTACTTGTTCATGGTTGTTGCTTAGTTTGTAATGTTCTCTTGGATTTTAGAAGAGATAGAAGTTTGGAGGGATGTGTTGCAAAATTAAAGTGCAATACTTTTAGCAATGGGGAGTGTGAACAATGCATCTGAGGAATTTATGTATTGTTATTTAGTTGTAATCTTTTAAAAAAAAATTATGGGATAACGATATTTATAAGCAAGTAATTGTCTCTTGAGAAGAAGTGAACAGCTTTTTTTTCCTCTTTGGATTTGAGTCGGTGACTTCATTCCAATCATGTTTGCTTATGCTGTAAAATTGCAGATCTTTATATCTAGAGATGGAGGGAGTAAAAGCTACGCATCAGTCTTGGCCCCAGGTCAACATGACGGAATAGGGTAAGGCGATAGTTCTTTTGGGAGTTCTAAATTTACCCATAGCTGTTGAAAATCCGTATTCTTGGTATCCTGATGTAGTATGCTTGCAGAAAAGCTGGTGATCAGGGTATATCATCATGGGGTTGGAATCTGGGTGGTCAGCATTCCACGTACCATGCTCTATTTCCAAGGGCATGGACTGTATATGATGGTATGGCTCTGTTTTTTGCTTTAATGTACTGCGCATGTATTCATTCCCTTTGAGCTTTTGTTAAATTCTGATGTTTTTTTATTTTAGGTGAACCTGATCCAGAATTAAAAATTTCTTGTCGGCAAATATCACCATTTATTCCTCATAATTATAGAGATAGTAGTCTTCCTACAGCAGTTTTTGTCTACACGGTACGTTCATAATACCTGATATCAATACAGTTATCTTTGTTAATTACGTCGACTAGATGTAAACCTAAGGATTAGGCCACAAGAATTTTGAAGGAGGAGTTCTATTACTTGGACACTTATGAAACTCTTGTTTCTTTTTTAGTTGGTGAACACTGGAAAAGAAAGAGCAAAAGTCAGCCTTCTATTTACATGGGCGGTAAGATTTTTATCCATGATTCATGAATTCTGTGTCCAATGAATACAGAGAATTTCAGAGTTCTGGAATGTTTGGTACTTACTGCTTTTCCTGGTGTAGAATTCAATTGGAGGAATCTCACATTTGTCGGGAGACCACGTCAATGAACCATTTATGTAAGTATCTACGGTGCTTGTTTTATGGTGATCATGGAACTATATAAGTTTTGTTCATAATTTAACTTGCCTTTTTTCTTTTATAGAGGCGAAGATGGAGTCTCTGGTGTACTTCTTCATCACAAGCAAGTCATAAAACCTTTTTACACTTATATGACGGTTGGTTTGCAGATTTCTATGGCATTCAGTGTTTAAATAGGTTAAAAGGATCACAAAGGTTTAAACAACATCCGTGTAATGGACCATGAAGGAAAAACAAGATGCTTCTGGTTCAACTTACCAACTTAAGATATCAAGAAAATTAGTTATCACGTCGAAATAGATTAGACCTCATTCTCTCTGTCTATTAGTTAAAAAAAAAGTTAAAACTTTTGAAACTCGAGGATGTTATAGATGGAAAAAAACTGTACTGTATCTACCCAGGACGCTTAAGGCTTGTTTGATACTTTGACCCTAAAAGTAAAATGTGGTTGCTCATGTTCATGCAATGGAAACTGAATGCTTTTGCACATCTAGCCAGTTTGCAATGATTGCTTACATTTAGCTTTTGGTGCAATAATCGCTTCCTCCATGTTTTTGTCCTGAAAACCTATTCTTTTTTCTCGCAAATTAGTCCACAAAGGAAGCATCCTGACAAACAAATTTCAGCATTTTCCTTTATACTTTCCCCAATAAGTCTCTGCTTGTTCATATTTGAAACATTATTAATCATTTTCCAATGTCTTGCCATGGTCAATAAGTTAAAGCTAGTATTTGGGGTCCCTGTAGCTCTGGTCAAATTGAGATGTATTGTTCTGAACCTTCTTTATGTATTTTGTTTGTTCTGTAAAATATACTTGACTTGTAGATTTTCTGTTACAATTGTCTTTTTGGTTTCTGCTGTAGAATGGAAATAACTGAACTGTAAAATCACCGGCTTGGTTTTTGCAAATTCTTCCGAAGATCAGAATCTTCAATTTGCCATCTGACTGAAGATTTTAACTGTTTCACGAACTATGTCTATTTCCAGGACTGCAAAAGGGAGTCCACCTGTTACTTTTGCAATAGCTGCATGTGAAACACAAAATGTAAGCGTTAGCGTGTTGCCATGTTTTGGTTTATCTGAAGAAAGTAGTGTTACGGCGAAAGAAATGTGGGACCAAATGGTGAAGGTACTAATCTCGGCATTCTTCTTTATTGGTGCTATGTACCTGAAGTATTTTTGGTTGCTTAATGCTATCTCTGCCTCATTTTGCTCTGGACATATAGTTGGATGCCTTATGTAGAACATTCCGTCTATACAATGATCTGGTTGAATAAATTTAGATATTAAAAGTAGTTCTACTCAGTTTGGATGCACAACTTCTCATTGTTGTAAACGAAGACTAGCTGTTATTAACTTGGTGCCTTTATCTCGCAAGGATGGACAATTTGATCGTGAGAATTTCAATTCTGGGCCATGCATGTCTTCCTCGCCTGGAGAGACACTCTGTGCTGCAGTGTCAGCTACTGCTTGGGTAGAACCCCATGGGAAGTGCACTGTCGCCTTTGGTCTATCCTGGTCATCCCCAAAAGTAAAGTTTTTGAAGGGAAGCTCATATCCAAGGTGAGTTTCTTCTAAATATCCCCCATCCACCCCCTCCTGCTTCTCACAGAGTTGGAGTAGTGTTTTTAACATAATTAATAATTTCAAAATGAGTATGCAGATAGTCACAAATTATTATGGGTTGCACCTTGTGCCTTAGTGCTTTCATCAACACATGAAGATTTTTATCTTAATGTCTATTGCCGACACTCAACAATGCATGTTTTGCATAACTGTGTGTTACTGATTATGAGCTCCTTTTCTTTTAACTTACAAAAAGAAATCTTTTTAGGGTGCTCCATTCCTTTGTATCAACAGTAGAAACCGGAAGACCAGAAGAGATAAAAGTTAACCAACATAGAAAACCAAAAGATCAAAAGAGATAAAAGTCAATCAACATAGATGCATCATGAAGGCATTCATTTGAGTATTAGTAGATGTTTAGTTATTAAAGGTTGCGAGTGTGTTGCAGGAGGTACACAAAATTCTATGGAACCTCTGAAAGGGCAGCTCAAGACTTGGTGCATGATGCACTAACAAGTATGTCTCTGGTTTTGGCGAGTTTGATTTTCTACTCCCACTTGTTTTAGCATGATTAGGTGTAAATCATTATGATTCAAGAATCTAACCTATTGAGGTGATGATATTATATCAAATTTAACAGATATTTGGGTGTTTGCTGTAAATGAACAGATTATAAGCGATGGGAAGAAGAGATTGAAATTTGGCAAAATCCTATCCTCCAGGATGAAAAATTACCAGAATGGTAACTATTTTTTAAAGCATAATAACGAGATTATTTTTATTTATAAGCATAATAAGTTATAGCAGACAGTAAAGTGATGGTGTCTAAGTGGGTGAATAAGTCCAAAGTCCAAACTATGTGGAATGTGTTGAGATTAATTTTATTTTGTACATGCATTGCATTATCTGTAAAAACAAAGTCCATGTGCACGCTGTAGGACATGCTTCGATGGAGATCATATCTCAAAAGTTGAAGTTAGATAGTCTTGCATCTCAATTCTTAAGAGTGATTTTGGTGCCAAATAATTGTGTTCAAGATGAACACAAATTTCAAATCGACATCCCAAAATTGTCTCCACTGAAGGAAATTATCAGGCTGTTTTGAGCTTGATTCAAACTGTAGATTAGAACGCATCTTATGTTTACACACGCAATGTGATATTATCTTACAAGGCTGGATCAGTTGAAATCAGAATGATCAAATATTGTAATTAGATCATTGCACAGCCAGAACCATCTCCATTACATATAGAAAGCGCAACAGAATGATTAATTAAAGCTTTTGAGGTTTTTTTGCAATGGTTATTTGTCACTGAAAGATTATGCTAACTTTCAGTGACAGCTGATAGCCTGGTCTTAATGTTGTGTGCATTACTTTCAGGTACAAGTTCACGTTGTTCAATGAGCTCTACTTTTTGGTTGCTGGTGGAACGGTCTGGATTGGTAGTAATTTATACCGACTTCCTTCTTCTGTCAGATTTTATTTTGGTTTTAAGAATCTTTGTGATGTCTAGTTGTGGATACTAATCGTAGTGGCTATTCCTCTGTCATGCACTTGTGTGATCCTCTTCCTTTTGGTTTCATCTTTCCACAAAACTAACTGGTTCCTATAATATACAATGATTTTCATGCAGATTCTCCCTCACTTGACAAAAAAATCAAGAAGAATCAGAGTCAATTAACAAATGGTGAGTATAACAAGGCCACTGAACATAAAGTGAACGGCGAAGTGGTCGAAGATACTGCAATGTTGGACCCACAAAAACATTATGAAGATGTGGGGAGGTTTCTTTATCTGGAAGGAGTTGAATACATCATGTGGAACACATATGACGTGCACTTCTATGCATCATTTGCCCTTCTTGATCTATTTCCCAAAATTGAACTCAATATACAAAGGGACTTTGCAAAAGCAGTCTTATCTGAAGATGGAAGAAGAGTAAAGTTTCTGGCTGAGGGGAATTGGGGAATTCGCAAGGTTAGAGGTGCTGTCCCCCATGATTTGGGAACACATGACCCTTGGAATGAAATGAATGCGTATAATATTCATGATACTAGTAAGTGGAAGGATCTAAACCCGAAGTTTGTACTTCAGGTCTATAGAGATTTTGCTGCGACAGGGGATATGTCATTTGGAGTTGATGTCTGGCCTGCTGTCCGTGCAGCAATGGAATACATGGAACAATTTGATAGGGACAATGATGGTCTCATTGAGAATGATGGTTTCCCTGACCAGACCTATGACGCCTGGACAGTTCATGGAGTAAGTGCTTACTGTGGCTGCTTGTGGCTTGCTGCACTTCAAGCTGCTGCAGCAATGGCCATTCAACTAGGTGATAAGGCCTTTGCTGAATGGTGCAAAACCAAATTTTTGAAGGCCAAACCAGCTTTTGAAGAAAAACTGTGGAATGGATCTTATTTTAATTATGATAGTGGATCTAGTAGTAACAGTAAATCTATACAAGCTGATCAACTGGCCGGACAGTGGTATACTGCATCTTCAGGTTTACCTTCACTTTTTGATGATGCTAAAGTCCAAAGTGCTTTGCAGAAAATCTATGATTTCAACGTCATGAAAGTTAAAGGAGGTAGGATGGGTGCTGTAAATGGAATGCACCCTAATGGTAGGGTGGATGAGTCTTGTATGCAATCTCGTGAAATATGGACGGGTGTCACTTATGGGGTGGCTGCAACAATGATCCTTGCTGGAAAGGAGAAAGAGGCATTCACCACTGCTGAAGGAATTTTTATTGCTGGCTGGTCTGAAGAGGGCTACGGGTAAGTAGAACTCACTTCCACTATTTTTGCAGAACTCTAATATTCTGTTAATCGTTCTTAACTTTATTGAAAAACATTCACATCTGTTAGTTTTCTGATATGATAATAATAGAAAATTGTGGATACTTGTGATAAGTCTCCATGTAAACAAATTTACCCACTAATGCGGAGGATAATTTTGTACTGTCAGTTTTCTTTAAAGCTTAAGATTTAGGGGAAGGGCCCAAGGATATATATATATATATCCAACTTGACAGAACTTGCAGTAATTTGCTCTTTGTGTGGTGAATGAAAATGTGTGCTAGGTCAATATCGAAGTACGCAGAAAGTTGATACAATTGTGAAGGATGATTTGCTCGTCTAATAACAACAGTAATCGTTATTAACTACAAATGCATGAATTTGCTGCTCACTGGTTCCATACAGAAGGTCCCTAGATGGATCAATACAATAAGCAAATAAATAACAGAACTCCTAGGGAGGACAGAGTGAGAGAGCTAGTCTAAGTGAATTATTAGACTCGAAATAATAGTGGGATAGCTATGCCATGCAATATAAGAAATCTAATGATGTGGGTGAGCAGTTGTGAATAGGCATGCCTCATGCATGTTGCATAACCCTAAACCCCAATATTATTTGTTTGACTGAATTTTGGATGCTTAAACAGTTGGATTTCTGAGCATTTCCTTATATCACCATTTTCATCCATCACTTAGTTTTCACAAATTATTTTTATCATATGGTGGACACTAAATGTTAAGTTGCTTTGATCTAACAACATTAATACTCCTATTATGTAATGCAGATACGGGTTCCAGACTCCCGAGGGGTGGACGATGGATGGGCACTTCCGATCCCTGATATATATGAGGCCACTGTCTATATGGAGCATGCAGTGGGCATTATCAATGCCAAAGGCAATTCTTGAGGCTCCCAAGGCCAATATAATGGACAGAATCCATATATCGTCTCTTAGTTCTCGATCCTCCCACAGCGAAACAGGTGTGAGAAAGATTGCAACCAAGGCAAAGTGCTTCAGTAATTCTGTGTTCAATTGTGCATGCTGATTGTAAACTTGTCACTTGACTATATTGTAAAGTGTTGTAAATCACTCCTTGGTTACTTGAACCCTCTTGCAGTGAAGTAATGATGCTGGGTGAGGTTTGGGTAGTCTTCTAGAAAGAGCCAAAATAGGTAATAAAAGATTGACTTGTAAGTGTTTGATTTACATAATGTGAATCTATCTTGCTTTGTCATTGGAACGTTTTTGTACAAAATATTCGGAAAATGTAGGAAATGATTGATTTGAGCTGCCATCTGAGTTCGAGGATCTGCAAATTGAACTTGTTGATAGCTGAGTAGCCACATCCGAGTATATTTTTAACTTGTGACTCATGTAACACAATTTCTTTTAAGAGTGCTAAAGCTTCACAGAATCACAGGCTTGTTTCAGTCAAATGTTGGGATATTATCTGGCATTTCGGAACGGAAACTTTTTCATTCTTGATTCCCATGTACAGGCATTTCCTGTTGAACAACGCTTTATCTGTGTTTGCATTTTGATGGGAGTTGATAGCTTTTAGCAGCTTGTCGTGTGTTCATCAAGGACCACGAGATGTCATCTTTTAACATTGCCTCTCAGCTTTAGACTCCATATTATGCAGTAGTAGTGATCATGGCACTCGACAGGGGTCGTTATCAATTTTAACGGTAGTTCTTTAGGTTGTAGATGATTGATATGTGACAATCTCATGCCACTGAGGCTCCGACCCGTATCCCATTTCCAAGAGAGATAGTCCAAGAAAGGAATTGCTCATACTGATCTTGACAATTCTTCTATTTCGTTTTTTTACCCATTTTAGCTAAGTAGAACTTTAACCATATGACAATTTGTAATCTAGTCGTCTGTATCTTGCTCATACTTGAATACAAATCTCTTTTTGCCGAAAGAGCTCTTGATATCTAATGTACATCACAAACACACTTCTGCTTCGGCTCCTAAAAGCCATAATGATTCACTTATTCTTGGGGAACTCCTCGTTTTACCATCTACATGCCGGATTTCTTCTTATAGTAACTTTTTTTTTTTAATGAGGGCTAGTGTGTGTGACTACCCGCGTTCTTAAATTTTTGACTCTATTTACTTATCTTGTTTTTATAAGAAATATGATTCAAACTAGCAAAAATGAGTGTTGTTTAACTGCGAAATGGGGGTTGTGGATTACACGAGTAAGTGAGTTCTTTTGGTTTATGTTGGCTAAAGAATTGGTTAGGACTTGAGAGTGCTCACTGACAATTGTTGTTGGTGCTCGAGAGTAATAAGCATCAGTGAACTATCATTCAAATGCATAGAATTTGTTGTTTGTTTTAATGACATAGAATTTAGAGATGCAAATTCCAATTTTAATAGCTCTTTTAGAGTATTTTTCATTTAAGAAAGGACCACATCAGCATCTGACTTTTGCAATATGTTAGGGCATGATCCATCCCACTAAAAACGTCCACGTTCAACGCCCTTACCTATTTATGAATTCAACATTGATTCGGATCATCGTGTCGTGTCTAATTTGTTGTCCCTTGATCCTCCTAGTTTGTTGTTTTGTTCCCCACCACTAAAATGAAATAGCAAAATAGCACAAGAAACCTTAAAATTTTGAGATCGGAATATGAAAACATATAAATAGGCGGATCCAACTAATTGTCATATTACGAGTCACATACTTTGGAGACTGAAACAAAACCAATAGCACAGCAGGAACAACAAACGAGAAACTGCAGCAGCTGCTTCACCACCGGTAAGCACCCATCAGTCTTTCACATCTCTTCTCCACCAACCTTTTTACTCTCTCTTTCTCCCAAACCCACCATTTTCCATTGTTGTTTCTTTAAACCCTCAACGACCCACCACTGTATCTTTGATTTGGTTCGATCCCACCTCGTCTTTTCTCTCATTAGCCCCGAAAGGTTTGAACTTTCTCGTTATGTTTACGTATCTATTGTAAAAATCTAAGCTTTTGATCATCTACATATGGTTACGGGAACTGGGAAGTAGATGTGTATTTGTATTGATAAGTAGCTGTGTATTCGGGTCTTTCCATTTCCAAAGTTTGATGCTTTTTTAATTTATCTACTGTTTTTTCTGTAAATATACGATTTTTGATGATGATATTGTGGTCTCGCTGTGGAACTCAGGTCGATTTAGTGGGTAAAAATGGCCAGAAAGATGCTAATTGATGGTGAGCTGAGCACACCAAATGAAGAGGAGGCCCACTATGACTTCGACTTGTTTGTTATTGGGGCTGGAAGTGGTGGTGTTCGTGCCGCCAGATTCTCGGCTAATATGGGAGCTAAGGTAGATAACTCAACAATCGTTGTGGTTAGCTTTCCTGGTTGATGCCTTCGTGTCAGATATAACTTGGATTCATTACATCTTGTAGGTTGCCATATGTGAGCTTCCATTTCATCCTATCAGTTCTGAAGTGATTGGAGGAGTTGGTGGAACGTAAGTTTGTTACAACTCCTTGATTCGATGCCCTTGTTGTTTGTCTGTCACATTTTTATCAGAAGTTGAAGTTGCTTATCATTTTATGTTTTGCACATTTTTGGTTTTCCAGATGTGTCATTCGTGGTTGTGTTCCCAAAAAGATTTTGGTGTATGGAGCATCTTTTGGCAGTGAAATTCAGGTGAGAATATGTGCTTAGCATGTAATTTTGTTGAAACTGTTAATTTCTTAGAATCCAGTATAGAGAGATGCATGGCAACATAGATAGACAGGATAAGTTCTTAACCTTAAAGATTTGAAAGGTTTCGAGTTTTTACATTCAATGCAGTAGAATTGATGCTATTTTAAAATCTTAAATTTGACTAATTTCTTTTATTACAAATGTTGGTGCTATTCGAGCTTAGTATTTAATTTTGTAGAGGTGCATTAATTAAATTTTGTAAACTCATCAACGATGACTTGTTTAAGGTTAATTACCAATTAAAGAAGTAAGCAGTTTACATCTTTTGTTTGAAGAAGTTTATTTGAGTTTTACAATGCTTCAGTGTCCTCTATAAGGTAAACTGATCAGTTAGTGGTGAAGTTCTAATCAATTTGGTGACTATAACACAAGGAATTGTTAAGTAGCATATGAGATTTTGTAATTCTAGGATTCATCGGTCAAATAATAGAAATCTAACCTTTCTCAAAGAGGATGCTATGTAGCTCGGTTTTGTGTTTGATAGCTTACTCTACTTGTCAAGATAAATAAGTCCCTCTTAATGCTTGATAGACTGCTATCATTCTTATTGATGCTTATTGAGTCAGAGCATCTGCGGGAAATTTCCCCCACCCCCTACTCTCTGGAGCGTCTAAATATATCCTTATTTTTGATGTTTGATGATATGAGGAATGTACTTTCCCTTGCCCCAAACTCATGCAAAGGACTGGTGATTATGAGGTGGAGTTCTTTTTAATTAGAAGTAATTTGACACTACAGCAAATTAGAAGATACACACAGTTTAGTTGATGCTCAAACTAATTTCTGTACTGCATATCAATCTACCAGCTGTTGCTTTTATTTTGAGGTGTATGTTCTTCTATTATTGAGAACAGTATTTATTTGTTGGTAAGAGAAATGGTCTGATTACGGTCCTTGTTTTGTTATTGTAGGATGCTAAGAATTATGGCTGGGAAGTGAATGACAAAGTTGATTTCAACTGGAAGAAGCTTTTGCAGAAAAAGGTTGGTTAGCGTACCATTTGTGTTGTAAAATCTACTCTACTTATTATCATGGATCTCCTAAGCACAGGTCTGTAATTGTGGGTTGCCTTTCGAACTTAATACAGAATCACTGAGTAGGAACTTCTTGTCGCTTGGTCTAGTTATTTTATGATCATGGAAGCTTTCAAAAGTTATAATAATTCTGAAAACATCCAGTTGCAGTTAATTTTTCTTTCTAACTACTCGTAGATAAAGAAACTACATAATAAGGACACCGTCAATTGTGCAACTTGGTGAACAAGAATTTATTGTATAATACATATCAGATTAGTCTCAAGTCAATGTATAAGCTAAATATCTTTCTTGTACGCATCTGGGATGGTATTTTTTTTTATTTGAGGTAATTTATCATTAGTTTTATTGATTTTTACTGATTGTTCATTTGTTCTTTTTGTTCAGGATAACTATTTGAAACTGAATTCTTTTTTTTTCTTTTCTGTATTTTATTTTAAAAACAGACAGATGAAATAGTTCGATTAAATGGCATATACAAGCGTTTATTGTCGAACGCTGGGGTTAAATTATTTGAAGGAGAGGGTAAGCTAGTTGGTCCCAATGAAGTTGAGGTGACACAGTTGGATGGCACTAAATTGAGCTATTCAGCAAAGCACATATTGATTGCAACTGGCGGTAGGGCTCAGCGACCTGGTATTCCTGGTGAGGTATGTATTCTGCACTTCGGATGTTGAATATTAAGTTAATACTCTGTGCAGCATATTTTTTGGTCTGAGTCTGAGAGTGGTTGATGACATTGTGCAATATGTTTGATCAAAGAAAACAATTACTGAATTTTTTTTTCTCGAGTATAAACAAGACTTTTTGCTAACAAGAAATAGGAAATGCACGGCAGTGTTTTGTAGACAAAAGGAAAACTAGAGATTGTACTTTTAATTTGAATGTTTCATATATCTTGTTCAGTTCACATATTGGTTTATACAAAAATCTTGAAACTTCTAGCATATACAATCCTTCCTCTTCCCAACACCAATCATTGACCGATTCTTGTCTCCTTCATTGTTCGTCAGAGTCATAATTTGTTTTATTGTTGGAAAGAACACAAAAACATTGAAAGCAACTGAGAACACTTGCTTCATCACAAATACATCCAAATCCAGTGAAATGACTACTACTGGTGTATGGTAGCTCATTTGGAAATCCAGTTAGGTGAATGTCTGAACTTGAGAAAATTAGATCATATCTGCATTCATTCAAATATGATGTCAACAGGTACTTTTATTGTTGGTTAGCAGATTTTGGCTTCTATCTAATTTTGTTTTACTGACTTTTCTAGGAACTGGGTATAACATCGGATGAAGCATTGAGTTTGGAGGAGTTGCCTAAACGCGCTGTAGTGCTTGGGGGAGGGTTTGTTTTAATCTTTTCTTCTCTGTTTGTTTGATTTTAGTCTCTTAGCATGCCTTTGATTTTGTTCCATCAATTTCTCTTCTTATTAGGTACATTGCGGTCGAGTTTGCCTCAATATGGCGTGGGATGGGCGCTTCTGTGGATCTTTTCTTCAGAAAGGAACTTCCATTGAGGTACATTTGTTTGGAATTGTTTTTGTTGTTTCCATTTGAATTTAGGCTCTTTGATATTTAAGCATTTGTTAGAGTTGATGTCATTTTTTGTTTGAGAAGCGAATACTTTTTCTTTGAGTAAATGCTTCCTGTTTATGTTTCAAATTATTGTGAAAGACACAACTTTCGTGATTAATTATATCCTGCAATCTTCTGTTACAGAGGTTTTGATGATGAAATGAGGGCAGTTGCTGCAAGGAGTCTTGAAGCTAGGGGAATTGATTTACACCCAAGAACAAATTTGACAGAGGTAATACAACTCATTGGAATACTTATAAATTTACTTCTATTGCTATCATTTCATGCTTGGACTGTTGGACTGTTGTTTGTCCTTGTACTAATGATTTTTTATTTTATTTTTTAATATTTAGTTGATTAAAACGGAGGATGGCATAAAAGTGATCACAGATCATGGTGAAGAGCTGATAGCGGATGTTGTACTGTTCGCCACTGGTAACTACCAATCTATTTAGTTGCAATTCAACTTGTTAACTTATAGATTTAGATCAAGGTCATAAGTGTTGGATGCAGTTTTAAGGTTAGCAATTCATTTTGTTTATTTAAATTAACATCTAGAGGGTAAACATGGGTGGCCACAGCTTGCACAAGCGTGGCACTTGGCCAATACAAATAAAACTGCAATAGAATGCTTGCACAAAAGACGCAGGGTCAGCACAAGCATGAAACATATATGTGTTTCAGGTGGGACTAAGGTGTATCTAGCATGAAATAGGCCATGTGAGACACAAGCATGATCATGAAACTTGTCCCTTACCCATTTTCGGCCTTTGAAACAAATCCTTCAAACCGCTTAGCATTTATTTATCATAACTTAAGCTCTTGTGTGTGTGTGCGCGTGTGTGCGTGTGCGCGCACAAGCATGATCATGAAACTTGTCCCTTACCCATTTCAATATTTACTGTGATTGCTGTTATAATATTCTATATTTACCATGTCCATTCTGTGAATGACAGGTCGGGTTCCCAATTCAAAGAGGTTGAACTTGGAAGCTGTGGGTGTGGAACTTGATCCAAAAGGAGCTGTGAAGGTGACGAACTACCTTTTCCATTTCGTGCTTATTGTCATATAACATTATGTCACATCTTTCTACTTTTGAATTTAGGGCTGTTTTCTAGTGCTTTGGCATTTGAAGTTATTGGAAATTTGATTCACTAATCTAGGTATCCAAGTGTCGTATGTCTCTTGTTAAGTTGTATTTCTACATCTGATTTGCGTATATTACTTGTGAATTTTCATTTTTGGCCAATAGCTGGGTCCTAAATCATAACTTTTCATTCACAGGTTCCATCTCAATCATTTTGATTACCTGTCATAGTGTAATGGGAATGGGTTTGACTGTTAGTAAACTTGTCTTGAATAATCCACTTGTAAAAAAACAAAAACAAAAACAAAAAATGATGTGATTTAGGGTGTCACATGCAAACCCCAATATGCCTCATTGTGTGATGGGAATGGGTTTGACTGTTAGTAAACTTGTCTTGAATAACCCACTTGTAAAAAAAAATAAAAAATGATGTGATTTAGGGTGTCACATACAAACCCCAATATGCCTCATTGTGTAATGGGAATGGGTTTGACTGTTAGTAAACTTGTCTTGAATAACCCACTTGTAAATAAAAAATAAAAAAAACGAAAAATGATGTGATTTAGGGTGTGGAAATCTCAACCTGCTGCCAATGGGTTGTCTTAAAAGTATGTATGTGGGATTGGGAAATCTCATTGGGGTGCTAGAAGGACTGGATGGGAGTGGTCAGAAATTAGAGGATAGGAAAATCAAATTTGTTGATAGTAATGCTAGCTCTGTCTTCTTGTTTTCCATTATACTCAACAACCATATAAGTCTTGGCTCTCTTTCTCTTTCAGGTGGATGAGTATTCCCGTACCAACGTTCCTAGTATATGGGCTGTTGGTGATGTTACAAACCGGGTTAACCTTACACCTGTTGCTCTAATGGAGGGAACATGTTTTGCAGTATGTATTTTCTTTGTAATGTTTGCATTAACATATGCTGTGTAATTGTTATGCCTTGAGAATTTGGTTTCTAACAAGGAGAGGGCTTTGCTGTTAATTCATTTACTTTATGTTCCCTACAGAAAACAGTTTTTGGTGGGGAACCTAGCAAACCGGATTACAGAGATATACCTTGTGCAGTTTTTTGGTAACACTTTCTCCTTTAAAAGAATTTTATTCTGTTTTTAAATAAAAACTCTTTTCTGTGGTGGAGCTGGTAGCAGCAAACACAGTTACTAGTATGCAAGTTCAGTAGAATATATAGTAATCGTTCCTGATGATATCCTTGCCAGAGATCTGCCTCATACTTTAAGCTTCCGCTAGAACTAGCATTATGAATTATGTTAAAGTACGTAATTAGCTTCTATCATAGGATTGTCTCTAATTATCCCTTTTAAATGCAATTGCAAGAGTCTAGAATTGCCGCCATGAATGTAATTAACATAGTTGTATAGAGGACTTCTTAGGCTTCATTATGGTTTCTCTGGTATGGAATGCCCTACATCTCAATATTAGTAGTCATTCTCTTATCCAAAGGCAGACATGATTTGAAGTATTTTGATTTTATATGTATTTAAGTTGGGGGGTTATGTATTTATTTAAAACATGGATACCTATGAATCTGAATATGGCTGCTCAATAGTTCAGAACTTCCTTGTAGAAGTTCTGTTGAGTGATCTGGGATGACTTTTGCCTTCTCATCTTCTGGGGATCCCACTTACCATTGTTTTTACTTAGGAGGGTATATATTTTAGTAGTAGTAGAACATAAAAAGTTGGATTGTATTTTGAATGAATCATTTTGTTATTTCATAGAAGTACTCTATCATGTAGGAGAATTTGATTCATGAAGTTAAGCTTTTTCTTGAGAGTTGGAAACATCATAGTATCATATAGTTTGCTTCTTCTTTATTTATTTAGTTTATAATCGGCTATGTTGACACCAGTAAATTATGGAAACACCAATGAATAATGGTCTGTGGATCTTTTTCTTTGATCATGTTAAACATCTCTTATCCATTGAATGCACTTGGGCGAGCAGTTGGATACTTTGGTTTGTGATAATGTGAAAGCGAACTCTTCTCAAATTAATTTGTGTTTGCTTATTTGCAGCATACCACCTCTATCTGTGGTGGGGCTTAGTGAAGAACAGGCAGTGGAGCAAGCCAATGGGGATCTATTAGTTTTCACATCAAGCTTCAATCCAATGAAGAACACTGTATCCGGGTATGTACAACATTATGAAGCCCCACTCTATGCACTTGGTGTAGCAAAGATATGCTATATTTGGCCTTGATGCCCTACACAAAAGCTGACTGAAGAATAATTTGCTACTTTTCATTTGCACTTTGTGGCTTTATGATTAAGTTTGAATTTAGACCCTTGTCATGCTTGTGCTTGCAATTACTACGAGTATCATTAGACATCAATTATCCATTTCATACATTGTAGTTTATATTCAATTTATTAGCAATATTGAACCTCTAATATAAATGATTGTTAATTCAGAATCTATTATGTGCAAGAGATGTAACCGTTTCCCTTGTGTTTAAGCAGTGACTTGAATATATCTTTTGCAGACGGCAAGAGAAGTCAGTTATGAAGCTTGTTGTTGATGCTGAGACGGATAAAGTTCTAGGAGCGTCAATGTGCGGGCCAGATTCTCCTGAGATCATGCAGGTATATCCTATAAGACATTTCATTCTATTGGTGCAATGCAATTATGCTCTCCGTACTGGAATTGACACGAGTAATCTTAGTCTGATTTAGTTTTGTGTTGCTAGAAAATGGGGTGTGAGGGTTTCAAATATTGTAGAGTTCCCTTTACTATTATTCCAGTCTTATATTTTGCAATAGAGTTCCCAAGGTCTTAGAATCAAATGGATTCTAGCTTACCGGTTCCTACTAGGTGAAGCTTAATTCATAATGGTTGATGTTTTGTAATTTGAGCTTCTACTGTTTCTGCGTGCTGTACAAGTGTACATAGAGTATAAACTGTAATACTCTCTTTTCCTTCTAATCTGACCATCTTTTTGTATAGAAATCATATTCTATTGGGCATCTTACCACATGTTTCTTACACAGGGGATTGCTATTGCACTGAAATGTGGAGCAACTAAAGCGCAATTTGACAGTACAGTAAGTTTTACCTCCTCTTGGGTTATGTTTCATTTCCTGAGTTATACTTCCAAATCACTCACTTCATGATCATGTGGTTTTGGTGAGGGCTGTGCAGTAGCGAATACTCTCTTCTCCACTTCAGTGGCTTTTTAAAGAAATAAGGTTGCTTAATTGCGTAATACTAGGATTACTGCCTGATACTTTCACAAAGCCGAAATAAATTGTTGAGATATAAATCCCACATCGGGAAAAATGTGACCTTGCCTGTGGTTTATAAGGGTTTGGGCCACTCCACCTCAATTGGTTTTGGATGTGAACCCCGGACTCCTTTATCATAAATGCATGAATTCAACTAAAAACACAACTGGAAAAGAGTGGGGAATATGTGTTATCTGAATTCCTGATTTGGTGCAAGGTTACTTTTGAGAATAGGGGAAAGAAGGGGACAGATGGTAACCATCCTTTCTCTTCGGTTGTGGATATTTGAAGAAGAGTACATGTTGACCTTGCGATGAGCGTTCATTACCTTATAATTTGTACCGTATGTCTTCACTTGTACTAAGAAGGATTGTAATTCTTTGTGCAGGTCGGAATACACCCTTCTGCAGCGGAGGAATTTGTGACCATGCGTTCAGTGACTAGGCGTGTTTCTGCAAGTGGCAAACCAAAAACAAATCTATAAGGTGGCAAACATTAGGAAGAAAGAGTAGTATACAAGATGCGGAGGAGACCGAGTCCTGTACTCTCCCAAGCTTAGGTAGTCCTTTCAAATTGCCTATAGGAATGTAGACATTTGGAAATTGAAAATGGTTGGATTTTGTGCCAATAAAAGTTTGACATTACTGAACAATGCAAAGCTATGTTCATTAATTCATGAAGATGCAGCGTTTTTCCATTTGTCTGGCTCGATATGATGCAAATTCATGTAGACCACATTTGATTACATGACATGATATCTAAATTAGTTTTGTGATTTATATTCTATGCTACTGCAATTGTATAAAATAAAGCCTTTTACTCTTGACGACAACTTTATTCTTAAAGGGGCCTAGGACATATTGTGTTCAAGGTTTGTCTTTATGGTTCATCAGCGAAAGATGAGAGAAACGCTCTCAATTGAATAACTGCATCTGCACTCACTGAGAAACAATGCGCTCGGCTAAATAGCCATAGCCGCAAGGGCTTAACCTCTCCCAAACTCTTGTATCTCATCTGTATCCGTACTACTCTACACTCTACAGTAGAGTTGAACTTGGGTGATTCATGCAAATCATCATTAATCAAGGATTCAAGGGACATGCGTATCTTATACATGCAATGATTGCAGTATGTAGAGTTGAACTTGGTTTCAGACATGGGGCAACCAAGGTCATCATTCTATTTTGGTTTGCACAACCAGAAAATTGTTTGTATCAAAAATTGTGTACAAAAAAATCTCAAAAAAATCTGAAAATATCCTCTAATGTCGAGGGAATTGCACGTATAGAGATTCAGAAAATAATTGATTTGATTCGGGCGATTCATGCAATCATCCTTAATCAAGGATTCAAGGGACAATGCTAGATATATATGCAAATCATGCATATATCTACTACTCCACCTCCCAGAGGTTTCCTAAGACAACTATTTTGCTTACAAAGCGAGGCAGCTTATCATAAGAGCAATTAGTTTAATTTTTTCCTTTTATTTCTGGTGTCAATATATCATAAGAGGCAATTAATTTAATTTTTTCCTATGATTTTTGTTTTTCCTTAAATTTGCCGTTTTCATTTATTTATTTTAATTTCACGATATTTAAATCATTTTAAGATTTAGGGCCCCAACTCGTTTGCTTCTTCTTTTTCTTCTGCTGTAAATCTCTCAGATTCTCTAGGAGAGATCGAAAAGAAAAAGAGAGACCCTAGCTATCACAGCAAGAGACAAATCAAAAGAGATGTTTCAGCGGGGATTTGCAGCAGCAGCAGCTGCAAGGTTAAGAGGAGGAATTGGATTAGGTGCTTTAAGGGTTGATCATACGAAGAAGGCAATGCAAATTAGCAACGGTGGTCATCATGGATTCTTTATCATGAGATCAAGAAGGTATGCTTCCCTCTCCTCCAAGTCCCTACACTTGTGTTTCTGTGAGGCTGTCAGATCAGAACAACACCGCACACGTGATGTTGTTCGCTCCATCAAATTGAGCGATTTGTTATCACCAACAACCACAACAACAACTAGGTCTGAGCAAGAAGCATATCATGATTCTGAAAACCGTCATAGCGACCCCTTCCCGTGGGGTTGCGGTCGCTTCGGGTCCCAAATTGTCTTCGCCGGCGGCTCCCTCAACAACATTTACACTGGTGTTAGAGGAGAAATTGTTGCCTTTGATCCTAATTCTTTCACATTCACGGCCCCGAAATTCACACCACCACGTAAACATCATTATCGATTCCCAACTGCGTTGTTTGAGGTGCAAGGAAAGCTCTACTGTCTTGACACTAGAAACCAGCAATATCACAGTACTGCTCCCGATTTCCAGATGATGGGTCACTATCACCACTACACCGATGCTCCTCCTGCTTTTGCAGTACTTGAACCCGAAGGTGATGCAGAGTTTCAGGTCAAATGGCTGCCTCTAGAGCCGCCTCCTCTGGCTATACTCTACGACAATAAATCCGAAAAGCTCAAGGAGTTAATGTATTGTGCTGCCGAGTCCAAAATCTTAGTCTGGAATCCAAACACGGCCGGGGTTCACTACTTTGACGTGAGCCGACCCGAAAAGGGATGGACAGAGTTGCACTCTCCTCTAGCAACCAGCCTTCCCTTTGTTAAGGGTTGTTGGGGTGACACTGCCTATCATCACAGTGTTGGAGGAGGAACCCTAATATTTACCTTCGACTGTACACCTAAACTTAGTAATTGTTCTATATTTTACGGGGCTCAGAGTGTACAAGTTTTACTCATGTCCAGTAATTTAGATTCTTTGCAAGCCATGAAACCCCTCCTCCTGCAGCTATCGGAAATCCCTCCCGAATTTCACAATAAAGATAGGTTTCTGAAACCAGATGGTCCAACTGAGTCTTGTCTTGTGCATCTAGGAGATGATAAGGTATGTCTTATTCTTCACAAATATTTCTACTCAGACTACGGCGACTTTGATTGGAGCGACTTTGATGATTCAAGCGAAGATGATTCGGAACAATTTGATCCCCATAGTGGCAGAAACAAGGGAATTCTTCATCTCATGACGTTTGAGTATCAAGTTACTCCCGACTTGGACATGGAGTACCGACTTCTCACCACTCACAACTATGAATACTACACCAAAATGCCTGACAATGAATACGCAACATGTACCTATGTAGCCAGTCTGACTAAAGCCTTTGTCATCTAACCAGATCGAGCAACCTGTATTTTTCGTTTTTTTTCACTTTTGATTGATACCATTCGCTTGAATTAATTTCGTCAGGACTGAAATCGTTCTCTATATCTTTGTTTATTTGCGTTTAAAAAAAACATTTACATTCACATTAATGTTGTAAATAGTTATTATTTAGTGGGCATTCTTGTAATTAACCGACTAGAGTTATTCATGTAATTTACATAATGATTACATCTCTATATAAGAGATGGTTCCCTACTCAATAAGATAGAGATATTCTCTCATTCTCTTGGTTGTTTCTCTCCTTTCTCAATCTATTTATTTTCGTTTTACAACACGTTATCAGCACGAATAGTTCTAATATTATCTTGTTTTCTATTGCATTTGTAGCTCTAAAAGCAAAGGATGATCTTTCAATTTGATTCATCGAATTCGCTCTACATTGTCATGGAAAGCTCTGAAATCGATGATCAACAATATGAGGATCATTATCTAACCAAGTTATTGGATTGGCTGAGTAGCTCCACAAATGACATTCTCCGTTCTACATATAAAAGATGGAGATTATCCATTCTGCAATGAGTAACGTTTTCTTATCTTAATTCCAATTCATATTTGCTAGCCTTGATTATATGATGAACAAATCACCATGAAGCATGAACCCATTGTTTTTGGTTGCATTTTGAAATCTTTATACGATGCATGAAGACCTAAATTTATATTCTTAATTTATTCAGATGATAAATACGTATGTGGTATATAAATTTGTTCATGTTTTGTGATTGAAAT
The DNA here is from genome assembly GCA_010134655.1 of Fragaria nilgerrensis. NCBI lineage: Eukaryota > Viridiplantae > Streptophyta > Magnoliopsida > Rosales > Rosaceae > Fragaria > Fragaria nilgerrensis. The sequence continues at coordinate 417,498 of CM020980.1, forward strand.
AGAAGACATAAAAATCTTCAGGGAGGCCAGTAGCCACCGAAATAAGCCCAATCACATGCCTAGTAGTGCATACTTCAGATTCGGTATCTCGTTTTCCTGACATTCGAACACATGCAAGAGCGTGATTGCATTCTGGAAATAATGCATATAACCGCTAATGTAGGAACATTAATTTGGTCATTTATACCAACGGTTACATATATGGAATATTTATGCCTGAAGCATTTAGTGATACAAATGAATTAATATTGCTCTTAATGGGTTTCAGTAAAATGCGTACATGAATGCGTAGCACTGATTATGTAACGTCATTTGTATAACGTCGCGTAGCACTGATTATGTTATTTATGTGTAAATTCGAGTACATGAATGCGTTCCAGAAGTAACGCACGCAACCATTAATTTGGTCGTTTATACTAGACGTTACATCTACGCAATAATCGCCAAAATTATGTCCATCATAATCAATTATGCTAGAAGCGTAATGGGCGGAATTATTACTCAAATTAATATATAAGCGTTATAGTATTAATCGTTGGTTCGAATATTCTTACTTAGAAACGTTATGAATTTAATATTCGGTTACGTCAATTTGAATAATTGCCATTATAATTCATTATGCTAGAAGCATGAATTTTGGGTTTAATTACGTAATTATTATATAAACGTTATGCCAGTAGCATTTACCTCATTTATTACTAATATAGTAATACATAATGTTATAAGCATTAATGAGATTTAAACCTATAACCGCTACATAAATGATATTTACTATTGACTTTATGTCGGATCCTAATTTAATGTCAATTACGAATTAGAATCATATTCATTTCAATTTGACGTTTATGAGGGTATAATGCCAGAAGCAATTACACATTTATAACCCCATAAATTGTGCTTGAAGCATTAGGGTTTAATTACGCGATTATTACATAAATGTTATGCCAGAAACATTTATCCAATTTAATACTTATGTGTAATGCTAGAAGCATTAATGAGATATAAGATTTGAACTCATTGCCTTTGGTACTTAACCGCAGCATAAATGATATTTATTTAGTAATTTATGTCATATATTAACTGTCGGTTACCAAATTCAAATCGCGTCAGTTTTATTCAATTAGTCCTCAATTATGTTATCATTTATATCGATAATTATTATGAGTATGTAATGACACATTAATGCCAGAAGCAATTGGTGATGCAAATGAGTTAGTTTTGCAAGTAACCGCTACGTTATTGACATTTATTGGATTAGTAAATACCAATTGTATTGCATATACATTATGTCAATGAGATTTAAATTGTTTCCGTTATAATTTAATTTATTTCGGTTTCATATAATTTCTTTCACATTAAGTTTGTCTGTTACGATTTAATAACATATATTGCATTGGTTTATGTTATATTGGTGAATATTAATGATGTTAAGTCAGAACCTTAAATCAAGTCTGTATATGCACGAAATTGAGCCAGAAGCTTGATGCAAGCTACAAGGCTAGCTCATAAGCTCGTCATGTGTCGCCATGAGACTATACAATGATTATAATTCTTCTCAAATTAGGTCATCCAGCTGGATGCGATGTCTAGGCAAGTTCTTTTGAGGCTGTGTACTTAAGTGAGCCTCGCTCCACCACCTCATCATTGCTTACCTGGTCGTATACAATTAGAGTTACCGAAAGGGTTGATTAATAACATTGCATTTCTTGGCAGACCATTCTGAGCCCAGTAGGCCCACTCTCCCTCTACGGGACCTAAGAGCCCGGCCAGCATACCTCTCAGATTGTGCCCCGTAGACTTGTAAAGTATGTAGAGGCTAGGTTTATTTATTTCATTTTAATTACAGTCAATTCCTTTGGTCCAGCAGAATCAAACAAAAGGAAAATAATCTAATGACACTGGTTTTTCGTACCTAGTCATTATGTATGTCTATAAGACTCTCCAAATATTTTCTCATAATGGCTGTTGTTAATATATTCACCATATTTAATGTGTAGTTAATTGCCAAAAGCATTTACACATAGTTACGTGACATATTCACTATGCTAAATTAGTAGCATGAAATTAATATCATCAATTGCTACATGATTATAATTTGAAAATATATGTACCTAATGAATCGGTAGTTCAAAAATGAACTGGTAGTTCAGAAATGAACCAGTAGTTCATGTATAAATCAAACATGTAGTTTCGATAATTACCCCCTTAAGGAACTTGAAGTTTCATTCTAAAATTCACCAGATATGATCACATCGGTAGCTTTTATCATGTTAACTGGTAGTCTCCAGAAGAAACTATTTGAAGTAGACATCTTCCTTGCCTGAAGCAAATCATAATTAGAGAATATTGAAATGAAAAGGCTTAATGCCCTAGAATCTAAATCAAAATTGATTTGTGTTATCAATATTAAGGAACTAAGCATTTTCGTCTGGCTGATGAGGCAAAATACCTCTACGTTTCAGAAGAATGTTATTGAAAGATAAGTTCATTGAAACCAATGCTTAAACGTTGAAACCACTAGAAAAATGGTGTAATATCTTTGCATAACCTTCGAATGTGCGGCCAAAAGCGTACATTGAAAATATTCAAATTTATTAGCTAGTAGCTAAATGATTCGAGCAAATACTAGCTATAGTATTGGAGTTTGATGCACCCAGGAAAAACATATGGTGCACCGTATCCTCAACTCAATTATCACACGGGCATCCCCCTCCGAATAAGGGTCTTGTCTTTAATGACACATTATGTCAAGCTGCTCGTTAAGAATGTTGAATAGTAGACCATCACATGCAAAGACTAGAATATATTCTATCTCTTTATGCACAGAATGCAAGGGAAAATACGTGGACTTTTCCAACCACCATACGGACCAGTTAAATATTAATGGTTTTGGTTGATGCATCGACAAAAGTGATCAGATGTCACATTATTGTCCACATGAAAATGCTGCGTTTGCTAAACTCTCACCCATGAAATAGAGGGTATACCACTCGGATTATCCCATAAAGTCTATAAGACTTGATAATGCCGGAGAGTTTACATCAAAGGTTTTCGATGATTATTGCATATCCTTTGGGTTTTGTAAAACATATAGTTTCTTATGTTCAAACCTAAGATGGTCTCGCATATAGAACCTTGGTAATGCGCACCAAGCTTCTACTGTTTGCGTCGGGCTATGCAATCTTGCATGCAGCCATATCGGTCTAGTTGAGGCCCACTGCTACCCGTCTTACTTCGTGTTACAGTTGGTGATTGGGTGTGAACCTGATGATTTTGCACTTACACGCATTTGGGTTTGCAGTCTCCGTGCCAATTGTGTCGCCACAACGTACAAAATTGGGTCCTCAACAAAGGATGGGTATATATGTCGATTATGAACCCTATCTATTATGTGCTCCTAAGAGCCCTTGACAGGAGATCTCTATACTGCTAGATTTACGGTTTTCACTTTGATGAGACAGTCTTCCCGCCGTTAGGGGGAGATAAGAATGTGAGCGTTCCTGATGAACGACGTGTAGAATGTCTCATCTTGATCCCCAAACCGCACATGTGAAATTGAAGTGCGAAGAATTCTACTTCTAGTTGAAGTGCAAAGAATCCTAGATCTACGTAGTGTAGCCCATAATATGCTACACACTTCACTAGATCTAGTTAAAGTGACGAGATCATATATACCAGCTGCAAACCTGCAAGGATAAATGTTCCCGTAGGACGTATCGTTCTAGTTGGACGAGGTACGGCCATGGCGGCTAACCAGTCATAGTCCCTGCCCAGAAGCGAGGTAGACCATTAGGTTCGAACGATTCTTATCCCTAGAAGAGGGTAAACTTGGCACAAATGAATCTTCTTGCCATCGCAATCTCAAACCAATTCAACTCACAAGATAAATCCGGATTATGGGTTCGTCCTAGAAGAGACGAAGTTGGGGGACGCTCCAACATTTAAAACCCACTCCCGAGAATAGAAAATCTGGTAAATTTTGTGAGATATTGAATCGGAATGAGAATTCATCGATGATATGTTTGTATTTGCGGTGGCCACCGAATTTATAATAAGCGATGATGTCGAACCTTGCTTCGTTGATAGATCTCAACGAAGAGACGACTGGCTAAAAAGGAAAGAAACAATTCAGGTCAAATCAGATTCCTTAACTAAGAGAAAGGTGTTATGGGCCTGTTGTTCCCACACCTACCCATGTTAAACCTATATTGTTTAGATGGATATTTGTAAGGAAGCGTAATGAGAAAAACGAGATTGTAATATAAGTCTCGTTTAGTGGCGCAAGGATTTTCTCAACGCCCTGTAATTGATTACGAGGAGACGTACTTTCCCGTAATGGACGTCATAACGTTCCACTACCTTATCAGTTTGGTAGTTTCCAAATAACTGAATAAGCAGCCTATGAATGTGGTAACAACTTATCTCTATGGGGATCTGAATATAGAGATATACATGAAGTTTCCTGAAGGACTTCTGTTACCCAATGCAAATAGTTCTAAACCACAGAACATGCTCTCCATTTGCTAGAGTAGTTCACTTTAGGGGTTCAAACAATCCAGACGGAGTTAGTATAACCGTTTAAGTGAATATTTGTTTAGGGTGGGATATATGAACAAATTGACTATGTCCATGCGTGTTTTAAGAAAACAAATTCCGGGTTTGTAATTTGTGGTAATTTATGTCAATGACATGAATTTAACTGATACTCTTGAAGAGATCATGGAAACTGCAATACACCTGAAATCGGAGTTTGAGATGAATGACTTTGGGAGACCAAATATTATTTTGTCGACCTGAAGTCGTGCAACCGTGCAAAGTGCAGATGGAATTTTGGTCCATCAATCAAATTAAATCTAGAAGATGTTAAGATACTTTGATGAGGATAAAACAAAGTATTTAAGCACACCTATAGTCGTCCGATGTCTAAAGACACCCGTATTATCGTGCAGATAATAACGAAGAGATATTGAGACCAGAAGACTCATATCTAAGTACAATAGGCGCATTATTGTACTTGGTTAAATTCCCTTGACCGGACATCTCATCTAATGTGAATTTGTTAGCTAGATATAGCTTTGCGCCAACACGCCGCCTTCGTAAATGGCATAAAAGACAATTTTTCGTTACTTTAAATGTATGACGGAAAAGGGCTTGTTCTATCCCTGGCATCATGGAATGGATCAACCGCCTATGATCATTGGAATGATGTTTGCCTTGTTAAATATGCTGACATGGGTTTACATGTAAACCCGCACAAGGCTTATTCCCAACTAGTTATGTCTTTACTATAGGGAATAATTCTGAAGTATACTCTTGACAATTGTGTACTCTTTTTGTCCTTCGTCCAGGGTTATTTTGTCCTACTGGGTTTTGTTACCTGGCAAGGTTTTAATGAGGCACACATGTAATTGGTCACCTTGCTCATGCTGCATCTTGAAGATACCTTTATTTGAAATATATGCATTTGCTCATCTTTTCCCTTCGACCACGGGTTTGTCCCACTGGGTTTACCGGGCAAGGTTTTGGTGTAGCAACTATTATGCATCTATCTCCCATAGACTCACATCTTATGATCCAGACTAAACCGCTTCACCGAAATCAAGGGTTCTGATTATCACTGCTACTTGCGCGTTGTACTCTTTTCTCCTTCGACCAGGATTGTTTTTGTCCCATAGGGTTTTTATTACCTGGCAAGGTTTTGACGAGGCAACACCGAAGTACATATTAAGGGAAGCTAATGACAGAGAATACCCAAGAGGGAGTGTTGTAAATAGTTATTATTTAGTGGGCATTCTTGTAATTAACCGACTAGGGTTATTCATGTAATTTACATAATGATTACATCTCTATATAAGAGATGGTTCCCTACTCAATAAGATAGAGATATTCTCTCATTCTCTTGATTGTTTCTCTCCTTTCTCAATCTATTCATTTTCGTTTTACAACAATTAATATTATATATCATTAAGTGCTTCTATAGCACTGTATATGTAGTTTTTTTTTTTTTTCTTAAAAGAAGCCAAACTTTGTAGTTCATAAGAATGACATTAACAATTAATCAAATGTATATTCGTATCAAAAAAAAAATTAATCAAATGTATATATAGTCCATCGTTTAAGAGCACATATCAAGTACTATTGCATCAATCAGATAATTATAGTTACAATGGGTTTCGGTACGTGTCCACTTTGAGACTAGTCTGCGGCATTGTATCTAAAATCAGCTCTGAGATTCCAGGAGCAGAACTCATGGAGTTTCTGTTGACTCTGGGTTCTAACATGTTGTTTGTGAAACTTTAACTCCTAGCCTTGAACCTTTACAGTCGGCGATCTTACAAGCCTTGAGTTCTCACATTGCTGATATACAGGTTCCTGCATTTGGTGGCTTGGTGTTTGTCGTGGTTAGTTTGATAGGTTTGCTCACGAGTACTAAGGGGCGCAACTGTTTTAATGACCTCTTGAGACCAATAAAGGATTAATGGTCACTTGTTGAGTCACTTGAAAGGAGAATATATACGCTCGCAGTGCTGTCAACGTTGGTCATGGATGAGCCACAGATCCTGACGCCATACCTTAATTATCTAGCTAGTACTCGACATGCTTAAGGTGCTAGAAACGAAATTACTTTTTGTTGACAAGTTCTGCCATTTAGAAACAAATTAATTGTGACATGATCATGATTCGATTCATAAGCTTAAAAACGCAAAGATGAAAGTTACATATATAGTAATCAAAAACATAAAAATAGGTGTATCGATCAGGATACCATTAACACCCTAGCCATATATCTTCAATAATTCTTCAATTAGGTCCTCTTGATGCCTCTAAACTCGTTGTACACATTCAGCTTGATGTCATGCATGCCATCATATGTTACTAAAAAACGGTACATTTCAAAAGGACTTGCAGAAAATAGATCATAGAGTTTATGTGCGACCCATTGTGTTGATTCGACCCCCGGCCATCTATTCATGCTTCTTGTGTGATTGAAATGTCTCAAGGCATTCCTAATGTAAATTACATCCGCTGATGAGTTTTTTTGTGAATACCTTCTCCGCCCAAATTTATACATGTCATTAAATGTATCATAATAATTGTTTGTTGTCTCAATTTTGTTCAGTTCAACTGAAATATCCCCTGTTCTTTGGAATTGCTTGTTATAGGCTTTTTCCCAATTAAAATTACTCACATTCTGTATAGGAGGGAAACCTCTAAGCCAATCCACAAATGATGCCACAAAATTTATCCGACCTTCTTTGTCTTTCAGAAGTGTATGGAGATATAACCTCTTATAGTCTTTTTTAGTTTTGATATTTGAGACTCTATCCATAAAATCTAAAAATTCTTCGCTCGTGAGGTGATGGCCGAGGAATATATCCTTGATTGTCTCTTCAAATGAATCATTGAGTAACCTATCTCCATTCTTGGAAGGAGGGATGGTAAGTCTCCCATCTACAACACTTAAATCTGTAAGAGAAAAAGAACCATAGGTTTGCCCAGCTTCTATCCACCAATAACATGCTACGCAAAGGTCTTGAATGATTTGTGCAATTCTTTTGCTGATGATAGAAGCATGTTCATCTTCCCATAGGCTCTCGGAAGTCAAAAGTGATAGAGTTATAAATGTTGTGTAGTCATACACTGCTCTAGTAAAAACGTTTGGTTGTTCCACAATGTTAACTATTCTGTTTGTTGTTCCGATGAAGTTAACTACTCCATGATGTTGACTCAGAGTGTACAAAATCGGTTCATGCATGCATGGAAATAGATGTTGTAGAAAGTCGCCCAAAACTAAGAGGGATAGCTGCTAACTTCCTGCTCGCCCGAATCATCATCTTCCACCACTTTTCTTCACCTATTAGTTTGAATCAATATAGTATCGTTACTTAGTTTCTGAGAATGTTGTGTTCTGCTTTGATGATTATATAGGTCGTGAATCTGTTGTGAATAAAAGAAAATAATGTCTTTCACATCAGTGTTTTGATATGTGAAAAAGGAAAGGAAAATCTTTTTTTCTTTTTGAAGAATGGGAAAGAGAATCTTTAACTTAAGTGAAATCTGAGAGAATTGTACGTGATGGAAAAAGAAAAAAAAAATAAAATCCCTTTTCCGACCTTCATTAGGGTTTTGCTAGGCTAGAAAAACAAAATTTGTAGATTGGGTGAACTACATAGATTGGGTAAACAATTAACTACATAGATTGATTTTGTTTACCCTTTGATTAATTGTTTATGTCATTCGTATGAACTACATAATGTTCATGATTGGCTTGAACTACATAATGTTATAATGTCATTCGAATGAACTACATATATTGGGTGAGCAGATTTTGATTGTTTATCTTTTTTCCGACCTTCATTAAGGTTTTGCTCAACCTTATAATGTTCTGGAGATTATAAGCAACTATTGATGATGCATTGTAAGTAGAAGCTTTGTATATAATGAACTACATAATGTTTTTGTAGTTCAAAAAAATCTATAAATTGGGTGAACTATATAGATTGGGTAAACAATTAAGAACTACATAAACTTTGTACATTATGAACTACATAATGAATAATGAACTACATAATGTACAATTCAGCTTTGTACATAATGAACTACATAATGTTTTTGTAGTTCATTATGTAGTTTATTATGTTTATTATGAACTACAATGTACAATTATGTAGTTCATAATGTACAATTAGGTAGTCATAATGTACAATTAAGTTTTGTACAAAAACATAATTAATTATGTTTTTGTAGTTCATAAACTTAATGACATAATGTACAATTAAGCTTTGTACATAATGAACTACATAATGTTTATGTAGTTCATTATGAACTACATAATTAATTATATTTTTGTAGTTCATTATGTTCATTATGTTTTTGTAGTTAATAAACTTAACTACATAATGTACAATTAAACTTTGTATATAATGAACTACATAAGCTTTGTACATTATGAACTACATAATGTACAATTAAGCTTTGTACATAATGAACTACATAATGTTTTTGTACTTCAACAAAATCTGTAGATTGGGTGAACTACATAATCTAGGGTAAACAATTAAGAACTACATAAGCTTTGTACATTATGAACTACATAATGTTTTTGTAGTTCAACAAAATCTGTAGATTGAGTGAACTACATAGATTGGGTAAACAATTAATCTATGTAGTTCAAACCAATCTATGTAGTTCATACGAATGACATAAACAATTAATCAAATGGTGCGTCTATTGTCACCCCGTGATCCACTTTGCTCATCCCACATTCTCTTCACACTTTACTTGTATATTTTTAATGTAAGTCTATTTTGCTCACCCATTTACAATACACTATTCATTTTCTCAATTCTATTTTGTTCATCCTACATTCTTATCTTATCCTATATATATTTTTCAATTTCAGATTTGTTTTGTTCACCCTACATTCTCTTATGAGTCATTAATTTCAAATCAGCTTCAAGAAAGTCATTAATTATGAGTCAATGGCCGTTGAATCCAAGTTTTAGATCGGAGATATAGGCACATTACTTGATTACGTAGCTAGGATAGTGCTTTTGGAACCTGAATTTCAATTTGTTTGGCAGAACATCTAAAACACATGCATGTCCTCACAAAATTTACATGCTTTAGGTAAGACAGTGTGACAAGCTTCAAAATAACCAAGGAGTTGCAGACATAAGTTCTCTAGCTTGGGTTGAAAGAGTTATGTATGCAAAGCCTCTAATAAGTAATAAGGTTGTGTTCTTGGATTCGCTTGCTTTGTTCAATCAGCAAAGCACTTTGTTTATGCAAAATTTCTAGTAAGAATACCCAACTCTAATATCCCAGGTTGGTATGTACAGATAGCAGTCATAAGAGGAGGAGGTGATTTTGGAACCCTTGGGTTTTAGAGATTTTGTAATTTGCCCTAGCTCTGCTGCCTTTGTACTTTGGCCCTTTACCAATGCTTGGTTCCTGTATTGTCACGGTCATAATAACAGGCCATTTAATTAGTATTATTAGCTTTCAGGAAATTACATGTATTTCAATGCAAAAGAGTAGAGAGGGTTTCAAGTTAATCTAGACACGGACGTTTACTGCAACTTACATTTGCATCTACTGTTATACACTGATGCACTGTTATCATTAAACAACCAATTACATGCACCCTAGCATAAAACTGTACATGTGTATGGAAGCCTATATCATATCTAGCCTACCATTTCCCTTCACATACATCGCAAACTGTAAACCCAAGACCTTCACAGTATGGACACTTTGCTCCTTCATCTATCCACTCCAAGAACTGCTATATACAATGATAATATTAGAACTATACGGATAATGATGGAAATAAAATGACTAAATCGTACTGTGTGTTGTGCAATGCTTGTGTATGCCTCAACAGACATGTAAACTCCTCTCACCTGTTCCTCAATGTTAGGTTCGCCAGTTCCATCACATTCTGCAACAAATAAATACAGCAAAGCTAATAAGGATATTAACCCATATAACTTTAAAACGCAAGGTTGCAATTTATCAAAATCAATAAACGAGCAATCAAATACTTAAATTCAGTTCCAAGGAATTCATTATGAGTCAATAGCCGTTGAATCCAGGTTTTAGGTAATCTACATCTTCAGGTGTCCAGGATTTTCAAAACAAGACGATGGATGGTCCTGGTCCTTGTAATAGATTCCCAGCCACAGCCACAACCACAATCAGGTTTAGCAGCCGGGAAGTTAACTGCACAACTTCTGGAAGCAGTGTTGGAGTTAAAGTGTAACTGTTAACCTCGAATAAGAGAATGTAGCAAACTGCTGGTCAACAACTGTGAGATTCTGGTCATTCTAAGACTTGCATTGCAGTCACACCAGTTCCAACAGGAAAAGGGGAAGTGTTAGAGCTATTAACCCCTTGTCTAAATCAAGTCAATCATCTTCCTCAAATCAAGTCCATTGATGCTGTATTATTCTAGAATAGCTGTTATGCTAATCTTGTGGATCTTGTAATTATATGCGGTAAATATAGGCTATACTGTAGTAATGAAATTCATTTTCTACATAGTATCAGAGTGGACATGAAGAAAGCAAGCATGAAGTTTCCATGGCTTTGATTAAGATCCCAGTTAGATCTTTCTTCAAATGCAAGTTTTTCAAACACTTTTCCTAAATGAAGTAAGAAAATATGAAGAAACACAATTAAGCTATTGAAAATGGTAAAGATAATCTACTTAGAGCCAAGTTTTTTTTGGAGAGAAACCCTGAGAAGTCAGGGATAGAGTAAGATTGAGGGCATTATGCAATGAAAAGTTTACAGAAGAGAGAAACCAAGGGTGTATAGCCAACTTGACCCCCTGCCTCAGCATACATAGCATGAAAAGAGGGGTTATGTTGTCTTATTGTTATCTTTATAATACGGTAAGAACCATTTCTGTCCCACAGAGATACCAAAAAAGACAAAAGCTTCTCTAGTATATATTCAGACGGTACGTACCTGTGCACAATAAGCGACCCTCCCCACGGCAAGTAAGGCATTTTGTTGCGGTACCTGTTGTGTTGGTTTCACTCCCTTTATTCTTGTTTAGTCTTGAAGGTTCTTCCCAGCGGTTTTCTCCTAGAAGAAAAACTCGATGGTAAGATTCATCTACGTCTGCAGCATCTTCTTTCAATACTATTTGCTTCACCTCTAAGATTTCTGTCACAGACGTACTCGCAGCTCCATTTGCATCTTCCTGAACAACAGAACCGACTCAATCTTAAATAGAATTTCCGTACGGTCAGGTTGCTATCTAAAAGGAAACTAAGAGAAGAAAACGATCAGCCAATCACATTCAGCTGTCATCTAATAATATCTGAAATATGTAACACAATCAATGCCCGCGATCTGTAAAGCATTCTACTAGAAACCATTATGGAGCCAAATTTTATGAGGTGTCCCAAAGTAATTAGTGTACACAAAATCGACTTCAAGAAATTTCGAGCATGCTACTATATTGCACAATGATTGGCAGTAGGAAGATGACAGCTTGTACATATCACAGATATACAAATTACATATAATTGTAGCCACTGAGATGGAATATTGTACTGTCCTAACAGGCTGCTGCCAGTGTCAAGGTAAACCCTTCAGAAAAATGACCTACTGCTTGTTCCCAATAGGTCAGCCACTTTGGGGGCAGCTCAATATATACCACTTTTCCATTTGAAATTCCAACAAGTCAGCAGAATGCCTTGCTGAAAAGTGGAACTAGATATTTGGTGGAAGTAATATATGTAACACACTTACACCTAAAGTTGCAAAGTATATGATCGAACTATATATGTATAAACTGTTTCTCTAATATAGTTTTATATGTTATTGCCCGGTGAAGTGACTGACAATTGGAATGTTGTCCCTCATTGGAGAAACATGGCTTTGGTTAAGAGGTGGGACTCCTATTTGCAATTGGTATTAACTGGAACAAACTTTAACCAAAAAGACCAAGAGAAATAATATGGTACATGAACTACACTCTTGAATCTACATGCAAGGTTTACTCCGCCTATTATGAATTGGTCTTGGTTGGATGCTCAAAACTCTATCACGAGTCAAGAAACCACATGTGAGTTAGCAGAATACAGTTAGAGGTATAGGCACTTTACTTGATTCGGAGCTAGGAAAGTGCTTGTGGTTGGTACTGTCGATTATAAGTAGTAGCATTGTGGTAAAAAGAGGCATATTTCACAAGAATTGTACAACCAATGAGTTTTTTTTTTTTGTCCCTTCTGGTCTCTGCTACCCAAGTGATTGCTTGGAACTCTACATCAATTAAACTATCACAACTCAACAAGAGGATATATTGGTCATGAGACTTATATATGCACTGTATCCGGTTACAAGTGGCTGATTGGGTGTCATATAGGAATCTCAAGGCTATGGCAGCAGATTTGGACGATGAACATAAATACTACAAATTAACATGTATCCTGAAACCTCAAGATTCCAACATACCTTTGATTCAACAGCACCGTCAGCCTGAGGGTCGTTAAATAATCTTTCAAGAAGTTCTTCAGTCATTATTCCATCTTCAGGGAGACCTATGGAGGCCTGCCGAACAAGATATTACCAATTGATCCCATTAGATAAGTAGTCAAACAGCAAACCAAAAGCAGCTAAAACTAAGATCTTGTTATCCAACTCATAAATTTGAAACTTTATACTTGATGATCCATGTATACATAGAGTGAAACCTGAATCTTACTTGCCAAGTCTTGACAGCTCTTTCCGTCCCGCTTGAGAAATTAGAAAATTCCATGTCTTCTTCACCCGAGTAAAATCCTGATTTCAGCAATGCTTCCTGTCCAATATCACACCCAATTTAGAACAATTCGGTAGACACAAGTCAACTAGAATAACTTCCCAATTTACAAATAACTCATCTTTCTTACTCACTACACTATGCATACAAATTATACACCATATACCTTTCTAATCCCAACACCAATTAGCACTATTACCATGATCAAAACAATACGAAAAACTCGCCTTTCAAAAGCAGACCTGCATTGCTCGAACGTGTTCTCCCTCGGAGCCTTTCCTCAGAGCCACCTTTGTCTTCTTCTTCACTTCCGAAACAGTGAACACCTCTCTCACCTCCTTGTCCTCCAACTCCAGCGGTATCGAACTCGACCCCGTCTCGGCGATCTGGCTCTTCTCCTTCAACGACTGCAGCAGTCCGGCAATGCTGGCAATGTTCTCGGACGAAGCGCCGGCCTGGAGAGCCTGTAGCTTGAGCTTGAGGTCGGCGATCTCGCGGAGGAGAGAGTCGCGTTCACGCGCCCAGCGTTGCTCTTCGCGGAGCCAGCGCTGCTCCTCGCGCAGCCAGCGCTGCTCTTCGCGGAGCCAGCGGGAGTCTTCGGAGGTGGAAGAGAAGCAAATGTGGGATTTGAAGGAGAGGGAAGAGTTGAGGTGGTGGGGTTTGAGGTGGTTCAGACGAGGAGGAGGATGAGGGTGAAGAAACAGAGACAGAGACGAACAAGACATTAGACAAAACAGTTGAAGCTGGTTGGTTTCAGAGACAACTCGAAAAAGAAGAAGAAATGTGTGAAGAGTGAAGAGCGAGAGTGGAGTGGATATGAAGTTGAATACTGAACACATTTCCCTACATTTTGTAACCGCCATTGCAACCATCAGTATCTACTAACGGTCATTATCCGTTTCTTACTGTTACTCCGCTGTTACTTGCTCTCATGAAAAATTTTACCTTTCATCAATATCACTATATATCGATTGAGCCTCTAATTACAATTTTGAAAATGTGAAAGCTTTTGTTTCCTTACTACTTCTTCGCAACTCTTATTTTTTAGAGGAAGCGAAGTACACGCATAACCAGGGGAGGATCCAGAAATCGCAACCGGGTGAGACTTAAACTTTTAGTAAGAATAAAAATTTCGTCGGTGCTAGAGTAATTTATAGATTGAAAAGAAAGATGAACATAGACAAGAGGGACGTAGTGGGCTTCTAAAACTTCAATGTTTGCTTAATTCATAAAACTCTCTAAACGTCACACAAAAAAGCTAAATAAACATTTCAATAAGACCGACATCCTCACCGATGCTGCGCAACAAGGGTTTGACAAGGAAGAAAAGAAGACAACATGCAATAGAGATGTATATCTTTTATGAAAAGATAGAGAAACCTATCTCTTTCTTTAACAAAAACAAAATTAAGTATATGTTAAGCACTTGGAGCACGTCATAATTTGAGTGAGACTATCCCAAAAAATATATGATTAGTAATTGTATAAGATGAAGGAATTTGAATGGGACTTAAGCTCAACAATCTTACAATCACACTATAAAATTTGTGATGAGTATAAATAGTAATTTTTTTTCCCAAAATATTTGGGTGGGACTTGAGTCCCATGTTGCTTGCACCTAGATCCGCCCTGGGCATAACGTGGTTGCAAAGTTAACTAGACGCAGAAAAGCCTTGTATAAGGTAAATAACGACGTCATTAAAGGAATTGTAAATTAGACAACACTAATAGCTAAATCGATGTTAAGTATAAGTTAAGTGATATTTTAACGAATCATAAACTGACACGTGGATAAAAAGAGAAAGGAAAACTTAAGTATTCATTTAGCAATTCTTGATTGGGTTGATAAATTTAGGGAAATGAAATCTACACTCTTTAAATTGTAATTCACACTCCC
Organism: Fragaria nilgerrensis; assembly: GCA_010134655.1. Classification (NCBI taxonomy): domain Eukaryota; kingdom Viridiplantae; phylum Streptophyta; class Magnoliopsida; order Rosales; family Rosaceae; genus Fragaria; species Fragaria nilgerrensis. Next base: position 432,674 of record CM020980.1, read on the forward strand.
ATTTTTTATTTTTGGTAACTTAAATTTTGTCCTTAGTGACTTAACTTTTGTTTTTTTTTATACAAATGATGACTAAATTAAAAATAAAAAGTGGGAGTGTGGATTACAATTTGGGGAGTGTAAATTTCACATCCCTAAATGTATTAATTTTGTTTGGCAACCCTATTGAAGCTTTTATTCATCATAAAAATTGATAAATGATAAATTTTATAAAAAATTTGAATTAACAATATTATTGGAGATGCTCAGCTAATTCGAAGTCCGAGATTCTTTCTACTACAACAGAATCGTGCTTTATTGTTAATTGTGCGTGTTCATCATTGTTAATTGTCCTTTGCAGTTTTCCGCTTCTTTGAGTGCCATTCTTTTTCCTGGGACACACCCCCCACCCTTGTATCCTTACCAGAAAGCTATGAGTACGACATGAAGAACATAACACTGTCATTGCGATTTACGGCTTTACGAGAGTTGATTTGGTAGTAATCAAGCAAGCAATGCAAGCATAAATATAAATTCTTGTTTCTGTTCAAACTTCTGATAAAGTTGGAATTATTTCCTGTTACCCATTCAATTCATAAAGTCGGAGGGCAGCAGAAGCCAGAAACTATCTTCATAACAATGAAGCTTTGTCTTTTATTAAGAACCGAGATAGATACAGTACAATTCCAAATCCAGATTTGAATCCACCAAATACATTTGAGTTAATATTCTCAGAACTCCTAATGCCGTAGCCCAAAGCATGCTTTACATAAAAGAAACCATGTGATAGCAACTGATTTGCCGTTTCATGAACACATTTCCCAGTTCATGACAAAAATACATAACGGAAAGACCCTCTGATTAGCTAGAGAAACCTGTTCAATATCATGGAATCAAAGCATCCAAGCTACATACCAGAAGACTGACTTCTATAAGAAAACATCACATTAAGTACAGTGACAACCTTGGCCTCATCTGCCGCTCGAAGCGCATGGATTAATCATCTCCTTTCATGCCTAATCCAGCTTGACATTAGAGTACAGTAATGTATCCTTGGTGATTGGCATATTCACAAGGAAGCATACCTACACACAAAAGTGGAAATTAATACAATACAGGATCAGTTCTAAACATATATTTGAAAATCCAAACATCGTTTTTATAGCCTAGCATACAATATATGATTCAGCAAATATCTAAACTTTCGAATTTTTACCTAACATAAAATCTCTGCATCAGTTAATATCAATCAAGATACTTCCAGTAGAATCACTACGATAATTTACTCTTAGTTTTGCATTTTAATGAGGCAAGTAAAGTCAAGCATGAAAGACAAAATGGTCCATGACCACTCTGATCATTCTTGTTTTTCGTTTTTTTTTTAGTTGTAATTGAAACTTACCCCCAAGAGAGTTGAAATCAGAAGGATAATTCCTGTGATCCAAGCAAGTGTTCTTCTAACCAACAGCACTTCCACAATAGTCGTATTTAATGAGGTCTTTGTTTCTGCCAACCAACGAGCAGATGGTCGACTGGTGTACATCACATTCAACATCTTTCCTGACTCCACAGGTGCTACTTCATTGAAGAGGATAGCTCCAACAATTTGACCTACAAAATGGTCAATTTACTGTCAAAATCAATCACAAATATGAAAAATTTCAACCAATATATTAAAAGAAGAAATACAATTACTTGACAACATTTGATATACAGTTTCAAGAAATTTGAACTTCGAGAAGCAATAATTACGTAAAGTGTAACAAAGAGAAAAGTTCTCTTTTCCAGGCATAGGAATATCATACCTTGGAGAGCATAGTTCAGATAGTGTACCTATCTAAAATAATAATATGTATTACCTTTGTATGCATGTTCAAGTGAATCAAATATCTTTGTCATCACAGCAATGAGCAGTTCCATCCCATGTTGAGCAACACCTTCAGATCCATATTGCTCTTCCAAAACCTGTCATAATGTTATAAACTATTTATCAAGCTAGAAATAGTAGCCATAAGAAGGATACAGAAAACACATACCCTATCCATATAAATATAAATAAAAAGCCTAAAAGGTGCATACATATACTTATAATGCAAGTGTGTGCGAGTGTCTGTGCATGTCTGCACGCATGCCAAACACAAGTAAAATATGGAGAAAATGATTATCGGTACTTTGAGCCTCCTTTTTTACAAATAAGAGACCAAAGGAGAGATGAACTAATACTGAGCATAGTCCTGATATACCATGAGTATCAACTCATATTGAGCATCCAAACTACTCCCATATCATGTGATAGGGGACGCAAATGGGGTGACTTAATAATTAACATGCTAAACTGAGTGAAACAAGAGTCTCAGAGCCTCAAGTTTCCTATACTCATCTAGTATAACAACATTTATGAAGCAGTTTCAAGCTGAAAGACAGAGAACAAAGCACCCTATCAGATGATAAAATTAAAGAATATGGAAAAGACGAAATGAAAGACATACTAATAATTGAGCATCAGAGTCGAATATTCTACAACAAAGCAAAGGAGGTGTCTACAAAGAACACGCCTATCTATCAATCCTCACAACAGCTCCACCTTCTTCAATCCTATTACTTGAATCTAAAGATAAGAAAAATGAACTCTCTCTAGGATGTCTTTTCAAGGACCTTGACTCAACTTGATGAAGTATCATGCATGTGAAGTGCCAATAATTAATGATGTATTTATCAAATTATTTGGAAATTTAAGAAAATAGGAATCATCCAACTAGAACATCTGCTTTTGCTGATCATTATTTCCCTTCTCACTTTTGAAGTTGCCTAGTGGATTGCCATTTTTCTTTTTCCTGATGTGCTCCTATTTGTTTTCTTCTGACTAATCAGGCCAGGGAGGGGGTGGGAGTTAATAACGGTTATGAACTACTCCCCTGTCGAATTATTATTGGATTTAAAGACAAGGGGGCTAACAATGGGTTGTACTTCCTTAGGTCTTGAGCCCCAGGATACCTAAATACATAGACGCACACAACAACAGAACCCTAGTAATGCTTCGTCGTAATTCACACGAATTACAAATACCACTGTCCTCATCTAGACTCATAAACTACCAAAGTTTCACTTTTACCAACAAGAACTTTGCAGAACATTTGCTATCATGCGTTCTAAACTTAAAAGTTACAATGAGTAATATAATAGCACAAAGCAACACCTTGATGCCATCAAAACTGCCTGTTAATAGCTCAGGTGGACTGTGAGTACTGTGCATCACATCTTCATGCAACTCCATTGCCCTTCTAATATTGCGAACAAGCACCAAAAGGCTAGTTGTGAATTTCCTGTCTGCTTCCTGTATACACACAAAATTCAATACTCTAACATAAGTAGTCAAGTTTATTTACATGTGTGTATACATATAATCAAGCACTGGAGCATCTGATACTGAATGCTAAAGGAACCTTGGACATATGAAGCTTCAACTGATCGCCTTTGGCCAAGGGGATTGTCAACTCTCCATTTAGCACTTCCAATGTATCAGCAACATATGATCCGCCCATCCAAGAGGCCTAAAAGAAAATTAAATTGAAGTGAAAAATAAGTTCAATTTCATGTAAACAAGGAAAAAAAAACTGTGGTTATGGAAGACATGGACGAATGAGACAATAGAGAACAACTCGATGCGTGACTTACAAAATCACTGATTTCGTTGTCAGTATAATCTGCCGATTGCTCATCCAAAGAGAACACAGATACTACACTTTCATCTGCAGTAATGCACATTGAGAACAAACTCATGTAATTCCACACGAGGAATAGTAATGTCTACAATTGCTTTGAATCTAGAAAAGGATCACACACCAGGAAGCTCAATCTCTGCTTTATTCAAGCCAAGGTCAATCTTGGTTTCATAAGCACTTTTAAACATGGAATTCTCATTGACAGCAAGAGTAGGATCTGCAGGTATGAGACATCCATCTAATTATTAAGTGTACAACATAAAACAACTTAGCCAAGACCATTAACGTCGAGCTAATAGGACCAAGTGTGAATACCAGCAGTTCCTCTGACTTCCAGAACGAAAACAGCGCGAGGTCTATTGAATGGATTGGGCACAAGAACCTCATTTAGCTACCAAAAACATTAAGAAAACAATCACAAGTTAGACCTTGGAATAAGGACACGATCAAAGGCCTATAACCTATGAGTTAAAAAGCACCTTAGATGAACCGGCAGCTGAGAGTGAAGCAGGCGGTGCGAATCCAAGCAAGACAGACACGGCAGCACTGACTTCCGGTAGCGACATTGAGTCAGGCTGTTAAAGTAAAAGCATCCATCATTAACAAACAAACGAACACTATGCAAGCACCTAATATCTACATAAAATTGCGAAAACAGATCGATCAAGAGGATCGCAATCGTAAGATATTCAGCTTAGTTCTAATCCTATCTAGCTTAACAAGCACATTAAGTGTAAATTCTACGGAAAGATTCAAAATTAGCGAATTCAAATAGGTAGATGAGAAGCAACAGCCCGAGTTGGAGGGATGATCACCTTGAAAACGACATCGTTTGAGGCCGGGCTACGAAGGAATCGATGAGTGGAGCTATCGATGAAGAAGACTGAAGCACTACCTTCTCCCTGGATCAAAATCGAACCAATTCTTCAGATCAAAACAACAAACATCACATCTATAGATACATAATATAGATACAGAGAAAGAGAGAGACGAACCCTAGCTTGCGAGAAGAAGAAGGAAGAGGAAACTGTGAGCAGATAGAAGCAGACGAAGCGTCCGAGCGAATCCATGAGAGGGTGTGAGAGAGAGAGGATCTGATTGTGGTTCAAACGAGTTGAGAGAGAAAGAGAAGTGAAATTTCGGTTAGGATGGTTTTACTGAAAATATCAAAAAGTCCTTTAAAAAAACAAAGCGACGTCGCTTTGCTTTTTACCATTTTCGTTTTACTGTACCTAAAACGGCGTCGTTTGCTGGTACGTGTATATATAACCACTGTCTCCTTCAGCTGGCAAGTTAGAGCCCGTCCGTGATTGCTTCCATCTTCGGAGCTTCGTATCCAGGCTTTACCTTCGAAACTAGCAGCCTCAGGTTTCTCACTACTTTTTTTTTCTTTTTCGGAATCGAACGCGGAACACTGTTCTTCTATTTTGGATTTCATTTTTGGGGGTTTTTTTTTTTTTTTCATGAGTCTGTTCACTGTTCATTGACAAAAGCTGGGATTAGAGTGTCAATTTGATATTTTGATTTGATAAATTGTTCTAATTTAGTCTTAATATGATTGTACGGAACGAGCCTTGGCTACGAAGCAGAGCGACCTCGTCGATTAGGTTCGTTCTAGAATTTTGTCAGAGTAGGCGCATTTTACCCATGAACTATATGTTTAGTGATGCGCATAATTTATACAAGCAGCATTTTATGCGCATTACAAGAGTGTGTTAGTATCAATCTCGCATATCATAAAAAGAGAGATTAATGGGAGGAGCAGTTCCCGAAACCTCTGAATAAAAGACATGCAGGAAAGATTGTGGGTTCAAAGAGAATCAAAGATGAAAAGAATCAAAGAATAAAACTCCTTTGAAATTAGGGGGAGATACAGATGAAGAGAATCAAAGAAAAGAAGGCTTTACCTCTGTTTCGTATATCTCTCGTTCAATCTTTTGTGCATTCTCCTACTTTTAAGAAATATTTATTTCTAATGTGGTAAGACATGGAGTTCAATGGATTTTCCATGCCGAGAATATAAGATAAACGAGTCTCTTTAGGACTAACTTAAAGATGATCGGAAATGAAGAATGACAGCCTTCAACTCTATTTCTAAGCGTAGTGGAGATCTTGTTCTGTACATTCTCCTTTTTGAATGTTTTCTTTTAATCAAAAAAGGCCTACCTAATGTTGAGCACCTCACATTCATATTAAGGTTCAACAGTGAGCTTCATTACCCTCCATTCTCTTTCATCCCAAGGTTGAGCTTGTGAGGTGCTCTGGAAATTTCAAACAAACGCTTGTTGTATTCTGCCCTTATCCCAGTTGCATCTCAAAGTCAATGTGGCGGAGAGGTCAATGGATGCTCCATATGGTGTATTCTGGCTGAATTGTATCGGATTTTTGGGATTTGGTTTCTCTAACCTAGCTTAGATATATGTTGATCCTATGGTTCTTAGCAAATCTGGAAAGAGCTTGAGTATCAGATGTGATATGGGGTTTTCATATTTTCTAGCCTACAATCATCAATCACATTGGACCACCATAGGGCTTCGGCCTACTCAAGTTCAGGCGAGAAAGTCAACCTCTGACCTAAAAGAAGAGATATCAATTCTCTATACTAACTGCATCATCTTGTAGAAGTTGAACAGTTTTAAGTCTAGAGACTTCTAGGCTTCTGGTTCTCTGCCAACATTTCTGTCTTATTTGTGATCAGAGTTTTTGATTTATCATCTAGTCACTTGCAGTAAACTATCTCGCTCCTTATTTCCTCATTTATGAGTCTTAATGAATGAAAACAGTTAAGTGTCTTCTAATCTCGTTCCCTACCTGCTTCTCTTTTCTTTTCCCTTACGTTCTCTATCTCACATTGTTGTCATAACAAAACTACAGCAAACTGTAAAGTTTCTTCAAGTTCTAAATAAGGTGAAGCTCGTATTCATCTTAAGCTCACAACCCTACACAACAACTAGCTGTTCTTTATATTTGGGTTCTAATCCTATCTTATTTGTTATTATTGTTAGTGTTACTGTTTTCGTATGTCATTAGCTTCAGTTCATTGTTGATGCTGAAAGCAATACCTGCTGAACCAATTTTTTCTCAATGATTTAATATTGTTTTTGTTTGTTCATGCTACAAACTGTGATGCCTATGTATTACATTAAGTTTGATAACTTGAACAATATGTTGCTTTTTCCAGATTGATACAAACTAGAAACTTCAACCTGAACAGACTTTTGATTGGATTTTGTCTTAAAGAAACTATGGCTGAATTAAACCTGGGTATACTGATAGATGTTGTGGATGAAGAATGGATGAAAGACACTCTTCCTGATGACGGTATCGTTTTTCGCTTCTCCTTTTGAAATGTACCTACAAAATTATTAAATCATTATCATGTTACTTCTTTTCAGTTAAATTGTTGAAAATATTCCGTTTGTTGCAGATCTTCCCCTGCCGCCTATGCTGGTTATAAGGACTGATGACACTGAGGATTCAAGTATGTCATTTAATTCACAATACTTTTTGTTTATTATGATACCAATCATACCAATACCATATGGAGAAACATATCTTCACATTCCATTTACATGCCGGCCAGATGGCCTTGTCTCCTTTGGAAGCTTGAATAGCAGAAGTATCTTTCTGTCTAGCTATATTCAAGACAATAACAAGCGAGGATATTCTAGTGTTCAGGAACTCTCTGGGTAATCAGTTGTGGTTTGCTTATATGAAATATTTGGGAGGAAAATGAATTATAAGACTAGTTTGAGTATCATTCTTTGTATTACCATGGCAAATGCAAATTATGTTGGTTTAACTCCACTATAAGAAAACTAACTCGGGTAAATCCAGAGGATTGAAAGGGAATTTCAAATTTGAGCACTATTATTAATCATTATTGTCAGTTCAGAAAAGATCTTATTCTTTTTTACTTGTTTCTTTTTCAATTTTTTTTTCCCAAATGTTCAGACCAGGAGACTCGCAAAGTTGATGGAGATACTTGGAATGATCTTGCATTAGGATCTCAATAAATTTTCTGGTAATAGAATCTGTTTAAGTCGGTGCTTGGTTCAAAGTAATTGAGCTATTGTCGTATGGAGATTTATGTCTCTAATTGGGTCATCAATATCATATAGATTTGTTGGACCTATGGTTTTGGAGGCTATGTTACCTACCTGAAGTTGATTGTGTAACACTAATTATGTATGTAAATTTATGAGCCGGTAGTAACCGATTTTGTATGTTATCATTTTTCCTTCAAATTTGGAATCCCTAGCATTATTTCTATGCCATAGGACACAATGTTACTATGGTTGATAAGTTCTTATAAATACCAAAGCTTACAATGAACACATCTTGTTTAGGAAGTTTAAGGTGTAACCCTATAGATCTATAAGCTGGTATGCATATTTCCGACCAAAAAAAAAACCCTGCTTTGCATATCATCTCTTTTAGTTCATAAAGGGGTTTCAATTCACACGCCTTTTTGTGGTTTAGACCTGCATGCTAGGACAGACATCCGATGAAAGATCAATCTGGGAGCTGTTTGAATAGAGAGACCTATTCTCAACTTCTTGCAATGAATTGGGATCTCCCATCCCTTAGGCACGGAGCTAGTCTGCGAGGTCTCCGAATCAGTTGAATGTATGGTTCTATTTGCCGAGTTTAATATGTTATTATCAAGACCATTTTGGTAAATACAATTGCTCTAGCCCCATCGTCGTTTACGGTTCCTATTTGAAAATTTGTTGCCCATGAACAAGATTTTTATGTCCAGCAATGCCTTATTATTAGACTTGGAAACTTTTAAGGATGTACTGAGTTGAAGGATTCATCCGTCCGTGGGAAGCCAAATAAGCTTGTAGTTCGAACTTTCAATTGCCATGGCTAGTGCAATAGTAGCATCGTAAGGCCAAAGTCCCAATCGTCCAATTCAACCGTAGCGTGAATTCTTCGGGATGTGTTGTTCTAGGAACATATATTTGTCAACCAACCACACCTTGCATGGAATTGATGCTTGCGGAGTTCATCTTCTGCAAGTTATTAGTTATCACATTAGTTGATAGCCAAACATTGCCTTGGCTCTTATCTTTGATATTTCCAATCTCTTTACCTTGGAAAATATCATTGACGCTAATATATGGTTTGCTTCATCATTAACTTGCAAAGCTCTTTGTTGGTAATCTGATCATCATATGTTGATGGGGCCGGGAAATAATTAACACTTGGGTATTGAGAACACGAGAATCAACTTCATACGTTATTCTGTTACATACAGTATGCATGTATGACTCATTTCTCATCATCTATCTAGCTAGACGAGCACAATTAACTTGTGTCCATCCAAAAGCTTTTACAATAGCATATGCAGGGCTTTCAGTTTGAGATGCATCATATTGTGTAAATCGGAACAACTACGTAGGAGCTGCGCGTGAAGCTAGCGAAGTAAAGAGTAGGACTTGTTCTCCGATCGAGATTGCTGATCGATGATCGAAAAACCTAGCTTGCTTCCATTGATGTCATTGGACCCAAGATGGCATTCCTTATCTGATCTATAGCTAGTTTCAAAGAAAAGACAGATAGCTTGGGATAATTATCTTACTCCAAACAGAACCAATTCAAAAGGTGAAAGTTCAGAGGCCATTAATAAGCCGGTATACTCCTAAGATCGAGCAGACACGACTCTAAATTAACTTGGGATATTATCGATTTGCAGTGTTAGTATTGTTGATCGTCAACAAGTCAAAGAGGAATTCGTTGAAATCCGATTGGGAGCTCAGTGGAGTTGATGCTTAAGAGTGGGCCTTCATCTCTTGATCATAAGGTTTGTCTACTCTGTTGGATGGTGAGGACAGCGAAATCAACGGAGTCGAGCAGCGAAGGGCCCATCACGATGAATAATTGGTTGCCTTGACATCGGCGTGATGCCTGCCTATTAACCTCCGATGATAAAGTCAAACAAATTGATAGGAGTATGAGAAATTTCTCTAGAAAGAGTAAGTGTGAGTGTGGTCTCTCTCTTGAATGAAGGGATGCTTCCCTTTTTATAGGGCTTTGAGGAGGCGGTTGTGGCTCCTTACCCAGAGCATCGGTGTTGTACTTATTAAAGCATGTCCATGCATTTACTTTCTGGCGCATCCATGCTCCTTCCATGTTGCTGCAATGTTTTTCTACATGTTAATTAGTACATTTAAGTGTGATATCGCCATACTCTTCTGACATACCTGCATACCTTGATCTGTCTCTAGTATGGGCTTGTCAGGTTTGGCAACACGTGTCAAGGTCTTGCTTCTCTTTTCTCTGGTCATGCCATCTTTCGCCCCTATTCACGATGAGTATAGCCACAGAATAGTGATATATGTATCATTAGGTGAGATTTGGTCTTGATAATGGATAGATGTATATGCATATTTATTGTTTACAAAAGTGACCCCTTTTCTGTCGTCTTAGCTGATCCTTGGATGTCTGCCAAGGTGTGACAGTTATGGCAAGCTAGGTTATATTGATGTTCTTAACTTCTTGGCTACCTCACATTCGAGGAGTGCCAGTTGGACGTCGAGGAAGCCAAAGTTGAAACCTTGTTCATAAATGAACGTTTTGCTTGATGTTGGGTTTTTTTATCATACGTTGACTCGTCAACGTATCCCTCGTGGATACTTGGACTTTTCAACGCGTCTTACGTGTGCATAGTTGAAAAGTCGTAATGGATAGTGCGTCTAAATTCCAACACAAACAAGTATAAGGCTCTAGCCGCTCTAGCATCGGAGCTGGAAGTAATGTCCGATTTGCAGTGTCAGTAAAAGGCTCTAGCCGCTCCAGCATTGGAGCTGGAAGTAATGTCGACGGTAGGAGTGCAGGACGTAGGTATTTATAGTGAATATACCTAGAGATAGGTATTAATCTTCTTAATTATAATCTTGAACCTTAGGCCTCTTAACCAAACTTTAGAGTCACTCAATTGATCGATTTATACTCGATTATCAAATTCATCCTACATATTTTTCATTACTATTATTCTTCTCATTAATAAGGTACTTTTTGTATATCTGTACGTACGTACCTTTAATTTTCAGACTAAATAACATGCATCTTGAACATGAAGCATGCATCAATTAAAATACACCTACGTTAGTTGACAAGATAGTATAAGCAGCAATATATATATATATATATATATATATATATATATATATATATATATATATATACATATATAGTCCCTATCCAGAACGAAGCTTCGCTCTGGAATTAACGTGCGAAGGTCCTTATTTGACTCACTTTTCAGTCATATTTTTCGATCATACCCGGTCAGTGTCTACATACATATCGTATGATCATCCTTACAAAGTTTCATCTAGTTTGGTGATCGTTTGCACACTAAATCAATAGAACAAAATCTGTCCAAGTAGAACCGTTAGAGTAAATCATGATTATGGAGACTTAAACGGTAACCAAACGGTCACCAAGTTAATGATGTATATACACACACGAGAGGAGGGGGAACCTGCAGCTGCTGCACCAAGAACGTTTTTTGATTTCCTGGTATTCACATCATGAGACATTTTCACAATATTGATCACATATATGCATGGACGTACACCACCATTCATCTTCAGTTTAATATAAATTGAAATTGCAGAAACTTATTGGGGATAATCTATATGTAAATAACGTACAAATATTGCGTCCAATGCACAGATCGAGAATACACTTTTCTGGTCGTTTGCATGAAGGAGACAGACATTTCATAGATTAAACTAGAAATTGCAGGACAAAAGGAAATTAGGGAAGGTAGGGAAGGTAGCAAATTAACTAAATTAAGTAATCATGCAGTTGAAGCAGAGAGGGATCGGGGGAGTTAATGAGCTAGCTAGTGACCCCCGCCACCTCCGAAACCAGCTCCACCGCCGAAGCCAGCCCCACCACCAGCACCAAAACCACCTCCGCCACCTCCGCCAAACCCACCACCTCCACCGCCACCACACCTCCTCCACCGCCTACTCCACCACCAGCTCCAAACCCACCTCCCGCACCTGCTCCACCACCCACTCCTCCACCACCTCCAAACCCTCCCCCTCCACCAGCACCACCTCCAACACCTCCTCCAGCCCCGCCTCCTGCACCACCTCCAAACCCTCCACCAGCACCACCGCCCGCTCCACCTCCACCGCCAAGTCCACCACCTCCTCCAGCTCCACCACCAAGCCCGCCACCGTGACCAAGTCCACCTCCGCCACCTAGACCCCCACCGTGACCAAGTCCACCTCCGCCACCTAGACCCCCACCATGTCCAAGTCCACCTCCACCACCTAAACCTCCACCATGTCCAAGTCCACCTCCACCACCCAAACCTCCACCAGCACCTCCGCCTAAACCACCTCCAGCACCACCCCCAAAGCCACCACCGACTCCTCCGCCTAAACCACCTCCTGCACCGCCACCTAGACCTCCACCGCCTCCTAACCCACCTCCAGCACCTCCTCCTAGACCACCCCCGCCTCCAAGGCCACCACCACCTCCTAAGCCACCTCCATGCTTAAACCCTTTCCTATAAATCCCACGCCCTAGGCCACCTCCTCCACCAATGCCTCCACCGAAGCCTCCTCCCTTGACAAAATGAGGTCGCGGACGCTTAAAAAGCAAGTGCTTATCGTCCTTCACCTTAGGATCTTGATCACCCGCAACAAAATCGCTCACAAGAAACACACACAGGAGAGCCAACACAAGACAGGAAGCTGAAATATTGACCCTCATTGTTAAGCCAAGAGCTCACTAATAGTTTCAGTAGTGCAGAAGCTAGTGCAGTGAGGTTAGGGTTTATATAGTGGTAGCTGGTAAGATTAAAATGTGGAATTGAAGGAGATGGAGGTCCACTGGCTACTGGGTACAATAATAATATATTGACCCAACTGTCACGCTTGAATGGAGTAAATGAATTCTCATCTGCCAATGGGGCAGCAGGTAATAAATTTAGTTATGTCTCTCCAACTGTCCTTCACCCTCCGACTCAAACATAGAGGCCCTCCGCTCTAATTCTTCTTCTTCTGCACTCGATTTGGGTTTCCTTGATGACTCTGCATGTATAAATTATATGCCTGAAGCTTATCTCCATGCCAGGTAGCTAGCTTCTGGATCAACTCACTGCAGCAACAATTTTCCAAGTTGGAGCTGGAAAATTGTCTTCATGTTATAATTTGGTTCGAAAACGAAACTTGACTTTTTAACCTATTTCACATGTCTTGATGTCATATTTTGGTTTGAAAACGAAACTTGATTTTTCAATCCATTCCACATAGGACGCGTTGAAATGTCAAACCGTCCACTTAGGACTCTGATCTTTCAACACTCTTAAACCTTTGTTCGAGAGATGAAGAGAACCTTCACACATAAATAATCGTGAGATGTCTAACCTAGCATTCAAAATCTTTCTTGGACTATCACCAAGTGTCTTGGCATGTCACCAAGTAACTTGGACAATCACCAAGTGGTTACCTCACCTTCTAATTAGCTAGCATGGAAGGACTAGAGCGTATCATGACTTAACCTTTAGAGAAACGTCATCTAAATGAATCAAAACCTCAACTTCCAAGACCAAGAGTTCGACATGCAAGCCTAAAATCCTCAACCCTTAAGCTAGCTCTCTCCATGACGTCCAATAGTCGCCAGAAGGCATGTCAGGTGAGTTCGACGCTCTTCTCTCACCAACCTTGTCGACTGACATTTCTTCATCTTTCTTCACAAGATCATGTTAGGCTCATTTCTGTCTTGTGAAGAAAGATGAATGTTAGGCTCATTGTTGTCATCTAAATGTTAGGCTCATTTCTTCACAATCCCAAGGAGTGATTCAATGAATAGATGCTAGGCTCATTTCTTCATCTTTCTTCACAAGATCATGTTATACTTGATCCCCCATTATTCTTCTCCAATCTCTACTTATTGTTCAAACACTTGACTGACTTGGACATCAGAGAGTGTTTGACCGGCTGGTCCTCCGATAACATCCCTCTCACATGTCTACAGGTCCTTCAATGGCATTCCACCAACTTAAGGTAGAGAAGGCCCGAGTCAAGTGAAAGAATATCAAGAAGTTAGAAGAAGAGATCACGAGACCAGCCTTGCATCTTCATCCAACAAGAGTGTTATTATGATGAACGTACGTCTGCCAATTTCAAGTGGCAGATGTCCAACGGCAAGAAGAAGGCGATTAAGCTCACCATCTAGTGGAGGAAGTCCAAGAGGAGACTACCGGTTCCCTAGACGAAGGAGAGGATGAAGCTTACCATCAAGAGGAGGAAGCTTGACATCTAGTGGAGGAAGTCCAATATGATACTATCAATTCCACCCAAGAAGAAGGCATGGAAGCTCACCATTTGGTGGAGGAAGTCTGGGAAGAGACTATCAATTCCACCCAACAAAGAAGTGTGAAGGCTCAACATCTATCGAAGGAATCGAAGTCCAAGATCAAGAATATAGTCTTATTCAAGGAAGTCGAATGCACAAGCTTATCGACGCCATACCTCCAGCAGTCACATGCGGCAGACTACCAAAACCCCGACATACGGCCACCGTGACATATCTTCAGTCACCGGAGATAGACGACCAAAACCAGGGAAATAGTCAAACTAGCCGAAGGGAGGAAATAGACCCACTATAAGAGATCGAACAACCCCATCACTTTACACGTATGATTTCAATGGAGCACTCGTTGACACGTTGGTGCTAAAAACATGCGGCGGACTATCAAGACCCCGATACACGGCCACCCTGACATATCTTCAGTCATCAGAGATAGACGACCAAAACCATGGAAATAGTCAAACTAGCCGAAAGGAGAAAATATGCACACTACAAGAGAATAACTCCGTCACTTTACACGTATGATTTCAATGGAGCACTCATTGACTCGTTGGTGCTAAAAAATGGCATCAACAAATTGTAAAGTGAAAACTCAGGGATATATAGGTACGGTTGCTCAATCACTTATTCTGGGTCGACTTAATTTGCTAGCATCTGTCTGATAATGCATGTGAATGTGATGATTTCATCATCGGTATACCATTAATATATGCTGCAACCAAACACTTGCTAGTTACTACCCAGCCCTAGCTAGCTCTCTCATATATCTTGCGCCAGAAATCAACAACTTCATCTCTCTCTATCTGTCTCGATCTCTCTCAATAAATCTATTTGTGATTTTCATGGTATATTGATCAGATTTAATAGTTAATCAACAATAATTTAGTTCCCATTACCACAAGCTAGTCCACTACTTAGCTAGCAATTCAAGGTTGTTGGTAATATAAGATCGATCATAATTAATGTACGTATATTAGTTAGGGCTAGCTTATGTGTACGTGTGAAAAGGACCAGCGAGGCCTCGACTCTTCCTCCCATATATATAAGCAGCAAAGGCAATGACACTGGTTTCTCAGCTGGCCGGTAACTCTTGTTATTGAAGGGGATGATCATTTGGATTGATCGATTAAGAATTGGAAAGTGGCCGATGGTTTGGCTTGTATTTATGTACGCATGGAGCTAGGAGGACATGCATGCATGCATTCGATCAGGTCCTCAGTCCTCACGTACGGGGTCGCAATAGTACTAGTCCTCATTATTCTAATCCTTATTAGCTAGCATATATAGCATATATATGATTAGGCATAGTCCTAAGTTTCACATTTTCTCTCTTTTACGTTTGAAATGGAATTTGATTTAAATTCAAAAATGCAGTTAAAATGACATCTCATATCAAATTGAGAATATATACAATCCAAGTTTTGGTTAACTTCCTTGACCAAAAAAAAAAATGTTTTGGTTAACTTCAAAACGAATGACATGCGATAGGTAATTAACAAGACGTGCTAGCTATACTCTATTAGTTTGCGCGATTTGTAACTCATTGTGACGTTTCCACATTACAAATTTTGAAGAATATTATTTTTCGATCCACCAGTAATTGTGTTATGATTTATGAAGAAGTCTAATGCATAGGAGGTTCCCTGCTAGCTCTATTGAGGATGTTGAGGGTGCTAGCTAGGAGGAAGCTAGGGTTCTCTAGTATTATTGGCATCTCTATCTTCTTGCTCAAGATTGATCATATCGATGATATATATATGTCCGCCACAAGTAGCTGCAGGGAATGTGTGCCATGATTTATGTAAATCGGCGGTGATGTAGATAGTGTTGGACGTGCTTCATTCGCTAGAGTCATTTTCTGTAGGCCGAAATCCGCCGAATTATAGATGAGTTGACAATTCTAATCCAAAGTTCCAAACTAGAGTGGAGTACTTGTTTAGTCAAAGGCATCCCAGTCCGAGGTTCGGAGCTCTATAACAAAGCTGAGCTTCGGTTAATGTTCAAATTGCCTTGCTCACTCTCTCACTCCCAAAAACATGGAAATCAAGTTCTCAGTTATCACAACTCAATGACGCCCGCCGCCTCAACCAATTCACCAATCACCACACTTGCAATTATCATCTACACAATTTGGGCCGACGACTTTCCGTTAACTGTTCCGGGCATCAATAGCTTTGATCAACTACGATCGTCCTTCTTGTAGCCTCTGATCCATCAATCTCCTCCTCCCCAGGTTGGTTTCGATCAATGCAATCCACTTAGAATTCATCCTATCGCCAATTGAATTCAATCTCATCAACAAAATTTGAATTCTTTATCTTAATTTGAATTCTGATGACAGTCCTGGATTTCTTGATTCTGGGCAGAAATGGCGCAGAGTAATTGGGAAGCAGATAAGATGTAACCTACTTGGCTGTATTTCGATTCTTTTGCAAGTCAAGTTTATGGGGTTGATTGGTTTTTCTTTGTTGTTGTTAAATTTGATGAATTTGATATCTTTTATAGGCTTGATGTGTACATTTATGATTATCTAATGAAGAAAGAATTGCATGCCACTGCCAAGTCATTCATGAATGAAGGGAAGGTTGCCCCGGATCCAGTAGGTAATCAATATACTAATCTGTAGCAGAAAGATTCAATCTTTACTTTACCAATGTAATGTGATTGGTTCGAATGATCCTGCTGTCTGTATTGTGCAGTTTCGGTTATTGTAATGCAATGCTGGGATTAGAGATTTTAATTGGTATGTGTAATGTGCAGCCATTGATGCGCCTGGAGGGTTTCTTTTTGAATGGTGGTCTGTCTTCTGGGACATTTTTATTGCAAGGACAAATGATAGACATTCCGAGTCTGCAGCAGTTTATATAGAGGTGACTAAAGTTGGATTGAATAGATGTGACCTCTAGGTTAATTTTATTCTCGTGATTTATCTGCTCATATGGTGTTGATATGCAGGCACAACAAATTAAAGCCAAAGAGCAACAAATGCAGCAGTTGCAACTAATGCGCCAAGCTCAGTTGCAACGAACTCCTACTAATCCTCCCCTTGGTGGTGCACTTAATTCACTATGTTCTGAAGGAATGCTTGGGCAATCTGCTTCTAGTGCATTGGCCGCAAAAATGTATGAGGAACGTATGAAAGACCCCAATCAAATAGATTCAGAGACATCCCAACCACTCCTAGATGCTAGAGCTGCCCTGCTGAAATCAACCACAAACCATCCTGGGTAACAACTTGAAGATCTTATTTTTGGACAGTTTTGTGCTAGCTTTTTTTGGTAGCTTATTTCTTTTCTTTGTTTCCGTTCCTAAAACAGTCAGTTGGTTCAAGGGAACCCTGGTAATGTTAATCCGGCATTACAACAAATACAAGCTCGAAGTCAACAGACCACTGTAACTACTCATTCAACATCATGTGTACCCACTTTTGTTCCTTTCTTTCCTTATTACTATTACAAAGCTTTCCTTCTTTGTCTACAGGACATAAAGAGTGAAGTTAATATGGGTGCCTCTCAGAGATCTTTGCCTGTGGATTCTTCAATTTATGCACAAGGAATGATGCAGCCAAAACCAGTTATAGGAAATTCAGGTATGATTCGCTGATCTTAAAAGAGTCTCAGAATTTTTAGAAGAGCTATAACATCTCATAGTATACGGGGTAGGGGATGAAGAACTACAGACATCTTATACTCTTTTTGTTTGCTTATTTCAGTTCCCTACTTTGTTTGGTTCTTTCCTCATCATTCCTAACACCATTTTCCATTTCATTTGAGGTAGATGTGATCTGGGACAAATCAAGGGAGGGTTTCAGTATAGATAGCCAGTTAGGCTTAAAAGCTAAGAAGATTTAAGATTAGAATAGTTTTTGAAGAGAGAGAAGGTTAAGTGCTACTGTAATTTCAGAGAACCTTCAAGATGACTCACTTTTATCTATTCTGCTCTAGTTTAGTCTATGAGATGTAATCTTGTTTATAGGCTTCAGATATATCTGCTTTTGACCATAAAACGCCGAAATAAGTATTAAAGAGGCATCAAATAAAGAGACCCTTGCAGTACTAAATGTAATTAGACTTGCACTAAGAAGTCAGACTCATAACTCGTAAGTCTCTACATTGACTCTTGTATCATGGAGACTTCATCGTGGACCAAAACAACGCAAGGTTTACTGCTATTAGAGTATTATCCTTGTGATTCCAAAATTTCTCTTCTAACCAAGACGAGAATACTTTAGAGTATGACTATTTTGCTCAACTGATCATTCTGTATTTAGTCACCCTTTTTCTTAGAACAAAAGTAATGACCAAAAGACTTAGAGACTTATGGAAAATGTAGATGAGGTGACTTACTAGCTGACTACCCCTCATACTTATGTTCTTGATGCTGTGGTACCAGCAATAAATAGTAGGCCAGGCTCTTGTTTGACATGTCTTGGTTCCCAAGTATCTACTCTGAACACTGGACAACGCTCTTTTATCTTATGTGAAACTGAGTTAACATGCAACATGATTCTAAAGATATTGACGAAGTCATATCTTTATGTTGTTTCATGTCACAAATGAGTATTTTTCTTAATTTTCTAAAATTGATTGAAATAACTTTTTCTTATATCCTTTTCTTTCTTTTGGATACAGGTTTAAACCCAGGAGTGAGTGGTCTTCCATTAAAGGGATGGCCCTTAACAGTGAGTTGATTCTGCATCTCGTGTCCTAGGGATTCATACCATATATGAGTCAGAAAAAACTGAGATATCTGCCAATCTATACAGGGGATTGACCAAATGCGGCCAGGTTTAGGTGCACAAGTTCAAAAACCTTTCCTGCAAGGTGCAACTCAGTTTCAGATCCTCTCACAGCAACAACAACTTTTAGCACAGGTTCAGACACAAGGCAATGTTGGTAGCACACCTGGCTATGGAGATATGAGGGATTGCCCAGGGGAAATTTAAACTCTAAAGATGGCCAACCTATAATAAACAATGGATCTATAGGTTCTCCTATGCAAACAACTACACAGGTAAGATGTCATTCCATAATTCACCTGGAAAGTTAAGAGTATTCTCCGTCTGTCAGATTTTTCTCAATATCTGTAGTCTTCATGCCCTCTTCTCTTGCCTTCGATGTAGTTCATGACTTATGAAACTTTTATATACGAATCTAATGTGGCTTAAATGCTTAATCCTTTGTAAGGCATATCTAAAGAAAATGAACTTATTATCTTTTGGTTTGTAGTGTCAACATATTATGATTGCTGTCATCCAACACAGACAGTCAATAATTGAGCATGAGTAAACTCTCTTCAAAGTTTGGTTCCATAGTAAATACTGGATGCCAGAGAGAGATGTGTGGAAATTCTTCTTGTTGAGAGGACTGAAACAATATTGAGATTAGTTTATGAGGACGGGGTAGGCTACAGAGTGGGTGAATATTGACTTGAGCTG
Organism: Fragaria nilgerrensis; assembly: GCA_010134655.1. NCBI lineage: Eukaryota > Viridiplantae > Streptophyta > Magnoliopsida > Rosales > Rosaceae > Fragaria > Fragaria nilgerrensis. Next base: position 452,153 of record CM020980.1, read on the forward strand.
TGATACACAAAGCAGGTTGGAATGCTAGTTGTCATAATGTTGATAAGATGTGGACTTTACAAAGGTTAGCGAAACGTTAGTGGAATTTGGAGTAGAGGCTTGAGAGAATTAGGATATAGAAGATGGGAGATTCGGACTTTGTTTGCTTGCTTATAATTTCTTTTAGCGTCAATCTAGGGATGATCCATCAGAATGAATCTCAGAAAGATAAAATCTGCTTAAAAAAATTTCTCAGACGTCGTTCTCTTTTGAGAAGATAGAAGTGCTCTATTTATGTTTATGTAATAGTACCCTAATATGTAATAGGCTTGAATTTGACTGCTAAGCTGAAACCAAACACTAGCACTTATGTGGAACTTGAAAAAATAACCCATTAAAATCCTTTGAACATTAGTGGTGACGTTTCTCCTAACTCTTGTTGTGTTTCAACCAGATAAATATGCCACAGATGCAACACTCTTCTTCTCAACAACAGGATCCTTTGCAGTCTCAGCAAGTACAGCAGGTTATACTTCCTTTTTTTGAATAATGATCTCTTTTATTTGCGTTTTTGCTAGAACTTAAAGAATTATTAACGGTCATCTCAACAAAGAAAGAAAGAAAGAAAATAAAAGTTGATATAGGGGTCATGTCTTGAATCTATATTCTGTCTGAGTACATGAACATTGTTATATACTAGCAAGTCTACACACACAAACACCCTCAAGGCCTCAACTGATATAAAATGAAGTAATGACTAATGCTTTGTTTGTCACTCAAGAATAACCGCAAAAGGAAAGGACATTCATCCTCTGGAGCTGCTAACAGTACCGGTACAGGAAATACAGTTGGTCCTTCATCTAATTCCCAACCTTCAACTCCATCCACTCATACCCCTGGAGATGGAATTGCTATGGCTGGAAATTTGCCGAATGCTAGCAATGTTCCAAAAAGTTTGATGATGTATGGCACGGATGAAACAGGTGGCCTTGTATCATCCACAAATCAGCTGGTAAATATAATTTAATAGATATAACTTTCTGATCTACAGCAAGAAGGATAATTTGGATATTTATGACACCATACACGTTACTTTCCAGTTTAGATTCAACCAGCACTACTCGCCTTAGATAATTGATTAATAAAATAAATGAACACTTAATCTCATACGTTCACAATAATATATTGATTGAAACATGTATGAATGATGGTAAAAGGAACATGGTCCAATTATTTGGGTACATTTGTTTGTTGCGCCCAAGTTATGCTGGGTGTCAAATCGGTAGAAGTGTAAACCTGTTTAGTGTAGGGAGTTATTAGCAGGACATGCAATTTTATCTGTTCTAAATGACATTTCTTAAAATGCTCTATTCTGTGTTTCACTACAGAGGTTACCCTGCATATCCTTTTTTTTTTTTCCATGTATTAGTGTATCACTATTGCATTGTGTCAAATTGGGGTTCTCAGTTTAGTGGCTCAAGTCCATCTTCTATTTGGTTCTTTATACTTACCTCTGTGAAATGGGTTCTCCAAGTCACTCTTCAAAGTCTTTTTGACTAATTTATCAATTGCAGGAAGATATTGACCAATTTGGAGATGTTGGTTCCCTAGAAGACAATGTGGAATCCTTTTTGTCACATGATGATGGAGAAGGAAGGGATTTGTTTGGTACATTGAACGGGAACCCTGCACATTCTGCAGCAGCTTCAAAGGGTAATATATGACTTCACGCTTTAAACAGTGTTAATTAATTTAAATGCCTGCAGCAATGACTGTTTCCTTCATTTCAGGTTTTTCCTTCAATGAAGTTGGTTCTATATGTAAAAGTAGTAGCAAAGTTGTCTGCTGTCACTTCTCTTCAGATGGAAAATTGTTGGCCAGTGCTGGACATGACAAGAAGGTATAGTTTTGTTATAAGAAAACTATTTATTTATGAAATTGGTTTAGCTACTTCTATTCTAATAATTTTTACCGAGCTGGCTAGAGTTTGATATAAATTGAACAAACAGAAATAGTAATCTAAATTATCTTATCCCAAATAACGATTTTCCATAGAACATTGGCTTCAGTTGACTTAAACAACTAGAAATTATACTAATAAAAACTTATTTAGTAATAAGAAAACACATAATTTAGATTCTTATCTTTTATTTTGTTCCATGTTAGTAGGTTGTTGTTTGGAATATGGATACACTACAGACTGAAAGCACACTGGAGGATCACAGTTTGATAATTACTGATGTTCGATTTAGACCAAATTCAACTCAGTTGGCAACTTCTTCATTTGACACAACTGTGCGACTTTGGGATGCCGCTGAAGTAAATTCTTTTCTTCCATTGCTTTCTAATGTTGTCAATATCATGGTTTTGTTGTTGTTGCTCTTCACGGTTCTTCATTTCTTTTCACAATTGAAAGCCTGGATTGTGACTGAAATATAATTGTTCACCTTGGCTGAAAATTGTTTTCTTTGATTTCTGAAGTGTTTGAGTTCATTATTGCAGCCAAACTATTGTTTACAGACATATAAAGGACATACCTCGCATGTGATGTCACTTGATTTCCACCCTATGAAGACTGACCTTTTCTGCTCATGTGACACGAACAATGAGATTCGCTTTTGGAATATTAATCAGTATTCGTGTACTCGTATTATTAAGGTTAAAATTTGGGCTCTACTTTCATTCTTTGAAGGTTGCAAGTAATTTGGTTTATTTACGTTACTGAATCTCAGTCATTTTATGATGCAGGGAGGTTCATCACAGGTGAGGTTCCAACCAAGAATTGGACAATTTATGGCTGCAGCATCTGGGAATGTTGTGTCAATATTTGATGCTGAGAGTGATAGGCAGACACATTCACTGCAGGTGTGAATAGCTGCTCTTTATTTCACTAAGTTCTTAACGGTTTCATTGATCTGTTTACCTGAAAAAAGTGTGTTATATTGTCATAAGTTGTTACTAATCAGACAACACAATGTTTGAACTTATACAGGGCCACTCCACAGAGGTGCACTCTCTTTGTTGGGATACAAATGGAGATTATTTGACTTCAGTCAGTCAAGAGTCTGTGAGAGTGTGGTCATTATCAACTGGGAAGTGCATTCACGAGCTCAGTTCTAGTGGAAACAAGTTCCATTCTTGTGTTTTCCATCCAAGCTACTCCACTCTCTTGGTCATTGGAGGCTACCAGGTGAGTTTGTTTTTATGATGTGAATGTTGAATTACGCAGTAATTTTGTCCAGGTTTGAGATATCTTACATTCTTACAATATCATCTTGCGACTGTTTTTAATTACATCAAGATGTGATTCATTTATCCAAATTATGTAAAATAAAGTGGAAACTACCAATTTTGTTCCGTATACATTTGTGAAGGGATCATCTTTCAATCTTTCAATCATCCAGATTAACTATTAACTTCTTAATGCTTGCAGTCAATGGAGCTCTGGAACATGGCTGAGAACAAATGCATGACTGTTGCTGCTCATGACTGTGTAATATCAGCTTTGGCACAGTCACCAGTTACAGGGATGGTAGCTTCAGCCAGTCATGATAAATCCGTTAAAATCTGGAAATAAAGTTTGATGAATTTTTTTTGTTCAAAATCCGTGTTGGAAGTGTGCGATCATCTCAGCATAGAAGCTCATTATGATTCTTTTTCCATTTAATATCGTTCTTCATAATCCATGTAATAACATGATGGTTAAAGTTAACTGTGGTCAAAAGTGATTCAAAAGTGATTTATACATTTCACCCAAAAAGAAAAGTAATTTATACATGTAATTTCCATAATTTATACATGAGTACATGACGTCTCCATTTGAGAAGCGTGTTTATACGTGTAATTCCATAATTTATACATGACATCTCTATTAGGAATAGAGTTGTAATTAATGCTGCTTTAGGTAATCTGGATTGAGGTTACTAGTTCCTATTTGACAACGTGAGGACTGAGGATCCTAAAACATTTTTCAGGGTGATCAAGACTAAAACCGAACTCAAATATGGTATCTCCTCTTTCATAATTAACTATAGTTTTAGTGACTAAGTTCCGGTTCTTTCAGAAAGTTTTCTTGAGAAAAAAATCCACAGATTTTCTGTTTTCGACTTTAACCATCACACTAGTCATGCCCTAACTTTGGGGTGTGACAGATACCATGAAAGAAAATAATATTAGTTTTTTTTTTTTTATGATGAAAAATACTTAAAATTAAATAATGGAGCCTCTAAAGCATCCAGAATTTATAATGTCGAATACAAGAATATGGGTAGCCTCAATAGAAACTCTATTCACCCAAGTATTACCATTGGGCAAAGAATGACCTAAATGTGCTACTGCATCAGCTACACAATTTGCCTCCCTAAAAACATGTCTAAAAGAGATGGACACAAACTAAGTCGCTACTGATTTGATGTCTTATACTATTTTAATAAAAAGAAAATGATATTAGTTGAAAATGATTTTCATTGATACATAACTACAATCTGATGTTTATACAAGAAATCTCAACATGTAATCCTACACAATCTAGGAGTCCGTACACATGGCTACAATGATCGCCCTTCCATTTCAGTATACTCAAGTTGTTGAATTGGTTGATGAATTTGAAGGCTTCTCATATTTCTACCTAAGTTTTGAGATTTTTATATATGGAGTAATAAGACATACTAACAACATATGAACGTGGTAGTGTTGGCTAAGTCGAGCATCTCCGGTAAGAATTTTGAAATTTAGGTATCGATTTAACAAGAGAAAATTCTCATTGGCCCTAAATCTACACATTTTTTCCCACTAACAAAAAGATATTCTAAAATTCCCATCAGCCCAATAAACTTTTAAAGACTATTCCCACTAACAAATATGTTGACTTTTTATGTTTTTTTGTGACCAAATTACCCCTGCTTAATATCTTTTCTATCTCTTTCTCCACTTTGTTTCAGATCTTCTTTCTCTCTCCACCACGCATCGGTCAGATCATCCCTCTCTCTCTCTCTCTCGACAACGACGACGCCGTTGACAAAAGCCTGATCAACACCGCCGCCGAACTCAGCCGACGAAGTTCTAGACGCCTTGCCCACGAAGGTTGCTGCAATCTCCGGCGAATTCGAGCTTCGTCGAGTAGCTCTTCCAACAGTGGCTTTATATGAGGAGGGTGTGTTTGAGGAGAGAGAAGAGGAGGTGGCGCCGGTGGAGCCACCATAGGAGGCCATGATTTTTGTGGGGAATTTGTCGTTTGATGTTGACAGTGAGAGACTGGCTCAGCTATTAGGGGCAAAAGGAGACTTCAACAAGTCTGCAACATATATCCTTAATGTTGAGAGGAAACAATAAACAATAAAAAGACTTTTGCTCAGAGGTGAGGGTGAGGGGAGGCAAGAAGTCTTCTTCTTCTTTATTAAGGGTATAAACAATAAAAAGACTTCTTTATTGTTTAAGTTGCAATAAAAAGACTTGTTGAGGTGAGGTGAGGGGAGACAAGAAACGGCAGTATGTGTGATGCTGAGAGGAGACTTCTTGCTAATTGCATTTTTTTTTATCAGAAAACGGCAACTTCTTGCTAATGCATTGCAAAATATATCTAATGAATGGTTCATTCTTCATTTTTTTTTCATCCTACTGCCCCCAGTAGGAGGTCATATATCTAATGAATGGTTCATTCTTCATTTTTTTTTTCATCCTACTACCCTAGTAGGAGATTCTATTGCCCCCAGTAGGAGATCCTATTGCCCCCAGTAGGAGGTCATATATCTAATGAATGGTTCATTCTTCATTTTTTTTATCCTACTGCCCCAGTAAGAGGTCCTACTGCCCTAGTAGGAGGTAGTAGGAGGTCCTATGACCCCAGTAGGAGATCATACTACCCTAGTAGGAGGTCGGAGGTCCTACTGCCCCAATAGGAGGTCATACTGCCCCTAGTAGGAGGTCTTACTGCCCCCAATAGGTGGGCATATTGCCTCTAATAGGGACATGTTATAAGTGACTAAAGCACAACGGCCTCCACAGTCCGGTCAACGGTCCCCGAAGCCCGGTCAAAAGTTGCCGGAGTCCAGTCAACATCATTGGTCATGGGAATCCGATCATAACAACTTTATTTTATTATAGACTCTTGTAATGGTCTATTGTAGTTTATTTAATTCATTAATGGTATAATTGTCTTTCTGCTCTTATAATGGTCTATTGTAGTTTATTTAATTCATTAAGGGTATATTTGTCTTTCTGCTTTTGGGAATTTTAAAATCTGATTTTGTTAGTGAGAATAAAATTCTTAAAATTAGGGCTAGTGGGCATTGTCCCATTTAACAATGTTGCTCTATTAGTAATTGCTATTTATTATGTTTTAACAAATTATAAAGTGACACGTGGACAAGAGAGAGAGAGAAGATTTAGTTATTGCTTTAGTTATATATGGATCATTGACAAATTTATCAATTTCATTTAGCAATTATCAAATTTAGCAATGGTGTATGTATTCTGTTAGAGCATCAATTTACCTCAAAAATTGACAATTTCACTTTTAGCAATAGTACTGAAGAAGTCAATTTGCCAAGCAAGGTTCGAATCTTGCTGGCCTCAACTGCTCTGAGGTTTTTTAGGTGAATTTCAGGCCCTCAGAACATACAAAAATCAATCACCGATGATGTGCATAATACTACATAGCAGAAGATAGAAAACTAGATAAGACAAACTCCAATACATAGCAGAAGATAGAAAACTAGATAAGATAAAATCTAATTATTATACACCGTTGATCATGCAACATAGTAAATTTGTCCCATACTTAGCACAGTTTGACAACGATCTATGACAGTTGACTCGAGCTGATCATGCAACATAGTAAATATTTGTACCATACTTAACACAACTTGACAACGATCTATGATAGTGGACTCAATTGTTACCGAAAGCGTCATAGCACACGGTGACTTCAAGAAGAGTCAAAACACTATGTGCAATACTTAGCTAGCACAGCTTGACGACGATCTATGACAGTGGACTCGATTGTTACCGAAAGCGTCATAGTACACGATGACTTCAAGAAGAGTCAAAACACTTTTTTTTTTTTAAACGGGGTTTGGAACCTAGCCTATGCTAGGAGGCTCAGCCCCACGCCCAATTTGAAATTTATTAATAAAAAAAGAATTACAAATGTTGCTTTGAGAGTAAAACCCCCAATAAAAAGAAATACAACCTAAACATGGACCATGACAAAATGTTACAATTGAAAAGAGAACTAAAAGACCATTACCAAAAAAAACCTAACCAAATCTATAGACTATTGCAGCAGACAAATCCCTACAGTACTTTCTGGCAATGAAATCAGGAATTTCTTCCCACCATCTGTAACCTACGTTTAAGGCACCATAATTAGCCAAAGCATCAACAACCGTGTTACCTTCTCGGTATATGTGGGAGACCTTAAACTGCATTTGCTGACTGATAAATATACCATTATTCAATGTCGTCCTGAGCCTCCATGGGGTAAGCAAAGGATTTCTGAAATAATGAACGACAAGTGACGAGTCTGTCTCTAGCCAAATATAAGTCCATCGCTTTGCCCAAGCAATCTTCAGGGCTTCAAAAACTGCTAACACCTCTGCATCAATAGCACTAGGAACATCTACTTTCCTAGCAAAAGCCCCTAGAAAAAGACCATCATGATTTCTGAAGATACCTTCGTAGCCCGCAGTACTAGAATCTTGAAAAGAACCATCCGTGTTAACTTTGAACCAGTTAATAGGAGGAGAAACCCATTGGACTAGGGTATATTTCGGAGCTCTCAACCTTAAAGATGAAAGGCCAAGAACATGAAACATAGTCTACACTCTTGTTGTTGTCAAGCAAGGAGTAAAGTGAAGTGAAGCAGATTCCCTCAAAGATAAGAAAAAAGAATGCTTAAATCTTGAGAAATTAAAAACCACATCATCAAAACGGACTTTATTTCTTTCTGTCCAAATGCACCAAAAAACATTACAAATTACAAAACACCATAACAATCTTGCACTGGAAGCCATGTTTTCAATTAAATTCGTTGAAATGAGTTGCAAAGGAGAGGTACCTGGCAGAAGTTGCACTTGAAAAAAACAAGCAAGCCAATCCCAAAAAACTTTAATAATCGGGCACTCAAAGAAAAGATGATTAAGGGTCTCACCTTGAATTCCACAGATAGAGCATTTAGAACATAAGAATGTGCTCCTACGTTGAACAATATCGTCTGTTAGGATTCTGCCATGAAAAACTTTCCAAGCCACCAAGCTCTTACGCGGTTACACAGCTTTATGCCAAATTAATTTGCTCCAATTTACTACCGGCCTCGAGGGAGAGAAAAAAAAAAAAAGCATCTTGAGTAGTGAGCTGCCCAGACGGATTGTCAGGCCAAACTACCTGATCATTGGAGTCATCTAAAGGTAACTGAACCATGGTTATCCTGGCTGCAATATCTGGAAAGAAAAAATTAAACAACGGAGATAATGACCTTTGTTTATTATTCAAAGCACCGCTAACCTTAATTAGCTTAAGTGATCTGGAAACTGAAGAGATTGGATGGAGACTTGAAATGGGAGTTCTAAGCCAATTATCCGTATAGAAATCAATGCTCTTACCATCCCCCACCAACCAATGCAACTTTGAATATAATTTGTTCCAAAACTTTTTAATGTTGAGCCAAACTGAAGATCTCTGATAATAATTCAAGACTTGCATATGCTGCTATTGAAGAATCGGCTCTGGATAAAAATTGCTGATGGAGAAGAAGCATTAACAATTTGCCAGCAGTTCTTTAGAAGCAGAGCCCGATTCAACACAATTATATTCTTTAAACCCAAACCACCTTGACTCAGTGGGAGACAGCAAGTGTCCCATGCAACAAGCGCAGAACCTTGCTTCAATGGATCTCCAGACCAGAAAAAGTTACAAGTCCAAAGTTGCACTGTCAACAGAAGAGAGCGCGGCCAAGCATACCCTTGGAAACTATGAATAAGTTGACTCTGAATGACTGAAGAGATCAACTGTAGTCTTGAGACCTGAGACAACTGTTTACCTTTCCAAGAGGAGAGTTTACATCTGATTTTATCAGCTATAGCTTGCAAATGAACAGATTTTGACATCCTTGAAATATAGGAACCCCAAGGTATATGAATGGAAGGGAAGCTTCACAAATGCCTAAGACATTTTGAATAGCCACCTTACGCCTTTGAGCATATTTACCCAAAAAAAAGAAGATTTTGCCTTATTCATCACCTGACCAGAATTTCGGGCATATTCATCCATAAAATTCATCAAAGCATGCAGGCTACGAGGACTACTTTGCATAAAAATCATTACATCATCTGCAAATAATACATGAAATTGGGGAGTCACCCTCGCAGGGCCGCAATGCGAGTGACTTTACCTTTGGAAACCACCCTGGATAACCCCCTACTCAACACTTCTTATGTCAAGCAGAAAAGTAGTGGGGATAATGGGTCACCTTGACGGACCCCTCTAGAGCATCGAAAGAACCCACAAGATTGACCATTTACTTTAACTGATAGCCATGTCGAATGAAGAACATTTTTAATCCAAGTAACAAAAACCGGATCAAACCCAAAAGCTGTTAAGACACGAAGAAGAAAGTTCCAATCCAATGTGTCAAAGGATTTGCTGATATCAAATTTTATGGCAATGTTACCCCATGAGCTGCTTCTATCTAGAAGATTCACACATTCAGATGTAAGAATAATTGGGTCAGTGATTGAACGACCCTTAATGAATCCACTTTGATTAACCGAAACAATACGAGAGGCAATTAATCCAAGTCTGTCAGCAAGAATGTGAGTAATTATCTTGAAGACAAAATTAGCTAACACAATCGGTTTGAAATCTGAGATACTATCGGCTTCCTCTTCTTTGGAATGAGGGTGACTAGACTGGAATTAAAGTGTGGCAAGATATAACCATTGTCAAAGAAACTAGTGACTGCTACAACCACATCTTCAGCAACCACCGACCAACAAGTCTGATAAAAGGATCCACCAAACCCATCAAGACCAGGCGCGCTACTCCCATCAAGACTCATAACAGCTCTATAAATTTCTTGTGCAGTAGGCTTAGCAATAAGACACTCATTCTCCTCATCTGTCACAAGTGAAGGAATAATCCGCTGCACTAAACCCGTATCAACAATATTTGCATCTCTGGAAAATAAATTAGTGAAATGTTGCACCACATGTGAAGCAATCTGATCATGCCCATAAATTCTATGTTGACCCACTCTAATAGAAACTAAAGATTTATGACACGCTGAATTTTCACCAAATTATGCAAGAAAGAGGTGTTCCTGTCTCCCTCCACCAACCAACGAACCCTAGATTTACTTCTTAAGAATGTATCCTGCATAGATAAAGCATTTTGATACACCACCATAGCCTCATCCTCACATCTAAGAAGATCTTCTGACAGCCCCAAATCTAAAATTTCTTGTTGCAAACCATCTAATTCCTCATATGCAGTCTTGACTTGAATATTAATATCCCCAAAAGAATTAACATTCCATAATTTCAAAAAAAAAATTTCAGAGATTTCAATTTAGCAGCCAAATTGAACAAACATGGGGCAACCAAAAACTGATTGATTCTCCCAACAAAATTTCACCAGGTCAATAAAACCCGGATGCTGCAGCACATGTTTTGGAATCGGAAATTAGTTCTTGGAACAAAAGGCAGTCTTGAGCAAGTGACCAAAATTGGATAGTGATCAAAAGTAGCCTTAGTGAGAGTGTGACAATCGAAAGACATCCAAGCCTGAAACCAATCTAAGTTCGCAAATGCTCTGTCCAACCTCACCCCATGTAAAAAAGGCACCCTTGGTGTCCACCTCCAACAAGCTACAAGATGTGACCATTTGCTGAAAATCTCGGCAAGCAGTTGCATTGGGAGTGTTCCCGCCCCTCTTCTCATGGGCACCTAATACACAATTAAAATCCCCCAAAACTAACCCCGGACCATGAATCCTTGTTTGCGCAATGTTCACCAAGTCTTGCCACAACTGACGATGACAACGAATTATAGTCTTTGCATAAACCATTGTGAGATAACAATGGACTCCATCAATGGAAACAGAAACTATGACTTGTTGGTCCGTTGATGAAACCAACGTTGGCCTGAGATCAACATGACATAACAACCACAAATTGGGGTCTTCCAGCCCCTGACCATTAGTAGTAAAAAGAGACAAATGCATAGAACTCCAATAAAAATTCTGGATAGAACTAGACCGAACAAACGGTTCAGAAATGCAAGCTAACAAAGGTTTTTGAGTACGTACCATTCTCTTAAAAGCCCTATGTGTGTCTTCATTCGCGAAGCCACAGGCATTCCAATAGAGAACTAACATTAAAAACGTAGGTGTTTCGCACCCTTTTGGATTAGAGCACGAACTGGCACTTTCCCCTATTTTTACCCTTCGATTTCTCTCCTTTCTCCATTATTTTCAATTGTTCCTTCATCTTTTTTGAAAGAATTGGGGTGAATTCTCCTTCCTCCCTATTCTCCTTCTTGTCAGAGCAGGCATTTTCAACTGAATTTACTTCCGTGGCTTCAAAGTTTGACATATCTGAACAATTTAAATTGGCTTCATGTCGCTAGAAGCCTGGCGGGACACTGTCAATGGAAGAAGCTTGGTTTGAACAATGCACTTCATTTACCTGAGCAACCAAAAGGGGAATACTCTCCAATTGAGTCTGCAAGGGCATTGTGGGTTTTGCCTGTGTACTAGCATGAACTATCAAGCCATGATCAAGATGACCTTGTAAAGGCAAAGCCTCTGAGACATTATTAATATGATTGGAATCCGGCACAATAAGTAATTGTTCGTTGGGAGCTACTGCATGTTTCGCAAGAACAACAGGTGCCTCCGGCACAGGTAGTGTGCAAGTGTCATTCTCAATTTGTGGCTGAGAAGGAGTCTTTACTATCTCGGGAGCCCTATCCACAGTACGCCCTCGACGGAGCGTGCGCCTTTTGCTAGTCCTCGACCTAGACCTGCCATCCCTCTTTTCTTCAAATTAGAGGCATTAGAATGCAATGCCCTGCAACTACTGATATGATGCCCAATAATACCACAATTACCTCATGTCACAGTAATACCAACTTGTGTGCAAGGGTTTCATTTGCACTCATCAGTGTCTGAAAATAAACAGTAAGATAAAAAAACACCTTTGATTAAATCAATAATTCATATTTAAATATAAATGTAAGAAATATAGTGTAATTATTCGACATACATACCTTTGATGATGTGCATAATACTACATAGCAGAAGATAGAAAACTAGATAAGACAAACTCCAATACATAACAGAAAATAAAAAACTAGACAATACAAAATCCAACTATTACACACTGTTGATCATGTAGCATAGTAAATATTTGTCTCATACTTAGCACAGTTTGACGACGATCTATGATAGTTACCAAAAGCATCATAGCACACGCCACACGATGACTTCAAGAAGAGTCAAAACACTTGTGTGCAATACTTAGCTAGTGCAGCTTGACGACGATCTATGACAATTGACTCGATTGTTACCGAAAGCGTCATAGCACACGATGACTTTAAGAAGCGTCAAAACACTTGTGTGCAAGGGTTTTGATTGCACTCATCAATGTCTGAAAATAAACCATAAGATAAACAAACACCTTTGATTAAATCAATAATTCATATTTAAATTTAAATGTAAGAAATATAGTGTAATTATTCGACATACATACCTTGACACGCATCTGAGAGGTATGAGTTTTCGCTGTAACCTGACAAGCACTGACATATAGCGTATGCTTAAACCTTTCTTTAAATAGCACAATCTTCATTCTCTGGATCCGCCTGTGTATTTCTAGTAAGGGTATCACTTGGTCTGCTCAAATCGGTTATAGGTGTTACCAACTTCAAAACCAAGCTTTTGGTTTAAGATTTGAGCTACCAATTACCAACCAAAGTTTTTGGTATCTAATTTTATCAACTAAGTTCAATTCATTCAGTTTTCGGGATTATCGACTAGCTCTACAACAACTAATTCTTTGTAATATAAAGTATAATGAAAAATACTAGATTTTTCAGACATATAGTCATAAACTTTGTATTTCTCTAACTATTATAGCTTTCTATTGTAAGTGTACATATGAAATCAAATTTTAGCTATTTTTAATAAAACTAGGTTATTAGACCATCTTTTTCCAAGTTGTGTGTAGTACATGTACCATTAATACATACATATATATATATATATATATATAGTATATGTATACTGTTCATGCTATATATGTGTGTGAATATATATATATATATAGTGTATATATGAAAAATCTTATGTTATGTTTTAGAATACAAATCCATATTTCTTACATCGTATTTGTGTCTTGTTAACTGTAAGGTTCAAGTGAGTCTTCACATTCTCCTCTTAATCTCCAAAACATCATTGTTCTAATAACAAAATAATCTAGTTTGGTCTAGAGTAATTCATAAGATTGGTGGACTAAGGTTAAGTGAGTATGTCAGTGGCTAGCTAGAAAAATCTAGAACAATTAAGTATAAGTATAATCTAGCTTGGTCTAGAGTGGTCTATAAGGTCGGTGGACTAAGGTTAAGTGAGTATGTCAGTGGTTAGTCAATGTCGGTTAACGAAAGCCTATAAATATGTATGCATGTAATGTAATTATACTCAACTCATGGGTGATTAATGAAGCAAGCCATTGAAGTTAATTAAGTCCTCCTCTTATCAACATCTTCTAACTTAACCTCCTAACTCACTTGTCCTAGTTATCATATACCTCCCAAGTCTAGCTCCTAACCAACTTGTCCTAAACACATTGTCCAAGCCCTTCACACATTAAACACTTCCGCACATTAAACTCTGATTGTGGTAACCACAAATTCTAATTAAAGTGGTATAAACCCACAACAATTTCTAACAGTGGTATCAGAGCCACTTCTAAAAACTAACAGTGGTATCAGAGCTACTTCTAAAAACTAACAATGTCATAGCTTAGAAAATAGAAAATAACATCTTTTTCCTAATAATGTCATAGCTTAGAAAATAGAAAATAACATCTTTTTCCTAATGTAGTATTCATTTGCATTATATAGTTACTTTAGATTTTCTTATGCATATACCTAAACACATGAACATAAATAATAGTTTGTTACTGAGTAGATAGATAGATTGCACAAACACAACTTACACACAAAAGTAACCAACACAGAACCCACATTGGAGGACAAACTCAACAAACATTGCAAACATGAACCATCGAAAGTTTTAATAGAAACTCATAACATTATCAATTCCAATAGAATGAAAATGAAACCTACAACATCAGATAAATCAAATTTCACACAAGTCGATAGCCAGACCATTTTGTTGAAACGTACAACAATAGAGTTCTAAAGCGTACAATTTTAAGAGATTGAACAACTTGCACTACATAAACACCTCTACCAAACTCATTCTCACACAAACTTATGAATTCATTGCAAAAGAACATATAAAGAATTCAATCAAATGAACATGAACAAAACTCAAAATTCACTTACATCACTGTTGCTGATAAGATAATGTCACCTTGGGCATTCACGATTTGGATTTGAGAAGAACAACTTTTGATTTTGTTTGCAAATCCTCTGTTGTTGATCAGCCAAGGCCTATAAGAATTATGGACTGCATTAGCTCAAATTCAATTACAGTAGTTTCCAGTAACAATATAAAGTAACCAACAAAGAAATCACATTGCAAGACAAACTAAACAAACATTGCAAACATGAACCATTGAAAAATTTAATAGAAACTCCCAACATTATCAACTCCAATAGAATGAAAATGAAAACCAACATTACAAAATCGAAAGAAAAAAGCTGAAATGGGTCTCAGAAAACACCTAAAAACCTACACCAAAACTTCTTCATGTCTCAAGATTTATTGGACATAGTAGATAAATGGTTCTCAACTCCGGAAAATCCGTCGGTGGAGTAATTAAGACAAGAGAAGAAAGAAAGACAAAGATGCGACAACACTTTACGCCATCTAATTAGCGGTGGACGACACAAACTTTTCAAGAATCATGGGAGCTACTACATCAAAGAAGCTTGGGATCTACTAAAGGAAGAGTTTGAGGGAACAACAAAGATATGTTATGTCAAACTACAAACTATACGGAGAGATTTAAAAAATATAAAAGTAAAAGATTCTAAGATCATAAAAGATTACTATTCCCAACTAAAGGAAATAGTAAATCAATTAAGAACCTACGGTGAAAATATTAATAAACTAGTAATAAAAAAAATACTCATTAGCTCACTCAAAAATATGATCCAATAATAACTATCATCGAAAACTCAAAATCCATTGCATCCAAAGATAGACAAGTTCAGAATGATTTGAGATTTCAAATGGGAGACTGCTTCGCTGTCGAGTCAACACAGAAAACTCGAATAGAATTGTAAACAACACAACATCCATTAGCAGACCACACAAGATGATCCAGACTACATGTATTTATTCAAGTTAAATCAACAGGTCTTCTACTTGCTTTACAAGAGAAGGGCGATTTCAGGTTGTGAGCCTGTCTGGCTGTGCCTCGGCGCCGTCAACAGCTTCTGGCCTTGACGATGTACGCTGGTGCGGCCGGACGGGGTTGTTGAGGCGAGTCCTTGATCTGGAGTACAAGATCGGCTGGGTTCTCCCTTCCTTCTATCTGGGTTCGAGCTGGGTTTACGTAGAGAGATCAGAGGTTGGTAGAAGAGGAGCGGAGACGGGCGGAGCTCGGAGATCAGGCGGACTGGCTCTGATTGCGTCAATCAGATTGGACTTTGTTTACAGGTCGAAGAGGAAGCTTGGATGCTACTAGTGCGAGGCGGCGGGTGGTGGTGGTCGCTGATCGATGTGGATCGGCCGGCGGCGACAACGACTTGGTGAGGGTCCCGCTTGGTAGCAGTGGTGGTGAGGGCAAGGCAGGAGGAGCTTGGGCCGGGTTAGTGGGGATTGGCCCATCTGGTTGGATCTCCAAGCGTTAGGCTTGATCTGTAGGTCTTTGTTGGCAGTTGACTGGGCCGGGGCTCTTTTTGGGCCTTGGTTTTGGTTTTTTTTTTTTTTTTTTTTTTTTTTTGCATTAGTATAGACTAGACTGCTTGTGGGTCTAGTTGTGGGTCTAGAGCATTTTCTTAGTTATTGACTTCAGTTGATGATCTAAGGTTGCCCCCTCTACGTAGGGTGGTCCCGGAAGTAATTAATAATGATAGGTTGAGGACTTTTCTCTTTCTCTTTGTGTCTCGGTGGTTGGTTACTTCTCCCGTCTGCTACCACGTAAGATTGATTATAGCGCTTCATCTCATGGTCTTCAACATAGAGATTGCTTAGTGTCTACTAGGTAAGTGTACTAGGTAGTTTCGCAGGATTGCCTCCGCAGGCGGATAAGGTTCATGTTGTTGTACTTACTTTCAAGTTGTGATCAATAAAATATTAACGTCCTTGGATAAAAAAAAAAAAGTTTCAGAATACAAACGTATATGCAATGAAAAGTATAGTATATAAAGTTAATATATAAGTAGTCGGTATATTCGGTATTTATCAAAACCAAACTAATTTTTTCGATAATTTTCAATTTCAATTTCAATTTTATCGGTCTCGATAACCTATATATCGGTCGGTTTACCAAATCTAAAATATCGATTAGTGTTGATGGTATATATACCGCAAGCGTAAGCAACGACCTCATAGACCGTTTCCGGCCACAAAGGGCCTCGCCCCTGACATACTTCCGGTAGACTGACATCTGAGCTACCTCGCCATGATGAAATGTCATAAGTACCGCATCGGGAAAGTGCTCTCCCAAGCTCCACAAGAAGGCATCATAAGAAGATATATGTGTAGTTAGTCTCACATCAGAAACATAATATGTGAGGGAACCTTCCTTAGCTATAAAAGGAAGGCTTCCCATATGTAGAAATGATGGATGCCAATCACTACTCACTCCATCTTGGAGAGCTCTTGTAACACCAAAGGCCTATTGGCCATGATAGTAGAATCCTAAGTGGACGTAGCCATGTCTTCCAATGACATGGTGAACCTCTATATATATGTCCTTGTCTCTTATTCTTGATTGTCTATCTAAGTTGCACGGACACAGACACTGACACGGCGACACGACACGACACGGAAAAACTCAAAAACTGAGTTTCCGACACGACTTGGACACGGCAAACAAAATTATATATTTATGTATTTTTAATAAATAAAAATATGCTAAAATATGAAATAAGTTCATTATATTACCAAATAAAGTTATAAATTCAATCTATTTCATAATCATAAGAAATAAGTCAAGTGCATAACTAATAACATTAAAAGCTGCAGACCTCTAGCACTTAAAACATAACATTAAAGAAAAACAAACAAGGAAATCTCTAGCACAATAGCACCTAATAGAAAGAAGATGAACTAATATAATTATCATATCCATAATTCATCCAAACTTGTTATTCCATAATTGATCTAATATAAAATAAATAGAAAATTTACCTCTCATCTTCAAGACTCCATCTCATGTCAACTAGCTCTCTAGAACAGTAGCACCTAATAGACAAGAAAATGAACTAATATAATTATCATATCCATAATCCATCCGAACTTGTTATTCCATAATTGATCTAATATAAAATGAATAGAAAATTTACCTCTCATCTTCAAGACTCCATCTCATCATCAACTAGCATCCTCACCAAATAAAAAGGTTACACATCCGTTACAACACCAATACAACTCAATTTCACCATCTCATAAAAATCATATTCATGAAACAAATGGATAACTACCAGACCAGATTAGAAAACTAACCTTAACAACGGCGACGACGACGATGGCAGAGAGAAGAGATCAGATCAGTGAAGAGATCGAATTGATGGCGGACTGGCGACTGACGAACGGTGAGAATGGGTGGCGACTGGCGAACGTCTTCTTTGAATCGGTGAAGAGATGAGAAGAGTCGGCACTCGGTAGAGAGAGGAGAGAAGAGAATCAGGCAAGAGATCGAATGAGACTGAGCTGTACTGCGCGTGCGCCATTTAGGTTTTTTTTTTAAAGTCTAAAACGCTGACGTGACGTGTCGCAATGCCATGTCAGAGCCAATCAACATGTTCGAGACGTGTCCAAAAAGTCAACTTTTTTCGGACACGCCACGGACACTCCAACACTCCAGGGGTGTGAAGTGTTCGTGCAACATAGTTGTCTATTGTTCATGTTCTACCGTGCTTCTACATAGTTTCCGGGATTATGCAGAAACAGTTAGTATTCGGTCGGTTTGGTAATTAACAAACCAAATGATCGCCCAATTATGAACAAGAATAACTATATACTTAGATTGACGTGATATCTTAGCCTAGCCTATTTGCTTGTAGGCTTTTACTCAATGGGATCCATTAGTTTGAAACATGAAATACAAATCTAGGTGATCGATGGTTGTATTAGGTGTATGCCTCACCCGATTGCAGCAGTCATATAGGATTTCGTGATACTTCCAAAGAGAGCTGAGGTTGATTCTAGTGGGACGGAGCTGGTGAGGAGGTCAGTTGAAGCTTGTGATTCTAGGCCTGAAGCTCCTCGTGTTGCTTTTGTTTCCAAAATGTTTCATGTCTCTACGAAAACACTTCCGGGGTAGGAATTAGATGGGCAAGTTTTGGATAAATCATCTGATGAGGGTGAATTGGACGAGTGTTTCCTTGCATTTGCAAGGATTTATAATGGGGTTCTTCGTCCCGGTGAAAAAATTTATGTGCTTTCAGATTTATATGATCTCTCAAGGGAAATCAATGCAGAAGCATATTGAGGTGGCCAAGTTGCATTCTCTATATCTAATGATGGGCCAAGATTTACAGCATGTACTAGAGGCGCAGACAGGGGATATTGGGGCAATCTGAGGCCTTAGGCATCATATATCTAAAACTACAACACTTTCATCAACAAAGAATTGTTGGCCTTTCTCTAGTTTGTCATTCCAGGTTATTGGAACTTCTGTCGTATTAATCCCACATTGAAGAAGAATTAAATGTGTGAGTCTTTATATGAAAATACATATGTGACTCATTAAATGGATAATAGGCCTAATATGGGCTTGGTGGGCTTTCTATTGGGTTTTTTTAAAAGTAAATAAATATATATTAATATGTATATTGTTCTAGGATATTCTATATTTTTCTAGATATTTTTTATGTGTCTTGACCTTATGCTAATAGGATATGTAGTTGGACTAGATCTATGTATTCTTTATCCTTATCATATTGGTATTGTGTAATTCTTTAAATAAATGGCTCTTATCAATGAATAAGATATCCATCTTTTACGATTCTCTATTTTCAAATCTCTCTCACTTCATCATGTTATCATGCACTTTGTTCTAACCCTAGAACTAATAGCCCACCAATATTTGTTTTTCGAAACCCTAAAAAGTGTCTTTCGGCTCCTTTGTCTGACTACCGCCGCCGCCTGTTTTCCCGGCTGCCACCCGCCGTCGATTTTTGGTTTCCTCCGACTACAATTTTTGAACTTCTTCAAGTGTTTGAAGTTTCGAAAGGTATATTTTGAAACCCTAAACTTTTCCAAGTTCAATAACTTGGGGATGATAAAATCATTTCCTCCATTCTCATGTTCATTCTATGCTTGGGATTTTGTGCGTGCATGTAAAAATCCCGGAATTTTATTTACGGGTCAAGAGTGTGTTTGATCACTCTTGTCTCCTTGTCAGGTTTGTGTATGATCAACCCCGACCTTTCTCTGGATTGTATTTGATCAATCCGAGACCTTTTTTTTCGAATTGTATTTGATCAATTCACGGTTTTCCGGATTGTGTGTGATCAATTAGAAGGACAAACCATTAAAAACATCGTTTGTGACCTCGATCTATCAAGTCTCATAACAGCTTGGTTTTGTATGCAAGAGTAATGCAACATTCTGCTCCTTTCAGTTTTGACGTACTCGATGCCTAAAGTGAATCTTCGCTTGGTATCTGTGGAACCTTTCATTGGAAAAGATTAAACCACATGTTTTGACCCTCAGGCTAAGGCTAACAAGCCTAGATGCTGAGATTTCACATCTCTCGTGCTCAAAGTTTGAAGCGCCACATCGACAAAAGCCTTTAATGGCAATCTGTGTAAAAAGTAATGACCACAAAATACTGTGGAACGCACTCATAGAGTGTTTCTTAAAACGCTCATATAACTCTACTTGTTGAGTTATTAGTCAAGTGGATTGCTTACCACCTTAATTGACTACGTATTGTTGATGATCTTTTGTGGCATCATGATCCATAATCTTTAGCGGATTCGATCATCATCAAGTTCTCTAGGTTCTCCAAGTTGGTTTGGAATTACCAACGAGACTTGATTTTGATCATACAATTGCAAGCAGGAATTGTATATACGCTAATGCGATAAACGTATTTAAAATGGTCCCTAGTGTAGGGACAACAATATGGGTCACAGCAACGGCATAAAACGCCGTGCCAATGTCTAGAAAAGAGGGGGAGGTGTCGTCAGCCCTAATGACGACACTCTTGATCTAGACACCAATTTGTCAAAACTACTCATGCCAGCTCATGACAATGCAACCGTTGTGGATCTTCGGATCACTGGTTCAAGAGTTGTCGAGCTCTCTTTCAAATTGTGCATGCATACAAATAAGTACGGAAAATCAATATGAGGACAAGAACGTCATCCTCATGATCGAGAATTTTAAAGATTCGGATCCCGCTCTAGCTACCCCTGACTTTGATGTCATCGGCTAGACATTGATTTTCTTTCCGAGCTGTATGTAATAAGACGTCATATTGATTTCCTTATATTACTCGAGACCTCGATGTACTCATATAATGAATGCCTTGATAATTTTTTTCGAAGTGAAACTATTTTCCTCTTATGGTTCGTATTGATTTACAAACAAGATGTACAATTTTTACATCGTCCTTAGAAGCATGGCATATATACAATCTACATGGTTAGATTGTGCCGTTTTGGTCTCTTCCAAGTGAAGATGACGCACGGCCTTGCATCCTTAAGGAGGATCGCCAACGTGTTTCCGGTTAAGTTTTCTACCCTATAGCGGATTTTTCATCATCAATTGTTCAACTAGGCTCATCCAAGCTTAGTGTGATGTCTTAGAATTGTCCGAAATTAAGGAGATAGTGGTTTCAAGTGTGCTTCGCACTACCGACCCTCCATGGACATGCCTGGTCATACTGACTTGAAGTTACCGAAAGCTTTTGATTTTGGATCCCCCTATGCTATAAAACCAATTTTCGTCTTGTAAAAGACGTTGGAGACTTATCAAAACCGGACAATCATCATCATGATCGAATCCTCTAAGTCATCTGTGTTAGTTTATGTTCATGTCAGGGAGCTTTTGCTAACTAGACATGGAGTTTACGACCTTGGAACGACCAAAAGGATTTGGTTTTGATCATACACACGTCATTTTTGGCTAAGGCAAAAGCCTAAACGCCACCTGCAAGCTTCATAGCTTCGCACATGCCGGCCAATTCTGTGAAAAACAGCAATCTGTCATTTCTGGACAGCCAACTTCGTTTGAGCTTTATGAACAGCTTCAGACGAACCAAACATTGAGCTTTATATCATTGGAAAGCTCTACGTGTCTAGTTTTCAGAACTTTTTACGGTTCATCTATATCTATTTTAACGAAGAAGTTATGGCTATTTTAGTGCGTAAATGTCATTCTACGTGGAAATTTTTATGCCCAAGCTAGAGTTGTAGATGTTGTCTCACCTCCACCACCAAATATCTCCTATGAATGATTATGATCAATATTTAAAAAAATTCGAATAGTTATACTAAAAGAAAATATATTGTATTATACATTTTCATTTTTCATCAAACTAACTTTTATTTCTTATAAAATTTAAAAACAAAGATTATATATCGATGCTGATATGTTTGGATCTCAAGGGTAAGCATGTCATAGGTTCACCATTTACAATAGATTAATGAGTTAATTCTTACTCTTCTAATTTACAATAGTCTCAACCATAAAACGTTAAATGTAGATATAGAAGCACGTAAAAGTTTTATTTTTTCTTTTGAAAAGATGTATTTTTTAATTTTTTGTTTTCTTTAGAATAAATGAGAATACTTACAGCGATTACTGCTTTGATATTTTCAATGGTCAGGGAGAACTCATGTCCACCCTCATGTTCGTGAAACTTTAGGAGAACAAGGTCTTCCTCTGCTTCACCATTGAGCACTTCTGGTGGTGCCTTATCTTCCTTATGTTCATTGATGATGTTTTCCATTATCTTATCAGCTTCTTTGTGCAGCCTCTTGAGTTTGGGCTTCATCCCACTTAAAAGATGCAGTAGTTTGATAGAAGGAAAAACATCTGCTACCTGGCAGTAACTCCTTTTTCAATACTTAATGGTATGAAAGGTTAAGGCTTATTTTATCCTTACATAAGAAAGACACATCAATAGCAAAATCAGAATCTGCCAAGTTTTATAGGTCAAATTCCACGGGATCTACAGGCAATCTCACTCACTGTAAAATGGTGAAATTAGTACCATTGGAAAGGTCTATGTGTCTACTTTCCAGGGACACCAACCATTTGATCATACCTATCATATTGAGTGAGTTATGGCTGTTTTCGTAAAGTAGGACGAATCTGTCCGAGAATCTGATTTTGGTAAAACAGTCAAATTCGACGGAACTTTGTGAACAGTTCCTGATGAACCAGAATGTGTGTAATATACAGTTAGAAAGCTAAATGAGTCTAGTTTCCAAAACCATTTACGGTTAGTTCGTATGTATTTTCTGGAGGAAGTTACGGCTGTTCTAGTAACTGAAGGTCATGCTACGCGAAAATCTAATTTCCTGCACGAACTTATGTTTTGAGTTCACAAACGATCTTCTCCTCAAGATCTAAGTATAAAAGATCATGTTTGAGGACAATACGGCATGATCTGGATAATCATTGCCCAATGCCACATTTGAAGACATGTTAGTTATTGAAATTTTCGTGATTAGTAAGAATCAAGAACAACCCTAAGATTGATGTAAAGATCAGGGGGAGGTGCGAACTTCAGGGGAAGTCTAGCACATACATACATGTCACTATCAAATGTGAAGAGTGTGTTGTACTCTTTTTCTCCTACGATCAAGGTTCAGTTTTTCTCCCACAGGGTTTTTGTGACTTAACGAGGTTTTTGACGAGGCAACATAACAACACCATCGGCATAGCAGCGCGCGGCACAAGGGGGGGAGTGTTCTAGGATATTCTATATCTTTCTAGATATTCTTAATTTATGTGTGTTTTGGCCTTATGTCAATAGGATATGTAGTTTGACTAGATCTATGTATTCATTATCCTTACCATATTGGTATTGTGTAATTCCCTATATAAATGGCTCCTACCAATGAATAAGATATCTATCTTTCACGATTCTATATTCTCAAATCTCTCTCACTTCATTATCATATATTTAATAAAAGTCAAAGATTAGGCCTTGGGCTCTGTTGATTAAATCCGAATTTAATTTTTAGAAATTAATATTATTTAATTTAATTATTAATTCGGATAAATATCAAAAGACATAATTGTCCTAACAGTTACAACTATCTTGTTTTATCATCAAATCATTCTTCTTTTTCCTCCCCAAAACTATTTCTTCTGAAGCATAAAGTAAATTTGCCAGGCACAAGTGCAATAACTTGAACCAGATAGTTGTATCCTCTAGATAGACGTCTGAAACTGCAGCACAAGCGGGGACAAATTTCTGTCTTAGGTCACTGCATGGCAGACCTCTATCTGATCAATCAAGTTAGCGTTTTTTCTGTTGTTATTTTCAATTTCGTCTTAATTTCATTGTTATATATATACTGTTTTTGAACTGATATTAGATTGGTTCTAACACAGGTTTCTCCTACTCTAAAAGTTGCAATTGAGGCATATGATCATGCAGATATGGATGCCTTGAAGGAAGGGTTTACGGCTTCTGAACAAGGCAGACCCTTTGGTAGAGGTCACGCCTTCTGATAGATTTGGAGAACATTTTTTGTCTGCTGCAAGAGAAGTACATCTTGAAAGATGCATAACAGATTTGAAAGATAGATTTGCAAGGGTAGGCTTTTCAGTGTCTAAGCCTCTTGTGTCTTTTAAAGAGACCATTTTGGGAGGCGAATGCAAACTTGAGAATTTAAAATCCTTTGTTGCCAGTTCAGAATATGTTGAAAAAGCAACACAAGATGGAAGATGCGTTGTTCGGGTGAAGGTTCTGAAACTCCCACCTTCTCTAACTAAGGTGATTCATGAAAGTTCCTATATTCTAGCAGATATCCTTGCAGGCAAGGCTGAAGAGGATGTAAATCCAATTGAAACACTAAGGAAACATATGATGGAGGCCGTGGAGAGTGATATTTTGTCTGAGAAATGTAAATTGAAGTGCCAAAAACTTCTTAAAAGGATCTGGGCTCTTGGCCCTCGCCTTGTTGGCCCTAACATCCTACTTACTTCAGAAATAAAAGGACAGGGTACTACTGACTCCTCTGTGCTCATCCGCGGCTCCTCTCATGTTTCTGAGAAATTAGGACTGGTGGATGCTTCAAACAATGAGAATGCAGCTGCTGAGACATCTTCAGAAGTAACTGAAGCACTGTATGATGAAGCAAAGAACCTTCAGAGTAGCGTTTTTCTGGGTTTCAACAGGCAACAGCAGCTGGACCTTTATTTGAAGAGCCTATGTGGGGTTTGGCATTTTTGGTTGAAGCTTACATTTCACCATTAGCCGGTCATTCTGATAATTCGAAAAACACTGCGGTCATCGCCCACCAGGTAACCACAGCTGTTAAAGATGCGTGTGGAGACGCTGTGCTTCAAAAGCAACCACGGCTTGTGGAAGCTATGAACAATTGCGTAATATGTACGCTGCGCTTGGACGAAGGCGGACCAAAGTTTTAAAGGAAGAAATGCAGGAAGGCTCCGCATTGCGCACTGTACATGCCTATGTGCCAGAATCTGAAAGCTTTGGTTTTGCGGATGATCTTAGAAGATGGACTGCTGGAGCTGCAAATGCTCAATTGTGCTCAGCCCCTGGGAAGCACTTGATGAGGATCCTTTCTTTGTACCAAAAACGGATGAGGAGAGACTAGAGAGAAGAGTTTGGCGACAGTTCTAGTGTGCCTCCAATTACAGCTAGGAAACTGTTAAACGCTGTAAGAAAGCAGAAGGGTCTTTCTGTGGAGGAGAAAGTAGTGCAGCACGCGACAAAGCAAAGGACTTCGGCTCGTAAAGTGTAGGCAGGCAAGGTAGTATATTGATAGTTGATATTGTTGATGAGTCAAATGTAGTGTAGAACATTTAGGGGACAGTGCTTTGCTCCTTTTGTGGAAGGTATCTGTAATGCTCTTGTTATGTATTATTCTGAACTCCAGTTCCTGCTATAGTTGGATGATGAAATGCAAATATAGTATTAGCTATGATTGGACTTTGTGACTTGACATTCAATTTCCATGACAATTACCTCATAAACTTGTAATTGCTCAGCTACGATACTTCCAAGGCATATGAATATCATGGCTTAATTTTTCCCAAGTAGATTTTCTCATTTGATTACATTTAATTGCCTTCTTACAACATTTGATTTTTCTTTTAGATTCTTGAGAAGGTTAAACTAGCATACGACTTCCCTATAGTTACAGATGTACACAAATCTATAGAGGTGAGCTCGCATCCTTGTTCATCTTTCAGAGGCCTATGTCCAGCAAGCAAAATTGAACCAGTCATAAGTTGTTTTCTCACATTTATCCATGCTGTTTTCTTTTCCAAATTCCTGCATTTTTATGCAGGAATAATATGGAACCATGTGGTTCTACCAGCAAATATTTACATAAAGAAGAATAAATATATTGAGAAGGACTTGATATACCAATATATCTCACTTGTGAAATATAATGACAGACAGATCATCTAGTTGCGGCAGCCAAAACTGGAAAGACTGTCGATATTAAGAAGGGTTAAGTCTGTGCTCCTTCTGTGAGTAATTCTACCTCTTTCTCTCTCTAGATCAATTTTAAGTAACCAACCTCATTTAAAACATATCTACAAATATGCTTCTGGTATTTATAATTAAGTTGTACATATCTGTAGGTCAAGTAAATTCTGATGAGAAGGTTAGACTGGCAGAAAATTCAAATGTGATGGTTTGCTAGAGGGGAACTATGTTTGGTTATAGTAAGTCATCCGTGTATTGTTAAATAGTGCAATGGTTAGGTCCAATTAATAACATGTTTTGAGCTTTTCTCAAGATTCCAGTGCTTGCTTGTCAACCTTACTTCTAGTGCAAAAAAATTATGGTTGCGTCACCCTGTTTTGGTTCTTTTGTGCAGTGGTTTTATAATACTGTAAAAGATCAAAGTTATTAGCGCATTCTCATATGCTATGCATCTTATACATCTCTGTTTTGCTTTATATCTTTGTATGTTTTATCTACCAAAAGTTCAACATCTATCGTATTCCTAGGTTGCCAGAACCTCTTATGTTCTTTGCCAGGAGCAAATCTATAACCAACTTTCTCTCTGATATGTTTAAAGGAGGGAAGAATCACTTACAACACAATGCAAGAAAGGGAGAAAAAAGTGGCCCTCAATAGGTTAGCATAGGAAGATCAACAATTGGCAAATAACCTGAGCAGGAACATATACATAACCTTATACAACTTGCATAAGAAATCCGCTTACACAAACACGGAGAAATGTTGGAATATGATCTCACTAAGAACAGCTTTGTTCTTTTTTGAGAACTCAAACAATTGAAACTTCTGATCCCAAGCTTCTTTTAGGACCAAGGCATTTTCCAGGATGATCCTTGTGCATCGTTGTAGTGTTCCGGGCGGAAGAAATCTTTAACAAGACCACTGGTCTGCTTCTCCGCCCATGACTTTACTTCACACCGGGGGTGTGGGGGTGTGGTGATAGTAGTTGCAGAAGTTGGAGCTATGGTGATGCGAGTGCCAAAGATTTGGTTTAAGGTGGTAGTGCCAAAAGTTGGGGTACTAGTAGTACCAAAAGAGATTTTGTTGATGGTTAAGTTGTGGCAGCTTGGGGGTTATAGCAGTCGTAGTACATGGTTCTTTTTTGGATAGGTCCTTAAAAGAGAAGCTGTCAACAGTTGGTGGTGAAAGGAGAAGGTGCCAACAGTTGGCTTAATAGGATTGTAGAAATTAGCATAACCTCTTATTTGGTGTTTCAAAAAAATAACCTCTTATTTGGAGAAGGATGTTTGGACCCAGGAGCATTTAAGATAGACTCGAATAGACCGTCTTATACGCTTGGAGTGTAAAGAAGATGAAGCTTTGTAGTCTTCAAGCAGAATCAGTCTTGATAGACGATTTTTTTCTTAACTACAGCTCCAGGTTCCACAAACTTCTCTACTCCGGAAAACATTACACATAAAAGAGCAAAGAAGTGAAAGAACTGAAAGAAGACCAAGTGAACAAAGCCCTCACCAAGGAGCAGAAAACAAGATGTTAAGAAGGGAGGTTGTGAACCCAGCCCAGGGAGTCAGGGAGAGCCAATGACGCAACACACTTGGGTGCAGTGTTCACTTCCCTACTTTGTAATCTATTTGAAGCCTCAAATCAATCTTTGCTGAACTATTAGCTTTCACTATGATACCTAATAGCACAAAGAAATATCCTTTCCACCACCAAGGCTTTCAGTGACACATTCATCATAATTAAACAAACTGTGTGCACAGACGAGACGACATTTTTGGCACATGTAGTCCAAGGATAGTCAACTAAGCAAGAGAGGTGCTACTTAAGAGAAACATTAGCTAGATCTCAGTTTGTTGGTTTGAACTTAAAATTTGAAACCTGATATCATATAAAAGATAATATATATTAGAAAGTAGAAACAATTGCTATTGTGTGAGTTCTAAATTGAGAGTGATATATGACCTGGCTCTTATGACTTCTGCTTTCATTATGGCAAAGCCATCAGACCCCTTGTCATAACTCATAACTGGAAGATGTGACAATCCCTGTAACCAACAAACTGGTGACTGTGCCAAGGCTGATTGAATCTTCATACGCTTGTTCGTCAGCCATATATAATCCAGCACTCCACTGACTGCAAGCATAAATTGTAAATAAGCAGCTGCGTTAGCATCCTACATATATACAGCTTAGTTTTATCAGAGCCAATGATTTAGTATATATAAAAAAAGGACAGATGTTCTCTTTACAAATTGTTTGGAAGAGCATGCTTGATAGTGCTGAAGTAAATTCTTTTCTCCTTTTACAACAGATGAAGTCACTGCTGGCATCATTTGAATAACCTAGCGCATTCCTAAATGTAGGTGTAGATCCAATTCAATTCTGCAGCATTCCTATGTTCTCATTTGCATTTTGTTTAAGGTTTTCCGAGTTCTGACACATTAGTTGATGAATATGTAAACAATTTCATCCTAACAAGTAAGAAACTTAAATGGCACAGAATTGTTGAATCATGCTAGCTACAAGGAAACGAGAATGCACATTTGAAAAGCATTTAGAACCTGAACAGTAAATTGTGAAATTTAAGAAATTCCAATTTGATAACAGTAATTGAATTGTAAAGATTGGATACAGGGCACAACCTCATAGTACACTGCAAAACTAGCTGCTACCATGGAGTTGGTGCAGCATCAAACACCAATCGGAACTCGAAGCTACCCAAAAGATCATACATCCTGCGCATCAAGTTCCCCTTTATACACACTCATCAGATTAGGCACTTGGCTGAGATATCTGGTCACAAACCTCTCCAAGAATCGCTTCTCTGTCGACAGCACCGCATAAGCCAGACTCATGTTTTCATCTACCAATCCTTTCTTCATCAAAACTTTGACAACTGAACACCTCGGGATGATCCTATTCTCCAAACTGAAACACAAAATGACAGGGAATGTGGGAATCGTTGCTGCAGGCCGTCCCATCTTATTCACCAGAAAATCCATTGTCTCCATAAGTTTCTTCTCAGACAAAATCATACACTGAGGGCTCTTCCTAAAAGCAGAGAGAACATCTTCATCAGACCAACCCCAACATTTTTTATAAATCTCTCGATTTCGATTCCATATGGCCCTATAGCTCTTCCCACACAATGCCCTCAATGCTACAACAAAAGTTGACTTCTTCAAATCAAATCCCATACCCCTGATCTCATCTATCACCTGAGCAAGGTCCTCATGATTATGCATCAACACTTGAGTGTCATGAGCAACCAACAGAGACATGCATGCTCTGGGCATACCCAACTCTCTCAAAAGCTCAATGTTAGGCATCACATTCCTTGAATGATTCTCCAAGAACAACCAAGACCTGCGCTTCAAAACCGCCACAACATTCTCCTCCGAAATCAAACTCCTGAGCAAATTGTAAGATGGCACAATCTGATTCTGCAAGCTTCTTGACAGAAGTTGTGGATTAAAAGTCAACACTCTAGCAAGGTCCTCCCTTGAGAGCCCAACAGAGCTGAAAAATTCAATCTTGGGCGCAAGGGTCTTCTCAGGATCAGCAGCAAGGACTCTTGGGTATGATTTAACCACCCTTAAGATCTGGGTTTCAGATAACCCATGGCTGCTCAGAAGAGCCAAAACAGAGTCTGCTCCTTTTGGGGATTGCAGCTCCACCTTGGTGGCTGCCAGCTTTGCTTCTTCTGGGGACAACCCACATGATTTTATGAGGTAATTGACTGTGAAACTCGCTTTGTTTGAGCTTTCTGAGCTGATGGGTCTTCTGTGATTCTGAGGAGAAACATTGGAGGGTTTTAGATTTCCAAGACCCAAACTTTGGGTCCTGAAAGAAACCAATCTGCATAAAACTATCGGGTACCCTAATCTGAGAGCCACCACCATTTGAGATGATCAAGCTTCAATTTTGACTGCTGATTCTAAAACCCTAGTGTCTCACCTTATCTGGGGTTTTAGTAAAGTTGCCACCTTTACACAGTTTTCGGTCCAATAAGAAAACTACATTATCTTTTATGTCACGCGCCACTGTGGTACGAGAGCACCAACCTGGCAGTTGGGGCTGGGACCCGAGTCAGTAGATGGGGCCGGCGCGTGAGCCCAGTAGGGCGGGGACAGTGTTTCAATTTGTGACACTATTTTTACAGAGGGAGGGGTTACAATGATGATGAAGGTAAAAGAAAAACTGGAGTGCAAAAGGGACCATTTTGAATCCCTTTTTCTTTTTGCTTTTGGAAAAGCAGAAGAACCCAACCCACTTCTTTAGATTCTTCCTCTTCTTCTTCTTCCTGTTGTTGTTTCTGGGCTGTCTTATACTTTCTTGTGTCTCCCTCCTACATAAATTTGGGAGCAACAAGAAACAGAGGAGGATCTCTTAGCATATTGTTGTGGTTGGACTTTCTGTTATGATCTGTAAGTGTGTGTAACTACACTTTTTGAAGCTGCATTTATATCTTTCTTTTTCTTTTTTTTTTTTTTGCATTTTCTTGTTTTGGGTACTCAGCTGGGTTTTTGTTCATGCATTGAATCCTGGAAGTCTTTGATTTAGGCTGTATTGGATGGACTTGCATGTGTTCTAGTTAATTTGGAGTTCTGGGTTGCCTTTATTTGCATTTGTGAGCTTCATATTGCATAGTGAGTAGCATAATAAACAATGTAGCTTTTTGGAAATTTTTGTGCTTTTGGATGAAGAACATGTTGTGTGGAGAAACTTATGATGGTTCAGTTTGTAAGTAGGAACAGATGACCGTTGTGGTGGGTATTGAACTATTCCCTTGTCATCTCAGATACTAAGACTATCTGATCTAAAATGGATGATTGAATTTCATTCTTTTTCACTTCCTGGCATGGAGTCTGGTAATAAGTGGGATGTCAAACATGTATGCATCTGCTGTTTTGTTCATTAAATGCTGTTGATGGTTCCTGTTAAGAAGATCTCTGATATTTGTTAATGTTGCTGAGTTCTAAGTTTGTTTTGGTTTCAACAGAGACTATAATCTGAAGCAATGACGAAGATAAGTCCTGAATTTGAAGACAATATCGCAACAGATGGAGTTCTTTCAGTTTCAGCTGATGTCAGCTTCATTTCTAATGGTTTCCCAAAGTACAAACTAGGACCTGATAATCAGATACTGGACGAGCCAAAGGGAGGTAGCGATGGTCCAACCTTAAAAGAGGTAGTTGAAGAAGAAACTTCCCAACTGTCAGAGCAGCATAAACGTCTTTCAGTTCGTGACCTTGCCAGTAAATTTGATAAGAACTTGGCTGCGGCTGCTAAATTGTCTGAAGAGGTTTTCTACATTTTCATCAGTTTCATTTTAGATGTACTAAAG
This sequence comes from Fragaria nilgerrensis, assembly GCA_010134655.1. Lineage (NCBI taxonomy): Eukaryota > Viridiplantae > Streptophyta > Magnoliopsida > Rosales > Rosaceae > Fragaria > Fragaria nilgerrensis. The sequence continues at coordinate 483,490 of CM020980.1, forward strand.
CTCATACAAATAGTAGAATGATGACAAGTTGCACTCCTCCATTTTGAATAATAAAAAACAGGCAAAAATTAGAGAAGTGGCTTCATTGGAGGGACATGTTCTTTTGAAGAAACTTAGAGATGCATTGGAATATTTGAGAGGGCTTTTAGCAGGAAGAAACAAGGAGGATGTGGAGGAAGCTATTTCTATGGTTAGTTTTCAATGAACTTTGATTTTAATTGCCTTAGTCATATTCACAGTCTGTCCCTAGATTGTGGGATATGTATGATTTCACCCCTTTTAACTATCAAAATGCTTTTACAATTAAAGGTCGTAGCCTTGTAACATATTCCCTTGTATATGTCATATTTCTTTAAAATTTAATATGAGCACAATATATTGGTGAGCATCTGGTGTTTGTAGATCTTTTCCTTGTTTCAATTCCATTGAGATCGATTATATTAGTTAGAATTGCGGTCCTCTCTTGAGTCAGAACACTTACAATCAACCTTTCACTTTTACATAGCCCAGAGCCTAGATCTTCGTTTGTGCTTTTCACTTGAGGTCCTTTTAACTTATCATTGTTATGTTTCAGAAGAAAAATGATTTCTTCATGGGTACCACCTTTGAGTGCAGCATTTTATTAGATTTATATGCTGTCTTTGGTTTGTTTCCTCATGTTCTGAAACTACGTAAAGTTTGTATGCGGACTAAGTGATGAACAAAGCTGCGATTTGTTGACTAAAATACACCTGATCTGGAACAGGGTATGTGCAAATTCTGTGTAGTTTCTAAAGTACTTCATTATTTGAATCTTAAAACATAAAGAGAGCCATATGGCAGCAATTAGGATTCAAAGTGCGATGAACAAGTGTATTCTTCAGCCTTATGGTTATTACTATAACGGAGTCCAGATTGAAGAACATGTATTACAGGGTCTTCTTAGGGCTTGTGAAAGTAATGTTGTGCAATCCCACAACAACAGAGGATCTAAATAATACAGCCATTTGCTGCATTCTTGGACTGAGGTGGTAATGTTCTTGTTGGTTCAAGACAAAGTTATAAATTATAACCCAATTGCGTGATCAACAGCTATTCCTCTTGATTTTGACCCTCTCTCCCTGTCAAGGAAAATGCTAGGGAACGAAATGTAATTACGTGAAAGTTTACAAGCTAATCTGGGAGTGAAATTTTACAGTATGAGTTATTGTAGACCAAATTGCTATGGTCAATAACAAAAATACCTTTCTATTCAACACAGAAAACCTTTTCTCTTTTGTCATGTTGTATTCCCACTCCATCACCTGCTTTCTTTAGTGACTATGCTACTTCTTTTCACTTGTTAACTGTATGTAGTGCGGAAAAGATTTTTGTTTTGTTCCTTTTTCTTACAAAGGCATTACTTGACCTATGAACCTATGATAATTCTATGTAGCAAATTTAAAAATAAAAATAAAAATAAAAGCTGATTATGTAGACTGCTTATACTTTTGGTTTATTTTCTCTTCATTATTGTGTCTCTTTTGTTGTGAATAGGAAGCTTAAATATATACCATCTGTCTTCTTTCATGCAGGTGGAAGCTTTGGCTGTTAAGTTGACTCAAAAGGAAGGAGAACTGATTCAAGACAAGTTTGAAGTGAAAAAGCTAGCCAGCTATCTCAAACAGGTCCTTTATGCCTTCTGAGATTCGCTTATGTGATAGAGATTACAAAGATCATAGTAACTGTTGCATCTTAAAATTCTACAATTAAGCATTCAGATATTAACTTGTTTCAATTGTGAAAACATGCATGCAACTGAATAACCAGCTTCAGTTACCTTCCTCTTTCAACTTCAATTTTCTCCCAGATGCACCTAATTTATACCAGCTCCCCCTTTAGATTATATATTTCAAGCAAAATCGAACTGTTTCTAATTTTGTTTCCATTTTCTATATAGACTTCTGAAGATGCAAAAAAACTGGTTAACCAAGAGAAATCTTTTGCCTGTGCTGAAATCGAAAGTGCAAGGGGAATAGTCAAGAGAATAGGAGAGGCTCTTGAAGAAAGAAACAGAACTACAGAAGATCCTAAAAGACAGGTTCGTATGAATTACATAAATTCCTCTTTTCTCACCATGTTATATTTCTTTTAATAGTGAATGGAATCTGGAAATCACATAAGAGAAAGTAGTGATCAAAAGCTTTACCTTTAAATTCTACGTCAAAGGCACTGATGATTTCTTATTTTGTATTTGGAAACGCAGGATGTGGAGGAACTAGTTGAGGTGGTCCAGGAAGCTAGGAGAATTAAATTGATGCATCAGCCAAGCAAGGTGTTGTGCTTTTTTCTGAATGTCGAATTATTTCTTTTAATACCTGGTTTGTGCTTATGTTTCTTGATGCTACTTATTTGAATTCATACATGAAATTGTAAAGTATAATGAAAACATTACATTTGGGTCTATGAAAGGAACATCATCTGTATGATAAACTGTTTAATAGTTAATAAAACATATGCCTTGCTTACATATCCAAAAATTTCAGTTTACAAATTTTCGTATTTTTTCGTATTGTAGCAGCTTTAGTAATGATACACCGTTAGAGCAAAACTTGAAGCATATGTGGCCTCTTTGTTTTTATGAAGAATGTATTTACTTATCCCTTAATTGTCATATATAGCTCGGATATCTGGAAGTGTATGTAGTTCTTGTTGTCCAAGATATTTTCTTCAGTTGTCATTTTAGTAGTAATACACTAATAATTCATTTTTTAATTGAGGAAGTATTCATCATTATATGTTGCAACTTTTCTATAACTTATAAACTAGAATGAGTTTGTGTTTCCCTTCAACACGGTAGACCTGCCTCTTTCTTATCATTGCAACTATATTGCAACACCTACTAATCAGTGATTTAACTCTAGGCATCTGGCCAGCATGTTTCATTCTATATTGATTCACTCACATAATTATCTTGGTGCAATTAACTTTAGGTGATGGATATGGAACATGAGCTTCGTGCATTACGTACACAGATTCGAGAGAAATGCCTAGTTTCAGTGAAGCTTCAGAAAGAGGTTCGTATATTTAAGAGATTCTTGTCTTCTTCAGATATATACTCAGATATGGAGTGTGCTGTAGAAATAGCAAGCTTCCCTCGGGAAATGCAGGCACATTATTTAAGAGACCTAAAGAACCTGTAGGAGTTGTATTGACAGTTGGATCTTTAATAGAATGAAGAGGAGGAGGAGGAGGGGGGGGGGGGGGGGGTGGTGGTGGTGGTGGTGGTGAAGAAAGATATCCAAAGTTCTCTATTATTATTAGTTATTTGATATCAATATCATTTTTGATATCTAAATAGGCGTCCCTGCCATAACAAGTACTACAGTTCCTTATCTTCACCTGTCCCCCAAGTGTTCGAACCATTTCTAAATGTTCAATTTCTGTCTGCCAAATACTATCCAGGGGAGCCGTATAAAGTCAGTATTATGCATTCATTGACTCAGTTTTTGGTTGAGATTTCTGCACACTTCTCATTTATTTCCTGTAATTGACAATACCTTTTATTTAGTCAATATTTCTATTGTTTATGCAACTTTTAGAAATCCAGAAGTTATGATTTTTTCCCCTAACCTTATTCCCTATTCTTCCCAGCTGGCAATGAGCAAGAGGGAAGCAGAAAACAAATCTCGTGGATATGCTATGGTTGGTTCTGAAACTCTGGGTTCATATCTTCAAATCCAAACTTGCTCAGAGAATGTTCCACAGCTTCCAAGCTGTTCAATCCAGTGGTATCGTGTTTCACCAGACGGTAGCTGGAATGAAGCTATTTCAGGTATTCATACAACCAATGTATCAAATCTGAGTCCTGAGTCCTAGGTTATTATTCCGATACCCCAGTAGTCAACTAAAAATGCCAGACATGATGTTTCTAACTTTCTATCCCCGCATCTGCAGCATGTGAGGGTTAGATGGTTCTCCCTCCTCATACGAAACTTTATTTCAACTGCTATATGACAACATCAGTAATTAAACTCCTAAAGTTTACAGTAGTTTGCTAGCCTCTGTAGAGAATGATTACCTCCTTCCCTTGTGTTTTTCTGTTGTTGGTTCACATGTACAGGGTTTCATTCGTATAATTATGAAAGTAATAATGATATTTTATTTTTGCTATAATTTTTTATATGCTGTCCAACTTATATGGCTCAATTTCTATCTTATCAGGTGCCAATAAATCAATTTATGCTCCAGAGCCTTTTGATGTTGGAAGAACCTTAGGTGCAGACATCATTTCCAATGGTCAGAAAAAGACTGTTACGACTGCTGGTCCAATTGATCCTGGTTGGTTTTTGCTATTTAACCTTAACTGTTATTAATGCACACTTTACGTTTCTCGTTGTAATCTGAGTCGATCTCTAGATGTGCTCATCATTACATTTTATCCATAGTATTAGAGGATGAAATGAAAATCTAATTACTTTTAACAGCTGCAGGACTTCAAAGCCACATAGACACACTTTTGCGAAAATCTAACACAGAATTTCATGTAAGATCCTACTTCTTTCTTCTGTTTCATTGTTAGCTATCCGGTGATCCCTATTCTGCTGGAATAAGTAGCTTCATGCATACCCAAGTGAAGTGAAACAAAATCTTTTTAGTTCTATTGGTCACAGTGATGACTCCCAATGTCTTTTACAGTTTAATGCCCACAATATATGTGCTAGTGGTTTTATAAGGGTGGATCTTATTAGTATTCATTTTTAGTATCTAGTAAGAAATTGAGCTTGAATCTTCAAGGCAATAAGAAAGTGAAGTGCTAGATGTGTGTCAATGATTCAAGCCAATTTCCATCTGCTCCTAATTCAATCTGATTAGCATTTATCTTTGCTATCACATGCTTAAAGCTTTCATTCAAATCTAGTGAAAGGTATCATTTGGGTTGGAGAATCAACTGATACTGACTGTTATGCAATGAGTTGTAATGGAAGAATATAAGTACTAGCTTTTGGTTTTACAGTCTAGGGTTGACGTTCTCCTTATTTTCACCCACATGTGTGTAACCTGAAACTAAAAAGACACGGGTTATCTAAGCATGACACTTCTTTCAGTTCTCATGTAGCTTAATTTGTGATGATTTTTGTAGGTTGTCATTTCACAAATGAATGGGCGTGATCATCCATCACGTTCTGTTCACATATTTCATGTGGGAAAGATTAGGATGAAGCTGTGTAGAGGATGGATTACAAAGTCTAGAGAAAATTATTCCTCATCGATGCAGGTATGGGTCTTTCTATTATGATATAGGATAGATTACTTAAAAGTTAAAAACAACACCCTCTTTTTTGTTCCCAATAAAAACTAGGACTCTTATAGATGACTGTGAAACATGATTTGCTTAATAATCATTGGAAACAATCCAAAACAGGATGCGAAAATTACTCTTTCTTTGCATATTTAATCGCTGTGGCATTAGTTTCACATTAGAAGGGAATGTTTACACTTGCTCTTCCCTATGTATAGCTATGTGGCGCTAGAGGTGATCTTGCTAATGTGGCCAAGGGAGTGTTTTGGCAACCAAGGAAGGGTCTTTCATTTGTATTAACTTTTGAAACAGAGCGAGATAGAAACGCAGCATTACTTCTTGCCAGGAAATATGCTCTTGATTGCAATGTGAGTTTTCCTGTCACTTGATATCAACATCCCGTGCCCTAGTTAAATTGAAGTTTGATGTTGAAAAATTCAAATGACAGGTTATGCTTGCTGGACCAGATGATAGAGTATAAAGGAAAGCCGACAGAGTTGCAAATGTGTGTACAATCAGGTCTTATAGCTTGAGTATGTGTTTGAGTGTATGTGTGATTGCATGTGTGTGTTTGTTTGTCACGAATCATGATGAGAGCCAAGTGTATGATATAGTAACTGGGTGTCTACTAATCTGGGTTGCATCATTTAGGCAGTGTTTTTGTTTGCCTAATTAGCATCTGAGTTGTAACAAGTTTCTTTCTCTATTCTTTTGTTTGTTGGTAAGAGGTTGTAACAAGTTTTCAGTTCATTATTAATTGGTTCTTTGTGGCTGATTTGCTTATACAACCTTACATTTCACTGAATGTGTTACATGCACACATACATGTTTCTTGGTACACATTCAACTGCAAATTTCTGTACTTCCTATTTTCTCACCCCCTCAAAATTTGATCCCGTGTCCATTGTATTAGTCAGACTGACTAATCAAGGGGTCATGCCTCGTGGGCAAAAAGAGCAAAAGACTTGTAACCGGAAAAGAGAAAATAAGAGAACACGATTCAGCTGCAATTTAGACTGAAGAATGAGTGGTTGGTTACCTCTACATAGCTATAAAAAATGTCAAAATTTAACTGAACAATGGCTGTTGATTACCTAAACTCTTAAACAACAAAGTGATCACAAGGGAGTCGTTGCGTAAGTAATGAGGGAAGAAGCATGTGTTTCTAGCTTTTAGTTACGAAGTGTGTATTCTTTTTAAAAAGGGAGAGGAGCTAACAATGGCGAGGTAAGACCATTGCAAGTGACCTAGGCACCTAGCTAATTGTTCTTGCTAGTTTGGTGTGCTCTCCAATGTAGGTTTGAACCCAAAGTTGTCAAACACTGTTGCAATACACAGTTTAAGCATTTCATATATGTTGATGGATTAAGTTCCGAGCATAAAAATTGCGACACTCTAACACAGTAAACAAAACAATACCCAGGTATACTATCCCAATATGTAGTTTTATGAGGAATGGAGGTAGAAATTCTTGTATGCACGAAGTGTATTTACACGACACAATTTTAACCGTTCATAATAATTTATATGTTTAACCACCATGTTTCTATATTGTTTCTTATAATCCTGATTATCCATATATGTATGTGTAGATACACACTATGTACGTCTTGAAATAGAGATAGTAAATTGAACATGTTTACTTACGTTTATTTTATTTTACAAACCACGCTCTCTTACATGTAATGTACGTTAAAATGTGACTCAAAGAACCATAAACTCCCAAAATAAACTTGGCTTGTAGAAACGAAAAGTTAATGGTCCATTTTATAAATTATATAAGATGAGAGGCCATTTCGCAGTTTCCCAAAGTTGGAATGATTCACTAAACCCAGGCGTTGTCGCTCTAAGCCATTGTGTAATTCTCTCTTCCCTCCTCCGCCAGCGGCGAACCACCACCGCCCCGCCACCTCCTCCTCTTCTCAGGTTGGTAGCTCCTCCTCTACTCTACTCTCTGCTGGGATTGGCTGATTGTGTATATTAACATGTGTGTTGCATTTTGGTGATTGTTGTAAAGTCATGGTTGGTTGGCAAAGGAATTGTATTCAATCCCTAACTCGTCATTTTGGAAAAGCAACACTATTCGAGACCCAACAATCACTCTTGCGCCGCCCTTTTTATCTCTATTCCCAACACTGGGTAACTCAATCTTGTTCTTCTTCTTGTCGTTGTTTCAGTTCTCACTCTCCGGTTTGCTTAGATTGTGTTGGGTTTTGTTGCCGCAGGGAATCTCTAGTTCAAGGAACTTACTTGAGGAATCCTCGTCCGATGTCCCATCTCCCAATACACAAACGCCACAGCCTCCATCTTTGAAACAAGTTCAATATGTCTTGAAGGGCGTTACTCAGGTACACTCAACTACTTCACCATTGTTTCACATTTGTTTTTTGGGTTTTGTTTACAATGCATCTAACTATATGTACCTCTGCTAAAGTTTGTTTCTTTTCGCAAAAGATTGGGGCTTCGAATGTCAAATAGGACTAGACTTGGCGTTTGTTTTTCCCACTTTTATCTTTCGCACATAGTTGTATTTCCTATGAGTCCATCATCCTTTTTGCACTCTAGGCTGACTCTACCAACCAGCCCACCACATACGGGTCTCATTGAACCTTCTACGGTAGTGTATGGCCTCTCCATCAACATAAGAGAAGCTATCCTTTGCACCACTGATATTGGTCACAGGACATTCATTCTTCAGTTGGGACCAGAGGCAGGTTCATGTCCTATCCAATGTCCTTTCACTTTTAACGACTATATAGTTCCTTTGTCAATAAGCCGAGTACCGTTGTACCAAAGAGCACAACGGGTTATTGCTTTAGTAATCATCGTCGCATTTCAATGAAATTTGACACCAGAATATGTGCACTATGTAAAAGCCTAGCACCATATGGTGTTTGAATGAAAGTCATCTCCTTAAGGCTCGTCTGTTCATGTTATTGAAGAGAGAAGAGAGAGAGGGCAGCATGTCCAAGTAATATTAGTAAGACTATCTTACTATAGTTGCTCATGGATGCCCCAAAATTCAGCTTATTATTCCCCTCATCTCATTTTTGAAGAGATTGTGTTCCCTCATAAAGAAATATGAAATGTTTTTGAACATCAATAAAACTACATGCCTTTAAAGATTAAAGTGTCTTGAGCACAGTTGACTTGGCTGATTCGGTTAATAGGAGAGGAAGATGTGAACCAACTACTTCCATATTATTCTTATTGCTATTATGTGAATGCGGGTGTAGTGTATTCTTTGCTGCAAGGGGACTGATGCCTTTTGTAACAGTTATTTTTGTTATTTTGTGACTGCTAATTAATAGAATTGGCTGATTGTAGCTTAGGTATTTGATGGTCAAACATAAAAGATCTGTCATCGCCTAAATGGTTTCTCATTAACTTCTATGTATGATGGGGTTGTTCTCAACTTCCCTCCTTTTCTACTCAGGACCCTAACAAGATCGATCTGGTTGGCAAATTGGTTCGTGGTATGCGTGTTGAAGATGTGTTGTCACAATTGTCAGTGACAGACAAGCAAGCTGCAAAAACCATGTATCAGGTGAGTCAGCCGTTTTGCACCTTGTTTAGTTAAATGGCTTGCTAAGTGAAATAAATTCCTGGTATTCATTAATTGCTGCATAAAAGCATTTGCATTCAAGGCAAGAAGGCGTGAATGTAAATTGTTTTTATTTTTTGAAACTGTTATGTGCCAGGATTGCAATTTCCTGTGATCAGCTAATTTATCTCTTAAAGAACATTACTTGCCTCTATTACATCCTATGAATGATTCAGCATTTTGAACATTAAAATCAGTATGAGTACATGATACAGAACTGTTTTGATTACTCTCAAATCTCAACTCTAACTATACTAATGAAAAATGGCTAAAGGCTTGTATGTGTGTGTTTCTCCATGGCAGATTTTCTTCTTTATATTTTACAACAGGACTTTATTCAATAATCTACTCTTTGCAGGCTATATTTTCAGCTCGAGCAGATGCAACATATAAACATGGGTTGGATCCAGATCGTCTACTTGTTGGTAAAGGATGCATAGGAAGTAAAATTTCATTTGACTTTTTATATTTTGTTAAAAGTTCTGCCCTCCTTATTATGAAATTTCTCCTAATAAACAGCTGGGGCATCTATTGGAAAAGGATTTGTGGGATTCAGCAAGAAGAGACTGGCCTACCATGGTAAAGGCAATGGAATCAAAGTGAGACCAAAACACCAACTGACGGTGGTTCTAAGGGAGATTGCCCCTGAAGAGGAGGCGCAGATAGAAGGACAAAGAGCTGACAATTTTCTTTATCTCAGTAAGCGCCTCAGGCTCACTAAGGAGGAAAACCAGCATGTTCCTCCCCAGCTTCTACGGAAAAACAAAGACAAATACTGTAACGCTTTGCCAAGTGGTATGGCTTCATGAGCAAGATACTTCCTTCCTGTGCCCTAGCATTTTAAAAGAAAGTTTTGATATGCATTACAGAACTCCTCCTGAGTCCTTAGGATTCAATAAAATTGTCTTGTACAACTGCTAAGACCAAGCTTCTTTGTTGTTTCAGTTTTGTTGTAGTGGCCGTTTTTGATTTTAGGTTTTTAACTGTATAATGTCATCAAGTTGTTTCACTTTCTTCATTGGGGGATATTTTTGAGATCTTAATCATTCGTCCTTGGCCATTCATTGAAGCCGTTCATGGTTTTTCGCTCATTTGACAACATATAGATTCCTGTAAAAGAATAGGCTCAGTAGTTTATGTTTGTGCACTTGTTGCCACAATTCTTAAAGTAGAGATTCAATATGGAAAGTCAACTGTGTACCTCAAGTAACACAAACTTCCCTACATTTATAGGGTCTCCATTCTTGGTTCGACAACACAAAACCTTGTCCAATTCATTCACAACTTCTCAAAAAAGAAATAAACACGTGTTAAGATAATGATTGGTGGTGATGAGATAATTATTGGTGAATGATATGGTGATGGTGATGTATGTAAGTCCTATGACTTGAAGAGAATCACCATCTTTTGTTGCGAGTCTGGAAACCTATTCGATATGGAAGACAAAGGAACCCTAATTAAGCATGAAGAACAAGACCCTGCTGAACCTGAACCTGAGGATTACCGAGAAGAGTTCCAGTGCTGTGTTTGCCTGTCAGTACTTTCTCTTCAATTTCTGAAATCTTATCCACCTATACCTCTTTTGATTCATTGCTTCGGTGTTTAAATTACCATTCTTTGGAAATTGGAATCCTTCATTTTGTTGAATGGTAGCTTAATCTTGTTCTATGTTTACCTCAAGTTATGAGAAATTTCAGTGACTTGATTATGTTTCAATCTTGGGCTTATTGTTGTCTTAAAGATTCAGTCTTGCTCTATGGTGTTAAACATAATATGAACCAACTTTGTTTACCTTCTATTTTCTTGGGTAATCACATATCTGAAGACTAGCCATTTACTTTGCAGGGAACTTCTTTACAAGCCAGTTGTATTAGGTGAGGAATTACAAGATCAAGACACTATCACATTTTATCGACTTGGCCCTTAGCTCTAATGAATGCTTAGTCATCCATGTTTAAGTCATTTTATGTTTGCAGGATGTGGCCACATTTCGTGTTTCTGGTGCGTCTTCAATTGCATGAATGCTCGTCATGAATCCAATTGTCCAGTTTGTCGACACCCGTATAATCATTTCCCTAGTATCTGTAATTTGCTGCACTTCATACTCCAAAAGTTGTATCCGAAAGCTTATCATACAAGGGAAAAGCAAGTGGGAGGTGTGTTTCAAAACTTCCATTAATATGCTTTACTGGGTTTACCACTCTATTAATTCTGTCATGAAAGAGATATGTATTTTGTATGTGTAATATCATGTGTGTGTGTGTGTTTTGCGTTTATATGCTTTGAAACTATGAAAACATGTTGGTCTGCATTACCGCTATGCCTTAGAGAGTATTTGATAATGCATGCTTTGCAAATTGGAAGGTGACATTTTTCTTAGGATATCAAACTTGTGCATGTCCGCTTCTCCAATAAAACAAACCCAACACCTGTAAATATGTAGGAATACAAGAATAGTAGCTGGTTAGACGACCTTCAGTTAATTTGGGACTAACATGAGTAAACGCACTAAAGGAAAAGGAAGTTCATTGTTTGTTACATTAGTCAACAGTACATCTCTTGATTTGACTACATATTGAGCGACCCCCATTCACTCTACCATAAAGTTGTGGATTGGCTTATCTTGCTTGCAAACTGTTGAAAAAGGATGTTAAAAATTTCTTCAGTTTCTGCACAGATGATCTGTGATTTCAGGAATAATACAGAAGTTATATTTGCAACATCCTCCTTTGTAATTTTTATGTCCTCTTTAATGTAAGGATCCTCCTAAGTAGAATGTTTGGAGTTGTCGATATTTTTTATATTATTATAAAATATAAACTATTTATGACTTTAGGCTTTTCTTTTGTGATATTTTTGGGCGAGAGAGTGGGTTCTGAAGTGTTACTTTTGCATCACAATTTATTGTATCATTTGGTTCCGTCACTTTTAGGTCACTTATAAGCTGATGTTGTTTTTGTTGTTGTTTTTGTTGGTGGTCTTCATATATAAGTTTATTGTGGTTGTAAAAATTGCATACTCATGGCATATGACATAATGTTGCTTTGTCAAAAAATTCACTTTATTATCTTCCTTGGCTGTTCCAGAAGAAGAGAAGAAAGCTGGCCACTTTTCACCTCAAGTTCAAAATCCGCAAGCTGGACCAGATCCTACTGAATCAAACATTCCCGGAAATGTTGCACATTCTCCCCCTTGTCCAGAGTCAAAGAACTCTAAAGGTTGTTCTTCTGGGGTAGGTGAATCTCCTTCACTTGTAAAATCACCAGAAGTGTTAGACCATGAAGCTAATATTGCAAGCTTTCCAACTTCTTCAAAGAATGTTAAACCAACTGAAAATGCAGCAGTCCAAGAGCATTGTTTGCATGGTAATGATCTTGAAAATGGAACTCACAAGGAGATTTCTGTTGCTGATCTACTCTGTGCTGCATGCAAGAATTTGCTCTTTCAACCTGTCATTCTCAATTGTGGCCATGGTAACCTATACATATAACTATTATGTTGATCTAAAAGTAGAGGTATATACCAATTTATGCTAAATTAAACTTTCTTTTCCAGTATATTGTGAATCTTGTATAAGCATCCCAGAAGATGGAATTTCTAGGTGTCAGATTTGTCAAAGCATGCATCCAAATGGATTTCCAAGTGTGTGCTTAGTTTTAGAGCATTTCTTGGAGGAGCAGTATCCTGAAGCTTATGCACAGAGACGAGCATCTTCACTAAAACAAGCTGACAGTCAGTGTGAGAATCTTAATAATTTTTTGGTGCTCTTATTTTTTTTATATGAAGTTGAAATTTTTTATATTTTATTTTTTATACACAAAGTGGATATCATAATCTAGTCTTGATGGATCGGTAATTAAGATTGCTTTAGTGATTGTTTGTCTTCAAACCGGACTGGTTAGCTACGCATCTGTAAAATTTCTTTTCAGTTGTGAACAAGCTATAGCGCCAAGATCTTCTTTGAGATTCAGAATTTTGATGGACGGTGGACCTAAATATAAATTGCATAGTCGAGGGTGATTTTTGAATTTTTCAAATTTGTGGATATACTAGAACCAGCAAGCTCTATGTAATGTAGGAGATATGATCAATTGCACTGCACACATATTACTTTATTACAATAGATGTTATAAGCTTTTCATTTTTATTCCTCTTTTTAAGCTATTCTATACCTGGTTGATTTCTGGTGTTCATATGAGATTAACTTGATTTCACATCCAGTGAATATTCGACAACGTGCCAAACGATCATCATCAATACTTTCTGATGAGTACTTATCCTGCATGTACGGTGGCGGGCCGAAAGTTCACTTTGGAATTGGTTGTGACTACTGTGGGGTAATGTCTTTTTCTACCTCCTGCCAACTTTTCATTTCTGAATCTAAGAACCTAGGGACCTGGCTTATTGGGCGCCTTTCTAGTAATACACCTAACTGAAGATCACACCACTTGCTAGTGGCAACACTGAAGGGTTTTTTCCTAATAGGTAGCCAACAGCATAGGACAGAGGAACTGCATCTTGCCTGAGGATTAGTCATGTGTGTTATTTTTTCTTGTTGCTCATTGTTTACCCAGCCAATCTAGGCGATTCCCATAGAAATTTTTTTTTTTTCAAAGATAATTTGTGTTTGATGTGACTATATGTTATATATTCTGCGGAAAGATGATTCATGACTTTACTGTTAGAAGAGTTCACTAGTATTCCCGCACATGGTTTTGTAATTGAGGTCGTTACATTATATGGATATAGTAGAGATACTAACCATAATAGTAGTAGTTGTAAGATGTATCTCAACTCTATTCTCTTCTTTGCAGATGTCTCCGATTATTGGTGAGAGGTACAGATGTAAAGACTGTGTGGAAAGGATGGGTTTTGACCTATGTGGAGCATGCTACAAGGCCCCTTCCAAGATTTCTGGTCGGTTTAATCAGCGACATAAACCAGAACACAAGCTTGAGAATGTACAGCCAGAGATAATAGACTTCCTTGCCTACCAGTCAGATGAAGATGGCTCCGAGGTTCTGGAACACATAGGAAATGTTCCTCCTGTTCCACATCCACACGAACCAGAAAATGGCTCTAACTAAGTGCAGAATGATTCTGCTGCTTTTGTGATGTCAGTTGATACTTCACGAGATCCAGATGATGATTTTAATGATTGATTACCAGATTTGACTCAAGAATGAGAAGGTACCGAGCTAAAATCCTAAAATCGAAGTAATATTCAAATTCCTTTCAGATCCAATTAGTAATGTGGTTTCATTGTGCTTTCTAGTACCTTTGTTCAATGTTCTTTCGTGAGAAAGATGTTTATTGAACTTGAGATATGATTTCAATAAGGATATGGCTAGAGAGCTACTAGTAGCAAATTACTTGGGATTTTTTATGGTCGAGAACAGTTTTGTTTCTTTTGTTTGGTGTTAAATACAGGGAAGAGTTCTATCTTTTCCTGTTCATCTTTGTTGCTAAATAAATAGGTGGAACTTTTTTGACCTTTTCGTATCAGTTGAGTTTTGATTTGATATCCTTGCCTTGAGTTTTTCCCACATGTTAATGATACAAGTTTTCTGCCAAATTTTGGCGAATTCTAATAGATTTAGGCAAGGATACTCCACAAGGGTGAATGACAACAAAAGTGCAGAGTGCGTTTTGTTGCCAATGCCATAGGACTATACTAAGTCTGTTATATGACTATTATTAATAGTGCCTGATTTCAAGAAGGCTATGTATTTGAAGCTAGCCAACAATCCATATGAGCGATTCTTTTCTATTTTTATTTTACCTTTTCTCAAGTTTCAGAAGAGAAGGAGCTTAAATCTGAATTCTCAGCTTATAGTTTCTTGATCAACTTGTTGCCTCATTATTTGTCAGTTCGTTAAAATGCTAGAGATTTATTTTTCATCTCTTTGAACAAAACTCTTGTTTGTTTGGAAGACTGTAGCATGCTCCCATGACTTACTGATGATGGCATGCCCTCTAGTGATAAGGGCAAGTCCAAAGATCTAATCATGTTTAAAGGTTAGGTCTCTGTGATCCTTGTTCGTGGGTACCTTCACTTGGTTCATGGAAACTTTATAATCAACGTCACCCTGGTTGTTTTGTGTTTGTAAAAGGTTAGACCTTAGAAAGCCAGTGAAGAGTGGTTCTTCTATGTGGTATGGCACTCTTCTAATGTCTAGCCGAGTGATTTCGTCACTTATTTGTAGCTTTTCAAACACGATCACAATTTAAATTCGTAATTTTTCAGTAAACAGTTTAGAAAAGAGCGTATGTTGCAACAAGCTAGAGCAAGTGTTTTGCTGGAACTTCCATCAACATAAGTACCATACGCATACAAACCGATTCTCTTCAACCCCAGTACGCATTTTCTCCTTAACCCATTTCCCAGATCTATTACGTAGCTAGCTAATTAAGGCCTTAATCAAGCTTGTTAATTCATGGTAGATGATCCACAACATGCATGACAACCATATATATTATCCATATATGCATACTAAGCAGCACCACTGCCACTTCCATCAGATCTCTCCAGATCTAGAAGATCAATTCAACTTTGAAAATAAGAGTTTATATAGTCTAATTTTAGGACAAAATTGCTCAGTCATGAATTAGAGAATATATATATATATATATATATATATATATATATATATATATGAGGCCAGATATGAAGCGCACGTGCGCAAGTGCGCACGAAGCTTCGTTCGCCACAGTCCGGCGCCGGCGAGGCCGCGCCTTCACCTTAAGGAACTCCAGCAGCGTCCCCGATCACTTTCCCTCCCCGGCGATCCCCGACGAGTCTGTCGAATTCTAGTTTCCGGCGAGATCGACTTTATTTGAAGTTTTGGGCGAGGACGTCCGCATTTATTCTTACGGTGCAGATTTCCACTTTATACTCACTTTTCAATCGAATTTTCACATCTCCACCGTCTAGTATTTAGATACTAATATATAGATTATCTCTACAAAATTTCAGCCAATTTGGTTATCATTAAGACACTCAAAACTGCGTTTTTCTGTTACAAACATGAACGGTTCAAGTTCGACAGAATTATGTCCATCCATTGGTTTAATTGAGTTTTGAGTGCCTTAATGATAACCAAATTGGCTGAATTTTTGCAGAGATGATCTATACATTAGTATCTAAATAGTAGACGGTGGAGATGTGAAAATTCGATTGAAAAGTGAGTGTAAAGTGAAAATCTGCACCGTAAGAATAAATGCGGACATCCGCACCTGAGAAAATCTGTATATATATATATATATATATATATATATATATATATATATATATGGTCCTTCCACTAAGGGTTCCCTTATTATGACTTATATGAGGGATTGAGCATTAGACTAACTTTTCGATCACATTTTTCAATCTTAACCATTCATTTTTTAGGTCCTAATATGTAGATCACTTCTGTAAAGTTTCATCCAAATTGGTGATCATTAAGGTACTTAAAACTGCAATTTTCATGAACGGTTCAGGATTGACAGATTTGAACCGTCTATTGCTTTAAGCTAGTTCGAAGCCTTAAAAATCACCAATTTGGCTGAAAATTTTCAGAAATGATCTACTCATATATACCTATAGAGGTTGAATGGTGGAGATGTTGATATGTGATCAAAAAGTTAGGCTAATGTCCAATCCCTCATATAAGTCATAATGAGAGATCCCTTGTTAGAATGCCCTATATATATATATATATATATATATATATATATATATATATATATATAGACACGCACACTACTGTTCTTCACGTGCTTAACTTCAAGTTTTACGAGGGATATATATCCAAAAACATAAACATGATATCATCGATGGCCCTACCTAATAGATCTACTAAATCAATAGTCCAAACTATGTTCCAATCTACCCATAAAATTCACCAAAATTTCCCTATCAAATGTATTAATTGTCACATTTCATTTTTTTTTCTTTTTTTTTTAAATGTATTGTCACATTTCATGATGCTGCTGAATATGATAACAATGATATGGATGCGAAACAATATTTAAAAAGAAATAAGTTATCAAGCTAAATTTAATATGTTAGTACAAGTTTTTCTTCACAAAAAAGAAAAATTGAATTTGCTATTGTACATAGATTAAAATTGACACTGCTTTACAAGTTTTATATTTTTTATGAGGAATTAATAAATAATTGAATAGGATCTTGTTAAGAGTAAGAGGGATTACAGGCTGATTGTTTCGACTAATATATAGAATTGGATGTTTAATTATTTGAAGAATATATGAGAATAGTATAGTGTGCACTGTGAAGGGTGTTTCCATGAAGCAAACACCTAGTCAAAGGGGAGCTTATAAACACATATCATGTGATTTGCCACCTCTATGATTCTATTATATGTACATATATAGTTGATTAATAATGCAATTTACTCCGAAAGAAGCTAGATGTAGTTGGTCTTGTGCAATTTAGTCTGAATAGTGATTAAGTGGGTGTGTTATTAACATGGACGAAGTTAGGAATACATGCATATACAGAATTACTGAATTAGTATGAAACTTCTTCATCGAAATTAAACTAGGTGGCAAAAATAATTGAAGAAACCATGGGGTGCCATGACACCATTTGGTCTTGTCGTACCTTGTTGTTACTAACTCCATAACGTAACCAAGATGGCTTGCTATCTCGTTCTAATTAAAAAAAAAAACAAAAAAACAAATTGGTTGTGATGACTAAGTTAGTTTTGATAGACATAATTATTCGAGTACCTACTATAACAATAGGGGCAAAGGCCACACATAATTATTCGAGTACCCACTACAACAATGGGGGCAAAGGCCACATAAGGGTGTGGTTTTTATAGGTGTTGCAAGATTGCAAATCACTTTATGTGTGACATTTTTCCTCATACCTCACCAATACCTACACTATTACCTTTATTTGCCACACATAAAGTGATTTGCAACACCTCTAAAGGTCATACACCTCCACACAAGATGTATGGCTTTTGCTCCATATTGTTGTAGTGAACATTCATGGTCTATTTATTTAGCATTGTTGTAGTAACTGTTGTAGATTCATCACTTCCCAGCGCATGCACTTGTTCTTATTGAGTTGTATGCAAATAAATATGGGAACTGAATTTGCAAATAATTGTTTCCATAATCTAAGATTCACATTTGACCTTCTTATTCATCAAGCTGCACAGAAAATAACTAGAGTTGGTATTCTTTATCACAATAAAGTTCGATAACATGCACATAAGATACAGTGTGACAAATTATTTTGAAATAAATTAGGAAAGAATGTCTTTTTTCTTCTGGGTTCATGTGTTGTAGTGTTGATGAGCGAGAATACAAGAATCAGTTAAAAAAAATTAGGGTAAATTTGTTTTAAAAAATTGAAAAGGGATTGAAGTAAGCTTCAAAGTTCGAACATGTGCACTCAATCACAAGGAATAAGTGACCCAACCACTAATCCAAGGCCAGATCTGTGTATGTTTCTTTACACACATTATCCTTATACTGAATCCCTTTGTTGTTATAATAAACCTAAATTGCAGCACTTATATCCATATAGTTTGATGCATTGTATTGTTTTTTCTTGAGAAAAGATGCATAATATTCATTTCTAAATAGGCATATGATATTAATATACAATCGTATGATATACATATTTTGTAAATAAAAATTAAAGTTCTGTGTCTTGTACCATATAAGTATACCTAATACTAGCTACTTTGTAGTTTGAAACAAAATTTCATTTTCTTCTTAAATTATCAGTTTGACCTTAGCTTCCGTAATGCAACTATTGTAAAAAGAGTTGTCATCCATGTGTGCCATGCCATTTCTACTTCCTTTTCTACTGGCATTTATGGGCCATGCCATTTCTTTTGCAACTATTGTAAAAGGAGTCCTACCAAAATATTAACCCCCCAGCACAATATTATTAGCCCATCTATCTATATATACATATATGTTGACTTCAATTCCCATTTGTCCTGGGTTTACCGAATACCATCGAATACCATCTTACAAAAGTCTTCAAATGAAACCAGTAGGGCTGGGCATGGGATAAAATTTGGCTCATCCCGTGTCCCGTCCCACACATTGCATGCATGACCGGATCGGGACGGGTCTTTCCTTTTTCAGAGTTGATCCTGACCAAGTCTCATCCCGAACGGGATCGAGACAGGACGGGCCTAATCCTGCCATCACGTCCTAATGCAAAAACTGAAAAAAAAAAAAAAAAATTGATGACCCTCGATATTTGAATGTTAACTCTGATTCTGAAACTAAAAAAGACAAAGCTCAAAGCTTGGCATAGTACAATTTCCTTTCTTACTTATAAAGTGTCAAAATAGTTGGCTAACATATAATCTGAGGACGGTGATTACATCCATAATCCATTACTTCCTACAATACGTACATTCACTTAAGTTTAATTATATTCACGTGTATTATTATGGGAAAATGCTCATTTAGTACTAATTTAAACCCCTCATTCCCCATTCTAATGACAATCTTTTTCATTAGCCCATTCCAATATAAGGTAACATTTTTTATGCCCAAATGCACAAATCTTTATTAAAGTCTTAATAAACCATATTATTTTAAGACTATTTTGCCCTCATCCTTTAAACATGCATAAAGAGAGAAAATGAAAGAGAGAATACTTGGTCGGAATCTCACCGGACTCCGACTCCGGTCACCGGCCGCTGGACTCCGGTCACCGAATTTTCCCGACCGCCGGACTCCGGTCACCGAAATTTCCCCTGTAACTAGTTACTGACCCCCAATAACCAGTTACTGACTAGTTAACGACCCCTAATAACCAGTTATTAACCCCTAGTAATCAGTTACTGACACCCAGTAATCAGTTACTGACCAGATACTAACACCCAGTAACCAGTTACTGACACCCAGTAACCAATTACTGACCCCCAGTAATCGGTTACTGACCAGTTATTGACACCAAGTAACCAGTTACTGAATCATTTTGTTTTCAGTTACTGACACCCAGTAATCACCCAATAATCACTTTGTTTTCAGTTACTGACACCTAGTAATCACCCAATAATCATGTTGTTTTCAGTTACTGACCAGTTACTGACACCCAGTAACCAGATACTGACCAGTTACTGACACCTAGTAACCAATTACTGACCCCCAGTAATCGGTTACTGACCAGTTATTGACACCTAGTAACCAGTTACTGACACCCAGTAACCAGTTATTGACCAATTATTGACACCCAGTAACCAGTTACTGACCCTTAATAATCGTGTTACTAACCTCTAATAATCAGTTACTGACCCCTAATAATCAACTTATTTCAACTTAATAATACCAGAAAGAAAGAAATATCAGAAAAAATTGAGTTACTGACCTCCAATAATCGATTACTGACAGTCAATAATCAATTATTGACCCCAATATTAAAAAAGTACACCTCCCGAGATAAATGGCAAGTTGTCTGTGCACTTTGTCACTTGCTATTTCATCTAGCACCCTACAATTAGTTGATATCAGATACCACAGCAAGTATCTATGTTTAATGAAGAAAGCTCATTTCGGCAATGAACTCAGCAATTTCAAACCTAAGAGTTTCTCAATACCACAGCAACCAAACACAGAATAATTGAAAATAGAATATCACATTAACTAACCTAAACTAAGGAGCCAACACTCCTCAACCATACAAAACAGCCGCTCATATACCTCCTCTTCCTTGCTTTGAATTGCAGAAGCACACCCCGCTAGAATATACAGACCTGAGTCTACCGATGCCGAGGCGCGACACATCTCTGGCGGTGCCATTGCCTCTGCCGCTGGGGCCGAGCTCGACGCCGTCCGACTCAGAGGCAGTGATGATCAACTTCGCCGACCTGGATCGGGCCAACCGGATTGAGAGCGGCGCCGGCGGCACGGTCTACAAGGTGATTCACAAGCCGACGGGGCGGGTCTACTCACTGAAAGTGATCTACGGCACGCACGATGAGTCGGCGCGGCACCAGATCTACCGCGAGATCGAAATCCTCCGCGTGGTCTGGTGGTCGATGAGGACGTCGGAGTGGAGGAGGCCGGGGCAGCAGACTGCGAGCTTGTGGAGGAAGGACAAGACGGCGGCGGGATCGTCGGCGGAGACGAGGGAGGGAGAGAGAGAGTCGAGCTCCGATCTAGAGTTGGAGAGAGAGAGAGAGGTTTGAGGAGGCTGGATTCGGATGAGGAGGGTGAGATCGAGGCGTCGGTCGTCAGTCGCCGGCGTCGGTCGTCAGTTGTCGGCGTCGGTCGGCGGTTTTGGGTTTCTGGTGGAGCAACTCAGTTAGAGAGAGAGAGAGAGTTTGTTTCAGATTAAGACGGAGAGAGTTATGGTGATGGGAGGGCAATATAGTCAATTTTATGAGATTTGTTTAAATGGGCTATTGGAAACAATTTTCATTGGAATGGGCTCTTATTATAGTGTTTTTGTGCAAATGGGCATTTTCCCTATTATTATTCACATATATTATTAGAGAGGTGTTCAAGACCAATCATATATGTTTGTCTTTCGTAAATTGATATAGTGGTTTCATATATACATAGTTTAAACTGTGGTATGTAGTTGGATAAAACATAAAGGTTTTCTTTCTATACTAATTTTTGACGTAAAAGCCATACGGAAAATTCATTGATACTCAAGCTAGAATGACACGGATACATGTCTTCTCTTGCCAAACATTTGGGCAAGTTAAGGACGTGGCATGCTAGCACCATTCATTACAAAGATTCCGTTCACTTATTTCTAGACAACAGAAAAGAAATATTTGAAAACTAAACAAAACTAGGTCTCCTAAGAAAGAGCTTACTGTTCTTAGATTAACTAAAAACTTAGACTAGGGAAGGAAGTAAAATACTCCAGCCATAATTTGAGGCCTAAAAGAAGATCCAAAAGAAGATGCTCACAATACAAAGCCCAGCAGGATATGGCAAGAAATCAGCCCACTACCATCTCCACAGTTTGCAACTCTCATGCCAGTGTACTGACCTACCTTCCGGTCGCCGCCATCATGCCATGTCGTGACACAAAGCCAACCAAGACACACTGTCGCCGCCTTGTGCCCAAGTCACCATAAGTTCACACCTGCGAAACAGCGCCCCAGCCAAGTTCTTTTGGAACCCACCCACACCGGCGCACAAAGGCATGAAACTCGCCAATGCCCTAGACGTAAGCCATCCACCACCAAAGAAGCCACCCCCTTTGAGAGAAAAACCATGGACCATGCCCAGCCATCCGCTAATCTATGAGTTGAGAAACATCCCTCTAGATCTCTTCCGGCAAGCAAATTACAGATCCCGTCCGGTAGCAGACCCCGAAGCAAGGACAAGGCCAAGAGGCTCGTCGAGGCGTTCGGGCGCCACCGGACGAGGTTGGATCAGAAAGTTTTGGGAGCGACGGCTCTTTAGGGTTTTGGGAGCGACGGCTCTTTAGGGTTTAGGGAGCGACGGCTCTTCTCACTTCTTTCTATACTAATTGTTAGGGAACAATCATATTATGATCTATATATAATATAAATCTCAATAAAAAATATAGAAAACATAACAATATTGGAAGTAGTGAATCAATCCTAATCCTAATGTAGGAGTGATAGTGAATGAATCCTATAAAAGTAGTAAAGGAAAACGAAGAACTTACTTGATTTTCTGATTCAGGCATGCATATTAATGCACTTGACTAAAGACAAATTTCGCCCCTACCCTTGTGCATGTAGTTCGATGGGCGTCCGCCTTATAGAATACAACAATCGATGATCCAAAATTGAAGCACCGTAATTTTGGATTCTAGCGAACTATATATTATATTTTGTACTCTCTTTACTCGAACAAGACTTGTAAAATAATTGAGGAATCTTGATCTTATATTTAAGGAGATATGAGTATGGGTTTATATAAAACCTCAAGTGAACCAACATGTCCGTTCACTTATCTTCTTGAAGAGACACACTTATTTCTATTGACATCTATTGGAAAAGACACACCTTTTCACCTTTCATAAGGAAATGTCATGAGTAATTATATTTTCATTCATATTAGATATTATAACATAATTTCCAACACTAATAAGTAACAGAACTTGCTCGTTTTCTTACTTATCTAGTTTCTTAGTTCACAGATAAGTACTTAATTAAGTCTTTTAATCCTATCTATGAGTTTTAATCAAATTAGCTTGGATCAAATTAAACTATTATTTAATCTAGTTGGACTTAAAATTGAACACTGCAATTCCTACTGGTCTCCCCTAGATCATTTAAATAATATGACTAATTTATACACAGGACGGGCCTTATGGGCCTTAAACTTTCTGTCACACGGCCGGTCCCGTTAGAAACAACGGGACAGGACGGGCCTAGTGTTTTTAGATTTAGAACCTGTCCCATCTCGTCAAATTTAGGGACGGGATTGGAATTTCATTTTTTTATGTACAGCCCTAAAAACCAGGACTTAATAGACTTCAAATAAAACACAATCCTTCAATACCACCGAATACCATCTTTAACTTTCTCAAAAAAAAAAAAAAAACAAACAGAGAGAAGAACACCATCTTTATTATCCTTTTGTTTACATGTCCTACTACTATCTCCACCACTACTTCAAACTCAATGTAGATGGAAATTCAGATTTTTCATCATTTTTATTTTTCTACTTTGTAGTTTAATTTGGAGCACGGGCAAAAATTTCGACGAGAGCAAATAGCTGCAACTAGCACTAGAAACTGGAACATTTTCTCCATCTTCCCCTAGATACTTGACCAATATGTTGGCACCTACAGTCAATAATTTAGCAAAACAGATCAAATTATAATTGTGAAAAACAAAGGTAGAAACACTACATGAAAATAACCATATCTACAACAATAGAAGTTCAACAACGCGACGGAAATGAGAGCTGTGAAATATTTGTTGTGACTACAAGCTTTAAAACTACATTGTTATTGCCTTGACTTCATAATGTACAACATGTTTTAAATCATCTTTCGACAACATACACAAATCATCACATGTATGTTAAGCAGAACATTGTATGATATAACTGAAGAGAAATATAAAAAAGGTCAAAAGAAAAGTAATTACCTATGCTTGTTCCAACTAAGAACAATGGAGTGTCAGAATGTCTGTGATGAAGATTTTTTTTTTAATTTATTAATAACTCACACACTCTACATATGTCTAGTTTGAACTCATGATCTTAAAATTGTTAGTTAAACATCTTAACCAACCAAACCATGACTAAAGATGATTAGTGACTTCACGTACATCATTAGTCACAATTGTAAATGAAGTCTGAAGTGATTGGAACTCCACCAAGTCCTCAATGGTTGTTAACAACTACATTCCTCTGTGATAGAAAGTAATGCACATTGATAAACCATAATCTAGAAAAATCTAGATTAACAAGAGAAAACTAGAAAAATTAAGAGAAGTGTTCAGCTGCTAGCTAGAAAAGTCTAGAACAATTAAGTGTAATCTAGCTTGGTTTAAAATAGTCCATAAGGTCGGTGGACTAAGATTAAGTGATCAATATGTCGGTGGCCAGTTAAGATCGGTTAACAAAGACCTATAAATATGTATGCATGTAATGTAATGTAATTGTACTCAATTCATGAGTGAATGAATAGAAGCAAGTCATTCAAAGTAGTCCTCCTCTGTCTTCACATTCTCCTCTTAATCTCCAAAACATCATTGTTCTAATAACAAAATAATCTAGCTTGGTCTAGAGTAATCCATAAGATCGGTGGACAAAGGTTAAGTGAGTATGTCAGTGGCTAGCTAGAAAAATCTAGAACAATTAAGTATAAGTATAATCTAGCTTGGTCTAGAGTGGTTTATAAGGTTGGTGGACTAAGGTTAAGTGAGTATGTCAGTGGCTAGTCAATGTCGGTTAACGAAAGCCTATAAATATGTATGCATGTAATGTAATTATACTCAACTCATGAGTGATTAATGAAGCAAGCCATTGAAGTTAAGTAAGTCCTCCTCTTATCAACATCTCCTAACTTAACCTCCTAACTCACTTGTCCTAGTTATCGTATACATCCCAAGTCTAGCTCCTAACCAACTTGTCCTAAACACATTGTCCAAGCCCTTCACACATTAAACACTTCCGCACATTAAACTTTGATTGTGGTAACCATAAATTCTAATTAAAGTGGTATAAACCCACAACAACTTCTAACAGTGGTATCAGAGCCACTTCTAAAAACTAACAGTGGTATCAGAGCTACTTCTAAAAACTAACAATGCCATAGCTTAGAAAATAGAAAATAACATCTTTTTCCTAATGTAGTATTCATTTGCATTATATAGTTACTTTAGATTTTCTTATGCATATACCTAAACACATGAACATAAATAATAGTTTGCTACTGAGTAGATAGATAGATTGCACAAACACAACTTACACACAAAAGTAACCAACACAGAACCCACATTGGAGGACAAACTCAACAAACATTGCAAACATGAACCATTGAAAGTTTTAATAGAAACTCATAACATTATCAATTCCAATAGAATGAAAATGAAACCTACAACATCAGATGGATCAAATTTCACACAAGTCGATAGCCAGGCCATTTTGTTGAAACGTACAACAATAGAGTTCTAAAGCGTACAATTTTAAGAGATTGAACAACTTGCACTACATAAACACCTCTACCAAACTCATTCTCACACAAACTTATGAATTCATTGCAAAAGAACATATAAAGAATTCAATCAAATGAACATGAACAAAACTCAAAATTCACTTACATCACTGTTGCTGATAAGATAATGTCACCTTGGGCATTCACGATTTGGATTTGAGAAGAACAATTTTTGATTTTGTTTGCAAATCCTCTGTTGTTGATCAGCCAAGGCCTATAAGAATTATGGACTGCATTAGCTCAAATTCAATTACAGTAGTTTCCAGTAACAATATAAAGTAACCAACAAAGAAATCACATTGCAAGACAAACTAAACAAACATTGCAAACATGAACCATTGAAAAATTTAATAGAAACTCCCAACATTATCAACTCCAATAGAATGAAAATGAAAACCAACATTACAAAATCGAAAGAAGAAAGCTGAAATGGGTCTCAGAAAACACCTAAAAACCTACACCAAAACTTCTTCATGTCTCAAGATTTATTGGACATAGTAGATAAAGGGTTCTCAACTCCGGAAAATCTGTCGGTGGAGTAATTAAGACAAGAGAAGAAAGAAAGACAAAGATGCAACAACACTTTACGCCATCTAATTAGCGGTGGACGACACAAACTTTTCAAGAATCATGAGAGCTACTACATCAAAGGAAGCTTGGGATCTACTAAAGGAGGAGTTTGAGGGAACAACAAAGGTATGTTATGTCAAACTACAAACTATACGCAGAGATTTAGAAAATATAAAAATGAAAGATTCTAAGATCATAAAAGATTACTATTCCCAACTAAAGGAAATAGTAAATCAATTAAGAACCTATGATGAAAATATTAATAAACTAGTAATAGAAAAAATACTAATTAGCCTCATTGAAAAATATGATCCAATAATAACTGCCATCGAAAACTCAAAATCCATTGCATCCAAAGCTAGACAAGTTCAAAATGATTTGAGATTTCAAATGCAAGACTGCTTCGCTATGGAGTCTACACAGAAAACTCGAATAGAATTGTAAACAACACAACATCCATTAGCAGACCACAGAAGATGATCCAGACTACATGTATTTATTCAAGTTAAATCAACAGGTCTTCTACTTGCTTTACAAGAGCATTCTAATTTTAACGAAAATTATTCCCTGCACCACTGGGACAGCTGCACCACTAATCTGAACCGTCCATTTTGACACGTCGACCATTTTTCTAATAAGGACGTTAGTTGCAGTTTGGAGACTTTTAGGTGGGCGAGTGAGAGTGCAGAAAAGGGATGTCTCAAGAGAATCAATCATCACCTTTTTCTTAGCTCCTCCCTCTACTGAGTCTACTCTCTTCTTCTCTAAAAAAACCACAGACCAGCCTCATCAACCATTCTTGCACCCTTTGCCTTAGACAGTGAGACGAGCGCCGGCTGCGCCGCACACCATTCATCTCCCGTCTCATTTCCTTTCTCATCCACCAAGACGATGGAAGCGATCCTCATCTTCTCATGGACAAGAGCCACATTACAAACCCGACGGTGCCGGAACAGAGTCGACGACGGTGTGAGAGGCGGAGCCGGGAGCGGAGGGAGGGAAGGGGTCAGTGTTGGGGATGACTGATGCGGATGGTGGAGTGGTGGTGGCCGATGAAGGAATCGTGGCAGTGGTGACCGAGGAAGGTGGAACAGTGGCGGTTTCCGGCGGCGCGACGGCAGAGGCAGAGTGAGTTGAATCAGATCGGGTTCGGCGTGTGTAGGTGATGACTGGGTCTGATGAGAGGTTGAGAGAGGGAGGCGGTGTTGGTGCCGGAGGTGAGGCCGGGAGTGCCGCCGAGATGACCGGAGGTGACGCCGGTACAACCGGAGGTGCGTCTGGTGGGAGGGATTGGGAAACTGAGACTGTTGGCGTCGTTGATGAAGAAGAATCGAGTAGGGCATCTGAGGTGGCTGTTGGGCTGTGGATTAATGTTGGGTGTGGGCTCGGCAATTGGGCCTACGGAGGAGCGACATGAATTGATGGTCTGAGAAGGGTCAATTCCATGTATTCCAAGTTTGTTAGAGGTGTAACCTGCAAATCTTGATAAGAAAAATTATTTTCGTTAAATAATACATGACACGAAATCTTTATTTTTATATTAATATTTGATTTGAACAATATGATTTTAGGTTTTATGTTCTATATAATTATATGTTTGATGAAGGGTAAAGTGTAGAGAAAGAGAGAGATAGTAAGAGAATAGAGAATCATCATCTTATTCATTGATATAAGCCCCTTATATAGGGAATTACAAAGTACCAATATGGTAATGATAATGAATACATAGATCTAGTCAAACTACATATCCTATTGGCATAAGGTCAAGGCACACATAAAAAATATCTAGAAAGATACAGAATATCCTAGAACACTTCCCCTTGTGCCGCGCGTTGATATGTCGATGGTGTTGATCTGTTGCCTCGTCAAAAAACTCGTCAAGTCATAAAAACCTGTGGGAGAAAAACTAAACCTTGGTCGTAGGAGAAAAAGAGTACAACGCACCCTTCACATTTGATAGTGACATGTATGTATGTGCTAGACTCCTCCTGAAATTCGCACATCCCCCTAATCTTTACATCAATCATAAGGCTCTTCCTGATTTTTACTAATCACGGAAGTTTCAACAACTTAACATGTCCATGCTCTTTAACATGTCTTCAAATGTGGCATTGGGCAATGATTAACTAGATCATGCCATATTGTCCTCAAATGATCTTTTACACTTAGATTTTGAGGAGAATGCCGCTTGTGAACTCAAAACATAAGTTTGTGCAGGAAATTAGATTTCCGCGCAGCATGACCTTCAGTTACTAGAATAGCCGTAACTTCCTCTAGAAAATACATATGAATGAACTGTAAATGGTTTTGGAAACTAGACTCATTTAGCTTTCCAACCGTATATTACATACATTCTGGTTCGTTATGAGCTATTCACAAAGTCCCGTCGAAGTTGACTGTTTTGCCAAAATCAGATTCTCGGACAGATTCGTCCTACTTTACGAAAATGGCCATAACACACTCAATATGATAGATATGATCAAATGGTTGGTGTCTCTAGAAAGTAGACACATAGAACTTTTTAATGGTACCAATTTCACAATTTTCTAGTGAGTGAGATTTCCTGTAGGTCCCATGGAAGTTGACCTACGAAACTTGACAGATTCTGATTTTGCAATTGATGTGTCTTTCTTATATAGGGATAGAATAAGCCTCAACCTTTCATACCATTAAGTATTGAAAAATGAGTTACTGTCATTACATTGGCATTGCGTGGGCGCATAGCTACACTTAGCTTTACAACTTTTCATAGCGAATGAGATGTCAATGGTATGAAAGGTTGTCATTACATTGGCATTGCGTGGGCGCATAGCTACACTTAGCTACACTTAGCTTTACAACTTTTCATAGCGAATGAGATGTCAAGTCTTTCGTATTGTGTTGAATACATTGATGCGTCTTATTGTGAGGTTTACTTTACAGCACTACACTTCTAATCCGGGAACGGGAAGCATTGCAATGGTGCAGTTGTTCGATATGCAGAGGGACTGTTTATGGGGGCTTTAGCTCTCCTATGAGCTGGAGTCCGACAAAATTAATAGGCTCACTAGAAGCTTTTGAATAAAGAGTAAGTAGTCGGAATGAAAGTCCTATAGAAAAAGCATTCCATTTTAAAGTCAATATTCGATCTCAGAAAAATGAAAAAGAAAGAAAATTTGAAGAATTTTTTAGAGGAGGAGATAAACCCAAATATTGGGCAAATAAAAAAGATTTCAAGGAGAAAAGAAATTATCCTCCATGTAGAATTTGTAAAAAGAATAATCATAAAGAAAAAGATTGTTGGTTTCAAGAAAAACCAAAATGCCTAAACTGCAACAAGTTCAGTCATAAAGAAGAAAATTGTTTCTTCAAGAAAAGCCACCGAGCAAATTTTTCAAGAGAAAATGAGTAAGAAGATCACCTCTTCTATACTCGTCACTCAACGAATGAAGAGAAAAACAAAAAGTGGTACGTCGATAGCGGCTGCAACAACCACATGTCAGGAGACAAGAACATTTTCTCCAAGCTAAAGACTACAAAAAAGTCCCAAGTGACACTAGGAAATGGAGATACCATGAAGAGAAAAGGAAAAGGTATGATCTCTATCCCGACTAAAAATGGAACTAAATATATTAATGATGTTCTATTAGTTCCAAGCTTGAAGCATAATCTGCTTGGACAAATGATGGAGAATGGATATGCTATATTATGTGAAGGAGACTTCTGTAAAATATTTGATAAGAAAAGAATACTAATATTCAAAATAAGAATGAAAAATACAAGTTTTCCACTTCAATGGCAAGATATGGCCATGAAAGCAGAAGTCAAAAAGAAAAATATTGTCCGAGAAAAAAAGCAGTCGAAGACCCACGAAGACGACCAAATGAAGAAGTATACTCAAAATCAAAAATTTGCAAAGATGCAATGAAGAAGAAAGGCAACAGAAGAATGATGCCGACCAAAAGCTAATGAAGCCAAATACAAGAGCGAGACCATCACCAAGACACTTTCAAAACCAAGACGCCGACTACTACGAGATTGCTAAGAGCATCATCAATGCAAATTAAGGAGGAGTGTTAGAAAGTAATGCGCATTGATAAACCATAATCTAGAAAAATCTAGATTAACAAGAGAAAACTAGATAAATTAAGAGAAGTGTCCAGCTGCTAGTTAGAAAAGTCTAGAACAATTAAATGTAACCTAGCTTGGTTTAAAGTAGTCCATAAGGTCGGTGGACTTAGATTAAGTGAGTATGTCGGTAGTTAGTCAAGGTTGGTTAACAAAGCCCTATAAATATGTATGCATGTAATGTAATTGTACTCAATTCATGAGTGAATGAATAGAAGCAAGCCATTCAAAGTAGTCCTCATCCGTCTTCACATTCTCCTGTTAATCTCCTAAACATCCTTGTTCTAATAACAAACCGTCTACCTACTTCTAGCTCCTACATACCAAAGTCCTAAACACATTGTCATATCCCACTACACACTAAAAGCTTCTGCATAAACCACAAACTCTAAAAGTGGTATCAAACCAACAATAATTTCTAACAAAGAACACAATATCCTTACGAGTCTCGGAAAGCATGCAGGACCTAGGAAACCTAATTCAAATGGGAAGGTCTTAAACTCTAGCATTCTATAAGTACTAGGTGCTATGAGTGCAATTACAAAGATTTATTCGAGCCCGGACCTGAGTGTAGTTTGAAGAGTCTGTCGACTCAGGGCCTCGAAGTTTAAGGGCCTAAATTTTATTTTTCATAACTTTTTATTGGGTGTAATTGTCCGTGACATATTAATTAACGTTTCTTAATTGAAAAACTAAAGGTGATTAAAAACAATTAAGAACAAGCCGTACTCATTATACTTAAAAAAAAAAAAAGTACTCATTGTACGGGGCCCTCATTGCACTCACTAGACAAAAAAACAATGATATTTAATATAGAATTGACATAATTATATACACATAATATAATAAAACTATGAATTAATACTTGAAAATTGTACAATAGAAAGACTAAATAACCGAAAAAAGAAGAGTCATATGTAAGATATTTAATATAAGGGTATATAGCTTAAATAAATTTGGATATTAAATGTTGTTTGATTTTGAGTTTATAGCTTTACTTCATAGAAAATTTTAAATTTTATTCATAACTTTGAAGGGCTCAACTTTGAGAATTCGTCTTAGATCTAAAAATTTCAGGTCCGAGTCTGCTAACACATATCACAAATACACCAAAACCCTAAAAGATCACCATATAGAATTTGGTTTGTGAGGAAGAGAGGTTTCAATTTGTGTTGAGAATGAGCAGTTTGTGTTGAGAATGAGGGAATTGAGAACTTAAACAATTTTTCGGGAAGGAGAAAGTCTATTAAGTGTCCAAAAAACGTCATACGTTGTGTAAAAAAAATAGACATTTACGTCAATTGAAGAGACGACAGAAGAGTGTCGTCTTAAAACGAACAATCTTATTACTCATTTTGACTTGTTTTTAAGACGACAGATGATTCTTGTATAATGAACACGCTAAGTTTAACTGATTGCTCGTTGCAATATTCAGACAACAGATATTCAAATATCTGTCATAAAAAATTCATCAGATGACAGTAAAAACGACTTATGTCGTTTGATCCCTGTCGTCTGATTTCAAAATTGGCGTAGTGATACGGTCATACCCCAGCGGAATGAAGAACAGTGGAGATCTCAAACTTGCACATGAAGATTCAATATCAATACTCCAAGCTGTGAAAGTTGACAGGATTAGTGCACTACCGGATGAGATTCTCTGTCCTTATACTCTCTTTCCTTATCCCGTTATGTTCTGTCCGGACCACCGTTTTGTCTAAGAGATGGAACAAGTTGTGGACTCGTTGTATTACCAACCTTGATTTCGACATAAAAGATCTCAGTTCATCATATGAGAGTAACTATTACATTTTCGTCAGGTTCGTTGATCAGGTGTTGGCCTTACGCGACTCTTCATTAGACATCACAAGATTTCGAGTTGCCTGGGAGGATTGTGAAGATTTCTCTATTATTGATCGATGGATACAGGTCGCCGTCAACGCTAATGTTGTTGAGCTTGATGTTTCTAGCTATGTGTATCCTTTCGAATTGCCTCCATGTGTTTATACCTGCAAATCACTGGTGTCTTTGAAGGTGAAGTCAGATTATCTTACATATTATTCTCTTCCTAAGACAGGTAGTTGTTTCCCAAATCTCAAGTTCCTTCATTATATTTCTGGTTATGATTTCGACTGTGCCTCCGGGGCAAATCTTTTCCGCAGCTGCCCTATACTCGAAGAGTTGACTATAGAAGCACATCATAAGAAACGTGTTTTGAATTTCGACATCTCTGCGCCTGAATTGAGGACACTAACCACAATCATGAAGAAGATGAATAAAAGAGAACATTATGAAGAAGATGAATTTGATGAAGATTATGAAGAAGATTATAGGATAGAACCCTGCAATTTCTTTATCGATGCACCTAAACTTGAAAATCTTTGTGTTAAGGGAGAGGTTATGTCAAAGTATAATTGGAAGAACACAAGCTCTTTGGTTCAAGCCAGAGTTCAACTCCAAGTGTTCAATGAAGCTTCCGCTGACCTTGTTGCTGAGTTATTCGACAGAATTTCTAGCGTCAGATATATGACCATTTCTGCTCCTGATTTTGAACCTGAAAATTGTTTGTCCGAAGCTTTTAGTAAATTGATCAAGCTAGAGCTGGTTTTTTATGAATGGCCTTGCTGGAAATGGCTAGATGAGGTGCTTAACATATCGCCTATTCTAGAATCTCTTGTCTTAGACTTTGCAGAGACAGGAGGAGATTCCTTCCAACCACCAGAGTTTGTGCCTACTTACAGGAAATATGGGAGGTGTTTAACACATCGCCTAGTCTAGAATCTGTTGTCATAGACTTTGCAAAGATAGGACATTCCTTCCAACCACCGGAGTTTGTGACTACTTGTTTGTCTTCACAACTCAAGACTATCTTCATAAAGGGATTCAAAGGAACACCGAATGAGATTGACATGGCAAAGTATTTGTCAAGCTATGGTGAAGTTCTACATAAGGTGATTATTTCTTCTCCAAGTTGTTTCTGTATTGGTGATGCAGAGGTGAAGATTTTATCCTTTGAAAAGGGTTCAAAGACATGTCAAGTTGAATTTATCGAAGAAGTGGATTCTTAGTTATCTTCTGAAAAGGGTTCAAGTTGATTTTATGTTAGATGCGGATTCTATCGAAGATTCTGATTCTGATTTTATTTTATACCCTTCATCATACTTGTAACCAAAAAAAAAAAAAAAAAAAAAAAAACTTCATCATACTATTTTTCTTCTTCTTTGTAGTACGTCTTTATTATTTCTTGCAAGTCATTATAGGATTGAAAACTGCAAATTTTTTTTTTATACAATATTATGTTTCTTTTTATACAAGTTATTCTGTTCTTTTTATAAAAGTTATTCAGTACACCGATATTATTTGGTCTCATGAACTATAGTCTGTATAGAGAAGACAAGCAGCTTTTATAATGCACTGTCATCTTGATTCAAAATGTCTCAAAGTGCCAATGAACCTACATCTTGAAAAGAAGTACAACAGCCAAGACCAGAATGAACCTATATCTTCGAGTAGGCTACGGTCATACTTATATAAAACTTAAAAACAGAATCACTCTCCTCAACCTATCAATGTGAATGAAAGAAAAATCGAGATGATCACCTCACTAAACACTTGTGGTTACTTAGCTAACTAACCTGACTAATTCCATATCCCATGAAAGCATAAGAACCAAAATTATTAGGGCCACCAACGTAATTGAGTTTGCATGTGTGGTCAAGCTACCTGCATATCAGAAAAGAAAAAAGAAAAAAAGGGCAGAAAAATTGGATTCAGCATTACACTGTCAATATGAATAACTGAAACAGATACTTCAATCCCATTAATATAGCCATTGGGACTAGCATGCAACCAGACCTTTTTTAGATGTGAGAGATCCACCAAGGCAAAAATACTATATATGCGCGAAAGTTATGAGTAGAACCAGCTCCTAGAAGTGGTTATTTGCACTTCTTTCAATAAGTTTCCATCTTAAATACTCCATGATAGGTAAAAAAACAGAACCTAGCTCATACAATTCAATTAGAAACAGAAGTGCCAAACGTTTTCCCCCTTACACTTGACAGTACAGATAGTTTCCTTTCTTAAAGACAATTCTTACCGCTGTCAGCCAATGCAGGAGTTGGAGGACTAGTAGATTTATTTGACACCGAAATCCCAAGGTTTGCACAATCGACTCCAATTGAACCTTAAATATAAAGAGTGAAACAGTCAGATATTATCTTCTCATCTGCATTTCTGCATACTCATTCATCATCATTACCAGCATTTAAAAACTTTATGAGTTTATGTGCTCTTACATTCTTTAAGGCAAGGGAGGGTAGTCATATTGAGCAGATTATAATAACCTTCTCCACATTCACAATTGTATGACAATTTTGATGTCTTGTTGCAAGTTCCACCTCCACAATCCATCCAATAGCATGCTATACAACCAATAATATATAATAAATAAGTTTATCTAGGAAAAGGAGAAAAACACTCTCGAGTATAAGAGTCAATACGATCAAAAATTGATTTGTTGGCCTTCTTCGATTTATCTGGAATTGGGGCTGGTGCTTTTTCACAGGAATAATCCAGGTTACCTATAAAAATCCACAACAATATATCAGCAACCTCAAAATCATGATATTGGTTGGAAATTGTTCATGTAACATAATCAAAATGTTTGACTTGTGGGTAGAATATCAAAGTTAAAGGAAAATTATAGTCCAGATCTTTTGACTTGTCGGTAAAGATATCAAAATCAAAGCTTTGCATTTAGAAGTGTATGCACATCTTACAAAGTAACATAAGATGACCGTGTGACTAACATGCAGTCATGCACAACCAAGTAAATCAAATTGGCATTTTTTTTTATGAACAAAGAGAGATTCGTCATCGTTAGATATATACTTCAATTTTACACAAAATGTAAGTTTTATTTTTTAATACACACAAAAAATGTAATTGTTCTGCTGTTTGCATTTCCCTCCTCGTTACTTACTCTGTCTTTATTGCAGAGAACAAAAGGCTATCCATATACCAACACCAAAACTCACTTACCCCCTAAAACCAGTTACCAATGACCAAAGAGTACTGACGTCAAGCAAATGTACTAAACTAACAAACCAACACTAAAAAGTATCAAGATTTTTGTTGCATCTGCTAGAGCTTTGTAGAATAATAACAACAAACACCCCCAGAAAAAGAAATAGTTAGGAAGACACACTCCACTGATGTTACTAGATATAATAGTCCATTATCTACTTGTTTCTGAATTACGGAAAGAGAAAGATATAGAAGCCTTACAGTTGGGAATCACACAAGGTAGAAACTTGAAGTGATCAGTACTGTTCTCAGTTGTCTGCTTCCACCCAGAATCACATTGACATTCGAAAAAGAAGGTGCTACTGCTTGAAGGCTTGCAAGTCCCTTTACCACATTCTATGTCTTTGCAGACATCATCTGTGATCAGAAAAACCCACCATTCCAAATGATCAAAGCATCAGATAGAAAACAGAAAATCATAGAAAGCCCAATAATTTGAAAGCAGAAAAGAAAGAATGAGAAGGAAACAAACCCATGATTGGAGAGAAAACAGGAGCCAATATGTTGCCTAATGACTCGGCAGAGACAGATTCAAGAGGAAGAAACATGGCAAGTAAAACACAGATAAAGGGGAAAGCCATATGCTTCAAGTCTCAAACTTTGCTGTAATAATAAGACGAGCTAGGAAGAACAGAAGCTATAGCTGGAAATATGAGTTAGAGAGAATGGAAGGAAGGGCGGTGTGGTAGATGCTTGTGATTTAAAATTGGACGACCTGTGGATGAGATATTAACTTTTCAAGGGGAATGCTACGAAGAACTAGCTTTAAGATTTGCTATATTCGTGGCTGAGCTGCAAAGGTTTACATGGGCAAGAGTGGGTTGTTGGAGGTTGGGGTTTTGACGTTTGAAACTCTCGAGGCTTGGATCTTCCTTCCTCTGTACCATAATAATTATACCACGTACAATTCTACGTGTTATACGTTTGTTACAAACGGTTTGTACATGGTCTTTGGATAATTAAACAAAGGAAGCAATTCAAAGACCAATTTGGTCGAAGCATATGTAAAACGTATAAACGTATGACATACACACAGATCTAATTACTCGAATATAATACTACAAAATTTGGTTACCTTTAAATTCAAAACATGTAATTACGTATCCGATTGAAGGGCTTTTTTTTTTTTCGTAAAATCGCAACTGTTGAAACTATAAAATACTCGTTCTACCTAGACATAGGCCAACGTACACTTGGAATTTTGAGCAAAATATTAATTGAACATTGAAAAAGAGTTGATATTCATTGATGGTGGCACCGAAAATATCAAAGTGATACACATGCGGTGTAGTTCGGATGGTAATCTAATGGCCTGGCGAACGCTACATCGATACTGGTAATAGTTCGAAGGTTCGAATCCTGTTTTGGATAAAAGCATTAACAAATCACATATATATCCTTTAAAAGGATTTGAAACACAAATAAATCCACTTGTG
Organism: Fragaria nilgerrensis; assembly: GCA_010134655.1. Taxonomy (NCBI): domain Eukaryota; kingdom Viridiplantae; phylum Streptophyta; class Magnoliopsida; order Rosales; family Rosaceae; genus Fragaria; species Fragaria nilgerrensis. The sequence continues at coordinate 520,209 of CM020980.1, forward strand.
TTGTTGATAAACAAATAAGGACAGTTTTTAACAATTAAGGACAATATTTTCTCTCAATGTCATATGTCATGGTGTAATTTACCAAATTAACCCTATACTAATTAAATATGTTTTTAGAAGAGAAAAGTCTCACCTTTTGAGATTTTTCAGTAAGTGGAATACATTAGCATGTTTTTCAATAACTTAATGTAGTAACAGTTAATTCCAATAGTAATAGAGGTTGACATTCCAGTAGAAGTAGTAGCAGGGGTTAACAACCTAGTAGTAGCACAAGTATGTTTGGGCAATCTTCTAATTCTGGTACTGCTTGAAGACTAAGACAATTAAGGAGTCAAAGGAAAGGGCGAAAGCTTTGCTACTGCTAGCACACAACAACATGAATCAACAACATGCAGTGGTAGCATACAACAACAACACACGCAATAGCAGTAACATGAATCAACAACTTGTAGTAACAACACACAACAACAACACACACAGTAGCAACACATCAAACAACAAGCAACACACATCAACAACACATGTAGTGACAGCACACGCAGTAGCAGCATAAACAGCAGGCAATAGCAACACACAACAACATACAGCAACAACACACACAGTAGCAGCACACAGCAACATGCAGTAGCATCAGACGACAACAACACACGCAGTGGTAGCACACAGCACGCAGTAGCAACACACAACAACACACGTAGTAGCAGTATGCAGTAGCAGCACACAACAACACATATCAACAACACACACAGTAGCAACACACAACAACACGCAGTAGCAGCACACAACAACACACGCAGTAGCAGCACAAAGCAGCACGCAACAACACACACACGCAGTAGCAGCACACAACAACAACACACGCAGTAGCAGCACACAACAACAACACACACAGTAGCAGCACATAACCACACACCAACTTCACACGCAGTAGCAGCACATAGCAGAATGCAATAGCAGCACGAAGCATGAGCACGGATTAGCTACAAATGATCACTTTTTGTTGTCAAATTCAAAAGATATAGGTATTAATTCTAAAGAATCTTTGACTAACTAAGTTGTAGAGATCGAAGAATAATCAAATCAGATCTGGTTGGATTTGGCGAAGCCTTAGTCAACATTCATCCTTTCATTATTCGGCTCCTCCTCCCTTCCTCGCCTCCTAGTGATTTGGTTGGAGCGGTGACCGGCAAAGAAGAAGAAGAAGAAGAAGAAGAAGAAGAAGAAGAAGAAAAGAAAGAAGAGGAAGAGGAAGAGGAAGAGGAAGAGGAGGAAGAATCGATGTGTTTCTTCGCCTCCTAGTGATTTGGTTAGAGCGGTGACCGGCGAAGAAGAAGAAGAAGAAGAAGAAGAAGAAGAAGAAGAATCGGTGTGTTTCTCAAATCTGAAAATGGTGGAGAAGTGATATTTTGAGCTAGTGGCAGTTTTGTAGATATTTCAGAAAATAATGGTTTTTTGGGTATTTTGTGTAAAAATTGTTGACATGGCGTGGTACTATGCATTGTGGGCTTGGGTATACGTCCTTATTTGTTTAAATTTGTTGAAAGATAGTTTTTCTGTGTTTTGTAACTGTTTATGGTACTGGGATATCATTTTCTAAAAAAGCATCCATGGCCCCGCGTCGGAGGATAAAGCTTCGGCTTTCCCTTTTTGTAACCAAAAAAAATATATCAAAGTGATTAAGGAAGCAATTGGAAATTAAACATCAAAATTTTCTTGTTTGCCAATAAATCTGTTGCACTTCTTTTTCCTGAAACCTAGCTCCTTCCCTCAAATGCAAATTTGCCGACCATCCTTATTTTCCCACCTTAATGCCTACTAACTCAATCTCATGTCATGTGTCTTTTTTCATAACCATCTCTAACCATAGTTAGCAATATAAAATTATAATAAATGAATTTTGTTTTCTTTTAATTGTAACTTTAAGTCTTTTTAAATTAGCATTTATTATCTCTTTTAAGTTAATTTCAAACATGTGTAAGTCTTTTTCTTTTATTACCCACACTCTGGGTTTTTGCTTTTGTTCTCAGAAAAAGGCACGCATCAAACTTAAGCAAGCTTCGTGCTAAAATGTTGTTGTCTTTTTGTTCTTCTTCTAAACTTATTGGAGCTCTGAGATTAAAACCCTGGAGAAGAAACTCTGCTAAACCCTAAAAATTGACAACCAGCGACAAGTGTGCCCGTGGATCATCCTTGTACCGATATTGTCTCAACTTAACCACCTTTAAAGTGTTGGGTTTTAATCACAAAAGGCCTCGGTGCAATTAGGAATGATCCACCCACTTATGAATTATATTTTATTTGTCACTTTTCCAATGTGGGATCTCTCCTCTCCAACACTCCCCCTCACGTGCAACTTAACTTTTAGGTCTGCACGTGAAACTGATTAACAAACTAAAACTTAACCTGGGCTCCATGACAACCAAAAGAACCTCAAACTCCTCATGACAACTGAAAGAACCTCAAACTTTAAAGAACCAAACCAGGGCCATGACCCCTGAAAGAACTAACACGGGCTCGTGGAGACGCAACTGGAGAGGGACCCGCTCTGATACCATGTCAACCAGCGACAAGCGTGGCCCGTGGATCATCCTTATACCGATATTGTCCCAACTTAACCACCTTTAAGGTGTTGGGTTTTAATCACAAAATGCCTCGGTGCAATTAGGAATGATCCACCCACTTATGAATTATATTTTATTTGTTACTTTTCTAATGTGGGATCTCTCCTCTCCAACAAAAATGTCATCTTTCTTGTTCAAAAAAAGAGGCAGCAGTAGATGCTGGGTGGTTCTCTACACAGACCCTAAATCGAAAGCTCAACCTGGTGATTTGAATAACCCCCCAAAACCTCAAGATGTCAATAGCTTAGTTGAATTTCCCAAAATTTTAGATCATGGGTCTTCTTTATTTTCACATAACCAAAATTTTCACAGTTGAGGAGCTTGAGATGAAAAGTAAGTATACTATTAGGCCTCGTTTAGTTTGCAGAAAGGAAAGTAGGTTCATTCATCTCTCCCATGGGAAGGGAAAGTGACGGGAATGAAATTTTAAGATAAATTTTCATTTCGATATCTGATAACGCAAGAAAAATAATTGAGAAAGTCCTTAAAAAATATAATAAAATATTATGATGTGAATAATAAATGCAGGGAAAGAAGAAAGAAAGTGGTTTCATTGGATTTTAGAATGAGCCGTTTTCTCCCATATTTTCTCTTCAATCAAGAATTTTTTTTCTTTTCTTTTGGTTTTCTCAAACGCATGAAATGAATAGTTTTCCTATCATACTGCTTACTTTCCGCGAAACAAATAAGGTCTTAGAGCATTTTCAACAGTTTTCTCATAATTTATGTAAAATGGGGAATCAAAAGCCAAAATTTCTATAATTTTTTTTCTCTAACTCTAACAATACCTTATTTAATACAGTAAAAAAATATTCATGTTCTAGGATATTCTGTATCTTTCTAGATATTCTTCATGTGTGCCTTGGCCTTATGCCAATAGGATATGTAGTTAGACTAGATCTATGTATTCATATCCTTACCATATTGGTATTGTGTAATTCCCTATATAAAAGACTTCTATCAATGAATAAGATGATGATTCCCTTGCTATGTCTTTGTCTTTACACTTTATCCTTCATCACGTTATTATACACTTTGTTCTAACCCTAGAGCCAATAGCCCACCATTTGTTTTCCAAAACCCTAAAATCGGGCAACCTTGTTTTTCTCGATTTTCGACCAAAATTCCGACTGCCCTTCGCCGGAATTTTATATCCCCAGAAAGCTCTCTCCGTCCTGGATCCAACGCCGCCGGCCTCACCCTGAGAACCGGCTGGAAAGTCTCCGAACCGGCCGACAGAAGATTCCAGACCGCCGCCGCTACCGACCACAGTTTACCACCTTCCCTTGCTCCGATCAACCTGAATTTTTGACAGAAGCTTCCTCATCCATAGCTGCTCCTCCTGTCAAAATTTTAGCCCGAAATTCAAAGTAGAAGTGGGAAAACGTTGTTTTTCCTCTCGGCCGCCGCCACCGCCGTCCGCTCCGCTGCTTTCTTTTCATCTGATCAAGCATCCAAGTGTTTACGGTATGTTTATTTTACAACCCTAAAACTCTTCCAAGTTCAATAACCTCGGGGGAGATAAAGTGTTTTCTCCCCTTCTTCTACTCTATTCTATGCTTGGGTCGGTGTATTTGCAGGTACCAAAATCCCGGAATTTTATTCGAAGGTCAAGAGTGTGTTTGATCACTCTTGTTTCCTTGTCCGGGTTGTGTATGATCAACCCCGACCTATCACCGGATTGCGTTTGATCAATCCGAGGTCTTTTTCCGAATTGTGTTTGATCAATTCGCGGCTTTTCCGGATTGTGTATGATCAATCCGAATGACAAACCATTAAAAGCATCGTTTGTGACCTCTATCGAGTCTCATAACAGCTTGGTTTTGTATGCAAGAGCAATGTAACATTCTGCTCCTTTGAGGTTTGACGTACTAGATGCCTAAGGCGGATCTTCGTTTGGTATCTGTGGAACCTTTCATTGGAAAGGATTAAACCACATGTTTTGACCCCTAGGCTAACAAGCCTAGATGCCGAGATTTCATATCTCATGCGCTCAAAGTCTTTGAAGCGCCACATCGACAAAAGCCTTCAATGACAATCTGTGTAAAAAGTAATGACCACAAAGTACTGTGGAATGCATTCATGGAGCTTTTCTCGAAACGTTCATATAACTCTATTTTTGAGTTATTAGTCAAGTTGATTGCTTACCACCATAATTGACTACATATTGTCGATGATATTTTGTGGCATCATGATCCATAATCTTTAGCGGATTCGATCATCATTAAGTTCTCTAGGTCCTCCAAGTTAGTGTGGAATTACCAACGAGACTTGATTTTGATCATACAAACGGGAATTGTATATACGCTAATATGATAAACTTATTTGGGATTATCCCCTAATGTGGGGACAACAATATGGGTCATGACAACGGCAGAAAACTTCGTGCTAATGTCTAGAAAATAGGGGGAGGTGTCGCCGGCTCTAATAGTGACACTCCCGGTCTAGATACCATTTTGTCAAAACTACTTACGTCAGCTCATGACAATGCAACCGTTGTGGATCTTCGAATCACTGGTTCAAGATTGTCAAGCTCCTTTAAATTGTGAATGTATACAAAAAGGTATGGAAAATCAATATGAGGACAAGAACGTCATCTCATGATCGCGAATTTCAAAGATTCGGATCCTGCTCTAGCTACCCATGACTTTGATGTCATCGGCTAGACATTGATTTTCGTTCCAAACTTTATGTACTAAGGCGTTGTATCGACGTCCTTGTCTATTTGAGACCTCGATGTATTCACATTAGCAATAATGAATGCTTGAGAATTTTTTCGAAGTGAAACTATTCTCCTCTTATGGTTCATATTGATTTACAATCAAGATGTACACTTACATCGTCCTTAGAAACATGGCATATTGTGCCGATTTTGGTCCCTTTCTTTGAAGGTGACTCATGGCACTGCATCCTCAAGGAGGATCACCCACGTGTTTCCGGTTAAGTCTTCTACCCTATAACGGATTTTTCATCATCAATTGTTCAACTAGGCTCATCCAAGCTCAGTGTGATGTCTTAGAATTGTCCGAAATTAAGGAGATAGTGGTTTTAAGTGTGCCTCGCACTACCGACCTTCCACGGACATGCCTGGTCATACTGACTTTGAGTTACCGAAAGCTTTTGATTTTGGATCCCCATACGCTATTAAACCAATTGCTGTCTTGCAAAAGACGTTGAAGACTTATCAAAGCTGGAAAATTATCATCATAATCGGATCCCCTAGGTCCTCTGAGTTAGTTTATGTTCATGTCAGGGAGTTTTTGCTAACTAGTCATGGAGTTTACAACTTTAGAACGACCAAAAGGACTTGGTTTTGATCATACACACGTCACTTTTGGCTAAGGCAAAAGCCTACACGCCACCTGTAAGCTTCAAAGCTTCGCACATGCCAATTCTGCGAAAAACAGCAATCTGTCCCTTCTGAACAGTCAACTTCATTTGAGTTTTGTAAATAGCTCCAGACGAATCAGACAGTGAACTTTATATCATTGGAAAGCTTTACGAGTCTAGTTTTCAGAACTTTTTTCGGTTAATCCATATTTATTTTAACGAAGAAGTTATGGCTGTTTTAGTGCACAAAGGTCATTCTGCTTGAAAATTTTTATGCAGTCTCGGGATTGCAGCTTTTCGTAGCTTCTTTCAATCCTTCTAAACGGTTTAAGTGGAACTATTTACTCGCCTATCTACTCCTTGTAGATATGTCTCATAGAGACATTGAGTGCTTCGCAGATAGTAGAACTATCCACAACATTCTAAGGAACCATGTTAAGTTTTAAAGACATTCATGCTAATGGTTTCATTTGAAAACACATTATGAGAATGAACAAGAATTCTTTTGTGTATACCTCCTCATGAATGCGAACTGAAGCGCATTTTGGAGAAGTTCATAAGTTAATATAGTGGACTGTATGTCACTACGATTCGAATATCGAATCCCATGTTGTCGCCAAACATGATATTTGGGACACCGACTCATATAAGCTTTCGTTTGACCAAATTGATCAACCTGGAAGAGATATAATGGTCCAAATTTTGAGAAATTCTCATGGACATCCATTCTTCCACTCAAATGAAGACATTCGAGATCTAGCATCATCATGAAGCATGGTGGTGACCCGGGGGACATTGACGTCACCCGAACATGACTCCAACTTCCTGGAGGTCGTCCGGTCAATTCCTCAAGCAATTAAGGTGCACCGGTCCTTCCCTCGATGTCGCATTGGCCTCCTGCAATGCTCATTGCTCGTTTTGAATGCCTATTCTTTAGCTAAATTAGGAGTAAGACCCTCCTATGCTAAATGACACAAAAGTGAACATTCTATTCTTACATCAAACTATGTAGATAAATACAACCAACTTGCGGACACCTTTTTATGTTTTCTGGTGTTGGTTGAAGTGTTAACACACTGGTCACGTGTTACACTATTATCTACTGCTTATATATACTTCTACAGGCTCACTTCCCATTCTTTAAAAAGTTTATCGGGATGAAAGTTGAAGTGTTTTGTACCCCATGTTCACACCCAAACGGTCTCACCGAGGCTACGACTAAGCAATTTTAGCTTGTCGCTCGAACATTATTGATGCGCACCAATCTTTCTATTGCATCTTGGGGCTATGCAATATTTGCATGCAGCTTTACTATTCATCTACGACCCACCATCATTGAATTTTTTTGTACTACAGCTCTCGTGACTGTGTATCAGGATTGACACGAAATTGCAATCCTTGAGCTCGCATGATTGAAACGGATCTCCAATCCTTGAGCTCGGCTAGATGTTATTTCTAGGTGTCAAATCGCATTGCCACTGCGTACAATGATGGGTCATTTGAGATGAATAATTTAGGTTGGATATGAACCTCCACCTATAATCCGCATATGTAGAAACTTTATCAGGCGATCTCATTCACCGCTAAATTGCGGATTGTCACTTTTATGAGACAATATTTCCGTCGTTAGGGGAGATAAGAACACTAGTGTTCAAGTAGAACGACGTGAATTGTCATGGGTTATCCCCACTAAGTCTCATCTTGATCCCAAATGCTTAAAGTGTTAAGTGACGAGATCACATGCTGCAAATATGTCTGCAATGATTGATGTCCTACAAAAAGACATGGCGCAACCAAAAGGTGTTGGTCTTGATGCCATCACCATGGATGGTGATATGTGACGCCATATAGTGGTAAAATTGTGTGTCACAAGGCCGTGTGGCTCCCCAAAAGGAGGGAGGCCCTTAGGTTGTTACTTTCTTGCACTAGAAAAAGCGAGCTTGGCACAACCTGATCCATTGATCAGTGATACTCAAATCCGTCTCATGAAGTCTGAATTGTGATTATCGTTGGGGACGCCTCAATATCAAATCCAATCCATATAGAGATCTCTACAAGTATTACACTAGTGTACATGAGGACGTGGGATAATGAGTGTACTATCGAACCACCCTTTGTTGATGGATATCAACTTAGTTGATTGACCTAATGGAAAGATGTGATCCAGCATTAACAAAGAGATAGGTCATTGGGCAGGTGATGCCGACACACCACAAGCTAAACCCTATCAACTATGCCTTTGTTAGATAGCGTAGTGAGAACAAGAGCTTAGACTCACCTTATGGCGCAAGGTCTCTCACTACACGCACTGAGATCAACTACGATGAGATATGCTCTCGTAATGGATGTCATTGAACTCCACTACTTTGTCAGTTTGGTAGTTTCCGAATAACTGAACATGCACCTATGAATATGGTCATAATAACATCTCTATGGGATCAGAGATATACATGAAGATCTTAAACGGACTTCATTCATCCAATCAAGTGGCTCCAGACCACAGGAGCATGCGTTTGCTAAATGTTTGAAACGCACATGGACTCTACTTGATTTGGAAGGGATATGGTGAATTATGCCTTTTGTGTTCATTCCAGATTTACATGGACTCTTGATGGATCAAGAGATGCTATATGTATCAACATCCGAAGAAAAAGATCTTGGGAAGACACGTCTCGATAAGGCACTCGATGACTGTATTGATGATGATTTTCCATCAATCGGCTTACGCACTATACAACTAGTGAGCCTACGTATACTCTCATGATTAGTCAAGGTCTTTGCTCTAAGAGAGATTCGTTGTTTTGTCTAAAGTAAGATGACAAATATGTGTTAAGAGATGAAGTTCTCATCTAAGTACAATAAGACGTATCAATGTACTCAACACAATACGAAAGACTTGACATCTCATTCGCTATGAAAGTTGTAAAGCTAAGTGTAGCTATGCGCCCACGCAATGCTAATGTAATGGCAGTAACTCCTTTTTCAATACTTAATGGTATGAAAGGTTGAGATTTATTCTATTCCTACATAAGAAAGACACATCAAAAGCGAAATCAGAATCTGCCAAGTTTTGTAGGTCACTTCCACGGGACCTATAAGAAATCTCACTCACTGTAAAATGGTGAATGGTGACATTGGAAAGATCTATGTGTCTACTTTCCAGAGACACCAACCATTTGATCATACCTATCATATTGAGTGAGTTATGGCCGTTTTCGTAAAGTATGACGAATCTGTCGAGAATCTGATTTTGGCAAAACAGTCAATTTCGACCGGACTTTGTGAATACTCTTGAGGAACCAGCGTGTGTAATATATATACGGTTGGAAAGCTAAATGAGTCTAGTTTCCAAAACCGTTTACGGTTTGTTCATATGTATTTCCTAGAGGAAGTTACTACTGTTATAGTAACTGAAGGTCATGCTGCGCGGAAATCTGATTTCCTGCACGAACTTATGTTTTGAGTTCACAAGAGGCTTCTCCTCAAGATCTAAGTGTAAAAGATCATTTGAGGACAATACGGCATGATTTAGTTAATCATTGTCTAATGCCACATTTGAAGACATGTTAAAGAGCATTGACATGCGAAGTTGTTGAAACTTCCGTGATTAGTAAGAATCAGGAAGAGCCCTATGATTAATATAAAGATCAGGGGAGGTGCGAACTTCAGGGGGAGTCTAGCACATACATACATGTCACTATCAAATGTGAATGGTGCGTTGTACCCTTTTTTTCCTACGATCAAGGTTCAGTTTTTCTCCACAAGGTTTTAGTGTCTTGACGAGGTTTTGACGAGGCAACAGATCAGCATCATCGGCATATCAGCGCGCGGCATAAGGGGGAGTGTTTTAGGATATTCTGTATCTTCTAGATATTCTTTATGTGTGTCATGGCCTTATGCCAATAGGATATGTAGTTAGACTAGACTATGTATTCATATCCTTACCATATTGGTATTGTGTAATTCCCTATATAAAGGTTTCTATCAATGAATAAGATGAATTTTCTTGCTATCTCTTTGTCTCTACACTTTATCCTCATCAATTCCTAATATTTATAAGTTTTAGGTTAAGAGAGCTAACCAGAATGACTAAAGAAAGCCACGTCGGGGGAGGTTGAATGGGGAAGAAGGGTTAGCTGGGAGATCACCTAGCAAAGAAAAACCTTGGTTGTAAAACTTGGAGAGAAAAGACCCGCACTCACCATGAAAGCATCAGATTCAGTAAGTTATATCAAAAACATGTGCATATTTCACTAACCAGAACACATATTAACCAAATTCAACATATCCAAGTTTGCACCTACCAGACATACAAATACCAAGTTATGAGAGAGAAGGGAAGCGGGAACCCATGAAGAGGAAAGAGATAAGAGTCATCCAAAACATCAAATTCCTTGGGTTCCATATCAAAACGTAATTTCGTTATTTCCAGCAATACATCATTGTACTCCCTCCTTGCCATAAGTGAATTTAAATTCAGTTTTAACATTTTGTAAATAGTCTAAATCATGTGTTGTGACTGGTGTGGTGTACATGGAATTGCCATTTTCGCAACATGAGCAACTCACCAGAAGTGATTGTTTTTACTTTTTACCCGATTGAAGTTTGGAAGACACTGCTGAATTTCACGGATGGTTACAGTTACAGGCTTCATAGCCCTGACTTTGTAGGGTGATAGAATTTATAGAGTATTTGTTTCTGGGTCACTTTCCAAATCGATGCCCTGCCACCAGTTTAACTGTGCCTTTACCAACAGAAGAGAGCCACACTCTCATGAAAGAGAAAGAGAATGGAACACACACACTCTTTCCGTTGGGCTACCTGACAATGTGTGCAGGCGCTGGTTGCAGGTGTCGATGAAGGGCGGGTGTGAGGCTTATCTTTCTAGGGAAAAATAGGAAATTAGAAAATACGAAATGAAATTGTACTTTCCACGTGGCCACTGAAAAGGGAATCCAATGACTTGTGCCTCTCACCTCTGTAGTTTCTCCTTCATGACTGCAACTCGTATCGCGATATAATGGTAGAGGCCTCATTATGTTTATTTGATTTTGGACGGAATGATTTTTTTTTTTCCTTTTGTAACGAATTTAAATGTGATGAAATGCAAAAAATATAAGAAGAAAATTAGTTTGATGTTTTGAATAACAAAAAACAGACAAATCGCTCATACCGCATTATCTGCTACATTGTCTGGTTTTTTTATTTTTTTAAATTGACTTATCTAAAAATTGACAATTTACTATTTTAATGACGAAAGTAGTTCAAATATGAGTAAATCATTTTATATCATGAGTTGTTATCGACAAGTAAAAATGTATTCTGCAAACCAGTTTTTCCTTCATCTAATTATAAGAACCGATATGTATCATATATTATGGTTGGCATCGAGTCTATAATATCTGGTATTGGTAAACCATAATGAACTAACTAAATAAACGTGAAATTATATTCAATATATTTTCTATCAGGTAAATAACTCAAATGATACATGCAACTAGTGTTTTCGTAAATCGAACTCACAACCTTCCACTATTGCTCTTTCTTATGAAATTGCTAATGTTGCGTTGGGTGTCATTGTCCAAGCCATATCAAACTGACGACATCTGAAGAAATCACTTCTTGCCTTTCACGAGTCGATAACTCAAACGTAACGTATTGTTACAAACCACTTCTTTGACTTTTAAAACCAAGCTTTCCCTCCACCTAAATCTAGAGAAACCAATGTGACAGACTGATCAGTCTCATTAGGTTTGAAAAACCTAACGACTACGAAAAACCATAATTAGCGCTCAATGGGAGCACAACTTAATAAACGAAAGTTTGAATTTCTACTCTAATTTCTTGTTTAGTAGCTATTTGAAAACACTCTATTTCTAGTAGCTATTTAAAAACACTCTATTTTTAAATAATTCAAAAACATAATCCATTTTGGTAGTAATTGAAAAAAATAGATTCTTTGGTAATAACTTGAGAACGCCAATCTTTCATTCTTTTGTAAAATACAAAATAGGAAGGTGGACAACAAAAACTTTATCCAAAATTCATGATCCCCCTTATATATACAGAAAAAAGTTGAAAAAAAAGTTGAAAAGAGAAAAAGAGAAGAAGAAAAGGAGAGAAATTGAAAGAGTTATATAGCGATGTGGGTCTGAAATTGTTGTCCAACCCTACCCCCTTCTTTTCTTTCTTCTACAAACCGAGGAGAGAGAGAGAGAGAGCAGAGAGCTTGTTGTACAAAATTACACACACCTCCACTCACACCACCCTTTTCTTTCTCCTCCCAAAATTTTCCAATCCTACTCGATGAGACCCAGCAGCAGAGGAGCTCAACTCTAAGAAGAATTGGGTTTTCTGCATGTACTGTTGGTAGCACTGGAATTGCAAAAAGATGAGAAGAAATGTATAAGTAACATAGCTTGATCGAACTACTTGTCTAGCTCTTTGTTTTGGTTGAGGAAATCAAATCAAATTAATCCTAAATCTTTTGATCTAAAGTTAGAGCTTTTGCTTCTCAAACTTCATTGCTTATGCAGTGCCCTGCTAACGTTTTTAATAATCCTGTTATCTGTTGTAATTTCTAGTTGTTAGATATCTACGGCCCAATACAGGTGAGATCATTTAACTCAACTTGGAACATAGGACGTAATCTCTTCAAGTCTTCAATTGACATAGGCTCAATATATCACAAATCTAGGTACAGAAATTTGCATCTTTGCAAGCATCTGTTTGCTGGTTTTGATGCATTGAACAGGTAATGGTTGAAAACGGTTTAGTTATCTGTTTGATACTGTGAAACGGAGAAAAGATACAGGTTATAAGATGATTGATTATTTGGTGAGTGAAGCAAAACAAGGTTGGGAAAAGGGGGAGCCAAGTTAAAGACCTTATTAAAAAATATGGATAGAAGTGTCAAGTGAAAATTTTCTCCATCGTAATATCAGGAATACTTTTTAGGTTTTACAGCTTATGGTTGGCCAAGGCCTGTTACTTAACCAAACATGTCAGATATCCTGCATGTTAGATGTTGTCTGTCATTTTGTTAGTGATGTTATTGCATTAAGCTTACCTATATTGACTACCGTTTGAGCTGCAGAGCCTGTATGCTGCTTTAATGAATTTCTGTATCATTTCGCATTAGCTTGGCTTGCTTGATTTGATATCTAATGGGGGACTTTTTTTGACAGAACCACTAGGGAATCCACGCCTTGCAGCTTGATAGGGATCCAGACACCATAAGAACCCCTGGTTCTACAACAAGGCCTACTAATTCCGCTGATACTAACCGGAGAATACAGAACTCATCACAGAGACACATACCAACAGCACATGACATGGATGAGTTCTTTGCTGGTGCTGAAGAAGAGCAGCAGAAGCAATTCATTGACAAGTTACTATTACTCTTTAACTACTTTAACTGCTTCAAGTTTGGAAGTAACAATTTGGATTTCATTCCATATAATCCAAAAACATGCTTGGTCTTATTCTTTCACCATTCATTCTAATATTACCATTGTGGGTTTATCTGCAGATACAACTTTGACCCTCTGAATGATAAGCCGCTACAGGACGTTATGAAGGGAGAAATTGGATCCTTAGAAGAAATACTAGCTCTCTGTCAGGGGCTTCCTTTCCTGCTCATTCTGGGTTGATCTTGGGCTTAGGATATCTAAACTAGCAGGTTTTAGTTTTAGTAGTTGTGGTGATGGTGCTATTTCTATTTTCCATCGCCCTTCTTTTACTTGTAAAGAAGTAGGACGGGGTAAGATGTGGTAGGACTAATGGTCTGTAACATAACATATGTTATGAGTACACACAACAAATACAAATCAAAGTCCTTTGTCTAACAGATCATGGAGAGAGGAGAAGGGAAGTTAAAGAGGGTTGGGGATGTAGTAGGGTTAGGGCTTAGGGTAGGTTCAGTCGATTAGGTGGTCAGTCTATGTGGTACAGAAAATTACTTAGATTGATCCTCGTTTCTCTTGCACTGTAATTTCTTCTTCCCTTCTTTGTCTATACTTGTACTGATGCAACTTTAACTCTTGGAATAAATATGACCCTTTTCCCCTCATTTCAGGTTGTAATTTTCGATATGATCATATTTATATCGCTTTTCTTGAGCAACACTATCAAGTACCAACTTCTGTTTCTTATAATTCCCTGGTGATTCGTTGGTGGTTTTTTGACGGTAGTGGTAGGGTACTTTACTAGCTTTGATGCTTTATGGTGGGGTGATGTATTGGAAGAGGAAGAATCTTTTTCTATTCCATTGCACTTAATTTTAATTGCCAACCAGAAACGTGAACATTAAATTGAGAGAGCAATGAGGGTAAAACTGTAAGTTGTAACCCAAACTGACTCCTAATTTCTAGTGGGGACATATGAGTCATGGAGAGAGAGAGAGATAGATTGTGACAGTGAGGAAGTGAATTGCAACCATTTTTTTGCTTGAAACGAGTTTCATTGCTTTATTCACTTCTTTAACGATGTTCAAGGAGATCATTCATTTGCTGGATGCAGAAATGTATGCGATAAGATGATAGTGTAAAACATCCTTTAGCTTATGTTCTGAGGTTTATGTCTCGGTTTTGGCGTTTTAGGAAAAACAAATCTAGCAGGCTACTAAAACTAGGCATCAGAACCTCAGTCTGTAATGCAGAGCCACAGATTATCCGCAATGAGGCTGACAAACATCTCTTGATGATCGCACAGTTTACGCTAATATCATTAGATTCAACCCCACAATGTATTTAATTTGATCAAACCTCAGTTTCTTGTTTAGTCAAGGTCTGGGATTATTTCAATTCTGGTTCATTTCTCTTTCTGCTGGGAATAAATTTCAGTCCTGAATTCTAGACACAAATTTCAGACAAAATTTCCCATCTTTGCAGCATAAACAGTAGAATGAAGAAAGAAAAAGGCACCAACTTTGATACCGAACATTGCATTCTGATACTTTTTCTTCATGATGATGATTTTCATAAAGTTGAAGATTGCATCAGAAAAGTAGGAGTCAGATATTCGTAGGTTCTCGATAGCAATGGAATACGTGCTATGTGTTGCTTCATTTAGAAAGCATGGTGAACTGTTAAATCAGGCACTTGAAATCACAAGGGAGCAGTGATAGGAAAAATGATGTTGGTTGTTACAGTGGAAGTGTGGTACTTGGATGGATTGGATGAAACCGAGGAATCTTCAATTTCCAATGAAGCTTTTTCTGGTTTTCATTTAGTGAAGAAGGACTAGTGTCCCTATTGTGTTGTTATGTATTCAAGTGTGCATTCATTGCTTTGCTTATCAATGGAAGACCAAACAAGGAAGCTGTCTCCCACATGTTCATTTGTACATTATGTAACATGAATGAATACAAAAAAAAAAAAAAAAAACACCCAAATGATGTTTCAAAGAATCTTATGGTTGAATTATACATAACCCTTCATACAATTACCAAAATGATGTTTCAAAGAATCTTATGGTTGAATCTTATGGTTTTAAAGAAAAAATAGATTTCAACGTGTACCTGCAATTTCTTATGTCTTTAGGTCATGAGATAATTCGAACTATTATATTGTAAAATGTCCGCGGCTTAAAGCTAAAGTTATCCTACACAAATATAAATTTGAAACCTTGAAAGATAGCTTCATTCACCAATGCACTCAATTGTGGTACTCTGAAAGTTTACATTCTCTTCAACGTCGGCAGACATAAAGCAACTACCTTAGAAATCTAATATAAAGAAAAAATTCCCAATCTTTGCAGCATAAACAGTAGAATGAAGAAAGAAAAAGGCACCAACTTTGATACCGAATTGATTCATAAAGTTTTTTCTTCATGATGATGATTTCATAGTTGAAGATTGGTCATAGAAAAGTGGAAGATATTGTAGGTTCTCGATAGCATGAAAGAATGACGTGCTTGTGTTGGCACATTTAGAAAGCATGGTGAACTGTTAAATCAAGGCACTTGCAGTCACAAGGGAGCAGTGATAGGGTGATGTTGGTTACAGTGGAAGTGGGTACTTGGATTATGGATGAAACCGAGGAATCTTCAATTTCCAATGAAGCTTTTTCTGGTTTTCATTTAGTGAAGAAGGACTAGTGTCCTATTGTTGTTGTTATGTATTCAAGTGTGCATTCATTGCTTTGCTTATCAATGGAAGACCAAACCAAGGAAGCTGTCTCCCACATGTTCATTTGTACATATGTAACATGAATGAACAAAAAAAAAAAAAAAAAACACCAAAATGATGTTTCAAAGAATCTTATGGTTGAATTATACATAACCTTCTATACAATTACCAAAATGATGTTTCAAAGAATCTTATGGTTGAATCTTATGGTTTTAAAGAAAAAATAGATTTCAACGTGTACCTGCTTTAATTTGCTTATGTCTTTAGGTCATGAGATAATTCGAACTATTATATTGTAAAATGTCCGCGGCTTAAAGCTAAAGTTATCCTACACAAATATAAATTTGAAACCTTGAAAGATAGCTTCATTCACCAATGCACTCAATTGTGGTACTCTGAAAGTTTACATTCTCTTCAACGTCGGCAGACATAAAGCAACTACCTTAGAAATCCTAATGATAAAGAAAGAACAAAGAAAAAACTAGAAACCGACCAAAAGAAAATGCCCCATCAATTTTGATTCATAATTTCCTTCACCAATCTGTGGCGGTGGAGGTTGGTGTGGATGATGAACATGAAAGGAATTGAAGACGAGCACATGAGACAGGCTGACGGTTTGGTAGGGTACCATTACATGTTAACATGTAACAAGCATGCTTCTGGAGGAGGCAATACCTCTGCTTATTACCAGGGATGAGTCACTGTCTGCACATTTCTGCATACCTAACTGTTTAACGGTAAACTGTGAACTGTAAACTGTATTCCTTCTCAGGGCTCTCACAGAGTCACAGTTGCAGAGAGGTTCATCAATGCTCAAGGTAGCCTATGCATTTTACAAGTAGAAGTACCAAGTACTCCCCATTGGTTAGCCTCTGCATTGATCAATGATTATGGCAACCATAGGATGCTCTTCAAAAATATTAATACCTTTGGTCCCATTAGGCCCGGATATCATGACCAGGCTACTATTGTGTTTGAGATTATTATTGCCTTATACCCTAGCTAGTCAAAGAGAAATTTTATGGTTTCAAGTTCAAGACTGTAAGTGGTTGTTAAGAAATCTGCAGATTTGCTGAACAATTACTCTATCTGCTAGTAGATAATTCGAGACACTCGGATGATATATGGTGTTACGATCCCACCATAATGCAATTTTTCCCTTCTATAATCAAGTTGAGACTTTATAGACAATGAGATGCAATGGTGTTGGATGTAACGATCGACTTCTACAAATTCCAATAACCACAGAAATGCTTCTGAAGTAAATTGGTTAGAACGACACCAAAAGTTGAAGTATCGAAATTTTCTTGCTTTTCCTTCTGTTTTCAAGTCTACTCCTCTACATACAAAACCTCATTTATCTCGAAGATTTCCAACCTTATTTGCGTTTACATCTTGACGAATTTGTAGTGTGGATACATATCACTGTCAGTGCTCCTTGCAGGAATAGAAAGAAGTGTGACAAAAGTGGGGATCATTCTTTGCATTGCTTACAGAACATGCATTGTTCAGGGTTGATTTCAAAAGCCTAAAGTCTAAACTAAGGAGAAGCAGCCTGGAATGGATCCACCGCCGACCCCATCTTCCCTGCTCAGTTGTGCATGTACTTTTTGGTGATGGGTTTCCTTTACACCCCCCGCCTTTATAACTAGCCATAAGCTCTGGATGACTCCTCTGTACGTGAAGAGTCGTGCTTCTTCTTTTTCTTTCTTCTTCCGTTAATTTGAACATCACGACACTTTTTCACTCAAAAACAAAGATTATGACACTTTCCTAAAAACTGCACAACAGGCAGCAGCACAACAGTGTAAGAAAATCAGCATTCGATGATCTCTTCACTAGGCACATTCTACAATTCAGCAAACCAGGCTTTAGCACTTCTGATGAGGGTGATCACCAACAGGGTAACCCCTCATAACTGCGTTACCCCACCAATTCCTGCAGCAGATCCACTCCTAAAATCGCAAGCTCCATCACAGTTGATCTAAACTTATCCAAGGGAAGTAATAGATCACCTGATCGAATGGCAGCACCAGAAGAACAGAATTGTATGTCTTCATAAAGAGTCCCTTTTACGTTTACTAACCAAAACAATAATTTGGAGAAGGGGATTTTAAACTTTGAAGACCGACTATCCTTGTAGGCTTAAGAGAGTACCCCCACATCAAGCTCAGAGTTCACATTCTCGATTTCCCCTTAACCCAAAGCACAAAGAGATAGGTACATAGGCAAACAGTGCACTAGTTTAGCTTTACTGTTATTTGTGCCAATTGATTGAAACATGATGGACTAGGGAAGGTAATAACTGCAAACAAGGAGATGATACGATGAGCAAAAAATTCCAGACGGAGAATCCAAATGCAAGAAAACAAAGAGACACAACAATTCAAGTCTTGGATTGCAATCCTAATCGGACAGTAAATATGTGAGTCATCACGAGCATTTGTCTAGTAATTTCAATTAACTCCACAATACCATATTCTAGAAGACTCTAGAGTGTCTTAAGATGACTTGGTGTAAAGGCGGATGCCAAAAGCCAACCCCAATATGGCAATGGGAACAAGGAACTGGAGAAGTTTGATGATGAACTCTGAAGTCTTGTCTTGATTGTAATGAGGCTGTTTGGGAGGAGTGTATGCAGTCTTCTTGGGGATGGTAGAGACATCGATCTCTCCCACATAGAAGTCCTTCAACATGTCTCTGGCATTATCACTGTGACCCACGTCTTCAAAATCATCAGTTGCATCCTTCCCTGAATATGCACATAATTAGCACTTGTATCTAAAGAGGAGCATATGGACTAGAAACAATATGTACACAAAAATTGCATGCATAATGTTTTGGGGTGAGAGTAGGGAACGAGCACACACACTCGGCAGTGGTTCCACCAACACATATGCATGCCCCCTTGCACACCATTTTCATTTGGAAAAAACAGACGATTATCGCAGACTGTTGATTGTGTTATTAGGATGGTGAGTCAATGGGATTGACAAAACTAAGGGATGTCTCACTTCTTCTAAAACTGAGATGCAAAGAGAGTTGAATTCATCAAAGGCATTCACATTTGATTTATAATTGGAAATATGGTTCCTCGTCTAAAGTTCTTACAAAACAACTTAAGCCATTAAGGTCACACTCTTTTTGCTTGAAGCAGTCCCAAAATAAAAGCATGATAATAATATTCTCCTCCAAGTGACACTATAATATCAATAATGTAATTCAACAAGATACTCATATATTATATGGAATTGTCACAACTTGCTAAGTTATGATAAGAGTCAAAATTTCATTCTCAAACATATCTCAGTCAACTACATACCTGTTGCTGACAACAAAACATCATCACCACCAGGATGGTCCTCCAAGAACTTGGTCACATCATAAACCTGATTCAAGAAACAATTTGGCAATAAGAACATGATATAATTGGCAGACAAAAGGTAACAGACTAGCTTTTGATGATAGCAATACCTAAAATAGGTTAGTGTTTAGGATGTTGTTTTGACACTTCAAGTAAATATTCTATTTCATGGAGACATACATTTTAGCAGTTAAGCATACGATACAAATACAGTAGCTTACAGATAAAGGCAACAAGTGTAGTACTGTTTTGTAGTTAGTCCAATGAATCCAAAAATAATCATAACATCATGACACAAAGCAAAACTCCAAGAAAATACGAAGTGTAACAAGAAATGAAAAGACCATCCAGATCTATACTGAGTGATCATCTTCACTCCTACTAGAAGAGCTAAATGCAAAGTGATATAATACAAGGACGGTAGATTAACCTTGTAGAAAAATAATCAAAAGAAGCTAACGAGCATTACTTTTAGATATTTTAAAAGCTTTTAAAATAGAAACAACTTTTGGCTTAGATCTTTAAACACCATGAATATTGCATCCACCTTATATACAGGGAGAGAGAGAAAAAAAAAAAAAAAATATTGACTGTTGTCTTGACTATTTCAAAGTCCAACACCCTATGACCATGTTCACAAACCATAGAAGGATGGCAATGACTTCTTGGAAATTAACACTTTTATGCAGAAGAACAGACATGAAAATTTCAGTAATTTTTATCAGAAAAGTAAAAATTGGTTGATTAGATGATGTGACTATTATGATCAAAGAGCTTATTCAGATTGATTCTGATACTGAGTTAAACTATTACGGAATCTCGTTACCAAACTCAACCAGATGTTCTGAAAGGTAATGGACCTAACTCTCGTCTAATTTGATTCTCTATGATAAAATTCAACAAAATAAGATGATCTGAAATATTATCATCTTAGTAATCTTTCTACTGATTCAAAGGGCAGAGTAAGTGAATACACTTGCAAAGTTCAGGAGAGGGATGAGATACCTCTAGACAAATCACAAAGCTTAACAAGACGGAATAAATTTGACAACTTAGCTAAAGTGACAGTACACGCATTGATAGTGCTTTAATCAATATCTAAGATACAAGGAGAACATATATTCTTATGAACCAATGCTAAAGGGTTTGATTGGAACTGACCATTTTAGAGATCAAGGTATAAACATCATATCAATCATGTCAGCTACTCTTTTCAGAATGAAGCTACTGACAAGCTATGATCAGGAACACTAATCTGAGCTATCTACTTCAACAGTTAAAAATCTAAGTTATCTGTCAGCGAAATCCGTATTAACAACAAAACATAAATCAGAACTCAACCAATGATTGACAATTCAAAAACCAGTGGAAAATCCAGTAAATATTTCAAAAAAGCTAAAGCTTGGGCTATCAAAGTTCCACAAATTCCAGGTTGGCTTATGCTTATGAACATCAACATGCACCACAACAAAATCTCCAAGAACAAAAGGCAAAATAAAACAAGATCCATAATGTCTCAGTTGTCAAACTTGATCATATGTATGATTAAACCAACATCCAAAGTCTTCAATTTCCCTACCTTGATTCAGATTTGGTTTCATGATCGAAGAATAAGATAAAGGAGAGAGCTTTAAGTTGAAAAATGGAAAAAGTGAGAACCTTGCCATTGATGATTAGCCAGCAGTCCTTTGGGGTGTTGTGGTCAGAGACCTGAGCCAAAGTGAAGACCTTTTCATCGCCACCCATTTTGCTTCTTCTTGAAATCTCCGATGCAACCTGGGTGGAAACGTTGGATGCTCCAAAACCAATGTAGATGGATCGGTTAATAATAAGGTTGGAGGGTTGGTGCTACCAGAGAGAGAGAGAGAGAGAAGGGGTTGTTTTGGTTTTGGGAATTGGTTTTGGTAGGTATATGGACTTGGTTGTGCCCTTGGTGGGTAGGCTACATTCAAGACTGAGAGCATGGGTCGGTGGTGAGCTATGTGATTTGGTGCAAAAGTTTGGTCGTTTTTTGTTTTATTATCTTTCTTCTATTCTTCTTATTTACTTTCAACGTTTTCACATCAAACCAAGCATGTAATATATAAGAAAATGTTTTAGAATATTCACTTGTGTATGTCTTGGTTTTATGGCACTCGGATCCTCAGCTCATATCTTCCTGTTTGAAGGCAGGTTTTATGGCACTCGGATCCTCAACTCATATCTTCATGTTTGAAGGCAAAGAAGCAGTGCACACACATGAACTTACTGGGCATTGGCGCATGTTTGGAAGCTTATTCCACCATTTTTTTATCAAAATTCCTAATCTTAGCGGTAGCTGTCTGCCACCGGTTCACGAAGGTTTTTAGTCCTTCCCCTGACTCCTGCCTAACCTTGAACAACTGAGTGGTATTATGCTCGTCCATTCTCAAAATGAAACAATGCACCAATCAGTCGGCTACT
Organism: Fragaria nilgerrensis; assembly: GCA_010134655.1. Classification (NCBI taxonomy): domain Eukaryota; kingdom Viridiplantae; phylum Streptophyta; class Magnoliopsida; order Rosales; family Rosaceae; genus Fragaria; species Fragaria nilgerrensis. The sequence continues at coordinate 542,095 of CM020980.1, forward strand.
TGCTGGAAGCATTCCACTGAGTTGGCCGGGAGCTCATAAAACCAACTGAGAGCCTCACCGGTCAGCGTTTCTTGGAACAGGTTGCAGCACATTACATTCGTGTAGCCCTTTACATTGGTCTGTGACTTGAAGCTATCCAAGAATAGGTAGGGGCAGTATTCCCCACTGTAATTGAGTTTCAACGGCTTTGTCGTGCCCGGGCGCACCGTTGTCGCCACCTGCCTTGTGAAGGGTCCCGCCCTTTCCTTAAACTCGGTGCCCAGCGAGTTATGCGCCACCTTTCTTTCTGCATCTTCTACTCTCGTGGTCAGCCATCTCACATTCTCACTTATCGCCCTTAGTAAGCTCTCGACCCTGTCGTTCCCAACCGGTTCGGGGAAGGGCGGCGGTCTCTCGCCTTGCATGTCATCTAGGAACAGGTTGACACCTAAGTGCACCGTGGGCCTAGCTTGGTGGCCTGGCTCCCAACGAGTGAGTGCACCAGGTCGCGGTCGCCTCCACCCTTGCCGCTGCTCTATCCCGGATATCATCATGCTCTATCCTTTCGAGCGAGTGTGCTCATAATTGTCGCATTATCCCGCTCCAACCTCCTTTCTCTGGCCATGGCCTCCTGATGGTCCCTCACCCTCTGGCCTTCTAACCGGGCGACGTCGGCTCTTAGGCCTTCCATCATCTCTGCTACCTCATCGGGATTAAGATCCCCGAGGGTGTCATCCGGTTTGCGCACTCGCTCCCTGTTGTCTCCTAGTTCTTCTACCCTTTCCTCGTCCGTGACCCGAGAGATGCTCCTGTGCGTGTTGGCGTGTCACCGAACAGGGTCTGTCGTCGGTTGCCTAACCCTTGGCCGCTCGCTCTCTCCGACCTTTCTCGTTGCTCGCCTGGCTCTACCATCGAGTCACGGCTTTTAGTAAAGGTTCCCACAAACGGTATTAAATGTTTCTGCGTGATCTCGTAAGGTCCACATATGCTTGACACGTGTTTAGGTGAGCCTCCTACCGCCACTTGATGACCTGCAACAAAGGGGATGACTGGGGTTGACCAGTCTTACCCTCTCCGAAGATTAAGTCAGCATTCGGGATAGTCAAAGCGTATTAAATAGGGTAGTCAAGTGACCTTTAATGTTGGTGCTTGGACTTTACTTTATAGTCTTTAGTTGACTCGCTTAGGGCCTCCTAAACGATATGGGACAAGGTGGTTTCCCATATTAGTTTTTTGCTGGTGAGACTCGTTACGTTGCTACGGTTGCTGCTCCGCCCGGCCCCTTATGGGCCACGGGCCGGCACTCGGCTTCCAGGTGGGCAACCTGCCTCAGGTCTCGATCCTACTCAGGTTAGTCTATGGGCCGGGTAACGGTGATATTGCTACCAGCAACATGTGCATATTGCTAATATCCAAGGTCTTATCATGCATGTTAGAAGCTTCAGATCTTGTCTTATCCACCTGCTATAGTTGCACCACCATACTTCAGCTTGCCGGAATGACTCTCAAAATTGATGTTCAGCTTTGCCTCATTTATCTACTTATCATATTTATCGTATCTATCTTGAGCAAATCATTCTGCCTTGGGCTTGCTAGTTTGGTTGGTAACTCAGTAGCATGCTCACCCTGCACATCTCTCTTGCTACTCATGCCAACCTCCAAATCTTCACACATTGCAATGTTGTCTGAAAATAAAAAGGACTAATTTCAGTTTACCCCCATCAACTTTAAGTCGATCATCATGTTAGTCCTTCTTCTTTCAATTTCATTAAAAACACCCATCAACTACCAATTTTCATCAGCCGTGTCCAAACCTTCGTTCTCTATCCAATTTCTCTATTAAGTGATGACATGGTATCAAGAAGAAAGCCAAATTTCGAAAAAAAATAACCTTTATGACAATTTCCCCTCATATCGATACACATCTCCGTACCCATTACAACCCCTAACTTTAGTGATTTTGGTGAGATTGACTGAAATTTGTTTTTTTTGCCCTTTTTCTATGGGCTCAACGACTTCAAATTTGGTTTTCTTCTTAATACAAGTCATTATATGACGGATGAATTGGATGAAAAACGTATGTTTGGACATGGCTAATGAAAATTAAAAGTTGAGGGGTGTTTTTGACTAAATTGAAACAAAAGGGACTAACATGATGATCGACCTAAAGTTGATGGGGGTAAACTGAAATTAGTCCAAATAAAAAATACAGCCTACTCACCATCAAAATAAAACGCAAATACACATGTGCAAGTAATGGGAATATTATCACACATGTTTAAATAATTGAGAATACCATGTTCTTCCTTCTGTTGTTGGCACTCTCTTGTTGCATCAAATTCCCCATATCCGGAAACGAATCAAAATGACGATTCAAGTTGAATATTCAAAACGATGAATCAAAATGAAAAACATCGATCATACCCAAAATTCCCCTAAACTCAACATTTGGGTCATAAAGCTCTCACATTTATGCACCCATATTTGTTTCCTTTGTTTCCAGGTATTCGTTTTCTCTGATTCTGTTGTTGGGTTCTTGGTTTTAGTTTCGTTTTGAAGGAGGAGGAGGATGTGTTGGATTTGCAACATTTGAGGCCTTGAGGGTTTAGAGAGGGAGATATGAGAGAAGAGAGAGCAAAAACAAAAACGAGAAGGGAAGGGGGTCTGATTTTGAGTTGGGAAAGAGGAGAGCTTATGGTATAGATCGATGAGAGACGGAGACCGAGAGGAAGAGGGAAGAATGCCTTTTTTTTTCTTTTTCTTTCTTTGTTTGATGTGAGAGATTTATGAGACCAGAAGCTGGGACGAGAGAATGAGACAAAAATATCTGAAATCCAAAATAAATGACATCTTAGCCGTTGGTTGATCTTGGACGGTTAAGATTGGTTTATAAGAAGATATGAGCTGAGGATCCGAGCTAGTCCGATTTTATACTAGTCAAATAATGAATCTTTATTCCGTGTAGAGATAGGATTACCATCTTAGTATAGATTATGTTTCCTTATACAATACCTTGAAGGTGTTATGTAATTCTCTAAAAAAGGCTCATATCACTGAATATGATGATGATTCTCTTTGCTATCTTTCATTATCTCTACAGTTTACTCTATAACACGTCATCAGCAGCTCTTGAGTTGATAACCAATCACCTAAAATTAAACCCTAAAACTTTTTTTTTCTTCTTCTCGAAAAAGCCTCCAGCTCCCTCGACCGCACCATCATCATCTAGTTACCGCTTCCCAGCTGCCTTCCCCGGCCACCTCCGGCCTCCATTTTCCGGCCGCCTCCAATCACATCTTCGTACCGTTTTTTTCGCTTTTTCAATCATTCAAGTTTTCAAGATTTGAAAGGTACGTTCAAAGGTAAAACAAATTTCAAAGTTCTTTACTTTTGAATAACTTGAGAGGGGAGGATAAAGTCTTTTCTCCCTTCTTCTACTCCATTTCCCTGTTTGGTTTTATGAATTTGCAGGAAATCCCGAAACTAAGAGCGTTCAAGGGTCTGAGTTGTGTTGTATCAACCTCAACACTATTTTGGGATTGTGTAGTATCACTCCAAGGGCAAACTCATATAGGATTGTGTAATATCAATCCTAAAGTATCGTTTTGTGACATTTATCAAGTCTCATAACAGCTTGGTTTTTTGTATGCAATAGCATTAATGTAACATTCTTATCATTTGCGTTTTGACGTTGTCACACCCCGGACCCGGTGTCGGTGGTTTCCAAGCACCTGACGCCGAACCCGAGGCGTGAGCGGGAAAAGTAAAAGAAAAATAAAATAATTTCAAATTACTTTTCTCGAAATAAAAGAAAATAAAACGTTTACAAATAACAAAACCAATTACAAAAAAACAAAATAGGTCTTGAGATCTATCTGGCTTCTAATCTTCGGTAACTCTTTCCTACTCTTGTACACATCAACTAGTATTCTAGAAACACGTGTCCTCGTATGAACCTGAACCTGAACAAAACTCTATAGGGGTGAGCTTACGCTCAGTAGGACCTAACATTTTTAGGTTATACTTAACTACGTCGTTCAATCAAGTTATCAAGCAATGTCAAACAATACTTTAAATAAATAACGATAATTATCGATGCATGTATGCTAATGAATGCCTTCCTTAATTACTGACTAGTTAGTTTATACATTAAAGACATAAACCTACACGTCTCATACCGTGTAGATGCCAAGAATATACGACTAACCAATCAGTAATATCTCACCACCTGTACCTCTTTTGTTAGTTATCTTGTTATACTCATGGTCTCCAGATCCGCAACCCGAAAAAGATTGTTTTATCGATGTCCGCCATCGAAAGGTCATACATTCCCTGAATTCGTGCACATGTGGGCTAATCATAGATCTCGAGGACAACCCATGAGGAAACTCAACTACACAAAATGTATATATTCTATTGATCTCATTCTCCTCTCCATAATCATCATTCTCACTATTTCTCACAATGCATAATATATGCATAACAATTGAACATCAAAACTCGCATCATAATATTAAACACATGCTTTTAACAAAAACAATAACATCGTTCATACAAGTAACCAATTACATATGCTTTATCGAAAACGATAACAATCAACAATTAACCAATCAATGTCACACAAAACACTCATTTCAATTATAATCTAATTATCAATTTAAAAAAAGTTTCCCGAGAGAGACCCTACCTGAAATCTAAACGCTAGTTTCGACGCTAACTAAAATTAGTAACACTACGAAACACCTTCTGAAAGTCTTTATCTTTATGCTTCTGGGATGCAATCTGAATCAGTAACTATCATCCAAGTACTCCAAACAGGCGATCATCACTCCCAAAACTCTGAGCTGCATTCATTTCCGTATTGGGTGCAAGTCCATGTAATTACTAAGGACACCCAATAATACTCTTAACCAACTTAAAGCTTCCTTAATCAATAACAATTACACAGTAAAGCCATCAACTGGACATCTGCTCCATTCCGCCAACATATCAAACACTCCAAACTGCATAATCAATCTTAACTCCCAATTACACAACCAAAACCAGAAAATACAAACCACCACTATTACCACCGGTCCGCCACTCCAGCCGCCGAACACAGCAGCTTCACGGTGGCTAGCCACTGCCGAAAACCAACTTCATCAAAACTCCACTAAAATCGACTTCAAGCATCTACAATCACACATATCAATTCGCTATACTAGCTGAAGCCGGAAACCAACCCCCAAAGCCACCGCCGCCGCCGTACACAGTGGCCACAGACGGTGGTCACACTGCTCAAAATCCAACTTTCTCCAAACTTAACCAAACTTGAATTTAATTATACAAAGAGGTAGAGCTCGACGAGTAGATGAAGATTGATACCTCACTTTCCATCGACGGTGGCCGGAAACCCTCGCCGGAAACCTCCCGGAGCTTCAATTAATCGACAAACCGACCTTCATTTATTTTTTTCTATTTTTAAATAATTTTTGGATAATAACAACTTCTAAAAATCATTAAAAATAGTTTCAATGTCCAAACAATGCTCCGAAAAATCTCACGAATTTGTAACGATGTCTACCTTAATCCTATGGGCTTAAAAGAAAATTTTAGACAAATTAAAAATTGAAATAATTTTCGAAAGCCACAAAGAATTGAAATAATCACAGAAATCGAAATAAAAATAGCTCGAAAATAATTTTCCTTTTAAAAAAATAGAAATTCAAAATTTCAGGATGTTACAGACGTACTCGATACCTAAGGCAAATCATTGTTGGGCATCTATGGAACCTTTCATTGAAAGGAATTATACCACATATTTTGACCTCAAGGCTAACAAACCTAGATGCCGAGATTTAACGTCTCTTGCGCTTAAGTCTTTGACGTGACACATCGACAAAAGCCTTCAACAACAATATGTGCAAAAAGTAATGACCGCAAAGTACTATGAAATACGCTTATGGAGCGTTTCTTGAAACGCCCATCTAACTCAACTTGCTAGTCACGTGGATTTGACTACATATCGTCGATGATATTTTTTGGCATCCTGATTCATAATCTTTGACGGATTCGATCATCACCAACTCCTCTAGGCCCTTTAAGTTGGTTTATGTTCATGTTAGGGAGATTACTAACTAATCGTGGAGTTTACTCACTTGGAATTATGAACAAGGTTTGATTTTGATCGTACAAATTTGGGTAAAGGTACACATTGTATAATCTCTATTAGCATATAGATTTGATTTCATATTCAGTATAATTTTCTACTTTTATCTTGAATTTAGGATAATCCAGGTGTGGGGTGTTACAACATGTTGGACCAACAAATCTTCTAGTGGGTCGATAGGCATCGCATTTCTTATATGGTTGTGAAGATCATAAGCAAGAATGAATGCATTGTGTTTTTATTAGATAAAAAGCAGGAGCCCGAATGATAGGCCAACGTAGTTTAAATAGGCTAGTTCACGTCTTAATAATGTTTCTAGCAACAAAATGGTTGATGTTAAAAAAAATTTGAGCAGTAGTTGTCGACGTGTATGTGTCATTCTCTTTGACATCTATATAAAGCAAGAAATTCATTGCCATTATCCAGAACGTAGTAGTAACCTAAAACATATTGTCTTTAAATTTTCCAAACTAACAACCATTAAAAAAAAATCTTATTAGATTATGAAAAAGAAAACTAATAGTATTTTAAAAAAAACTTTTACCATGCATGTGGAACTTCTAATCTTGTAAAATTTTAAGCTTTTACCAAGCGTGATATTGCCTTTTTATTGTCTTATATCTGAACTTTCTCTTATTTGCATACTTTTAGCAATGTAAATCTATTATTTTAACATTTCAAAACCTAAATTAATCAACTGAAAAAGTTTAATGCTAACAAAAATCATTTCCTCCAGCTGATTTCACCAAACAAATTAACAAAACTGATGAAATTTAGCAGTCTCATGATCAGTCGTTTATTAGGCCTCGTTTGGTTCACGAAATTGAATGGAAAAGAAAGCAATTCTTTGAATTTTATTTGGACATGGGAAAGTGCAACTCCCATTAATTTTCCTTTCCAGTGTTTCCAGTGTTTGGAAAAACCTGGAATGCAGCTGGAATTTATTCTTTAGTTTTCCATTCCACTTTTTGGTGCTCATGAGGAAAGGAAGCCAATCCTATCAATTTTCCAATAATACCCTCAAATCTATAACAGTACCCAAACTTTGAAAGTCTGATTGGCTGAGGCCAAGCACTGTCCTTCCAAGGAAGATAGTGAAAGTATTGCAATTGCTCTGTGAAGCAAACTTTAGTTCTCGGCTTCATCTACCTCAACAGGTCCTTTTGCTCCCAACCAATTGTTTGATCTCTTCCAAAAGCTTCCACCAAACTATCATACTAAATGAATAGTTTAAGTCTTAATCCTTTCCCTTGCTTGTGAACATATCATATACAACATAATTAGATATCAGAAATCATACTACATAGACAACTCAACTGCAAAAAATTAGTTTAGGGAGAATGTTATCAGTAGCTGCTACGAAATGATATATAAGATATCAGTAGGTGCTAGGGAATACTATCTAATATCCAAACGATACTATGGAATGATATATAAGATATCAATAGCTTCTAAATTAGTCTAGGGAATGATATATAAGATCATCTCTAGTTAAAAGATTGCAATCACAATACAAGAAACTGCAGCGGACGATTGAACAAGATTTTTCTTTAAGGTTGCTAGAGTCCACAACTATAGGACCCTTCAAGTATCAGATCGATCTTTGCCTATCAAGTTATGAACTTGAATTACATTTGGCTTCACGTACTCAAAAACAGTAATGTATTGGTTCTATAGAGAATACCTCATTAATACTCAACAAGAAATGAGGTAAGAAAACCACAAAAGCCATGCAATCCCAAGAGAGGAAGATAAAACAAGAGAAAATAAGACTTCAAATAAAAATAGAAATGTTCAATTGAAGAGAGCACAAGGACATGACCAGCAGAGAAATGAATACCCTCCCAACTGTATATGGGACATTTTTTTATTTAAACTTAATATGATGTTTCAATGGAAGATGACATTTATACAAACAATGGTGCCACACTTTAAAAACTAGTATCACTTTCAAATGCAGATCAATTGATGAATGTGGACATTAGATATAAAAATTCAAATTCAAGAACTTGTATTTAAATTTAATGCAACTTACAAATATATAGCAGAGATTATAAGTTGTAATATATGTAGGAATTTAGCTGCAGCATAAGTAACTCAATTCATCCACGCAAGAGTTGTCCCGTAAGCATCATGTATTATATGCAACACTATGTGGCTATGCACACTAAGATTTCCAGATGATTAACTATTTCTGCACCCTTCACTATCTAAGCTAAACCTCAAAGGGAAATAATTTTCTTAAAATAAGCGAGTAGCAGCTTTCATTGGATATTAGCAAGACTTGCTAGACAGAATAAACAAATTTGGATTCAAATTGGTTCTCTAAGAAGACATATGCATATACACTCATAACTCATGTACAGTCTGTACTTGAAGGTGAAATTATATATTCTCACTCACACGTTAAACAACTTACTCCAACTTGTTACAATCAGCTCAGATGAATCTAAAATATCCCTAATTCTGATATTATGAAACCCTTTACCCCTTACCCAAATGAAAAAGACAAATAAGTATCAGAAACTTGTAGGAATTTAATAGAAAAATTGAAGAAAAAAAAACGCAATTTAGTACCAGCATCATTGAAACTATCAATCCACTGTCTATTTTTTTCAAGTACTATATCAATGATCACATATGTCCAATATATAAGACAAAACAACAACAATCTATCCATACATACAACACTGTGTCACAGTGAAACAAACAGAACGAGAAAGAGAGAATACCCATTCTCAACATATTAAGCCTCCGTATGTAATTTTCAGATCTAAAAGAAACACACAGTGTATAACAAAGAATTAAAGCAAAAAAACTCATCATTCCTCACCTGCCAAAAACTTCTTATCTCTCTCAAAACGAGAAAACAATCCAAACAAACTACTCATACAACAAAACCAAAATCAAGATGTACTCAATAAAAATACACGCACTGCGATTATATATAAATAAAAATATACAACAAAGAGAGGGATCGACATGAATATACCATATGTATTGAATTGTTTGATAGAGGAAAACAAGTCGTATATGATTCATACCTGGCAGCAGCTATATGAGGATATGATAACAAGAATTTCAAATCGAGAGTGCTTTAGTTCTTCGTGACCCTGTCTTGGAAATGGTTCAGATCTTCTAGACTGAGTCATAAAAGATTATCACATTTGATACAGACTTTTAATAGAGATACATGGATAAAACTGGGAAATAAAAATTTGACCAAAGATAATTTTGTCAAAACACGTCACATTCAATGCAGGAATTTAAGAATTCCTGTAGTGGGGGAGGGAAGCAGTTTCCGCCCTGACTTCCCGTCACTTGGGAACCACTTTCCATTCCTGTTTTTTTCTTTTCGCTTCCAAACACATGAAATGATTGGTTTTCATTTCTCACTATCTTGGTTCCATGAACCAAACATGGCCTTAAAGTGAAAAATCATGCGTCACAGAATAACGACTTAAGCCACCTCCTTATATTTGCAGCTTCATCATCTATCTTTATGAAGGTTTCTTAGAAAATTCATGAATTGTTTGATCGTGATGAATGTTAGTTTTTTTTTTCTTCCTCAAAACAATAACCAAGTTCTATTGAAATAAAATCAAAGTTTGACTAGACAAATTAATTGACAACACAACATAGACAATGTACAATCAATCAAAACTTCCAATAGTTTTACAATTGTAGATGATATATTGACAATAAAAACATTTTTGGGGTAAAACTTGGTTGTTAGATGTAACGCCCTGATTTGTACCTCATTAAATCGAGCATATTACAGTGCCGCGTTCTCTTAGAACCTAAGCTAGGGCCCATCACTCAAGCCCTAAGAACCCACAAGGCATTTTAATTAAACTAACTAAAACTTTCTTAAATTGGAAACAAAAGTAAAAGTCGGAAGCGTTAACTTATTTGAGGTGTAAAACATTATAATAAAACAGATTTACTTCTTTTGAATCAAGTTATAAAGCATACACTACCAGGAGAAGTACTTTAGCCGACGAATTATTTTTGTCGGCCTGTTATCCTAACTCGTCGGCTAAAGTCTTAGCCGACGAGGCTTCGTCGGCTATAGTGTCGTCGGGAAAAGTCCTCGGCGATGACTTTACCCGACGAACCCATAGACCGTCGTCGGCTATTGTCCAGACTTTAGCCGACGAACTATTTTGTCGTCGGCTTTTGTTCATGAATTTAAGCCGACGAAACAGACTCTATCTTTCGTCGGCTATACTCCCAGACTTTAACCGACGACAGAGGACGTCGTCGGCTATACTCCCAGACTTAAACCGACGACACAACACGTCGTCGGCTATACTCCAAGCCTTTAGCCGACGGAGCTAATATATTCGTCGGCTAAAGTATATAATTAAAAAATTAAAAAATAATTATAGCCGACGAAATAGAGCCTCTTTCGTCGGCTATAGTAGAGTTTAGCCGACGAAACATGCCATAATTCGTCGGCTAAACTATAAAAAAATAAAAATAAAAATACTATAGCCGACGAATTGTGGCGTATTTCGTCGGCTATAACTCCATTCCAGTATAAAAAAAAATACACAAAATTCTTAAATTACCATTCCAAGCAAGCTGCAAAATACACCAAAACAATTCCATATATATAACCAACAAGAAGCACATAAAACTATATAAGGTATCAACTACACAAAATCTAAATGATCTAAATCAATATCCGGATCTGGGGCCTGCTGGTGAGGAGATTCCGGTAGCTGAGGTATGTCTATAGGCGCAGGCATGGGCGGAGGTGGAAGTCCCTGAAGCTGGGCAGCTGCCAAATCCTGGAAGTACTGGTACATCTGCTTCTGCTGGGCATGCTGGGCGGCATGTAGGGCTCTAGTATAGGATCTATATTCGGCGAACTGGGCGGCATGAGCGGCAGCCTAGCGTCAGCATGAGCATGAGCGGCTTGCTCTCTCCGTAGTCTCTCAACTTCCGACTCTAGCTGAGTCGTCCCGCTGCTGGTCGAGGCTGCCTTTCGTTGAAATCCTGGAGTGGTCTTCAAGACCCCCTGGCCCTTCTTTCCTAGACCCCGGCAGTAGAAGTTGTTTTCTCGCGGTGGGAAGGCTGTGCCCATGATCCTCGCCCCAACCCTCGGATCTGAAGTGTCGATCCGGGAAATGGCTTCGGACATCTCTTCCTCCTGCGTGTCCGGCCATGTCTCCCTCACTATAGCACTCATCACCTCGTCACTAGCCTCCCTCACCCTTGCCTAATTGGATAGGAAAAAAATTATTAATTAACATTTTAACATATATATTAGTAAAATTAAAAATTCCGTAAAAATGAAAGATTACTTACTATATCCTCCTGGGAGTCAGGATATGCCTTCTCGTACGTATAGACGTACTGGTTGACCTCTGGATGTTCCCTGGCCGCCTCGTCCATGAAGACAGCGAACGGTCTAGAACCGGCATGATGGTTCCTTGTGTTGCGTTGCCGGTTCTGAGCGTTCGCCCGGGAAACCGCCTTCAAAGAAAAAAGTAAACTATTAGTAAAATATTTTAAAACGCACGTACTTAATGATAAATTAACTAATTAATTTATTTAAATACCTGTCTACGAGGGTTGTTGAATTCTGATGTCAGAAGCAACGCCACTCGTACTCTCTGTACTGAAACTCAGCAGGGGTAGCAGAACGTGTGTTCCCGTGCGTAGTCCAATGAGTCCGCAACTCGTTCTTCCACTCCTTGTACCTACAGATACAACAAAAATATTAGAAATATTATTAATATGACATACAGTTTTGTTTTTTCATTAATTTCCCAACGTACCTTCCCCTATGCACAAAGTCCACCCAGCTGCTCTTCAAGGGTTCGGGAACCTCAAACCACACCTGCATTTAACCGTTTATTAGTTTAGTTTTTCCAGAAATCTACAATGTAATATATAATATTATTCAGGCATTTTGTAAACTCACCGACATCGCGTTATGGACCATGTCTTTAACCTCCTGCGGGACCTCGCCCCAGTCTGACCACAACATAGGGACTCTATCCCTAATGAGCGCTCCCACGCGGCTGGAGTACGTCCTCGACTTTCCGCCCGATACTACGTCGCCATCCCCGTCAGTACCGATGACAATCCTCCCTGAGGTACCGACGATCTTCTCCAGAGCCTTCCTGTGACGGGGCCTCTCTTCTTCTTTGCCGGCTTCGCTTCGACGGTGCCTATGACATGATAAACCAAATTGATTATTAAAATCGGAATCGGAGAATTATAAGAAAACAAATCATTCATCTTTCATTACCTGAGGGCGAGGACGCGGACGCGACGGATTCCGCCTCCGATGATGATACCCTCACGGAAATAAGAGGCGTATCAAAAGGCACGAACCGGTACGCCGCTGATGGAGCCACTGGCGGGGGCAATGGATAAATCGGCGTCCCTGAGTCATCGACTACAGGTATGGCCGGTATCATCCGCGAAAGGAATAGGTGAGGCGGCGGCATCTGTACCCCAGATGACCCATTATCCGAAGAAGTAGGAGCTGGAGTGGGCGCCCGGTGTATCTCAGGCATACGGGGTGCAGACACCTCCGTCTGAGGCTGAGCAAACAACTGACTCGCGGAATAAAGGAAGCCCCGCTACCTCGATGAAGGGGGCACCTCCGGCTGCCTCTGCGCCGTCTGCAGAAGGCTCGCATGTCTAGCTGTCATAGGGCCCTGAAACGACGTCTGAGGGTTGCTAGAGGTTCCCTCAGACGATACGGACCTTTGGCCCTTCGAACCCTTCGTCGATCTAATATTACCGCTCATCCTATTTAAAATATTAATTTGAATCAAGGCCACAAAATCAAAAAATGCAAACTCATTTTAAAAATGTAAAAAATATATGCACTTCCTAAATACTAATTTTCACTTCCTAAATACTATTTTTCACTTCCTAAATACTAATTTTTCACTTCCTAAATATACACTTCAAAAATAAAAATATACACTTCCTAACAACACCACAACATTGCAATTGACCGGAAAATCAAAACAAACACAAAATACAAAACAAATATATACATTTCCTAAATACTAAATACAAATATACACTTATTAAATAACAATATACACTTCCTAAATACAAATATACACAACAACACCACAACATTATATACACAACAACACCACAACATTAAAAATAACCGAAGCTCAAAAAACGTACTCGAGGAGGAGGAGGGAGGACCGGAGCAGCAGTAGAATTCGGCCGGAGCAGCAGGAGGAGGAGGCCGGAGGAGGAGGAGGAGGAGGAGGAGGAGGAGGAGGAGGAGGAGGAGGAGGAGAGAGAGAGCGAGAGGGAGGGAGAGGGAGAGGGAGCGGGAGAGGTCGAGGGCGAGGGCGAGGGAGAGGGAGAGGGAGAGGGAGAGGGAGAGGGAGAGGGAGAGGGTGGCGACCGGGAGAGGGAGCGGAGGCAGAGGAGGCGAATTTCGGAGAGGGAGAGGAAAAAGATGGAGGCTAGGGCATACAACCAGTCGAGCTGGGTTATACCCGAAGACTTTTCGACGAAATAATAATTTCGTCGGCTAACCAACACTTTAGCCGACGAAATAATAAATTCGTCGGCTAAACATTTGAAATTCGTCGGCTAAACACAAACTGTTTATACATTCATCAAATTGTGACTGCTACTCGTGATGATCAAACTTGAGAACGGAAATCCTTCCGTCAGATCTGACCATCATGATAAAATACATGTATGGGAAAAAATTCAACTTGATCTGACCAGGTTAAGTGCTCGATCCGGACGGTCAATCCCGTAAGTCAAACCCCTAAATGCACGGAAAAGGTCGTTGGACCGTCTAAATTTCGTATTTTGGCCGGACCTTCAACTGAAAATATTTTCAAATTGATGAGACACAACAAGTCGTATAAAAATTTTACGCAAAATAACCACCGAAGATAGGGCTACCCATAGGGAGAAAGAATTGAAAATTGGATTGACCGCAACTATCGGCACCGAGACATGACCGGAATACCTTGATTTTTCAACCGTAGACGTATTTCACCATTCTGGTCATGTCTTATTTCACAACTTTTTCACGTTTGAAGGTTCTACGTATAGTTTGTTTTTGAAACGGAACATTTACCTAACACTTAGTAAACAAGTTATACAACATTAGTAGGCATGTTCTGACTGTGATGATCAAACTTGAGAAAATAAAATCCGACGGTCAGATCTGACCATCATGATAAAATACATGTATGGGAAAAAATTCAACTTGATCTGACCAGGTTAAGTGCTCGATCCGGACGGTCAATCCCGTAAGTCAAACCCCTAAATGCACGGAAAAGGTCGTTGGACCGTCTAAATTTCATATTTTGGCCGGACCTTCAACTGAAAATATTTTCAAATTGATGAGACACAACAAGTCGTATAAAAATTTTACGTAAAATAACCACCGAAGATAGGGCTATAGTATGTAACAGAAAAAGTTTAGGGTTTAGGACGAATACCCTAAATCATCGTCGGCTATACTATGTAATAAAAAAATATAAAAATTAATAAAGCCGACGAAATATTAGGGTATTCGTCGGCTAAGATGGTTTTGGCCGACGACTTCTACTATACTTCGTCGGCTAAGATGGTTTTAGCCGACGAGTCTCCTTTTCAATTCGTCGGTTATAAGTTATTTTAGCCGACGACTTCTTTGCAATTCGTCGGCTTTAAAATACATTAGCCGACGACTTCTAGTCGTTTTCGTCGGCTTAGACGGTTTTAGCCGACGACTTTTAATATAATTCGTCGGCTAAGAGGGTTTAGGCCGACGACTTACGTTGTATTTCGTCGGCTTAAGTAAAAAAATACAAACCCTAAAACAGAAGGTTTAAACCATACAAATTTCATGTTCATATATCACCAAAATTCATATAAAATAACAGAAATATGAATTCAACATATGTAAACTAGAAATGAAGGTAATACAATCTTTTTTATTACAAATTAATGTATTACATCCGAAGAAATTAAAACTAAGGCTCGTAATCGGAATCATCCGATGAGTCTTCTTCGGTGTCAGAATTAATTTCTGGTAATCTATGTATTTCCTCATCGCCAGAGTCTTCGTCTGTTTCTTGATTTGGATCAACATCAATAAGCCTTGGCTCTTCATCACGAATTCGCACCGAACGACCCGCTTTAAAATTATTAAGGCGAACGGTAGAGGAGTTAGGAATACCTATTGCGTTGGGCTCTTGATACGCAACATCTTCTTCCTCATCTTCGGCCTCTCCAAGTGTAGCCGCCCGGTAAATGTTTCGAGGGTGCACAAGGTTGACTACTTTCCACGCGTCACCCTTAGCAAGGTCATCAAGATAAAACACTTGTTTTACCGATGTGGCAAAAACGAACGGGTCATCTTCGTAAGAACTTGTAGCAGTGTTCACCGATAATATTCCGTACTGATCGGTCTTCATGCTCTGCGGGCTAGTATCAAACCATCTACACTTGAAGAGGTGCACTGTCATGCCTTCACCGTAAACGAGTTCCACCACTGAATCAAGAACACCGTAATAGTCAACTCCATTCCGCCCACCATGCGCCATCACCCCAGAATTCTGTGTTCTCCGTCTGCTGTCTCTCTGTTCACATATAAATTGCACGTCATTCACCTTGCACATCGGATAAACTCTTGACATTATCGGCTTCATCGCTAGAAGTCTTAGTTCGTGTGACCAATTTGGGTGACCATCAAATTGAATATGGTTCATCTGCAATTTACAATTTAACATTGTAAATATAGATAATTATGCACTAAACATAAATACGTACATAAATATTGAATTACGTACCCAGCCGCCAAAATAATTTGCGAACTCCCTGTTGTGGTACTCGAGATCACCTTGAATGTCTGGACAATATAGATGGATGTCTTTCCAGTATTCAACTTCTGGACAGTTAATCAATACCCACCAGTGGGCAATGACTAGCTCATGTGGTTGCAACTTGTAGGAGTCTGGCAAAATTCCATAAACTTCAACATCACTGGAGAGTATGGAAAGAGTGAACTTCGGTACATCTACCGGCATGGCTTCGTCTGTTTCCTTCAACGCTCCTAAATACAACTTCATGTAGGTGACGCACTCGTGCGCAATATATGCTTCAGCTATACATCCTTCAGGCGCGGATTTATTAGCCACATAATCTTTGTAGTCTCCAAGTTGCCTATAAATCAAGTTGCAAAGTGTTATGATTATTGAACATGTATATAGAAAAATTGGATTGAGGAATTCAGGTGTAAAAAACGTACCTTTCCATGGGATACATCCAAGTGTAGTGTACCGGACCGGTAAGCAACAATTGCTCGGGAAGATGGATCATCAGGTGAGGCATGATGTCAAAAAAATTTGGAGGAAATATCCTCTCAAATTTACACATGATATAAATGATGTCCTCTTGCATTTCCCGGAGGTTAGATTTTGTCACTTCCCGTGTGCATAACTTCTGGAAGAATCTTGCCAACGCTACTAACGGCTCCACCACCTGACGGGGAAGGAACGGTCGAATGAAAACAGGGAAGAGACGTTGTAGCAGGATATGACAGTCATGACTCTTCAACCCGTACATCTTATTGTCCCGGAAGTTCACACACCGGGCTATATTTCCTGCATAGCCTGAAGGATACTTCACACAACTCATCCACCTGAAAATTACGTTCTTCTGGTCAGGTTTCACGATGTAAGGAGCTTGAGGCATTTTTTCTTCCCTTCTTTCAACCACAGATGTCTTCTTAACTGCATTTTTTTTAGATCAATGCGTGCCTTAGGACCGTCTTTCGTCTTCCCCTCCAATTTCAACACTGTGCCCACCACACTGTCGCAAACATTCTTTTCTATGTGCATCACATCTAGGTAGTGCCTGATCAACAACTTACTCCAGTATGGGAGTTCCCAGAATATGCTCTTATGTGTCCAGAATTTGTACCTGTCGGGTCTTTCAGGTATTGCTGCAACAATATTGGGATGATTGCTGAGCTGCCCAAAATCGTACTCATTAAGCACTGCTAAAATTTCTTCTCCCGTCCATCTTCTGGGAGGCACACCGTGTTCTATGGTCCCATCAAATGCCTTGTCATCGAACCGCTAATCGTGATTATATGGAAGGAAAGCACGGTGACCCAATCTGCATATCTTGTTGCAATGACTGCGGCTCCCCTCATCGCTAAGGCACTCTGGACAAGCCTTGTATCCCCTAACAACGTTGCCCGACAACATCCCACGGGCAGGAAAATCACTGATGGTACCAACAACCATGACATGCATCTGGAACATCTCGTGCATATACTTGTCATAAGTGGGATGACCAACTTCCCACAAAAACTGAAGCTCTTCAATCAAAGGTCTCAAATACACATCGAGACACTTCCCTGAATAACCGGGCCCCGGAATCAACAAACTCAACATATTGTATTCCTTCTTCATGCACATCCATGGAGGAAGGTTGTACGGTACCAAAATCATCGGCCATACACTGTATTGAAGACTCATGTTGCCAAAAGTGTTGAACCTGTCGGATGAGAGCCCGAGCCTTACATTTCGGACCTCTGACGCAAAATGAGGAAACTCCCTGTCTATATGCTTCCAAGCCTCCCCGTCAGCAGGGTGTATAAGGGTATCTTCGTCATGCATTTCCCTATCAACGTGCCATCTCATAGCTTTGGCCGTGTGTGAAGACATGTACAACCGCTCAAGCCTATCCCTCAACGGGAAATACCGAAGTACCTTCACAGGTTTCCTATTACCTGCAGGAGTCAGCTTATACCTGTTAGTGTGACATACATGACATGCGTCAAGCCCACCAAGGTCATTCCCTTCTGGATCTTTACCCCAGAAGAGAACGCATTCATATCTGCATGCATGGATCTTGATGTAGGAAAGGCCAAGATCTTTCATGATACATCGGACCTTACGATGAGTGGTAGGAAGACGATGACCGTGGGGCAGCATCGAAGCAGTGTACTGTAGATAATCATCAACAGCCTTCACGGTCGATTTTGTCTCAACTTTAATCTTCATTACGTCCATCACACTTTCAAGAACGGTCTTCTGACAACCGGGGTACACAGGGGTCTGTTGGAAAGCAAGCAGTTTGTTGTACTTTTCAATACCAGCAGTGTTGACAGCTCTAGGGAAGGGCTGCACCGGGTCAGGCATATACTGTCCTTGAGCGCATACACCGCTCTCATAAGGAAACATGTCGTTGATGAATGCCGTTGTTGGATCGTTGGATGTACTGCCCGTCTCAGAAAATTGTCCATGATCATGCGGACCCCCTGATGATGTTTCACCGTGATATAACCAACATGTGTACTTCTCCCAAAACCCGTTACTCCTCAGGTGCTGCCATACTTTGTCAATGGGAAATCGATGCATATCGATGCGATGCATATCGTTGCGACACTGACATTTCGTGCACGGGCAATAGAAAATTGTATTCCCGTTAGCATTAGCCAGCGCATATTCTATAAAACTCATAACTCCTGCACCGTATCTTTTGTCCCATTTTGGAAACGAAATCCAACTCTTATCCATATCCTGAAAATATAACAAAATATATATTTATAACGCTGCTAGCTAATTATTAATGAAATTTCATGCCATATATAAAATCTCAATTCATTTAGTATATATTCTACGTACTACGTACAACTAATTAATAACTAATTAATTAACACACACACATATCATATTAACACAATAATATATATATTAACACAAATTAATTAACAACAATATAGACACAATTAATACAATTAATATATATTAACACAAATTAACACAATTAATATATATTAATATATATATAATTAACACAATTAATATATATTAACACAAATTAATTAACAACTTCATACCGTACCATATCAACACAATAATATATTATAAATTAATTAATAACATATATATATCTACTAATATTTATTAACAACAAATTAATTCATATATATTATCAATTCAAATCATCAACCAAATCGATCAACATATATATATATATATATATATATATATATATATATATATATACATCCAACGTACTCAAAATTAATCAATTCAATCATAATCAAAATCAATAAACTCAATCATAATCAAAATCGATAAACTCAAATAAAACTCAATTAATCAACATATATATACATATACGTACCTATATATGGCTCCACAAACTAATTATGGACAGATTTCGACAACACCCAAACGTTTTCTCCCGTTTTTTCTTCTCCCGTTTTTTTTCCCAGATGAGCTGCTGCTGTCCAGATCGCAAATATAAAGCACTTTAGCCGACGACATATTAATTTCGTCGGCTAAACTTTTAAATATTTCGTCGGCCATAGTCTGTGAACTTTAGCCAACGAAATAAATTCTTTAGCCGACGAAATTTTTTTTTCGTCGGCTAAAGTTTACCATAGCCGACGAAAATTTCAGTTAGCCGACGAAGGAAAATGTCGTCGGCTAAAGTCCACTTTAGCCGACGAAAAAATGCTTCGTCGACCTGGTTTTTTTTTTTTCGTCGGCTAAAGCCTTTCTTCTGGTAGTGTTAGCCGACGGAATATTCCGTCTCCTAAGATCTTAGTCGACGGAAGTGAAAATTTAAATTTTTTTTTTTAGAATAATTGGCGTTTTTTTTTTGTTTTTTTAGGTCTTTTTTTTTTTCGGTAAATTCTTCGGACTCCTGAACTATTTTTAACAATTTTTCAAAGTTTTGTTATGCTGTTTTTGGTGACTCGTTGCAGTTTGGAAAGGGACCAGCTGACTTCCTCTTGCAACATGAGTCATGTTTGTGGTGAGTTGGTGTGGAAGTGACAAGTGTCACTTTCCTATTAGTGGAAGTCTTTAGCCGACTCTTACTGTTGGTACTCCTAGTCTATATATGTTTCAAATCAGCTCTTTCTCACTTCAATTACTCTCTCTTATATACACTCTCTCCTCTATTTTTCTCTCTCTAGAATTAATTTTACGACTAAACTTCGGCGATCATAATTTTTGATCCGTAACTCTGATTCTGAATCCGTAAAGAGCTACGGGTTCGTATCGATGTCCTCTTTCTATCCTATAAGTTTGAGCTAGATCCAATAGTGATTCTAGATAGCTCGTTTTAGGAGGCTCGGTTTACGATCGGTACTCGTGGTGGGATTTCGATGCTATCGAGGTGAGTGAATTTGTGTAATATGTTTCAAATATTCTTATTTGTTATTAAAATAGTCGAAAATCATAATTTTGATCTATTTATGAAATATCTCTCTATTTTCGAGTAAAGTATGTCTATTTTCGAAATATGGGGAGTTTATATATAATTATGTGTTGGATCTATTGTTTGACTAGTCATGGAACATGTGAACTTCTTGATTGGTTATGCCGAAGTAAGGATGTGACACACGGAGGTATAGGACTTGAAGGTCATTAGGTTCCCGTGGGGATCACTAAATTGAAGGATATCCAATAAGAAGAGATTATGCGATGTGATGAATTGTTTGATGTGATGTGTATACAATATACGTATTTTGTAGCGTGTGTAAAATGACATGGCTTTGCGGGCATATTACATTGGTCTACTCACTGAACGCGTGGTTATGCTCACCCACCAATCTCTAATATTTTTTACAGAGAAGTACTTAGATTTGATCGAGCCGAGAAAGGGTAGCCGACGAGCCTAGAAGATAGTGTTTTTGTTTTATTCTGCTTTGTAACACTCGTTCATGCCTCTTGATCGACGTCTGGTGCTTAAAACCCACCGACGTCGGGACCGGGGTGTGACAAGTTCTTCACTTCTTCTTCTTCTTCTTCTTCTTCTTAGAGAGAGAGACAAAGAGAGGGAGAGTTTTCTGAGTTTGGGAGTGTGAGAAACAAAGTGAGAATGAGAGATTGTGGTCTGCATTTGGGATCGGGTCAGGTTTTAACAGTGAAGATTCAATATTCTTTCAAATTAAGGGCTGATATTATTAAATTTAAGTAAAATAAAAAAAATAAATATTATATATAATTAGCGGTATAATCATGGTATACAAAAACCAATACCACAACCATACCGCGTGTAGGATTTCGGCTCGGTATACCGTACCGACATCTCGGCTACTGACACCGTAGACTACTGATTCTGACGGTTCGGGACGGATGGCGGTTGGCTGATTTGGATCGGTAGAAAATGCCAGCCCTATGTTCAACTGGTCGGCTTTTTTGTCGGCCTTCGCTGCTCCAAATCAGTCTGAGCAAAAAATACAAAATTAAAACACAAGTCAAAAGATACGAAATTAATACAATTACCTAAATGATAAAGAATTTACCTATATAAGTTGAACTACTAACACAGTGAATGACATAATAAGCTAGACAAGAAGAGAGCATAACAATATAAACAGTAGTCTGAAGTAGGATACAAAATGAGAATAACACAAAGAACTTAGATGTAACTGGATATGTGCCTCAATCATAAACAATAGCCTTCATACTACAGTCACTCAATAGCAAACAACACACACATAGCTAAGGTTGGTTTATTGAAAACTCTTATGGATCAAACGATACACACTCGGAGTATTAATTTGTTCAATCATTTTTACACAATCAAGTTTTTAAACAGAAAGATGGTGCAAAATGAACTAAGATATATAATTGCAGATACCTGTTGTTGTGGTCCTCGTGGTACTCGTTTGGTTAACTTCATGAGTTAATTACAAAAAGGAAATTCTAGAGTATCCACTAGTTTTTTTTTAAATATTTTTTTTACAAACATAAGAACATTTGGTTGAGAATTTTGTAATAAATACCAATATCTTATAATTACAAGGTCTGGACAATTTTATGCAAAATTGAAAATAGTTGAATCAACTATAAATAGTTGAAAAAAGATATGAGCATAGTTGAAAATAGTTGAATCAACCATAAACTTGGCTCTAATTGACAATTTACACCCCCACCTTGCAAATGTGTCAATTCACCTCCTCAACTTGTTAAAAACTACCTATTTGCACTATCTTAGTCAAATCAGACAATGTACATCAAATTAGCAGCCATGTGCCATCACTACTGAAAAATAGCACGTAGACGACAAAATTAAAAAATTCCGTCTCCTGAGTGCTATTTAAGCGACAAAATTTTCTACTTAGGAGACGAAATATTTCCTAAGAACGACTTAGAAGATGGAATTTCATTCCGTCGCTTAAGTACTACTTAGGAGACGGAATATTTTTACTTAGACGACGGCATTTTAAAAAAATAAAAATTAAAAAATTTATATAAATCACTTAAGAGACGGAACTACATTCCGTCCGTAGCCTAAGTAGAACTTTGGAGACGGAAATGTTTACTTAGGAGACGGACTGTTTAAAAATAAAAAAATTATGAATCACTTAGACGACAGAAATAAAACATTTCGTCGCTTAAGTTCTAAAAATTTGAGCGCCCATCTTCCCGCGTAAAATTTCATGAAAATTCAAACCAAAATTTTTCAAAACATATCAATTTTTTTAAATCAAACTCACCAACCTTATCAATAGAAGGAAACCCGTCTTTTCCCAGAGAGACAAAGGGAGCTCCCTCCCTCTCTCTTTCTCTCTCTCGACCATCACTCTCATGCCGGCTTCTCTCTCCCTTCTCACAGCTCCTTCCTCCGCCGCCACCTTCAACTGCACCACCCCCACTAACGCCACCTCCAACTGCCACGCGCTCATTGACTTCGTCCCAACAAACGCCACCACTCTCAACGCGGTCAAGACCCTCTTCAACATCACCCGGCCACCTCTGCAACCTCCCCCTCTCAACCCGACCCGACTCACCCATCCCCGCCGCCAGCAAGCTCCTCGTCTCCTTCTCCTGCACGGAGCCTTAGATCTGGGTCCGATCTCCGCCACCACAGACGCCACTGCCGCCACCTTTCTCTCTCTACCAAGCCTTCCCACCAACCCACCATCGTCCCTCGAAATTTCAAAGGGGTAAGAAATCAAGGTAAGTTCTTCAATTTTTCTGGTTTAATTAGCTTTAGTGATAAATTTATGTGTTTTTGTTTAATTTGATTTTGATTTTAATTTTGGTTAGGATGTGATTGGTATGATGGTGGTGGCATGGTGGTTATTTGGTACGGTGGTGGTGGTGGTATATTTGGGGCAGATTGGTATGGTGGTTGTGGTATTTGGGGCGGTCAGAGTGAGTGAATAAAAACCTGCGGTGGCGTTTTTATTTTTTTTAAATTTTTTTCAGCCTTTAGCGACAGAATTCAACTATTATGTCTCCTAAGTGGATATTTTTTTATTATAAAATAAAATCTGTCGCCTAAGTGTTTAGGAGACGAAATTTTCGTCTCCTAAGAACCACTTAAGAGACGGAATTTTAAGTCTCGTCGCCTAAGTGTCTACCTCACCGCACTTAGGCGACGGATCTTAGCCGACGGACGTTCCGTCTCCTAAGTACTTAGGAGACGAAATCTGTCACTTAGGAGACGAAATAATTCCGTCTCCTAAGTGTTTTTTTCCAGTAGTGCATGCACCTGAGGGATATTTCATTTTTTTTTCTTTAAAATAAAAAATAGTGAAACAAAATCTTGAAAAAGGGAGGAGTGAGAGGGTTGATATTAGAGACCCATCACTGACTGATTCGTTGTCTTCACAGTTGAGCAGAAAAAACCCTAAAGCTATTCTGAGAAGAAAAATCACTTATTTGTTGGAGAATGAGGACTTTGATCTTCTGGTTTTGTCTTTAGGCAAAATAAAAGAAGACGACGATTGTGAAAAAGAAAGAAATCAAAAGAAATATAGAAGTAAAAAACAGAGAAGAAATTATTTTCAACAAAAAAAATATAT
The DNA here is from genome assembly GCA_010134655.1 of Fragaria nilgerrensis. Classification (NCBI taxonomy): domain Eukaryota; kingdom Viridiplantae; phylum Streptophyta; class Magnoliopsida; order Rosales; family Rosaceae; genus Fragaria; species Fragaria nilgerrensis. The sequence goes on from CM020980.1 coordinate 566,013, forward strand.
TTTATTTATGATTGCAGAAATATTCAGACGTAGCTCGGTTTGTAAAATCCTAAAAACATGTTAAGGCCCTGCCAAGCCCAGCCCGAGCCCATCAAAATTAGGTAGGGTTGGGCCAGCCCTACCCATAGAAAATAGTTGAAAAAAGATATGGGCATAGTTGAAAATAGTTGAATCAACCATAAACTTGGCTCTAATTGATAATTTACACCCCCACCTTGCAAATGTGTCAATTCACCTCCTCAACTTGTTAAAAACTACCTATTTGCACTATCTTAGTCAAATCAGACAGTGTACATCAAATTAGCAGTCATGTGCCATCACTACTGAAAAATAGCATTTAGACGACAAAATTAAAAAATTCCGTCTCCTGAGTGTTATTTAAGCGACAAAATTTTCTACTTAGGAGACGGAACAGTTTCCTAAGAACGACTTAGAAGATTGAATTTCATTCCGTCGCTTAAGTACTATTTACGAGATGGAATATTTTTACTTAGACGACGACATTTTAAAAAAATAAAAATTAAAAAATTTATATAAATCACTTAGGAGACGGAACTACATTCCGTCCGTAGCCTAAGTAGAACTTTGGAGACAGAAATGTTTACTTAGGAGACGGAATGTTTAAAAAAAAAATTATGAATCACTTAGACGATGGAAATAAAACATTTCGTCGCTTAAGTTTTAAAAATTTGAGCGTCCATCTTCCCGCGTAAAATTTCATGAAAATTCAAACCAAAATTTTCAAAACATATCAATTCTTTTAAATCACACTCACCAACCTTATCAATAGAAGGAAACCCGTCTTTTCCCAGAGAGAGATAGAGAGCTCCCTCTCTTTCTCTCTCTCTCTCTCTCTCTCTCTCTCTCTCTCTCTCTCGACCATCACTCTCATGCCGGCTTCTCTCTCCCTTCTCACCGCTCCTTCCTCTGCCGTCACCTTCAACTGCACCTCCCCGACCAACTGCCACGCGCTCATCGACTTCGTCCCAACAAACGCCACCACTCTTAATGCCGTCAAGACCCTCTTCAACATCACCCAGCCACCTCTGCACCCTCCTCGGAGCCAACAACCTCCCCCTCTCAACCCGACTCGACTCACCCATCCCCGTCGCCAGCAAGCTCCTCGTCCCTTTCTCCTGCACCGAGCCTTAGATCTGGGTCCGATCTCCGCCATCACAGACGCCACTGCCGCCACCACAGACGCCACTGCCGCCACCTTTCTCTCTCTACCAAGCCTTCCCACCAACCCACCATCGTCCCTCGAAATTTCAAAGGGGTAAGAAATCAAGGTAAATTCTTCAATTTTTCTGGTTTAATTAGCTTTGGTGATAGATTTATGTGTTTTTGTTTAATTTGATTTTGATTTTAATTTTGGTGAGGATGTGATTGGTATGATGGTGGTGGCATGGTGGTTATTTGGTACGGTGGTGGTGGTGGTATATTTGGGGCAGATTGGTATGGTGGTTGTGGTATTTAGGGCGGTCAGAGTGAGTGAATAAAAACCTGCGGTGGCGTTTTTATTTTTTTTTAATTTTTTTCAGCCTTTAGCGACAAAATTCAACTATTTTGTCTCCTAAGTGGATAATTTTTTTTTATTATAAAATAAAATATGTCGCCTAAGTGTTTAGGAGCGAAAGTTTCGTCTCCTAAGAACCACTTAAGAGACGGAATTTTAGGTCTCGTCGCCTAAGTGTCTACTTCACCGCACTTAGGCGACAGATCTTAGCCGACGGACGTTCCATCTCCTAAGTCTGTCACTTAGGAGACGAAATAATTCCGTCTCTAAGTGCTTTCTTCCAGTAGTGCATGCACCTGAGGGATATTTCATTTTTTTTCTTTAAAATAAAAAAATAGTGAAACAAAATCTTGAAAAAGGGAGGAGTGAGAGGGTTGATATTAGAGACCCATCACTGACTGATTCGTTGTCTTCACAGTTGAGCAGAAAAAACCCTAAAGCTATTCTAAGAAGAAAAATCACTTATTTGTTGGAGAATGAGGACTTTGATCTTCTGGTTTTGTCTTTAGGCAAAATAAAAGAAGAAGACGATTGTGAAAAAGAAAGAAATCAAAAGAAATATAGAAGTAAAAAACAGAGAAGAAATTATTTTCAAAATTATATTTTATTTATGATTGCATAAATATTCAGACGTAGCTCGGTTTGTAAAATCCTAAAGACATGTTAAGGCCCTGCCAAGCCCAACCCGAGCCCATCAGAATTAGGTACCCTACCCATTGTTGACCCTAACAAGAATAAGTTTTTCCTTCTTGTCTTGGTCTTGGATCCTAGATATATAGGTTGACGTACATGGAAAGACTGTGTGTGACACATTTAAATTTGTACTAGTGGGGAGATTAAGAAGAAATCTAATGAAGTGAAGCAACTTGAACTATGTGACTTCTATCAACTAGGTTTATCAACTTGAACTTGAAACAACTGGAACTATGTGACTTGAACAAGTGGACAAAAATGAAAGCACCGAGTGACACAACAACTAATACGACTATTAGCAAAGAAAGGGCACGAAGTGGGAAATGACTGCAAGAATGGGATACGCAGCTTGAACAAAACTAGAAAGTTGTGGGACATTAGGTTGATACAAATTTGCTTGACCTCATAGAAAGACCTACAAAAAGACCTAGTGAAGATGAGTGATTGATTTTAGATTGGTGGAAGGTGAGCGGATATAATTTTTTGAACCTACAATCACTTATAAGAGATGTATATCAACTATAAAAGTGTCTACCGTTGCGAGTGAGTCAATTTTCAACACTAAGAAAATGGTGATAGGTCCATACATAGATTTTAAACTGTCGAAAATAGTCAAAAAGCTAATGTGTCTACAAAATTTACTACAATCAAATTCTATTATAAGCTTGTGTACGTTCTAGAAGTAGGGAAAATAGAAACATATGAATTTTTGAAGATGGTATGTGTCTCACACTTTCATTTTTTATGATTGTGATCTTTTACATTTTAAATTTAATCTTTTTTTTATAAAAGGATATAAATTTGTTATTAGAGGCGCTTGGCAAGGTTGCAAGTGTTAGCAACAATAATGTCATGGACCGAATTTGAGTGAAGTAAGTCCATGACACAAGCCCAAGTCCATCATGAAGGAGAAGCACACTAGAGTGTTCTAGATCATTGTGGAAAGCCTCGAAGGTGTCCGGATACATCAGAAAGTCTCTAGGAGACTATGGAAATCTCTAAAACCTTTGAGGAGGCTCAAGCAACTAGAGATCCCTAGAACTCTCTAGAACACTCAAACCTTGTATAGATATTGTAGGACTTCCCTAGAGACATGTAGAAGTCTCTAGACTTTGTCTTTATTTGTAAAGTCCTAGATTACTCTAGAACTTTAGGTAAGGGCAAGGATGCCTATAAATAGGTGGTGAAGGCTCCTAGCCAAACCATCCCAGGGATCCTTGCAATCCTTGTAATCCTAGACATCCTAGAAATCTTAGAAAGCCTTGTAAAGAGTTCTCACACTTAATACAAAGGTCCTTTCTCCCACATTAGCTAAGTGTTCCTTTCTAGCTTTCTTACTCTCTTGTGTTGCTTTTGTTTCCGTTGCGTGAAGGCGAGGCTGACTTAGAGCGTTCAAGGAGGTGAACAACTCTAAGGCCGCACGGTTGGTAGAGAAGCGAAGTTCTCATCCCGTGACAAGTGGTATCAGAGCTTAGTTGCTTGCACACAACACAAAGAGAAGGAAGATGTCAGGAGAAGGAGTTTCGGTAGAGCAAACTGTTGTCGGCACCAAGAGGACCCACAAGGAGGTACTTGCTGCCTTTGATGCACGACTCAGAAAGGTGGAATCGGCCATGGTCGAGTTTGACACTCGACTTGACGATGACGTCGTGACAAAGGGGGATCTCGCAGCCATGGTGGAAGAGTTGCGAGAGCAAATGCACGGCGCTCTCAACATTATGGCGGACAAGATCCGAGGGGAGGTCCGGTAGAAGCTTGACACAATGTCCGCCGAGCTCACAGCCCTCCGAGAGGAAGTGAAGGAGGTCAAGGGAGATTGGGCGTTATGTAAAGAGGCTGCATTGAGTAAGTCGCAAGGGCCAAAGGAGACGAAGGCATTGGACTCCTTCAAACCCAAATCCTTTAGTGGGAAGAGGGAAGCTAAAGAGCTTGACACCTTTCTATGGAATATGGAAAGGTACTTCAAGTATCTAAAGCTTGAGGATGATGAGTCCAAAATTTCAACGGCTACCGTGTTCCTAGCCGACAATGCCCTTATGTGGTGGTGTCGAAGGAGCATGGAAATCGAGCAAGGTACGTTATCTCTCGATACTTGGTAGGAGTTCAAGAATGATATCAAGTTGCATTTCTATCCCCAAAATGCTCAATATGAAGCCAAGGAGAAGCTTAGGTGGCTAAAGCAAACGGGTAGCGTCAAGGATTATGTCAACACATTTGTTAACTTTTTATTCGAAGTGCCCAACATGACGGAGGAGGACAAGCTCATGTACTTCATGAGTGGATTACAAAGTTGGGCAAAGCTTGAGTTGCAAAGAAGACAAGTGCAAACCTTGTCACAAGCCATTGCCGCTGCCGAGTCCCTCATTGAGTTCAAAACTAGCCACCAAGGCGACACCAAGTTCAAGGGGAAGAAGGTGAACTATGAGAAGAGTGGGGGAGACGTGCCAAAGCCGAAGGAGAAGCCTGAGTCAAGCTACAAGCCAAAGGTGAAGAGGTTCGAGAAGCCTGACAAGTCCAAGACTTGGGAAGGGAAGTGCTACTTATGCGACGGACCTCACATGATGCGCGACTGTCCTCAAAAGAAAGCCCTCAAAGCCATGACCTTGCAAGAGTCTAGGATCGAGGAAGAGGAAGACGATGCATCATGGATGGGATGCATCCGGTTGCTCAATGCCGTGAAGGCTAGCGTCCCTCAACCAAGGCAACAAGCGAAAGGTGGATCGCTTTACATCGATGTCAAGGCAAAAGACATGATGGTTCGTGCCTTGGTGGATTGCGGAGCAACTCATAACTTCATGACGTCGGAAGAAGCAAGGAAGCTTGGCCTCCGAGTCACGAAGGGGTCGGGCAGTGTGAAAGCGGTGAACACACCTGCCACACCCATTGTGGGGATAGAACGCGATGTGGAGGTTCACATCGGCGCTTGGAAGGGGAAAGTTGACTTCACCGTAGTCAAGATGGATTACTATGGCGTGGTAATCGACCTTGAATTCATGGACAAGGTACGAGCATTTCCCATTCCATTATATAACATCTTTTGCATTGTTGCGGATGGAGAATTGCCTTGCGTGGTACCCGTGGCGAGGCAAGCAAGGGAAAAGACAAGGACTCTATCCGCCATGCAACTCGCCAAAGCTTGGAAGAAGGGCGAGTCTACTTTCCTAGCAACCCTCAAGATGGATGAGGAGGTTGGAGGAAAGTCCGAACCTTTGCCAAAGACAATAGAGACAATCCTTGAGGAGCTTGGAGATGTAATGCCCAAGGAGTTACTGAAGAGGCTGCCACCAAGGAGGGAGGTGGATCATTCCATCGAGTTGGAATACAAGCAAGGCAAAGGGAATGTGGTAGCGGATGCCTTAAGCCGGAAAGCCGAGCTAGCACCCGTCGTGCTTACACCTAAAAGCAACCTCGTGGAAAGAATCAAGGAGGGACAACAACCCTTGATTCCAAGCACGTTGGTGACCGGCTACACGGGAAGTAGCCCCGCGGCATACAAAACAGCCAAGGAGTGGCAGCAAGCCAATGAGCTCGCTCGTTCACAACTAGAGAAGGCTTCAAAGAAGATGAAGAAGTATGCGGACCGGCAAAGGCGACACTTGGAGTTCCAAAGTGGCGACTTAGTGTTCGTGAAGGTCATTCCAACACAACACAAGGCGAACAAGGGACTTCACAAGAGTTTACTACGGAAGTATGAAGGTCCCTTTCTTATCCTTAAGAAGGTAGGCAAAGCGGCATATCTAGTGGAGCTACCTTCTAACACCAAGCTTCATCCGGTGTTTCATGTGAGCCACTTGAAGCCTTATCATGGAGATGCCGAAGCACCCGAACGAGGTAAGTCCCATCGAGCTCCCGCTTATATGAACACTTCATTTGACAAAGAGGTGGATAGTATTGAAGCCAAGCGCGAGCTGCGGAAGAAGCGGATACCGAGGTACACCGAATACTTTGTCAAATGGAAGGGGCTGCCCGCGTCCGAGGCTAGTTGGGAGAAAGAGGAGTCCTTGTGGCAATTCAAGGACAAGATTGCCGAGTTCGAGCAAGAGGAGCTCACAAGGGCGACGAGGACGTCGCCGACTTGAGTGGGGGAGAATGTCATGGACTGAATTTGAGTGAAGTAAGTCCATGACACAAGCCCAAGTCCATCATGAAGGAGAAGCACACTAGAGTGTTCTAGATCATTGTGGAAAACCTCGGAGGTGTCCGGATACATCGGGAAGTCTCTAGGAGACTATGGAAATCTCTAAAACCTTTGAAGAGGCTCAAACAACTAGAGATCCCTAGAACTCTCTAGAACACTCAAACCTTGTATAGATATTGTAGGACTTCCCTAGAGACATGTAGAAGTCTCTAGACTTTGTCTTTATTTGTAAAGTCCTAGATTACTCTAGAACTTTAGGTAAGGGTAAGAATGCCTATAAATAGGTGGTGAAGGCTCCTAGCCAAACCATCCCAGGGATCCTTGCAATCCTTGCAATCCTAGACATCCTAGAAATCTTAGAAAGCCTTGTAAAGAGTTCTTACACTTAATACAAAGTTCCTTTCTCCCACATTGGCTAAGTGTTCCTTTCTAGCTTTCTTACTCTCTTGTGTTGCTTTTGTTTCCGTTGCGTGAAGGCGAGGCTGACTTAGAGCGTTCAAGGAGGTGAACAACTCTAAGGCCGCACAGTTGGTAGAGAAGCGAAGTTCTCATCCCGTGACAATAATGCTGCTAGCGCATCTACAGTTGCACCAAGTGTGAAACTTTTCGGTTTCTGTTTCAGCCATACAACCAAGAAGAAAAGGCATAAAACGTTAACAGTAAAAAATAAGGAGAATTAGAAGCCTTTGGGAAGGTATAAACATCTTTGATTCATTTGAAAATGTTGTTCTACGTCAATGCTGATAAGATGTTTGAGTTAACTTGCTAATTTTGTGTTGTGGTCCTTTTGAAATTTGTTTTCTTAAAAATCAAAAATAAAAATGTTTTTTTTTTTTTTAAATTTTAATTTCTGACTTGTTGGGGAAGAATACTGATGTGGAGAAAACAATTTTAGTATTTAAAAGAAATTCGGGGCGAAGAAAATAAAAAGAAGAGAAAGAAAAGCCAACACTACTACTCTCTCTCTCTCTTTCCGTCTCCTCTATTATTCTACTGTCTCTGCTTCTTAGGGTTTCGAATCTCCCCAAATCGATTCAACCCGCATTCGAATCGGTCATTCTCAGTCCAGCAATGGCGACCTTAGTGAGCTCGGCGGGTGGTCTACTCGCCATGCTCAACGAGTCCCGTCCCGAGCTCAAGCTCTACGCTTTGTCCAACCTCAACAAATTGGTCGATGGGTTTTGGCCCGAGATCTCCACCAGCGTTCCCATCATGTACTCTCTCTTTCTCTTTCTCCTTTCTTCGTTTTCTCTTCTTTTGTTCAATTTAGGGTTTTTTTTCTTTTTTTTTGTTCTTTATCTGTTTGATATGAACTTTGGGAATCAAACTCTGTGGAAGCTTTGATTTTTGCTACTGGAATTGCTCAGGATAGGTTTCTTCGTATAATTTTGTGGATTTTTTTGTTTGTCTTTTGGAGTATTGAGTAATTGAGGCTATTTAAGATTGGGAATTCTGTGCTTTATGTAATCCTCTTTTTTTTAGTAATTTTAGGCGGATTTCTATGTATGTAGTTCGGATATAATCTTGAGAATAAGAATGCAGATGGGGTTTATGCTATGATACAATTCCGAATTCATTGACTGTATAAGTAGTTAAGAAAAGGAGAATACTTGGGATGTGTGCTTTATGTAATCCTCTTTTTTTTAGTAATTTTAGGCGGATTTCTATGTATGTAGTTCGGATATAATCTTGAGAATAAGAATGCAGATGGGGTTTATGCTATGATACAATTCCGAATTCATTGACTGTATAAGTAGTTAAGAAAAGGAGAATACTTGGGGATGTGTGCTTTATGTAATCCTCTTTTTTTTAGTAATTTTAGGCGGATTTCTATGTATGTAGTTCGGATATAATCTTGAGAATAAGAATGCAGATGGGGTTTATGCTATGATACAATTCCGAATTCATTGACTGTATAAGTAGTTAAGAAAAGGAGAATACTTGGGGATGTTTTCTGGGCTATGCTTTCTCCAAGCTTTACATGATAGCTGCTTAGCTCTAAAACTTCTTTGTTCTAAAACTATGACAATGCATCTTGAATTACAAATAGTTCAATTATAAGGAGAGGAAATATCAGATATGGTGATAACTAGAACTGAAGCCATGCTTGGCCAGGATGTAAGATACCTTTTGAGTTGTTAAAGAGATCGGTTTGTGTTTAAACTGTTGCAAGAGTATACGATGCCAGTTAATAAGTACAGTTTACTTCAGAATCTAAGAGCTGACTGCATCTGTATATGTAAAAAGTGCATCTCTATTGACTCAAACATGACATCTACTGTCCAATCTCTCTTCTTCTCCTATAACGTTGATATGCATTTAACAGATGGGCTGGCAATTTTCTTTTTGTTACTACAAGTTTGTCTGCTAGTGTGCCTCTATAACCTATAAGCTATCTTATCCTTTAAAATATGAGATCTTGAATATTTTCAGTTACGCTCCCTCAAATGCTTATAAGTTATATCATGTTATTTTTTCAGAGAAAGTTTGTATGAAGATGAAGAGTTTGGTCAGCATCAAAGACAACTGGCTGCATTGCTTGTTTCCAAGGTAAAAACTTACTCTGTTGTCTGTCTAACCTAATTTTCGTGGCAGATAAATAAGGTCAGGAGAACTCTTGACACCACTGAACCCTGTTGGCTGAATAGCTTTAAGTTTGCATTCCTTGCCTTGTGACATTTCTACAGATTGTAAAACCTGAACTAGTAACACAACTTAAAAAATGTCAGACTTAAAAGTCTCTGACATCACTAGTGGGTGGTAGATTTCCTACTTTCTTCTTGACTATGCAGGTTTCACTACTACAATTTTTTTTATTCACAAGGCTTGTGTTTTGCCCATCAGGTTTTCTACTATTTGGGTGAACTTAATGACTCACTGTCCTATGCCCTTGGAGCTGGTTCGTTATTCGACGTGTCAGAGGATTCTTATTACATTCATACTCTCCTTGGTAAGGACACATGTTATTTTTACACTAATACAAAAGACAGTGTATGATCACTCTTAGGTATTAGCTGTGTCTTAGAAATTTGGTTTTTGCCATTACTAATCTACAACATCATTTCTGGTATAATACTATTAGAACTTAGAAGTGAACTAGTTATATGGAGGTTGAAAGAGTATGTATGTGACATGTTTTGTTGTTTGCTCCTCTCCTCAGCTAAAGCTATTGATGAGTATGCCAGTCTTAAGTCTAAGGCAGCGGAATCAAATGCTGAAGCAGCAAATGTGGATCCTAGGTTGGAGGCTATCGTGGAGAGAATGCTGAATAAGTAAGCCTAAATGCTTTTAAATGTAAAATTTGTTCTTTTAGCTTTCTGACCATTTTTTCTTGTCAGGTGTATCCTTGATGGGAAATACCAACAAGCTATGGGGATTGCAATTGAATGTCGAAGACTGGATAAACTTGAGGAAGCAATCATAAAGAGTGATAATGTTCAAGGAACCCTGTCATATTGCATCAATGTCTCTCACTCGTATATTAATCTTAGAGAATATAGGCGTGAGGTAAGACTCCTCAATCTCATGATATGATGGCATGTATGATTTTGATACTTGGGACTTGGTATCTCTTTCTTCAATCATTTTGTTGCTTGAATGTATATAAATATACATTAATATATATATATATATATAATAGCAATTAATACAGGTACTCCTTAAATGCTGATATTATTTTTTTTCTTATTTAGATTTAGATTTTATTTTCCTTTTGGTTCATGCTATAGAACAGTGAGGTATAGGCAGCTTGAATCATGCTGTTACAGTTTCATGTTGTAGTTTTAAGTACCTCTTACACAGTAATTTTCATGTTTGAGAGAATTGTAACCCTTCATGTTATATATATATATACATATTATATATATATATATATATATATATATATTAAAATAAGAGTTAGATTGTTGCTGTGTTTTGATATGTCTTATGGGTTCCAGTGTAGTTCAGTTTTTGAAAGAAAAGGTTTGTTGCAAACAATACTGGCATGTTGAACGTGCGCTTTGCTATAATTTTGGCTATTCTCGGCTGAAGTACTATTGTTATGATTACTAAATATTCTGGAGTACTTCGTTCCAACACCCTTGGTTGTGCCTGATCAGTTCTGATCTCTCCGTAATAGTTTTATTAAACAAAATTGACCGAGGTGTTCTGTTTTACGGGTGCACATACTTGCTGGATTAAAGATGTTATCTCTCTTCTGGTTTCTTGCTCTAATATGGTTATCTGATGTTAATGTGAAAAGGTGATGTTATTAATTTGGAACGAAAACTTTCAGACATTGTTGTTTGAAAGTACTGTGTTCTTGTTACTGCCCTTTTATCATGCTTGCAAGGTTTTTCTTTCTATACATGGATGCTGCTATTGTCATTGATTGAGCTAGTCATGCTCTGTGAAAATATTTTTATCAAGGAGAGTGACTTACACCTTCTTTGGTCTTTGTACAGGTGCTTCGTCTTCTTGTCAGAGTGTATCAAAATCTGCCTTCTCCAGATTACTTGAGCATTTGCCAGTGTCTCATGTTCTTGGGTGAACCAAAAGGTGTTGCAACCATATTGGAAAAGCTCCTGCGCTCTGATAACAAGGAAGATGCACTATTGGCGTTTCAAATAGCCTTTGACCTTGTTGAGAATGAGCACCAAGCTTTTCTCTTAAATGTAAGAAATCGCCTTTCAGCTCCTAAGACTCAAACTTCAGAGCCAGTGCAACCAGAATCCACTGAAGCTGCACAAAATGAAGGTTCTGCTCCAGGGGATGTTCAAATGACAGATGGAAGTTCTAGTACCAGTGTGACTGTGCCTGAAGATCCAACTGAAGTGATGTATTCTGAGCGACTGACAAAAATCAAAGGAATTTTATCTGGAGAGACGTCAATAAAGTTGACTTTACAGTTTCTGTACAGCCATAACAAGTGAGTCTGCTCTATACTCCCACTTATCTCGCTTTTCTTTCCTTCTGAAATTGAGTGGTTGAGAGGTGCTTAGACTGTTTTGTGTGAAATGCTTATAGGTCCGATCTGCTCATTCTGAAGACAATAAAGCAGTCTGTTGAGATGAGAAATAGTGTATGCCATAGTGCGACGATTTATGCTAATGCAATTATGCATGCTGGAACAACTGTGGATACATTTCTGAGGGAAAATCTGGTGAGAACCAGATATCTTGAATTTCCCTTTACCACCCTTTTCAATGTAACACTTTTGGTGACAACTTTGTCTCTACAAATCCCCAGGACTGGTTAAGCAGGGCCACTAATTGGGCAAAATTCAGCGCAACAGCTGGGCTAGGTGTTATTCACAGAGGCCACTTGCAGCAAGGAAGATCTCTGATGGCACCTTACTTGCCTCAGGGAGGGGCTGGTGGTGGTGGAAGTCCATACTCAGAAGGTGGTGCTCTGTATGCTCTGGGACTTATTCATGCCAACCATGGCGAGGGCATCAAACAGTTCCTTCGTGATAGCCTACGCAGTACTAATGTGGAGGTGTGCATTATAGAAATTGTTGATCACATCCATGTGCATAATTTTAATACCAAAACTTTTAATGAGTTCCTTTAACGCAGGTTATTCAACATGGGGCGTGCTTGGGTCTTGGTTTGTCAGCTTTAGGAACTGCTGATGAAGAGATTTATGATGACATTAAAAGTGTGCTCTATACTGACAGTGCCGTTGCTGGTGAAGCAGCTGGTATTAGTATGGGTTTACTTATGGTTGGAACTGCAAGTGAGAAGGCTAATGAGATGCTTACTTATGCACATGAGACATCACACGAAAAGATCATCAGGTATAGACAATCATGTATTCACTTGGAGTCTTAATAAGTATGTTAGAGGAAAGCTGTCTCTAGTAATAACACTACAATGCTTTTCTAATTGTGGATCATATGTTTACAGAGGGTTGGCATTAGGGATTGCCCTGACGGTATATGGAAGAGAAGAGGAAGCAGACACACTCATTGAACAGATGACAAGAGATCAAGACCCCATACTGCGTTATGGTGGTATGTATGCATTAGCATTGGCCTATAGCGGGACAGCAAACAACAAAGCTATTCGCCAGCTGCTGCATTTTGCTGTGTCGGATGTGAGTGATGATGTTAGAAGAACTGCTGTTCTAGCCCTTGGTTTTGTCTTGTACTCTGAGCCAGAGCAGGTCAGTATTTGCCAAAGAAATTACGTATTACTTATCACCTTTTTATTTCTTATTTTTCTATAAGTTGGTCTTTTATATCTTAAATTGCATTGGTAAACTGCAGACGCCTCGTATTGTCTCCCTGCTATCTGAGTCCTACAACCCACATGTTCGATATGGTGCTGCTCTTGCAGTAGGAATTTCTTGTGCTGGTACTGGCTTGAGCGAGGCCATATCTTTGTTAGAGCCTCTGACTTCAGATGTTGTTGATTTTGTGCGCCAAGGTGCCCTCATTGCAATGGCTATGGTCATGGTCCAGATTAGTGAAGCTAGTGATTCTCGTGTTGGAGCTTTTAGGTACTGTGTATATTGGATTTTGCAACGTTTACAATTTGTCTCTCTCTATGTGTGTGTGTGGTTTGTTTTTATGTATGCATCTATCTATAGTTCTTTTAACTAATGTTTTCTACACATGTATATATATATTATTGGTGATGCCAACTCATACTTCTCTTCATCATTTTTTTTGTATAGGCGGCAATTGGAGAAAATCATTCTTGATAAGCATGAGGATACCATGAGCAAAATGGGAGCAATCTTGGCCTCTGGAATTCTTGATGCTGGTGGAAGGAATGTGACAATTAGACTTCTTTCCAAAACAAAACATGACAAGGTCACTGCAGTGGTTGGCCTTGCTGTTTTCAGTCAGTTTTGGTACTGGTATCCCCTCATATATTTCTTGAGCTTGGCATTCTCACCAACAGCTTTCATAGGACTGAACTATGACCTTAAAGTTCCAAAGTTTCAGTTCATGTCATTTGCAAAACCTTCTCTGTTTGAATATCCTAAACCGACAACTGTGGCAACCACTACATCAGCTGTGAAACTCCCCACTGCTGTTCTGTCAACATCAGCAAAGGCCACTAAAGCTAGGGCCAAGAAAGAAGCTGCAGATCAGAAGGCGAATCCTGAGAAGACAAATCCTGGGGCAGAGAGTTATTCCGGAAAAGGAAAATCATCTAGTGAGAAAGATGGGGATTCGATGCAGGTATTCAATATGGCATTCTAGCATTTTCTGTCCTTCCTCCTTTCTCTTTTTGTCCTCATTTACTTCAGAGAATGCTCTCAATTTATTGTTTGTTCTCTTCATTGAATAGTATCAATGAAAGATTGCTATAGCTTGTTTTAACTGTTGCATATTACTATTTCACCAATGTTTTCGATGTATACACATACAAGATGGTCTAAACATGTGGAAGAGAAATAACATTGGAGCTAGCCTGTACGGATTTATTGTTTGTTCTCTTCATTGAAAAGTATTGATGAAAGATTGCTATAGCTTGTTTTAACTGTTGCATATTACTATTTCACCAATGTTTTTGATGTATACACATCAAGATAGTCTAAACATGTTGAAGAGAAATAACATTGGAACTAGTCTGTACGGATTTAGTTTATGATGTACATACTTGATCTTAATTTAAGTTCTGCCCTCCTTTTGTTAGGTTGATGGTACTACAGAGAAGAAATCAGAACCTGAGCGCAGTGAACCTGCTTTTGAGTTTTTAACCAACCCAGCTAGGGTGGTTCCTGCTCAGGAGGAATACATCAAATTTCTCGAAGAAAGCAGATATGTGCCCGTCAAGCTAGAACCTTCAGGATTTGTTCTCTTGAGAGACCAGAGACCTAGTGAACCAGAAGTGCTCTCACTTACGGACACACCCTCTTCCACTGCCTCAGCTGCTGGTGGACCAGCAACTGGACAGTCAGGATCTGCATCAGCCATGGCAGTTGATGAAGAACCTCAACCTCCTCAGCCGTTTGAGTACACCGTGTGATTCTCAGTCTTGGTCATTGACTAATTCTCGTGTTCAGTCAGCTGAATATGTGGTGGATATTGTTGACATGTTTGTTGTACTTTGCTTGTTAAATTTTCATGTATACGAAGTTTTAATGAGTTGCAGTTCAGCGTCATTGGTGATACTTTTGTGGTTTAGATTTACTTTTCGTCTCAGATGATTTCCTAGATTATTAGGTGAGTCGGGTTTAATATTAAAAAAAAGTTTCTTTACATAACTGGGATCCTGAAATGCTTGTTGGAGGGCAGGAGATAAACAAGTTCAAATGTTAACTGTTCAAGCTAGCTTTGCTTTCTTGTCCTAGTCTCTTTATTGTCATATTTTTTAAGTTAGATACTTCTGTGCTGAGTGTTGGCGGCTCGGCCTCCGCTTAGAAAGCAGACAGCCACCTTGCCTAGGCTGCAGATTTGACTCGTGTTGTTTTCCAATTTGTAGTGTTCTAGGATATATGAGAGTTCCTACCAAGATTGAATAGTAAAAATCCTTCTAATGTTTTGCATCTGTGTGTTCTTTAGGTGATGGTAGCTTTTTCTTCACATTTGGTACTACCATGATCCGAGTAATATCGTAGTTGATAAGTCAACGAAAGTAATGTAATAAACTCGGCTGTTTGATTAACAGACCCTCCCAACGAAAACTTGCATTTGTTTTCAACTTTGGAATTTGTTCCTTATTTCTTGTTGATATAGGGCTATTGTTTTGCATTCTCCCAATTCTTGCAGACATAGGCTGAGCCGCTGAGATTGAGATTAGGTGCCAATAACAGTTATTGGGGCGCATGGACGTAAGCAAAGAAGCAGAAGCAGGGATGGCAGCGGACAAGCGATTTGTTTCGTGTGGTGTATGGCTAACAAATGTTAACTTGGAACCTTGCCTGAGATGCTACAAGGGGGCTTCCCTGTCGAATTAAGGAGATGAATACACTTATTTTTTCGCCGTTGGAATTTTGATTGTAACACCAAGATAGGCAAATTTACTACGAATTCACCTATCTTTACGTTGTCTGAATCAAAGGTTTGGATCAACCAATGAAACTTAGCATGTATGGTATCCTAGAGGAAAACCAGGCAGCTATCATTCATAGAATGTTCAAGGCCCCGACGGACGTGAAGGTATTCAAATCTGGCACCACTAGTGGCATTGATGTTGATTTTGTAGTAAAATGGATCTTTAGATAGATTGTTACTGGGGTGAGCGCGGCGGCAGCAGGACGTCATTGTGTCCAATTATTTGGTTATAAATATTGCATGTTATCCCATACTTCTTTTAAAGCTTACATAATTCCTCAAATGCATTGTCTAGACTCCCCTCCACCATTAGTATATTGCTAAAGGTATTGCACTATATCTTTTCTAAACTCCAAGAGAACCTTATAAATGTTTATATGAAACTAAACTAAGCGAAAACCATGAACAAGTAGATCACTGAGTAAATAAATACATGAGTTGAAATTTCTGAAGCAGAAATTCTTGTCTAGTCGTTTCTAAATGTTTCACAAAGATGAGCTCTTTCTGAACATAGTGATGTTGTAGTTCTAAACTTCTAATACCATAATATAGATATCAGTAGCATACAAGGTAAACTACAGGCATGGAAGAGAGAAGGAAAAACTTGGTTCTAACTTAGAAGAGCTTCTATATATGAGCTGTGCACCTCAACTAAGAATCTGCTTGGTATGACTGAAGATATAACTAAAGCAAGGAACTAACTACAAATCGTATTCTACATATTAGACTATCAGAGCGTGAAGTTGCGTTGTAGAAAAAAACCAGAAACGTAACAAATGATTATGTACCACTTAAAAGTTCAATAAGCGCACCTAAACAGCAGATTAATGTCAATTGGATAAGTAGCACAGAAAGTAGACACAAAGAGTAGAACTTTACAGAGAATTGATTGGCCATGACAAAAGAACTATCACACACCCGGAATTAGCCATTACCTGAACTCGCCTATAAAACCTCGTGAGATGCTGCCACTTCTGCAATGCATATCAATAGAATGCCCCTACTAAATTAAGTAGAGAAAAATTCCAAAGAAGTTAATACCCCTTGAGATGCAGATGCCTTGCAAATGCCTCGTGTGGAACGATCAATAGGTGCTTTCTTCATTGTTACAAAGTTATGGCCAAGTTTCAACATTCTTGTAAGGACATACTAATCCAATTAAGATACAAAAATAGTATAGATTATGACCTCTATCTAGAAGGTTGAGAGAACTTACCTTCGCATGAGAAGCCTCTTCTTACTAATATAATGAAAAAGAACAATGTTGACACCAGTTAATGACTAAAGAAAGAGTAAACTTAGAGCATCTCCAACAGTTTCTCTAAAATTTCTCTAATATGGGAAAACAAAAGTTAATATCTTCAAAAATTTTATGCTCAAAACTCAACAGTTTCTCTATTTTAGAGATTTCAACATTTAATACAACAATAAAATATATTATATCATTATTAATTATAACAAAAGACCATTATATATTTCATTATAACAATAAAATATCCAATCAAATATTTTATTGTTGTCTTGAATTCGTTGGAGCATGTGAAAAATTAAATTTTGGGGAAGAAATGCTTTGCTACAAATTTGGAGAATGAAGACTTCTCTTTCTTCTCCATCCCCATTTTGGGGAATGAGATAGGGAAACTGTTGGACCTAAAAACAGTTTTATATTCCCTAAAATTAAGAAGTTCAAGAAAATGAGGAAGTTGTTGGAGTCTTGGAGATGCTCTTACAGTGATCATAAACATGTCCTGGTTACACCTGGCTTGTGAGACTCTCAACCCTTCTGTCTTTCAGCTTGGGTTTAGGATGATCACCTCCAAGAACAGCAAAATACTTTGTCCTAGTGTTTGTCATCCATCTAATTAGTTGACATTTGAAAGAGCTGGAGGGTTAGGGAGGTCAGATATATAAGCCAAAGACACAAGTAATTGAGAAAGAAAGGTGAAGATAGGTGGCCGCCAATGTAAAGCTTACCCAAGAAGCTTATAACATCCAAGTGCTAGAAAGCAAACAACCAAACGTGACACATATATAGTGCTGTGCACACGCAGCACACACTAAATGACACCCGAGCCGATCACAGTTTCAGTTTAGTCAACCGTGAACTGTAAAATACCTCCGTCTGGGTTAAAGGAGGGCGGCAGGACCGGTACTTTCTCAAGTCACAGATCAAATGCTCAATGTAGCTTGTTACATGAATATAACCATGCACGAGTACAAGCCTTCAGCCAGTCGGTGTCCTTTAATTATCTATACATTTTTCGCATTCATCTCCGTGGTGATCGGTGAAGGAAACTGGACAACTGTTTCCAAGTGATCAGTTACGCTAATTTCTTATCATTTCTCACGTACTAGTTCAAATCCAGGGACTAATTATCGTGGTCAGGTTTTTGAATCGGCATATGGACAGATATGCACGCTAAGGTGGAAGAAGAGAACTACTACTTGAGAACAACCATCAAACATGGAGACATGTCCCAGGTGGAGGAAGTCCTCATAAGCCGCATGCAACACTAGCTACTTCGTTTTGCTTCATGATCCCCTCCGGTCAGTGACTTGTGCTTTCTTCTAAATTGTTTTGCAGGCAGCTACTTGACAGCTACCCAGAAGACTTCCAGGTTAGAAACATATCTCCTCTATCCCCCTGAATTGCCCTTGTGGTAAACACTCACTAACATAATCCAACTACCCAGCAGAAGACTTCCAAGTTAGACATCTTAACTAGTGTCAGACATGTACTAATCTCAGATACTGTTTGCTCGATATGAGCGCAAATTGTTCAAAGAAACAGCTAACAAAATGAGATATATGCCTCCCTAGATAAAGGGGTCCATTTAACACATTGGTTCAACTTCATCTAAAGACTGCACTCCACACACTAATCTACATTTCAGAATTTGCTGAATTCAGTAACTGCTATTTGCCTCGTGCACTACTTGCTCGAGTGGTAGAGGACAGAAACTATTCCAGACACATTCGCAATTCCAAAGATTAAACATGGGTTAAGGTTGAAGTGAAAACAAAGAAAATGCAAGAGAAGAAGAAATCAAAAGGTCAAGAAAGTGTGAAGATATTAAGCTCACTTAAGGAAACTCAGCAGGTACAAAATAGATAAATATTCAGTCATTATGATCTCGTGAATGTAAAAAGACTAATATTACACGTCAGATATATTCACTTATTCAGGATTTTGACATCCTTATACATCATTGGTGAACCGCAGAGACATCCTTAGGGGCATCCTCGTCTGCATGCTCAATCAAAAATCAAAACAAGACGTCAATAAAAAAATTAAAAAAAAGCATCAATTATTCAATTTTGATGAAAATAGAGACCGAATAGATCATAGGTTAAATGGGGATAATCTACAGAGTAAAACAGCCCAAGAAAGTCTTTCAATTTATTATATTAGTTTTTTACCCGTGTATATGCACGTGGGTATACAAATGGGAGAAGTTTAACTTGAACTGTTCAACTTAAAGTTGAATGAATCTGATTATCTTATTTCTTAGATAACTGCTCCACCAAAAGTGAAAACAAACCACGTCCCTTTTTTTTCTCTATAAAATTCTAAATGGTGTTTTACGGTTATGCCCATAAATGTCTAATTTCTTTAAGAATTTTCTATCATCTTGGTTTTTTAGGTAACTCAAAAAAAGGCTTCACCATGACACCAAATAAGGTGTCTGGCTTTCTAATAGTAAAGATGTGGGTGTAGCCATCAGATTATACCATCCCGATACACACCACATATGAGGTGTATATATTGCAATTTGCATTTTTATCTTCCAGAACTCTATCTCAATGGTTAACTGCTGTTTTATAATGACCTCAAATTATCGGAAGATCATACATGAAACTTGGGCTCAAGTTGAGAAACCTATGCTTCTCGTTAGCCAATCCCCACGGACTCGGATCCTCTCCTCATATTTGTGTGCTCATATCTCCTCATCAAACAATCTTGACCGTCCAAGAGTAATCAACGGTCAAGAATCAAGATGTCTTTAATTTTACGTTTTGAGATATTTTTCATCTCATCTCTCATCTCAATATCTCTTATCTTTCTCTCACATCTATACTCTTCTTTCTCTTATCTTTCTCGTCTGTCAGTCTCTCTTCCTCACATCTATACCCAGAAATCAAGTTCTCTAGAGCTCTGGTCTCTCTTCCTCACATGTATACCCCAATTCACCTCTCTTCATTCTCATCCCCTTCCCCATAAACTCCACCTCGAAGATAGTGCCAGATTTACACCTCCACCTCCATATCTGACCTCCCACTTTTGTTTCACAAATAATTTTCTCCAACGACCGATCTCCCTGGTTTGGGAGGGTCAGTTTGAGCAGGGGCGACCGTCCGATCAGTCCATTTCTTTCGGTGGTGGCGGCAGGCTCGGTATGCTGTGATTGAAAACTTAGGGTCTCAGTGGTCCCCTTCATGGGATTGGTAGCTGTTTTAGTCAAAAGTTCATTTCACTCAAGTATTGGTTTTTGTATTGCTGGGTTTGGTTTAGATATGTATACCTGAGATTGTATCTTGATTGTAAATTTTGATTCTATAACATGGTTGTGCTCTTACTATAGCAGTGAATATTGAATGTAAATTTTACCTTTGTCTATGCATTTTGCTCTATATCTGTGTGCTTTTGTTGTTTAGAGAATTCTCGGTTTTATTTACAGTAGCCTTGTTATTTCACAGGGACACTCTTCCTTTCTCTTCACGAAAGAAAAAAAAAAGACCGAGACGAAGAGAGTTCATCTCTATTTTTATTTTTATTTTTATTTTTATGTTAGAGTTAATTAGACGAGATATTGGGAAAAGAGAACAGATGAAAAATATTTCAAAATCTAAACTAAAGACATCTGACTGTTAATTAATCTTAGACGGTCTTGATTATTTTATGAGGAGATATGAATACACAAACATGAGGAGAGGATCCGAGTCTAATCCCCACATTTGAACACAACGATGTATATATAGGGATCTGGATCCTCTCCTAATATTACCTAATAAGAGGATCCTAGTCGTCCATTCTGAATCTACAGCCAGATCCCCTCAACCCAACTTAAAACCTATTATCTCATCTATTCCTTCTCATTCTCTATCTCGACTATTTCTCGTCCTTCGTTCTTACTCGAACCCAGAAACAGGAAAGCCAGCCATCTCCGGCGTCCTCCTCGCCCGGCGCCCAACGTCCTTTGGAAATCTTTCTACTTGAGAACCCCACAACTAGACAGAATCATAAAATCATGACCTTGACACAAACCCATGTCATACATCTTGACAATTACAAGAAAAAATTTAATAGTAGACAGAGAATAACATAGTAACTTCCAAAACCCAATATGAAAATGAAGCTATAGAGTATACACTCAACCATTACATAAAGATGTGGAGAAAAATGAAAAGGGTGATCGACAAGCAAAACAACTGGGATCATAGACCAAAGACCCAGAACCTCTCCCATATCAAAACCAAAGACCCATTATTCGATTTGATCAATCAGAGTCTATAATTTTCTATATAAATTTCGTGGGTTTGTTTGGTTGCTCGTCCTCGTTGTTGTCTCGAATTTCTTTGAATTAAATTCCGTATTTGGACTTGTAGGAGGGTGAAAGAGAAGGGGCAAGTCACCGGATCTTGGATGCAGGAGGACGCCGGAGACGCCGGACTTCTTTCGAAATTTCTGGGTTCGATAGAGAACGAAGCACGAGAAATAGTTCGAGTAAGAACGAAGGATGAGAAATTATCGAGATAGAGAATGAGAAGGAATAGATGAGATAATAGGTTTTAAGTTGGGTTGAGGGGATCTGGCCGTAGATTCAGAATAGACGACTAGGATCCTCTTATTAGGCAATATTAGGAGACAAATATTAGGAAATGATCCGGATCCGTATATATAGTGTATTCACTACTCTGATTCTTTCTCTTTCTTTGTGACATGACTATTGTTCAGAGGTTGGTCTCAAAATGTTCATAAACAATTACGATTCTATGGGCAAATCATGATCTTCATAATCATAGCTGTCTTTATCTTAAAATCTTAATCAGATGTATGGGCAAAACCTCCAATCATAGGCTATATCATTATTACCAGTTCTACACAAGACTGAGCTTGTGAGAATATATCATACAAGTGCGCGCAACTTGTTAAAATACTCGATCCTTTATCCTTCTCTGTAACTTTGCAAGCTTAATAGAGGATGAGACCATCTTGGCCTCTTGAGGGAGTCCTAAATAGTAGCTGCCTCAATCATAGGAAAGCACCGAATTTGCAACATCTAACCTCACCTTTTTTTTTTTTTTTTTTCCTCCTGCAGTTACCCAAAGCCTTAAATACAATCAGAAAGCTATAAAACAATTAAACTAAAATACTTGATCATATTTGGCATAGTCTGAACCATAACCAATCTTGCAATATCAATAAACCCACATATATGACCATCACTGGTCTTCCACTTTAAACTGCAGCAGCATTTACCATTTCATTTCCAAATGAACCAAATCAGGTTCAATAGCTCAACCCTTTCAATAGTACCAATTTATTAAAAGTATCAATTCTCTTCTTCTTTTTTGCATCAAAATCTCTCATTTCTCTTTTTGATTCATCATTGTGAATACATCAAGTTTTAGACCTATATCAGTTAGTTGAAACAGATGAAACAAGAGCATCACAGTATACTGCAGCTGTAAATCTAACAATACAATTTTACTATCAATTTCATGGAAAGTTGATGACTAGTATATCATTTCTTGACAAAGAGAAAGAAAAAAAAACCTGCTTCAGTACCAAATGTACAGCTATATTTCTTGACTAATCGGGGTACTGAATGAATGAATATATTTGCAACATCTATTTTGTCTTCAAAATTTGACTTAGATGACAAAAAAAATGCTCAATACATGTATTTATTTTTCTACTTGGTACTTTTATAGTCTTACTCCTGTTTAAACTTCCTTCGAATAATAATAATGATCAAAGATTGAGTCGAATGTTATATCGATAAGGATAAGGATAAATCCCACAGCAAAGCGCGGGCGGCAAAATTAGTAGTGAACATCACATTAGATTACATTATCATTGTATCTATTTAGAGCATAGGGATTAGATTACATTACAATGAACATCACATTAGATTACATTAACATTGCACCTATTTAGAACACAAGTTACTTGGATGGAGATCCAGACTCTCGTGCGGCACGGCGCTCTGCCAAGGCTCTGCAATAAACAAGAAACTAGTGTCACAGGGGCAATTTCTTATCTTTATATTTTATTTTAGTCCACTACAAAAATAGATCAATTCTTACCGAAATTCAAACAAAAGCTGCATATAATATGTACAAGACGAAGAACGTGCATACAAGAACGGATCAGAAAATCTATTTCTTAAAATTGTTGGCAAAACAAGATCTAGATCTAAAAATTGTAATTAGGAAATTGCATAAGTAATTAGAATGATAAAGAAATTCATACCGGTTTGCAGCAATTTCCGAATCGATGGTAGCAGCGAACAACGAGGCATTATTGTATACGAGGTAGACTGGACCTGCATATATCGCGGCTGCAGTAATGGTATCCAAAATCGCACACACCTTTGCCTTTGACAACATTTTTGCCTTTCGATTGATTCACGTCTGCTGATTTTAGGGTTCAAAAGACGACCTTTTATAGCTGCATACTAACCAGGTACCAAACTTGTCAATTGTCTCTATTACCCTCGTCATTTTTTTTTATTAATATTACCCTCGTCATATATTTTACTCAACTTTGTTCCTTGCAGACTTGATCAGTTCGATCTGGGTTCATGTAGAGAAAAAACATATATATTGGTATGTGATGTTGGCATTCCTATACCTAAACAGCAAAGTGCAATGCAGTAACGTTATAACTTGTGTCATTGACGTAAGTTGTTTATTATAACTCTTCCTCGTACGTTATTGTGATATGAATATATATATATATATATATATATATATATATATATATATTTTCTCAGGTGCGGATGTCTACATTTATTCTTACGATGCGGATTTCCACTTTACACTCACTTTTCAATCGAATTTTTACATCTCTACCGTCTAGTATTTAGATACTAATATATAGATCATCTCTGCAAAATTTCAGCCAATTTGGTTATCATTAAGACACTCAAACTGTGTTTTTCTGTGGATAAACATAATTCTGTCGAACTTGAACCGTTCATGTTTATAACAGAAAAACACAGTTTTGAGTGTCTTAATGATAACCAAATTGGCTGAAATTTTGCATAGATGATCTATACATTAGTATCTAAATACTAGATGGTGGAGATGTGAAAATTCGATTGAAAAGTGAGTGTAAATTAGAAATCCGCACCGTAAAAATAAATGCGGACGTCCGCAACTGAGAAGCGTTGTATTATATATATATATGTATATATATATTTGGATTGAGTTATTGGCACGAATTATTTGCATGAGTCCTAACTTGGTTAGGATCTCATTATATGATTGCTATGGAATTCTAGAAAAGAAGGTCCGTGTAAATTATGGACTGATTTGTCATTTGGTTTATGTGACATAGATTCTAAGTGAGGAAAGGAATCCTACTTGGTTAGGATATCCTTTTATGTTGATGAATAATATCGTGTAATTTATATATGTGATTTTACTCTGATTGGAATTCATTTCTTGGACATATACTAGGGTTATTGGCGCAAGCATGTGGGATATATATTCAGGGGTGCATATAGGATGAAGATATATTTCCACGCTTGAGCGTTTGAAATAGAAGTTTATTCCGCTGTCAATCTGTGTTCACAAGTTCAATTGTTCCTTGTTGAGTTGAACTTGTTATTTGTGTATGAGATTCTCGAGTTGAAGAGAAGCTTATTGAAGTCTCAAGGATACAAACTGTTCCTTGAAGAAAGAAGAAGAAAACTGTCTGCCTAGAGAGAAAGGGATTTGTAATAGAATAGGGTTTATAAGTGTTGTATGACTCTAAAAATTCATCTAGTTGAGATCGTTTTTTGAGCTTGTGCTCCGCTGTGCTTTTTTCTTTAATTTGAGATTTTTACACAACGTCAAAATTCTGGTGTTCGTGTTTTACTTCTTTTGTCTGCTCATCGAAGATTGAAAGCTCTGTTTCAATCCCCAGTGCATGTTCCAGTACCTATAAAACATCTACTTTCACTCTGACCCTAACATTCCTTTCATCTCGTCAACCAAATTTCCTTTCATGTAGAAAGCCTCAATTACCAGTTAATGTTAACTATGTTTTCGAATTATGAGATTCGTCGTAGTAGTGATAAAATTGAGGTTCTTGGCAATTCTGGGTTCATCTAAAACTTCTATTTGACCCATACTACCAATAAATTAGGAAAATCATCTCAAATTTAAGGAAATAGAAAATTATTCGAGAGGCGAAATGAGCGCTCGACCCCATGATCATAAAAACCTTTGTGCAATTTAAAATTATGTGTATGGCTGAAAAACGATATCAAAGTTACTTTAACTATGCTTGCAGTTTAAGAAGTTTTATGTGTAGTGAAGTCTTGGGGATTTGGTCCTCTTGTGGTATGCTTACTTTGGTATCGTGTTTGAGAATGACAGATAAATTGTTGAATCTGTGTTTAAAAGCTAGTATGGGTATTGAATTGTGAGATGAGAGAAGGAAGAAGAAGAAGAAGGGCACAACAAACACATAAAAGTTTGGTCAAATGAGAAAGGTTGAGGTGATGGCACGTATCCCGATCAAAGGTTGAGGTCAAATGTTGGTACTGGCTTAGCTTGGTACATAGCCGTATTTCACCATACCGATCATATCCTATTTTAAAAGATTTTTGAAAAATTTGCTTCCTCAGTATAGTTGGTTCACAAAGACATGTACGATTGCATATAACCTACTGAACAAGTTACCACATTAGTATGTGATACGTCCCGAACCTTACTCGATCACATTCTTCTGCATTTACTTCTATCTGAATCAAGTTGTAACTTTGCTCGAATTCTACTTTATTGCGACGCCCCAAAGAAATTTACCGAGCGTTCGTTGAGTTACCAAATGTAGTAACCGCGCTTGGTTAATTTCTAAGTTAACTCCCGAGTCTATTTTCAATTTTTTCTCAAAATGTCATATTCATCTTTTAAGGACCCAGTGTCGAAGTATGCGGCAAGACGAGTGCACCGCTGTCTTCGGATTAATTTTCGGAGCATCGAGTTATTTTTACGATTTATCGAAGTTTCGGGAAATAATAGAATTTTCTGAAATTAGGAAATAACATTTTAAAATCTGGGCTGTTGATTATTTTCCACCTTTTAATCTTGGCCGTCCATTTCCCTATAAAAGGGAAGAGATTGTTGACCTCGGTCAAAAGCCTATTTCGAGCGTTGACCCGTCTCTCTCTCCTCCTCATCTCTCTCTGCTGCAGCCATCTTCTCCGTCGCCCTCCGTCCGATTCCGGCCACCCCAGATGGCGAGACCACCACCAAACTCTTTCTCTTCTTCTACTCTACAAAACCTAGTCCATATATCAGACATGCAACCCAATTCAATGAAAATCGAATTCAAGGGTGCTTCACTGTGTTCTTCAATTTCCGGCAAGTTCCAATGGCGAATATAATAGCGGTGGGTAAGGTTTCTCTCCTCTTCTCTTCTTGTTCAATTCTATGTTTTTTTTTCCTTGAATGGTGCCCGAATTCTTAATATCTCTTTTTTGGATTTTTTCACAGCGAGTCTCTGACGAGGCTTAATTTCCATCGCCTCCCTCTCCTTCCCGACGTCGCCTCTTTCTTCTAGAGACAAAAACGAACATGGAAGGAGGCTAGAAGGGTTGTTGTCATTGTGTTGAAGAATAATGTTAGCTAAAATAAGGAGCATTGATGCAACCGTATTTCTAAAATGATTAGCTAAAATGACATTTTAGCTAATTTAACTAAAAAATGGCTAGCATTGTTAAAGATGTTATAGCTAATTCAATAATGCTGATAGTTTTACGGAGTCAATTGATCGTAACCAACCAGGCTATGCTAGTTTCTTAGAATAGCACCTACGTACTGTTACAAGACCATGAACCAGAGAAGTTCTTTGTTAGTTTGGACATGCTGCTTACTAGGACATTGATAGGAATTCAACCTAGAATTCCTCTTGCGGAAGTAGACAAGTGCGAAACAATATAGATAAACGATTGAGAAACAACAAACACGAACACACGAGATTGTAACGAGATTCAGCAAAGAACTTTGTCTACGTTCCCGGGTTGTTGGGTTTTACTATAGAAGAAGAAGAACACAAGAACAAGAGTACAAGATCTCTCACAAGACGTTCTCACCAACTTTCAAGATCTCACTTGCTCTCTTAACCACGATGATTGCTCTCTACCACAACCACAACCACAACATCAACTACTGCACCCTATGCCCCTATTTATAGATATCTAACCTGAAACCTATAACACATTGGAAACCTATTCCCAATAGACATAGAAAACCATTACCAAGTAAGATCAAGTATGACACAATCCTCATCCTTGGTGGAATCGGATCCACAAACCCAACAATCTTCCACTTGGAGCCGATTACGCCAGTAGTCACCATTCTTCAATACTCTTCAAACATAGCAACACAAAACCCATCATCACAGCCAACATCTCCTTTATTTCTGGAGACCAACTGAAGCCAAACACAGCTTCAGTCTGCCTAACAGCACAGACTTAGTAAACATATCAGCAGGATTCTCACTTCCTTGAATCTTCAACAATTGCAGCACTTCATTCTCCACAAGCTCTCGTATGTAGTGATACCTCATAAGAATATGTTTAGTCCTTGAATGAAACGCACGGTTCTTTGCTGGGTGAATTGCACTTTGACTATCACAGTGCAACGCACAATTCTTTGGCACTTTGCCTAATTCTTCCAACAGACCCTTTAGCCACACCATCTCCTTGTCAGCCTCCGAGACTGCTACATACTCTGACTCTGTTGTGGACAAGGCCACATGCCCTTGCAAATTTGAGACCCAAGATACGGCAGTACCACCCACAGTATACACATAACCAGTAGTACTCCGATAACTATCATTACATCCTGCCAAGTCTCTGCATCCACATACCCTTGTAGTTTAGTACTACCTCTCTTGAAACAAAGAGACATATTAGTAGTACCCCGAAGATACCTTATGATCCATTTCACAGCCTCCCAATGTTGCTTCCCTGGATTACTCGTGTACCTACTCACAACTCCCACTACATGAGCAATATTGGGTCTAGTACACACCATAGCGTACATTAAGCATCCAACTGCCGACGCATAAGGTACATTCTTCATATATTCCTTTTCCTTTTCGCTCTTGGGTGATTGTTCCCTTGACAATTTAAAGTGAGTCGCCAACGGTGTTCCTACAGGCTTCGATCCATCCATATTGAATCGCCCAAGCACCTTCTCAACATACTCTGCTTGTGAAAGCTTCAGAGTACCAGCCACTTTATCACGAATAATCCTTATACCTAAGATTTTCTTCGCCTCACCTAAATCCTTCATCGCGAACTGGCTTGACATCTCTCTTTTCAACTTCTCGATCTCTTTGAAGTCTGCCCCGGCTATCAACATATCATCCACATATAATAAGAGAATGATATAAGATTTGTCAAACCTCTTGAAGTAACAGTAGTGATCAGATTGACATCTTGTGTAGCCATTCCTACACATGAACGCATCAAACTTCTTGTACCACTACCTTGGGGCTTGTTTTAAGCCATACAAGCTCTTTTGCAGTTTGCATACCAAGTTCTCCTCATCATGTGTTATAAACCCTTGTGGTTGCTTCATGTATATGACCTCTTTCAAATCCCCATGAAGGAAAACAGTCTTGACGTCTAGCTGCTCCAAATATAGACCCTCAGCTTCCACTAAACCAAGCACCACCCGGATTGTGGTATGTTTCACAACCATTGAAAAAATCTCATCAAAATCGATTCTCTCCTTTTGTTGAAAACCTTTCACAACAAGCCTTGCCTTGTAACATTTGCTCCCATCAACTTCTTGCTTAATCTTGTAAATCCATTTGTTATGCAATGCCTTCTTGCCTGTTGGCGACTTAGCTAACACCCAAGTATTGTTGGACATGAGAGAGTCCATCTCATCTTGCATAGCACCCTCCCACTTAGCAGAATCTTCATGTTGCATTGCCTCATCATAACTCACGGGTTCACCAGAATCGGTTAACAGCAAATAGTTAACACAAGACGAGTATCTAACAGCTGGTACACCTTTGGTACTTCTCGACGATACTCTTGGCACAAAAGGAGGTGTCACTGGCTCATCACTAGGAACTTGTTCTTCAAGTTGTGCGACCTCAGGAGTTTCTTCTTGTTGTCGTTCCTTCCCATGACTTGCCTTAGACACATCTTCATCGGATAATTCTTCCATTCTTGCAAACTGCTGATCTTTTCTTACAGGACTTTCAGGCTCTGCTACTTGCCTATTCTTGTACATCACCTCTTCATTAAAGATGACATTTCGGCTCCTTAATACTTTCTTGTTTTGCATATCCCAAAATCTATAGCCAAACTCATCACCGCCATAGCCAATGAATATGCACTTTCGAGACTTGGGATCTAGCTTGCTTCTTGCACTGGACTCAATGTGAACATATGCCACACAACCAAAAACTCTCAAATGTGATAGGCTTATCTCTTTGTCGCTCCATTTTTCCTCAGGTAGCAGATGATTTAATGGCACTGACGATCCACAGTTAATTAAATAAGCAGCAGTATTAACCGCATCAGCCCAAAACGTTTCTGGCAATCCTGCTTGTATCCGCATACTCCTTGCGCGCTCATTCAGAGTCCTATTCATGCGTTCAGCCACTCCATTCTGCTGTGGAGTTTCAGGAATTGTCTTCTCCATCCTAATCCCATTCTCGACAAAATCTTCTTCCTCCATCCCTTTCGGGAGCTTGCCATCCAGAGTCTTTGCAAGCCTCTTCATATTCAGGTAGTCCTCGATCTGTGACCTCTATAGGCTAAAGTCGTGGCCGTTGAACTTATCAACCCTCTTCTCAACGTCTTCTATACTCATTGTTTCCACTCAAGAACCTGAGCTCTAGATACCAAACTGATAAGAATTCAACCTAGAATTCCTCTTGCGGAAGTAGACAAGTGCGAAACAATATAAATAAACGATTGAGAAACAACAAACACGAACACACGAGATTGTAACGAGGTTCAGCAAAGAACTTTGCCTACGTTCCCGAGCTGTTGGGTTTTACTATAGAAGAAGAAGAACATAAGAACAAGAGTACAAGATCTCTCACAAGACGTTCTCACTAACTCTCAAGATCTCACTTGCTCTCTCAACCACGATGATTGCTCTCTACCACAACCACAACCACAACGTCAACTACTGCACCCTATGTCCCTATTTATAGATATCTAACCTGAAACTTATAACACATTGGAAACATATTCCCAATAGACATAGAAAACCATTACCAAGTAAGATCAAGTATGACACAATCCTCATCCTTGGTGGAATCGGATCCACAAACCCAAGAGACATACCATGCTTAATTATACTTAGCAATATGGACTTGAATTTATTAAGATCGAAATACTTAATTCATGTTGCACACGTACAGATACATATAGAAACTTCTCATGCATTTATTAATTCAAAAAGAAAGAGCTCTTCCCAGAAACAAAAAGACAGCTCACTGTACGTATATGATCGATGAGCTAGCTACTTCAAAGCTCCACATACATGCATGCTACTACGATCTACAGTTTTTTCTTCACATGTTTAACCCCTCAAGAACATACATTTCAGCTTCTTCAGATCGCAATTTCGACGGAAGAGTCTCTAATTTTCCTTGTGGGTTCACGCCCCGTCTGCCTATTTGTTCTTGTTGTTTCCTTACTTGCTCTTCAAGTTTCTGCATACATGTTCTCTGGCATTGTTCATGATCACCACGTCCCTGCTGGCTTTGGCAACTCCGCTGGCATCGCTTCTGCTCCTTCGTAAGCGCCATGCAGCGTTGGTGACACTGCAGCTGCTTTTGTTCGCCAAGTTCCATGTCGACACAACGCTTCTCGCATTCTTGCTCAAATTGGTCTACCGGATCTCTACTTGGGTTAATCATGTCTGGTTCCCATCCTCTATCTCCATATAGTTCCTCGCACCTAATTGTTGGCATGGTTCAGTTTTACAGTGTTGTTTACAGTATTGAGATTGGGTAATTGGGCATATGCATGGATCAATATGCATTGTAGACCTTGAGATACATGGAAAATTATATCATACAACTATTTGAAATCTCCAATAATCTTTTCAACATTATATTGGAAGAGACTGAGGTGCAAATTCCCAATCATGCATGTGTATATATATGCAACGTGAAATATTACAGATGGAAAACCAAGTTGGGTACGTACCGATATCATATTTTTGTTTAATGTAGCTAGCTAAATAACTAAAAGATGCTCTATTCGATTAAGAGTATGTTTCTAATCTTAGAACCAGCGACTGTAATATTAATATAAAACAATCTAGATGTACTCATGTACGATCTAATTTCCAGAAATGTCAAATGTTATTTGTTTGGATCATCTAGGCCATGTTGAATGTGATAATTCACTCTGGTTCATCTTTGTAATTTTCATTACGTACGACTAGAGTATACAACATCTAAAAATTCAATACTATTACCAAATATATGAGTTTTAGCTCAGTGTTATGTAATGATAATAATTAATAAGTGATCAACCGATATATTAATATCTACGCTTTGAGTTTTGTTTAGCTTTGAAGCAATCTCGATATATCACCTTTTCCGGCAGCGTTTTCCACTCTCTTGGCTCTCGCAACGCCGGCGGCATTGGTCAATCTCGTGACGAGGATCAACTGTCCTTCCGTCCGGTCGATGTCGACGACGACTGCAAGCGGCCACACATACTTGACGCTCATGAGCTGGTTTGTCCGCACAGCGCCGGGCACACTGGTCGTAATCGTACCGGTCATCGCCGACAGTGAGAGACACAAAGCCGAGCAAAAGACAGGAGATGAGGATTGTGAAGAACAAAGGAATCCACGCTTTGATCACCATTGTAGCTAGCAAGCAATAAGCTTTGGCAAGAAGCTACTGTGGCAATTAGCTAATTAAGGAGACCAGAAATATGTTCAGGCCGCGCGGTATCGGTACTTATGGAAGGTGATGATCGAAGCGGTGAAGGCTGATATGAAATGGCCTGGAACGGAGCTAGCATGCATTTAATTATGATACATTTGTCCATGCAGATTACATGCAAGGTGACTAGTGTGCGACATGACAAAATCGACATGTCCTTACTTGTTAGATTCGAGACACCACGTACGTCGACCCAATTCGATCATCTTCACGCGTGGTAGCACAATATTTAGATCCGCAGAGCTTAAAACAAGTGACTGTGTTCCTTTTCAGTGATCGAAATCATATTATCTAGTTTTGGTTTTCTTTTTATCAAACCTTGTTATAAGAGGGTGATTGATATAGTGGGAAGTATATTAGGCTTGTGAATTATGACATATATATATATAGATCGAGGATCACTACCAGGACAAGTACTTTAGCCGACGAAAAATTTTCGTCGGCCTGTTATCCTAACTCGTCGGCTAAGGTCTTAGCCAACGAGGCTTCGTCGGCTATAGTGTCGTCGGGAAAGGGTCGTCAGCGATGACTTTAGCCGACGATCCTAGAGACCATCGTCGGCTATTGTCCAGACAATAGCCGACGAACTATTTTGTCGTCGGCTTTTGTTCATGAATTTAAGCCGACGAAACAGACTCTATCTTTCGTCGGCTATACTCCCAAACTTTAGCCGATGACGTCCTGTGTCGTCGGCTATACTGCCAGACTTAAGCCGACGTAACAGAAATATTCGTCGACTTTACTCCAAGCGTTTAGCCGACGGAACTGAGATATTCGTCGGCTAAAGTATATAATTAAAAAATTAAAAAATAATTATAGCCGACGAAAGAGGCACTATTTCGTCGGCTATAATAGAGTTTAGCCGACGAATTATGGAATATTTCGTCAGCTAAACTATATTGAAAAAAAAAATAAAAATACTATAGCCGACGAATTGTGGCATATTTCGTCGGCTATAACTCCATTCCAGTAATAAAAAAAAATACACAAAATTCATAAAACTATATAAGGTATCAACTACACAAAATCTAAATGGTCTAAATCAATATCCGAATCTGGGGCCTGCTGGTGAGGAGATTGCGGCGGCTGAGGTATCTCTATAGGCGCAGGCATGGGCGGAGGTGGAAGTCCCTGAATGTGGGCAGCTGTCAACTCCTGAAAGTACTGGAACATCTGCTGCTGCTGGGCCTGCTGGGCTGCATGTAGGGCTCTAGTATAGGCTCTATATTCGGCGAACTGGGCGGCATGAGCGGCAACCTGAGCGGCATGAACGTCAGCCTGAGCAGCCTGAGCGGCAACTAAAGCAGCAGCATGAGTGGCTTGCTCTTCCCGTAGTCTCTCAACTTCCGACTCTAGCTGAGTCGTCCTGCTGCTAGTCGAGGCTGCCTTTCGTTGAAATCCTGGAGTGATCTTCAAGACCCCCTGGCCCTTCTTTCCTAGACCCCGACAGTAGAAATTGTTTTCTCGCGGTGGGAAGGCTGTGCCCATGATCCTCGCCCCAACCCTGGGATCTGAAGTGTCGATCCGGGAAATGGCTTCGGACATCTCTTCCTCCTGCGTGTCCGGCCATGTCTCCCTCACTATAGCACTCATCACCTCGTCACTAGCCTCCCTCACCCTTGCCTAATTGGATAGGAAAAAAATTATTAATCAACATTTTAACATATATATAAGTAAAATTAAAAATTTCGTAAAAAGGAAAGATTACTTATTATATCCTCCTAGGAGTCAGGATATGTCTTCTCGTACGTATAGACGTACTGGTTGACCTCTGGATGTTCCCTGGCCGCCTCGTCCATGAAGACAGCGAACGGTTTAGAACCGGCATGATGGTTCCTTGTGTTGCGTTGCCGGTTCTGAGCGTTCGCCCGGGAAACCGCTTTCAAAGAAAAAAGTAAACTATTAGTAAAATATTTTAAAACGCACGTACTTAATGATAAATTAACTAATTAATTTATTTAAATACCTGTTTACGAGGGTTGTTGAATTCTGATGTCAGAAGCCAACGCCACTCGTACTCTCTGTACTAAAACTCAACAGGAGTAGCAGAACGTGCGTTCCCGTGCGTAGTCCAATGGGTCCGCAACTCGTTCTTCCACTCCTTGTACCTACAGATACAACAAAAATATTAGAAATATTATTAATATGACATAAAGTTTTGTTTTTTCATTAATTTCCCAACGTACCTTCCCCCATGCACAAAGTCCGCCCAGCTGGTCTTCAAGGGCTCGGGAACCTCAAACCACACCTACATTTAACCGTTTATTAGTTTAGTTTTTCCAGAAATCTACAATGTAATATATAATATTATTCAGGCATTTTGTAAACTCACCGACATCGCGTTGTGGACCATGTCTTTAACCTCCTGCGGGACCTCGCCCCAGTCTGACCACAACATAGGGACTTTATCCCTAATGAGCGCTCCCACGTGGCCGGAGTACGTCCTCGACTTCCCGCCCGATACTACGTCGCCATCCCCGTCAGTACCGATGACAATCCTCCCTGAGGTACCGACGATCTTCTCCAGAGTCTTCCCTGTGACGGGGCCTCTCTTCTTCTTTGCCGGCTTCGCTCCGACGGTGCCTATGACATGATAAACCAAATTGATTATTAAAATCAGAATCGGAGAATTATAAGAAAACAAATCATTCATCTTTCATTACCTGAGGGCAAGGACGCGGACGCGACGGATTCCGCCTCCGATGATGATACCCTCGCGAAAATAAGAGGCGTATCAAAAGGCACGAACCGGTACGCCGCTGATGGAGCCACTGGCGGGGGCAGTGGATAAATCGGCGTCCCTGAGTCATCGACTACAGGTATGGCCGGTATCATCCGCGGAAGGAATAGGTGAGGCGGCGGCATCTGTACCCCAGATGACCCACTATCCGAAGAAGTAGGAGCTGGAGTGGGCGCCCGGTGTATCTCAGGCATACGGGGTGCAGACACCTCCGTCTGAGGCTGAGCAAACAACTGCCTCGCGGAATAAGGGAAGCCCTGCTGCCTCGATGAAGGGGGCACCTCCAGCTGCCTCTGCGCCGTCTGCAAATGGCTCGCATGTCTAGCTGTCATAGGGCCCTGGAACGACGTCTGAGGGTTGCTAGAGGTTCCCTCAGACGATACGGACCTTTGGCCCTTCGAACCCTTCGTCGATCTAATATTACCGCTCATCCTATTTAAAATATTAATTTGAATCAAGGCCACAAAATCAAAAAATACAAACTCATTTAAAAAATGTAAAAAATATATACACTTCCTAAATACTAATTTTCACTTCCTAAATTTTACACATATACACTTCCTAAATATACACTTCATAAATAAAAATATACACTTCCTAACAACACCACAACATTGCAATTGACCGGAATATCAAAGCAAACACAAAATACAAAACACAAAACAAATATATACATTTCCTAAATACTAAATACAAATATACACTTATTAAAGAACAATATACACTTCATAAATACAAATATACACTTCCTAACAACACCACAACATTATAATTAACCGAAAAATAAAAGCAAACACAAATATAACTAAAGCTCAAAAAACGTACTCGAGGAGGAGGAGGGAGGACCGGAGCAGCAGCATGAGGAGGCCGGAGCAGCAGGAGGAGGAGGCCGAGCAGGAGGAGGACGAGGCCGGAGGAGGAGGGCGGATGAGGAGGAGGAGGAGGCCGGCCGGAGAGGGAGAGGGAGCGGAGGCCGGCCGGAGAGGGAGAGGGAGCGGAGGCCGAGACCGGGAGAAGGAGAGGGAGAGGAGGCGGAGACCGGAAGAGGAGGCGGCGACCGGGAGAGGGAGAGGGAAAGGAGGCGGCGACCGGGAGAGTGAGAGGGAGAGGGCGGCGACCGGGAGAGGGAGCGGAGGCGGAGGAGGCGAAATTCGGAGAGGGAGAGGAAAAGGAGGCTAGGGCATACAACCAGTCGAGCTGGGTTATACCCGAACACTTTAGCCGACGAAATAATAATTTCGTCGGCTAAAGATAATAATTTCGTCGGCTAACCTAAAACTTTAGCCGACGAAATAATAATTTCGTCGGCTTAAGATAATAATCTCGTCGGCTAAGGTAAAAGTCGTATAAAAATTTTACTTTTTAAACATTCGTCAAACTGTGACTGCTGCTCGTGATGATCAAACTTGAGAACGAAAATCCGACCGTTAGATTTGACCATCATGATAAAATACATGTATGGGAAAAAATTCAACTTGATCCGACAAGGTTAAGGGCTCGATCCGGACGGTCAATCCGTTAAGTCAAACCCCTAAACGCACGGAAAAGGTCATTGGACTGTCTAAATTACGTATTTTGGCCGGACCTTCAACTGACAATAGTTTCAAACCGATGAGACGCAACAAGTCGTATAAAAATTTTATGCAAAATAACCACCGAAGATAGGGCTACCCATAGGGAGAAAGAATGGAAAATTGCATTGACCGCAACAATCGGCACCGAGACATGACCGGAATATCGTGATTTTTCAACCGTAGACATATTTCACCATTCTGGTCATGTCTTATTTCACGACTTTTTCACGTTTGAAGGTTCTACGTATAGTTTGTTTTTGAAACGGAACATTTACTTAACACTTGGTAAACAAGTTATACAACATTAGTAGGCATGTTCTGATTGTGATGATCAAACTTGAGAAAAGGAAATCCGACGGTCAGATCTGACCATCATGATAAAATACATGTATGGGAAAAAATTCAACTTGATCTGACAAGGTTAAGTGCTCGATCCGGACGGTCAATCCTGTAAGTCAAACCCCTAAATGCACGGAAAAGGTCGTTGGACCGTCTAAATTTCGTATTTTGGCCGGACCTTCAACTGAAAATATTTTCAAATCGATGAGACACAACAAGTCGTATAAAAATTTTACGTAAAATAACCACCGAAGATAGGGCTATAGTATGTAACAGAAAAAGTTTAGGGTTTAGCCGACGAATATCCTAAATCATCGTCGGCTATACTAGGTAATAAAAAAATATAAAAATTAATAAAGCCGACGAAATATTAGGGTATTCGTCGGCTAAGATGGTTTTGGCCGACGACTTCTACTGTAATTCGTCGGCTAAAAGAACTTATAGCCGACGACTTTCATTTCAATTCGTCGGCTTTAAGATCTTTTAGCCGACGAATTCCTTTTCAGTTCGTCGGCTTTAAGTTCTTTTAGCCGACGACTTTTAATATAATTCGTCGGTTAAGAGAGTTTAGGCCGACGACTTATGTTGTATTTCGTCAGCTTAAGTAAAAAAATACAAACTCTAAAACAGAAGGTTTAAACCATACTAATTTTGTTCATATATCACCAAAATTCATCTAAAATAACAGAAATATGAATTCAACATATGTAAACTAGAAATGAAGGTAATACAATCTTTTTTATTACAAATTAATGTATTACATCCGAAGAAATTAAAACTAAGGCTCGTAATCGGAATCATCCGATGAGTCTTCTTCGGTGTCAGAATTAATTTCTGGTAATCTATGTCTTTCCTCATCGCCAGAGTCTTCGTCTGTTTCTTGATTTGGATCAACATCAATAAGCCTTGGCTCTTCATCACGAATTCGCACCGAACGACCCGCTTTAAAATTATTAAGGCGAACGGTAGAGGAGTTAGGAATACCTATTGCGTTGGGCTCTTGATACGCAACATCTTCTTCCTGGTCTTCGGCCTCTCTAAGTGTAGCCGCCCGGTAAATGTTTCGAGGGTGCACAAGGTTGACTACTTTCCACGCGTCACCCTTAGCAAGGTCATCAAGATAAAACACTTGTTTTACCGATGTGGCAAAAACGAACGGGTCATCTTCGTAAGAACTTGTAGCAGTGTTCACCGATAATATTCCGTACTGATCGGTCTTCATGCTCTGCGGGCTAGTATCAAACAATCTACACTTGAAGAGGTGCACTGTCATGCCTTTACCGTAAACGAGTTCCACCACTGAATCAAGAACACCGTAATAGTCAACTCCATTCCGCCCACCATGCGCCATCACCCCAGAATTCTGTGTTCTCCGTCTGCTGTCTCTCTGTTCACATATAAATTGCACGCCATTCACCTTGCACATCGGATAAACTCTTGACATTATCGGCTTCATCGCTAGAAGTCTTAGTTCGTGCGACCAATTTTGGTGACCATCAAATTGAATATGGTTCATCTGCAACCAACAATTTAACTTTGTAAATATAGATAATTATGCAATAAACATAAATACGTACATAAATATTGAATTACGTACCCAGCCGCCAAAATAATTTGCGAACTCCCTGTTGTGGTACTCGAGATCACCTTGAATGTCTGGACAATATAGATGGATGTCTTTCCAGTATTCAACTTCTGGACAGTTAATCAATACCCACCAGTGGGCAATGACTAGCTCATGTGGTTGCAACTTGTAGGAGTCTGGCAAAATTCCATAAACTTCAACATCACTGGAGAGTATGGAAAGAGTATGTGAACTTCGGTACATCTACCGGCATGGCTTCGTCTGTTTCCTTCAACGCTCCTAAATACAACTTCATGTAGGTGACGCACTCGTGCGCAATATATGCTTCAGCTATACATCCTTCAGGCGCGGATTTATTAGCCACATAATCTTTGTAGTCTCCAAGTTGCCTATAAATCAAGTTGCAAAGTGTTATGATTATTGAACATGTATATATATTGAGGAATTCAGGTGTAAAAAACGTACATTTCCATGGGATACATCCAAGTGTAGTGTACTGGACCGGTAAGCAACAATTGCTCGGGAAGATGGATCATCAGGTGAGGCATGATGTCAAAAAAATTTGGAGGAAATATCCTCTCAAATTTACACATGATATAAATGATGTCCTCTTGCATTTCTCGGAGGTTAGATTTTGTCACTTCCCGTGTGCATAACTTCTGGAAGAATCTTGCCAACGCTACTAACGGCTTCACCACCTGACGGGGAAGGAACGGTCGAATGAAAACAGGGAAGAGACGTTGTAGCAGGATATGACAGTCATGACTCTTCAACCCGTACATCTTATTGTCCCGGAA
Source organism: Fragaria nilgerrensis (assembly GCA_010134655.1). Classification (NCBI taxonomy): domain Eukaryota; kingdom Viridiplantae; phylum Streptophyta; class Magnoliopsida; order Rosales; family Rosaceae; genus Fragaria; species Fragaria nilgerrensis. The sequence continues at coordinate 604,549 of CM020980.1, forward strand.
GTTCACACACCGGGCTATATTTCCTGCATAGCCTGAAGGATACTTCACACAACTCATCCACCTGAAAATTACGTTCTTCTGGTCAGGTTTCACGGTGTAAGGAGCTTGAGGCATTTTTTTCTTCCCTTCTTTCAACCACAGATGTCTTCTTAACTGCATTTTTTTTAGATCAATGCGTGCCTTAGGACCGTCTTTCGTCTTCCCCTCCAAGTTCAGCACTGTGCCCACCACACTGTCGCAAACATTCTTTTATATGTGCATCACATCTAGGTAGTGCCTGATCAACAACTTACTCCAGTATGGGAGTTCCCAAATATGCTCTTATGTGTCCAGAATTTGTACCTGTCGGGTCTTTCAGGTATTACCGCAACAATATTGGGATGATTGCTGAGCTGCCCAAAATTGTACTCATTAAGCACTGCTAAAATCTCTTCTCCCGTCCATCTTCTCGGAGGCACACCGTGTTCTACGGTCCCATCAAATGCCTTGTCATCGAACCGCTAATCGTGATTATATGGAAGGAAAGCACGGTGACCCAATCTGCATATCTTGTTGCAATGACTGCTGCTCCCCTCATCGCTAAGGCACTCTGGACAAGCCTTGTATCCCCTAACAACGTTGCCCGACAACATCCCACGGGCAGGAAAATCACTGATGGTACCAACAACCATGACATGCATCTGGAACATCTCGTGCATGTACTTGTCATAAGTTGGATGACCAACTTCCCACAAAAACTGAAGCTCTTCAATCAAAGGTCTCAAATACACATCGAGACACTTCCCTGGATAACCGGGCCCCGGAATCAACAAACTCAACATATTGTATTCCTTCTTCATGCACATCCATGGAGGAAGGTTGTACGGTACCAAAATCACCGGCCATACACTGTATTGAAGACTCATGTTGCCAAAAGGGTTGAACCCGTCGGATGAGAGCCCCAGCCTCACATTTCGGACCTCTGACGCAAAATGAGGAAACTCCCTGTCTATATGCTTCCAAGCCTCCCCGTCAGCAGGGTGTATAAGAGTATCTTCGTCATGCAATTCCCTATCAACGTGCCATCTCATAGCTTTGGCCGTGTGTGAAGACATGTACAACCGCTCAAGCCTATCCCTCAACGGGAAATACCGAAGTACCTTCACAGGTTTCCTATTGCCTGCAGGAGTCAGCTTATACCGGACATGCGTCAAGCCCACCAAGGTCATTCCCTTCTGGATCTTTACCCCAGAAGAGAACGCAGTCATATCTGCATGCATGGATCTTGATGTAGGAAAGGCCAAGATCTTTCATGATACATCGGACCTTACGATGAGTGGTAGGAAGACGATGACCGTGGGGCAGCATCGAAGCAGTGTACTGTAGATAATCATCAACAGCCTTCACAGTCGATTTTGTCTCAACTTTAATCTTCATTACGTCCATCACACTTTCAAGAACGGTCTTCTGACAACCGGGGTACACAGAAGTCTGTTGGAAAGCAAGCAGTTTGTTGTACTTTTCAATACCAGCAGTGTTGACAGCTCTAGGGAAGGGTTGCACCGGGTCAAGCATATACTGTCCTTCAGCGCATACACCGCTCTCATAAGGAAACATGTCGTTGATGAATGCCGTTGTTGGATCGTTGGATGTACTGCCCGTCTCACAAAATTGCCCATGATCATGCGGACCCCCTGATGATGTTTCACCGTGATATAACCAACATGTGTACTTCTCCCAAAACCCGTTACTCCTCAGGTGCTGCCATACTTTGTCAATGGGAAATCGATGCATATCGTTGCGACACTGACATTTCGTGCACGGGCAATAGAAAATTATATTCCCGTTAGCATTAGCCAGCGCATATTCTATAAAACTTATAACTCCTGCACCGTATCTTTTGTCCCATTTTGGAAGCGAAATCCAACTCTTATCCATATCCTGAAAATATAACAAAATATATATTTATAACGCTGCTAGCTAATTATTAATGAAATTTCATGCCATATATAAAATCTCAATTCATTTACTATATATTCTACGTACTACAACTAATTAATAACAAATTAATTAACACACACACACACACACATATATATATATATATATATAGATCTACTACTTATAAACAACTTAATTCATATATATTATATCAAATCATCAACCAAATCGATCAACATATATGTATATATATATATATATACATCCAACATACTCAAAATCAATCAACTCGATCATAACAATATTATATATCAACATCATCACAAAATCATCATGAACTCATATATATCATCAACAACTTCATACCATATAAACACAATAATATTATAAATTAATTAACATATATATATATATATTTATTAACAACAAATTAATTCATATATATTATCAATTCAAATCATCAACCAAATCGATCAACACATATATATATATACATCCAACGTACTCAAAATTAATCAACTCAATCACAATCAAAATCAATAAACTCAATCACATTTAAAATCGATCAACTCAAATAAAACTCAATTAATTAACATATATATACATATACGTACCTATATATGGCTCCACAAACTAATTATGGACAGATTTCGACAACACCCAAACGTTTTCTCCCGTTTTTTCTTCTCCCGTTTTTTTTCCCAGATGAGCTGCTGCTGTCTAGATCCGCAAATATAAAGCACTTTAGCCGACGACATATTAATTTCGTCAGCTAAACTTTTAAATATTTCGTCGGCCATAGTCTGTGAACTTTAGCCGACGAAATAAATTCTTTAGCCGACGACATTTTTTTTTCGTCGGCTAAACTTTACCATAGCCGACGAAAATTTTACTTAGCCGACGAAGGAAAATTTCGTCGGCTAAAGTCCACTTTAGCCGACGAATAAAAGCTTCGTCGGCCTGGTTTGTTTTTTTTCGTCGGCTAAAGCCTTTCTTCTGGTAGTGGATGTGAGCGGACCTCGTCTGTTCTCCGCCGTCTCACGTCGGCGACGGCTTCTCTCCTTCCCGGACGACAACACAGGCTTTCAGGACGGTTTCTCTCCTTTCAGGACTGGCCGGCGATAAGTTTTCCGGCCAACCTTGATCAATCATGGTGTTTTCCGTCCAGAGCTTCAATCCGGCCGGAAAACTTGTCGTCGGCCAGTCCTGCAAGGAGAGAAACCGTCCTGGAAGCCTATGCTGTCGTCCGGGAAGGAGAGAAGCCGTCGCCGGCGTGAGACGGCGGAGAACAGACGACGTCCGCACTTTAAACCGGAGTACGGACGTCCGCTTCACATCTTCTTTGTGTGTGTATATATATATATATATAGTCCCTATCTAGAGCGAAGCTTCGCTCTGAAATTAACGTGTGAAGGTCCTTATTTGACTCACTTTTCGGTCATATTTTTCGATCATACCCGGTCAGTATCTGGATACATAAGATCATCCTTACAAAGTTTCATCCAGTTTGGTGATCGTTTGCACACCGAATCAGATAAAATAAATCAATAGAACAAAATCTGTCCAAGTAGAACAGTTGGAGTAAATCATGATTATGGAGGCTTAAACGGTCACCAAACTGGATGAAACTTTGTAAGGATGATCATATGATATGTATCCAGATACTGACCGGGTATGATCGAAAAATATGACCGAAAAGTGAGTCAAATAAGGAACTTCATATTTTAATTTCAAAGCGAAGCTTCGTTCTGGATAGGAACTATATATATATATATATATATATATATATATATATATATATATATATATATATATATATATATATATACAGTCCCTATCCAGAGCGAAGCTTCGCTCTGGAATTAACGTGCGAAGGTCCTTATTTGACTTATTTTTCGGTCATATTTTTCGATCATACCCGGTCAGTGTCTAGATACATATCGTATGTTCATCCCTTACAAAGTTTCATCCAGTTTGGTGATCGTTTGCACACCGAATCAGATAAAATAAATCAATAGAACAAAATCTGTCAAAGTAGAACCGTTGGAGTAAATCATGATTATGGAGACTTAAACGGTCACCAAACTAGATAAAACTTTGTAAGGATGATCATACGATATGTATCTAGACACTGACCGGGTATGATCGAAAAATATGACCGAAAAGTGAGTCAAATAAGGACCTTCGCACGTTAATTCTAAAGCGAAGCTTCGCTCTGGATAGGGACTGTATATATATATATATATATATATATATATATATATATATATATATATAATTTCTGTTATGTTTGCTCTCTTCATGGTTTATTTTTATTGATGATCGATCAGTATAGTAACATTTATTTGGAAGACTGGAACACTCGAGCATTTAATCTATTAGTGAATATGTCTTTCCTTTTTTCATATGGTTGATTGTTTGGCAATCTATCTCCTGGTTGCTGCTTGGTTTTCTAAAGTAGCTAGACATATAAATATAGCTGCCCACATAATATTTCCAGCCGTTGGATTCTTTTAACCACTGAGATTGAAGTTGGGCTAGTTGGGCCGTTCGTTATGAAAAATCCCTAAGGCAACTTATTCAATGTTATTCTTCCAAAAAGACTTATTCAATGTTATGATTATCATTTAATTTAAACAGCAACCATAAAGCAAGTAAACTAAATCACACCAGCTTAAGATTTATTTCTCCTGAATGACCTTGTTCACTTGTTCTTTTTTACTAACCATTTAAAGAGTTGGAAGCACAGCATCTCCTGTGATAACTTTTTAGCTAAATATGTCAAGATTTCAACTTTTGCTCCAAGATGCTAAACTGTATACATTCTTATAGGTAATCATATTCTAACTTGGTAACTTATCACTACACCAAATCAGAATTTTATCTTTGACTAGCGTTAGACCAAAACACACAAACGAATATTCTAGAACAATTTCAACTACTCTGCTCAAGATGCAAGTGCTGTGAATACATATTGATGGAATTTCAAAGCAAAAGGATATAGCATTTTCAGTAAAAAGAATCTCGGGTGGGGTATAAAATGCATGCGAGTTTAGTCATTGTCCCACTTAGTTGTTCTGCTATTAGAAATTATGGAACTTCTCTTTTAACCCTGCTTGCATCTGTTCTCAGTGGTCCTTAATGGAAAATAGATCATGGCAATTTGGTGCAAACTACTAAAGACAAATGTTGAAATGCAACCCCCACTACAAAAGAAAGCAGAGACTCTAAATCATGGCTGCAGTGTATTACCTGCCAAACCTGTAAAAACTGACTCATGCTTTCCTAGATTGTTATTCACCACACAGTTAAAAAGCAAAAGCACACAGCACATAGCACAGAGCACCAACTTTTCCAGTAAAATCAGTAGCAATGAGAACAGGAGGCTTCAGATTTCAATCAGAAACACCATTCTTTCATTTTTCCTTTTTTCTCTCTCTGACAATAGCCCCAACAGAGCATCCATCAATTCTCTACTTCTTTTACATTTAAAACAAAAAGGTTGTAAGGAAATGATTATTTTGACCCTTTCACTTTCATTCAGTCATCATATCTATTCCTAATTCCTAAACATATAAAGAATCTTGAATAAAAAAAATCCTCATCTTCTCACTTGGCAACTTCTGGTTGGACAGCTGATCCTGCAACAGAAAAGCTTGTAATTAAGCTCATGAACAAGTCATTATTACTATCAGTTTATGAGTAATCACTTTTTTAAACAAAGATATAGTACCTAATAATTCTGCAGAACACTTTGAGATGCCAAAACGGTGAGTGTCTGTTAATACCACGCTTTGATAATCAACTGTAGTTACTGTACAATTTTCTGTTGATGTATGTAGTTACTGACAAAAATTTCAATTTCAAAACCTGTCGAGAGAGAAAAAGGTAACAATTAGACAAAGAAACAAATACATACAACAAAACCAAGAAAAGTGAAAAGGAAAAGAAAGACCAACCTTTTTCGATTTGTGGGATGTGGAATGTCTCCATCAGCCTTCATGAGTTCTTCAAAGTGATTCCCGCCTGCAAACGGGGACCAAATTCTTAACAAGAACAAAACCAAGCAAGTATTGCAGCTCAAGAAAAAAGACATGAAATTTCAAGACGCTTTCAAGTTTACTAAAAAAGGCATCATTTCTCTCAAGTCATGAGCATTTTAGGTATATATCTTCAGGATCAAAACTATGGTTTGAAGGCTCTGAATGAGCCTGACAACTTCTGAGGTGAACCACACCGGTTTACTGAGCCATCTATACACCTCAAGAAAACCAGAATGGTCAAGATCATGAAAAAATGAAAGAAGGGTTCATTTGGAGCAAGAGAACAATATTTGGTTTGCAGGAAGATAATTAAACCTAATAAACAGGATTTCATTCCTAACGAAAATGATCCACACACAGAGATAATCATACTTTTTTTTATTTAATTTTCTGTCAAACATATAATTTACTTGTGGGTATAGACAATGACCATGCCTATCATCAAACATGTAAACTTTAGTGTGCAGATATGAGAGAAGGAGCATACTTGATATGGGACCGATGTGGGTCATCATTGTTCCCTCATCCTTCAGAAAAAGTTTAGCTCAGTATATCCATGTGAATATGGCAGAAGCTCCTCCACTTCAATCCTAGAACTAGAATAACTAGTGCTTTTCTTCAGTTTGTTGTGACTTGACTCAACCTCCGCCCAAAATATGCCATAAACTGGTCTATGATCTGAAAACCTAGATTCCCCACGGACATAAGATAACTGTTGGAGACCTTCACCATACCACAATATTCGATCACACCTTCATAACAAAAGTAAATAAATTAGCACTAACTTTTTGGAAATTAAAGCGTCACTTCTCTGTAAAATCAAATCATTTTTCTGACGTTAGACTCTATCATTCATTTCAGAGTATATATGATTCTAAATAAATTAGGAAAAGTAGTCTTACCAAGCAGGAGTTCGACGTTTCTCCTTTGGGTGCATATCATCCCCTGCATATCTGTCTGAATTAGTAGAATACTTGTAGGTTGGTGGGAAGTAAATCTTCCCCTCGTTCCATCCCACAAATGCGCGACCACGTTTTTGCTCTATCCTTAACTACAAACCGACCAGCTTCAATTTAGGATAACATGCCTTGTTTAACTAGTAAGAACCAAGCCAAGGATTTAAAACAGGGTATAGAAACAAAAAGAAGTATGGAGGACTTGAAACCATACCTGGTCTCTCTCTAACAAGGCCCTCCAGTTTTGCATCTCAACTAATGCCTTAGCAGAGCGGTAAGAGAGGGAAATTCGATAATTTAAATCCCCAAGCCAGATAACTCGACTAGATAAGAAATCAAGAAAGCACATTATTAGCTAACTAAAAAGAATTCTTTCGGCAATGGTCACAAAAAGGAGATATATACTAGCAGCTGATGAATCATTTGTTTGCATTACACATAAGTATATGATAATTAACTCACTTGGCCTATATTTCAAACCAGGAAAGGAAATGATATATACAGATGCTTAAATACTTTGAGCCATTTGAATCCCAGGTATATTGAACCATTTAAATCACTTTCTTTAGAAAGAGAACAACATTTCTAGGTGTTTTTGTACATATACTCAAGCTGTAATAGTCTTTAATAAAAAAAAATTGATAGGCAAGACGCTTACTCATGCTCCAAGATTGTTTCTGGGTTTTTCAACGCGCTAGAGCCATTAACCTTTGGAAACCTTGTCTTCCTAAGGATCTCCATGACATCAGAATTCCTTCTTAGCTCATCACCCTCCTTCTGCCCTGACGTTAAATGAGTACAAATAAAGCAAAAGGTTGTATCGTGCAAAGACATGCTGACTGAAATGGATCCCTGTAAATCCAAGCAGAAGACTGTTATTGCCTCAGTTATCGAAATTGAAAAGAATCAAAACAACTACAATTCAGAAGATTAATACCTTATTTCCAAGGTATCCCATTAATCCTCTTCCTACACATGATACCTTCATGTTTTTAACATGATCCCTCAGTTCACTTTTGACCCATACTGTAAGAAATATGCCCACCATTTGCTTGCTTGCAACTAAGTTGTACCTTGAATGCCCTGGCATTCTATATCCATTGTCATTGGATGCAGATCCAGCATAGGACATTGGTGAGAATAAAACAGTACTTGGTGAATCGCCTGGTCCATTATCATCATCGGACGAACCCCACCTAGAAAAGTCACTCGGCCTTGAGTAGTCACTAGGCCTAGAATAATAGTCACTCGGGCCTGAGTAGTCACTATGCCTTGAATAGTCGCTTGGCCTGTGACCCCATCTGAAGTTGGGATCATAGTCACTTGGCCTGTGACCAAAGATCACCCGATCACAAACACTGAATCTCCGATCAAGTCGGGGTTGTGAAGCTGAAGGGTCATTCTCTGTTCGCCAGCTAGGGGTTGCCTGGAATGATCTCCTTTGAAAAAAAGATGAGCTCTTCTGCCTAGCAGATCCCTCAAAATCTGCATGTAACTCGACAATTGGCTGCGGGATGGGAGATGGCGTATAGCAGCCACCGCCACCACTAGTACCTGGAAGATTGTTTAAAGTCTTCCGAATGAGGGCCAACCATTTCTTGGCAGGGCCATTGTCTTCTGCCCCCAGAACATTACCAGCATTTAGTGGAACTATCTCTTGAAACCTGAATGAGAGAAAGAGACATACATTTATTAGTAAATCAAGAAGTACTTTGTTTAGAAGATGATTAGATATAAACAATCAAAACATACCCAAGAACATAAATGTCTGCTGGAGGTGAGGCATGAAGCCACTCATCCATATTTAAGTTGCTTGGTGGAGATCTTCCGGCCACATTCCATGTAGCAACAAAAATGCTGGAACAAACCAAAAGAAACACAAATTGTAAATAATACATTCGAGAGAAAACTCTTCATAAGAAAACTTGGGTAAAAGGAAGATGTAGACTATTTACCTATGGTTCTGCACATCTATGATTCGAGGATGGTCAAGATTCATCTTTCGTCGACGGACCTGCTCAGTGTTCTTGCTGAACTTCTCTGTGCATGGAAGTGAGAACAAACTGAGGAAAGGAGACTAAACACAAGTCCTCGAAACATTATAAATATGTGTATTGTCAAATTCTGGTCGGTCATAGAAGAGAATAGTCAAAAACCTGTTTTGCTTTTCTTAATCGTGCACGGTTCCCTCTCTGAGAAGCTAGTCCTGTATTCAACCTCAGCTCCTGAAGAAGAAAATTATTTGCAATGCATCAGTTTTCAGCTCTAAGCATCTAAAGCGTTTTCATATTAGCAAACACTGATTTGGGAATTATTCAGTAACAGATAGCTGGAATTCAGAACAGAGGCATTGCCGATAGCCTAAGATATGTGGAACCAAATTATGCTAGAATTTTAATTTCTCAGCCTTCTCAGCAACCAACTAGTTGGGATAAAAATTACAAGAAGGGATCATTTTGAGGGAGAAAAGTAAGCATTTCAATGTTGAAGTTAAGAATCTTAAGGGTATGTCACCCAAAGCCCCCCAAGTCATGATTAAATAATAACATAACCAAACATATTAGAAACCATGGGGAAAGAAAACAAAAACAAAGATTCTCCCTCACCTCCATAAACAACATCATCTGCCTGAAAGTCCTCAGTTTTGCTCTTGATATTGAACCACTTCCTGACCATCTTCTTTGACCATGAGAGCTTCACCAAACAACACCAAACACACAATCAGCTAATCATTTCCAGCAATCAAAACAAACAAAGCATAAATCACCAACAAATCCCATTAGTATTTTCCATGAAAAACAAAATAGAACCTTGCTTTTCTTGGAATTCCCATCTCCCATTGTTTCACTATCACTTCATACAGCTATTAAGGCCTTCCGGGATCCTCCCCTCCTTCTTCAGTATCTGGGTTTTTCACTCTGATAACCCAAAAAGATGACTTCTTTGTGTTCTCCCAATGAACCCAAAACCCATGAAATAGGCTTTCAAATGTTGTTGGAGGAATGAAAGAAAACACCAAATGGGGTTTCTAGTTATTGTTATACACTCTTTAAGGAAGTCTCAAGGTGAAAGAAGCAGAAGACCATGAAAGACTGGAAAGAAAGAGAGAGAGGAACAGAGACAAGGGCTTTAATGCGTGGAAGTGAGATGAGAGATTCTGAAGTAGAACGAGACAATGCGGCAGACATAGAAGAAAGCAAAGTTTCTCGTTCTTAGAAACAACAGCAAAGTATCGAATTTGAACAGTATAAAGTGAGAGGGGGTCTCTCTGGTCTTTGGGGGCTTTTCTTTTTTTATTTTTATTTTCAAATTATTATTATTTTTAAGAAAAATAAGAAAATGAACCCCAAAGCTCAGGGCAGGCCCAACATGAAGGGGCAACGGGCATGTTGTTTTAGCTTTAAGCTGAGAGCAGAGCAGAGCAAAGGCTGCCCACGGTCAGCAAAGTGAAGGAGGAAGAAGAAGAAGAAGAAGAAGAAGGAAGGGTTGGAGATCTAGCTAGTATACCTCTATAGATATAGCTGTATTCTTGTACCCATTTTGGTCTACCCAGCAAAGTTAAAGCAAGCAGGTAAAGATAGAAAAAGATAAAGGGGATGTGTATCTGCTCTCTCTCTCTCTGCCCTGCCTCTGTGATGGTGCTGGTAGTAGAGACTGGTGCTGAGTACTAAATTTGTTTTCTGCTGCTCTTTCTATATTTGTTTTATTTTTATTTCTTCTTTTTCTGGCAAAGAATGTTTGGGGTTGAAGGTAGTATGTAGGTGTATTGACAAAATGATGATCTGCCTATCTGGGTTTTTTTTGGTTCTTGTGAAATTGTTGGGTTTTGGGGGTTCTGGAGGTACTCAACTTCTTTCGTTTTCTGAGTTACATGGGGGGCCAAAGGGCTCTGTAAACTAATTTAACAACACCTTTGGCAAGTATAATTCAGACTCCTCGTCAACAAATTCATATTTTGTTATCTTTAAAGGTTTTTTAGACCTAAGCAAAGCTAACTAGAATCGATTATAACAAGTGTTTCGATCAAATACCAAATACCAACGCGCATGTTATTTGCTTGTGCATTCATGATACAAGACTTCACTAGTTAAACCGAGTTACACACTTATCACCAATACATCGTAAGTGCACAAATTGATTAAAATGATGTTTATGACGATAAGATAAACAAGTACAAGATTAAGCTTGTGAAGTTAACGGAGTCTTAGACTCGATAGTTTGCTTATATTCTCTAGGGTTTCACTATAGAAGATGGCAACATCATTTTCGAATGGACCTTTCCTAATTCCTACTCAACATCAATATTGTTTAGATTATTGGAGGTGAAAATGACATGCATGCATGTTGGGAATGTGTTGCGTGTTAATCAGTTTTGAGGTCTTCTTGGCTCAATTTAGGGGTTTTATGTCTTTAGAAACATAGGCACCCGTCCCAAATTTATGTGTTGGGGTTCTTTTAGTACATATATAGTATAGAAGCTATGCCAAGTACCATCTTCGATTTGTATTATTTATTCTGCATGGAGACCTAGCTAGCTTGCTCACTTGGATATACTCCCTATATCTATGTGGTCACAGAAAGTGTCATAGTTCTTCTAGTTTGATGTGCCTCTCCGGCCGCCGTCCACGCCACTTCTAGTAAGCTCCTGCTTCCACTTGAGCGTTCAACACTCCATGTTTGAATTGCTTTGAACAAAACAAGGAGATCTTTGCCTTTTTTAGGGTTTAGAAGCTCTCAAATCTTGAAGTCTCAATTGACTCGTATTAAACTTCCCTAATACACATGACTCCATGAGCATATAAGAGGCCAAGAGCTAAAGCTAGACTGTCTATCTTTGTATTAAGTAATAGTTTGTTGCAAATCCTCATGATTGTTGGGTCCTAAACCATTTGATTAGGGGCATTAGTTATATGTTAAGAGGACAAAAATTATTGAGCAGACGGCGGAACACTCCTAATTGGGGGTACCACGAAGGCTTATACAACTAAAATCACACCCACACATACATTCCAAATGGAAATCCTTAACAACTTCATTAGCCTCCACTAACCATTTCTGGTTCTTATGATGACTAGTTGGTCCCAAATGGATATCCTATAGATTGGGACGTATATAAATACGTGTTGCCTTTGGTATTGAGATTTTAGAAAAGTCCAAGTGACATAACTCTTTTTGCTTATTCAATTTTTGGGTAATGTTTGTTTTTATGTTTCATGAAGCTCTTACATAAGTCACTAAAACATATAACATCTCTAAAACAAAATATCAATTCGAACGCTTTTTGAATTAAAAAAAGATCTCAAATTATATAAACAAATTTTTCTCAATTCTTTTATACACATCAAAGATTCTAACAGGCTTTTTGATTTTGAATCTGTTGAAAAAAAAAAATACACAAATTTGATCTCTAATCCATAAACCAAAAGTATATATAATACGCTTTTAAAACATATAACATTTAAAATTTTTTTTTATCATTTTAACACGTTTCTAGAGCCCGGTACCATTTGGTTTAGCGGTATAGTCTCCTCTTAGTAAATAGGAGGTTGTGAGTTCAACTCACGAAATATTTGTTGTGACATTTGTTGTAGCATTTAAGTTGTTTACCCGATTAAAAAAAAACACGCTTCTAGAATTCAAAAAATAATATCTCAAATCAAATAAATAATTGTTCTTGATTATTTTCTAACATATCTATTGAAAAAAGAAAAAGAGAATAAAGACACAAATTTGAGCTCCGATCTATAAACCAAAATGGATGTAATACTCCGATCCTTATTGATTTTTTTTAATCAATCAACAATTTTATTGCTCAACAATAGGCAGAAGGCGCAATACATCACATATCGTGTTCTACAAGATGAGTTGAAGTAGAAGCTACAAGCATGCACAAGAGTAATATCTTCATTGTTAATAAAGTTCAAAGAGAGCCTCAAACATAGGAAGAAAAAACCACACTACCTAACCCCGGACAAGAGAATGTTAACTGCCTAGAGACCACAATTAGTGTACACCTAGTAAATTGAAAATCAAGTACCATTGTTTCCTTCCCATGCTCAGGTGACGTAGCCTAACATCTACGTCTTGTTGGAGCTCATTTCCACATCAACAGCAACATACAAAGACAAGCCCAACCCCATGTTCAACCATCCATACCCAAAACAAGCTCAAGCCCATACCTAGGCCAAAGAAACAGAGCCTACATCCAATCAGGGGTCCTCTTCCCTGAAGCTATGCCACCGTTGCCGGTGCCCGGTAGCTTATGACCCCGATTGTAGGCCAACCTTGCACCACCTCAGCTCCCTCCCCATCCTTGCACATGACACAGCCGTCGCCACTATCCGGCAAATCCAGCACCGACAACACAATCCAATTGACCGAATTCAAAGATCTTGGTGTTAGCCGCTATCTCCCAAACCCGACGACCGCCATACTTGCATCGAAGACCAGTCTGCCCAATTGATGATGAATCAAAAGACATAATTATTTGGAGACGTAAAAATTTATGAGGAGCTAAAGAAAACATTTATGTCTAATTTAAAAATGAGACCAGATTCCACGCACCAAGGTACACTTACACCATCAATATGCAAGTCACCCGATTGAAGTTGCGAAGATAGAATGAAGATTAGAAACCCTATCCTCAATTCCTTCCTCTGGCCTTTTCATTTTTGATCTGATTAGATTAAACGCTCATAACTTCTTTGACCTATGGTCCTCACCTCCTGTATTTGAAATAATTAGACTAGTTTTTAGGGTTTCGATTTTGTTAACGGCGTTCACATATACACATGATAATGTCACATAGATGGCTTGATCAATAAAATGCTGAGATTACATATTAAATGTTCAGTTCACTTGCACCTATTGGTTAGTACAAGAATTTTCGTTTAAAAAAATGTATAATGAGTGGACTTCCATGTTGATCATGAAGGTTATCTAATCAGCATGAAATCATTAATCTCCCCTTGATGGTGAATTATATATGTGGTTTTGCTTTTGTGTGGATTTTAGAACGACATTGTTTTCATCTTTGGCTTCGACTAATGTGGGTCTTAGGGAATGATTTGAAGCAATAACGAGAAAAAGTGAATTTCTTGAAATAGTGCAAAGAAACTTGTAAAGACAAAGAGCCATGGACCATCCATTGTAATTGGATATGCATCTAATTCAAGGGAGGCATACTAAAGAATCGACCCTACAATATTTGAAAATATACTCCATTCTCCACTTTGAGAACCTTGACGATTTGACGAAGGATCTCATGAAATGCTTGGTATCTCAACAAAAATCAAATTCGATCTTTAGGGATTCAATGAGGATATGATGAAAAGAGAAACTTGCAGACATGCATACTCATCAATATGCACTGTAAAAGAAGGCTTAGTACAAAATGTTTCTTCTGCATGCATTATTTTGTTTGGCTGCAAACAAATAAATGGTATTAGTGAACGTACGTCGTCGAGCTCAGCTAGCGAAGGTTTCAGGGCAGGTTTTGAGGGGACTTGATGACTTTTAGATTGAATGGTGTGGTTAATAGTCATATACACTTGAGACTTTTATATATATATATCACGGTTAATTTGTTTGAGAGAGCTTTATAATGGTTTAGTAATTGTGTGTCTTGGTGAATCTTCCAGACTGTGTCTTCCAAAGTGAACATAAAGTGATGTTTGTGGCAATAATTTCACGTACTTATTTCCTACATATAAGCTTATAATGTAATCAAACTCCTAATTTGTGTGATATATCTGTATACCTCGTAAAATACGAAAGATTACGTTAATAAAGTATTTGAAAGCTAGGGCGCAGGATGCATTGTTGAATCATATATAGACATGAGAGATATCAAATTAAATTGCAATACATAAGCAGATTGAAGTGGAAGAGTTCGTCCTACATATATATGGTGCACCTAAAAATCAAAATTTTGATTATTTTTATAAAAGAATAAGAGCAGTCGAATTCCATGAGTGGTATCTAGGGAACAACACGTCCATGGATTCAACGAGTGCATTATAATTATAATGAATGAAAAATCCATGATATGTTTCTGAAGATAAAAAGAATGTCATCTCAGCTGAGTTGAGCATATTGACTATGAGATTGACTAGATAGCTAGCTAGCTATGCAAATCCTTTCCTGAGTTCCACTGAAAGGACCTGATGATATGAGATTTGAGTGAGGGGTACTCAGCAGCACGATTGGCACCATCTGTTATATATGCTTGAGATTTCAGATGAATGACATTACGCATGTCTAATCAAAGTTACACATACTTACCTGCATACAATATATAGTAGAACTTTGGTTTAAAAATCATATAAAACTGATGACCTTAGGTTTCCCACATATATAATGATAACTTGAGAGCAAAAGACTGAAAACTGAGACTGCGTTTATCACAATAAGATAACTTGCATGCAAAATAAGGTACGTCAATAAATTAAAGATAAAGATAAGTCGAACAAAGAAGATTTGGTAGCTGCTTTTTCTTTATGTTTCCATAACCAACCCCAGCTAGCTCCTTGTAATCTTTGAATGGTTCACTTGAATCCATTGGTGAATCTAAGTCCAAACATAAGCAAGATTTACGAGGCAGTCAAAGGTATGCAGATGAATTTCATTTTCTTGCAGATTCTTTATCGCTTTTGTTCTTGTTCGCTGGCTTTGAGACTCATCATCTCTATTCTTCGTTCTCTTTGCTTCTTTTTCTTTCCTCATGAGAGATCTTGTATCCGTTTTAAGACTATGTTTTATTCTTTGTTTTCAAAATGTGACAAAGCTTTTCTCACATGTCATTTTCTTTGGCATCTCCTTTCCTCTCAGTACTACCGATCGAGTCTCAGCAGGAACAAAGTTCATTTTTTTTCCCTCTGTATTTGTACCAAATATAACTATACGTACGTACACTCGATGTAGACCTCTCAGTCTCTCACGTACGTTACTCTATAGATTAAGCAATATATGTATGCATGTTTTTTTTTTTTGAGAGGTGTATGCGCATGTTTTTTGTATTTGATTGGGTTCAAAGTCCAGAATGCAGATGAAGATCTTATTGCCCTGGCCTCATCAACATTTTCAAAAATTCTTCTATGCAACAAGGTGCAAGTGAATCGGGCAACTAATATGCAATATTTTGATCCGGTCATCCACGTCGTATTATCATGTATGTATTACAATACCGTTAACACAATTGAAACCCAAAAAAATAGTTTTAAGTGTTTCTAACACAAGAGGTGAGCACCTGAGGTCGAACAAGAGGTACTCTTATTATGGGCGCTTAATTTAATCGACTTAAAAATCAAAATGAAAGGAAAGAATTTAGGGTTTAAAGTCTTCATTAGATGTTCGCATAAGACGATTTGAGGACTTACACATTAATAGTGCAAGTGCACCTTAGTGCGTAAAATCTGCTCTGCAAAATTTGGGGTTGATCTTCATCGATCACATTGATAAAGGTAATGAATATCAACATTAATTCTTGTGAAACTAGCTACAACGCTAAGGATTTTGCCTCATGATTATGTTATACATACAGTATCGATCATTGAACCCTACGTTGAAGATTTTACTACATGATTATGTTATAACTACAAGAAGGATATGTATCTAATGCAAGAATGATTCTAACAGAGTATTGCAATGATAGAATATCAAACTTTTCACCTTGGATTTTTTACTTTTCTCTTCTAGCTTTTACTCTAACCAATGCCTTGAAACAGGAAAATTCTTTTATATATAATTACCTGAAGCTAGTTAGCTACTCCTCTATGAATAATTAGATAATGATCTATCTCTCTTGCGATGAATGTTCTTCTTTTGATCGAGTTCTTTCTGTATTTGATCTCTAGCTGCTTTTGGAATTTACGAGAAAAAATTTCTTTTGTTTCTGTTGAACATTCCCAGATTCATTATTTCCATATCAGCTGTATATATATACCTTTCATGAGAATGATGTAAAAAACTAGGGCATGGTCCAGACACTCAAAAGTAGCTATAGCTTGTTAATTTATGACCACACGTAGCTCTGGGTTTGAACAGAATGAAGTCATTTGACCTAATTCGCTGCCCCATGCCAGAAGCAGAAGTTAATAATAGAGAAGTTGATCTTGCCCTAGAATAATCAGCAGTGTGATGAGACTGTCACATTTCTAATTGATCAAAATGATATATAATGCTACTGGCCGGTTAGGCCTGGAGATCGAGTCATTATTCATAGAGTGCATGCTATAATTCTCGAGTCATAATGCTTCTATTTGTTTAGGTTTCAGCTCTGCTGCGTGTACTTGATTTTGATTGTGTTCGGGAGCTAGCTAGCTAGTTTACAATAAGTTGTTTAGAGATGGTTAAATTTGAGAGGTCGTTTTCCTTATTAACTGATCCAAGACAATCTCAGTCATGACATTATTCCATCTGGACCTTGCATGACTAGCTACGATCGATCCTGTGTAGGTTATATATAATCTATCGCCTATTTTAATCATAATCGGTCTACATTTCAAGTTTCATATTCTTTCTCATCGTTTTAGCTAACAATAATGCTGGTTAACTTCATTGCATTATTGTTTTGTACTTTTATATTCGTTATCCACTTATCCTTGCAAAGCAGTACTATTTCATAAACGTTTTGCATGCATTTGTTAGACCTAGAAACTCTTATTTCTAACTTTATACATATGTGTATGTGCGATCTTTATCAGGTCTAAACAGTGGCGGAACCATGATTTAGATCTTAAGGGGGTCCAGACATAAAAGATAAAACGAGAGGATATAACTCCTATTGATGGTTTTATATATAATGTATTATTTAGCATGTATTACATACATTTAGCATGTCCTATAAGATATAAAACAATTAAATAGACTAGATATCAATGATAATATTTATAAAATATTCTAATCTAAGCAACATTTATGCATTTTTTTCTATAAGTTGGATGTAGTTATTATCCATTAAGTGCTATTAGTTCTAATTTCATATGTTTAATTGTTGTCTTCATTGATTAAGGGGGTTCAAATGATTCAATTACACAAGATTTGATCATTTGCATTAGTAAATATAGTAATTATAGGTAGATTGACAAATGCTGGCAGGGGTTCGGACCCCTTCTAGCCCAAACATAGCTCCGCCCCTGGGTCTAAACATCATTATTTATTTAAAATGTATGGATTTTACCAATCGAACCACTTTTTGGTCATATTTTTCGATCATAGCCAACTAACATCTAGATGTATATGACATGATCATCTATGTAAAATTTTAGATAAATTGGTGATCGTTAAGGTATTGAAACTATATGATTACAATGAGCGAACCAAATACGTTTAACCCGAACCGTTCGTGTAATTCACAGTTTTGAATACCTTAATGATTCACTACCAGGACAAGCACTTTAGCCGACGAAAAATTTTCGTCGGCTTGTTAACTTAATTCGTCAGCTAAGATCTTAGCCAACGAAGGCTCGTCGGCTATAGTTTCGTCGGGAAAGGGTCGTCGGCGATGACTTTAGCCGACGAAAAAAAAGTCCTCGTCGGCTATAGTCCATAATTAGCCGACGAAAAAAAAGTCGTCGGCTTTTGTCCTAAAATTTAGCCGACGAATATCTTAAAATGTTTCGTCGGCCTAGTCTGAGACTTAGCCGACGATACATATATTCGTCGGCTAAAGTATGTAATAAAAAATTTAAAAAATCACTATAGCCGACGAACTATAGTCTGTTTCGTCGGTTTTAGAGGGGTTTAACCGACGAAACACGCCATAATTCGTCGGCTAAACCTTATAAAAAAAATTTAAAAAAATATAGCCGACGAATATAGTATTTAAACATCGTCGGCTAAAGTTGCTGGTTTTTAAAAAAAAAAACTGCAGAAACTTTCGGCCACCTCCAATCACCACCAAAATTTGATAGAATCATCCTCTCAACATTTCGAACAACTTTCTAGAAGAAGTCGAAGCCCAATTCTAAGCCTAAACAGGTCAATTGAATCAAAATATAAAAATCCCTAATTTTAAACCCTAAAAACTTCAAATCTTCGATTCTCCTCACACACACCGAATCAAGCTACCAAATTCTAGGGGAATGTAGTACTAATCAAACTCAACTTATCCATATATAGAACTCACCAAATGGTGACCTGAGGAAGGAGAAATTCGATCGACACCGAATCCGAACCGGCGGAGTTTTGGAGCTCAATTTATCCCTCACGGCGGCGTCACTCGATGCACTACTTGTCCAGCAATGAAGTAGAGACGACGGCAAAGCTTTTAGGACAAGTGTGACGGTCTCCAGTGGCTTGACGACGGAGCTAGGCCGAGAAGAAAATTCGGCAGGCGAAAGCATTTCTGATTTTCTGAGTTCTTACCCCTATATAAAGAACTTTACCCGACGAAATTCTTTATTTTTGTCGGCTAAACTCCTTTGAAAATTTTAAAAATGTTCCCCCAAATTTGATTTGCCCGCCAAATGTTTTTTGAAAATTTTGAACTTTAGCCGACGACTTTTCATATATTTTCGTCGGCTAAAGTCATTTGAAAATTTTTCCCCAAATTTGTTTGCCGCCAAATGTTTTTTGAAAATTTTGAACTTTAGCCGACGAATTTTTTAATATCTTGTCGGCTAAAGTCTATAAATTCACGAAAACGCTCATATCTCCCTCTATATTAGGTAGTTTGGTCAAACCTTCCACACGAAAAACTCTCATGTAGATGAGACACAACCGCCTATATAAAAATTTTGAGACATTTACCTTCCGACGATAGGGCTCCCCGTAGGGAATAATAGCGGTAAATAAGGTTGACCGCTACTATCGGCACCGAGACGTTACCCGATTTATGTGATTTTTGAACCATAGCCGTATTTCACCATTATGAACACATCTTATTTCACGAGATTTTTGATAATTTTTCTTCCTATGTAGAGTTGGTTCACAAAGTTGTATAACCTATTAAACAAGTTATACAACATTAGTAGACACATTGTGATTCCGATGACTAAAATTCACAAACCAAAATTCGAGCGTCAGATATAATCATTATGACGAAAGATGTCTATGGTAAAAAATTCAACTGAATCCGACAACGTTAAGAGCTCGATCGAAACGGTCAACCATAATCCATTGTTACTTATCACACGAAAACGCTCATATCTCCCCCTATATTATGTAGTTTAGTCGAACCTTCCACACGAAAAACTCTCACGTAGATGAGACGCAACCGCCCATATAAAAATTTTGGGACATTTACCTTCCGACGATAGGGCTCCCCATAGGGAATAATAACTGTAAATAGTAGACACGTTGTGATTTCGATGACTAAAATTTACAAACCAAAATTTGAGCGTCAGATATGATCATTATGACGAAATATGTCTATGGTAAAAAATTCAACTGGATTCGACAAAGTTAAGGGCTCGATCGAAACGGTCAACTCTAATCGAAAATAAGAAAACTGCATTTTGAAGCCCTAAACGGACTCGGATGGCCAAAAAGGCCCATACATCATGACAATAGCAATGAGTTTGACTCGTAGGGCCGTTACGCTTTCGGAAAGGTATCACAATAGTCAATTGGACACCAAACGCTAAATCTGCAGCATAGTGAATAATAAGGGTAAATTACATTGACCGCAACTATCGGCACCGATACTTTACCGGAATACCGTGATTTTTCAGCCGTAGACGTATTTCACCATTCTGGTCATATCTTATTTCACGACTTTTTTGCGTTTGAAGGTTCTACGTATTGTTTTTTTTTTCTAGATGAGTTGTTATCCAGATCTGCAAATATAAGGCATTTTAGCCGATGAAATTATATGTTTCGTCGGCTAAACTTTTCAAATTTCGTCGGCTAAAGTTTTAAAAATTTCGTCGGCTAAACTTTTAAAACTTTCGTCGGCTAAACTTTTAAAAATTTAGTCGGCTAAAGTTCACAGATTATAGCCGACGAAAAAAATTATTCAGCCGAATTTCGTCGGCTAAAGTTGACCATAGCCGACGAAGGAAAATTTCGTCGGCTAAAGTAGACTTTAGCCGACGAAAAAAAAATTCGTTGGCCTGGTTTTTTTATTTTCGTCGGCTAAAGCTTTTCTTCTGGTAGTGATTATCAATTTCGCTGAAATTTTGTAGAGATGATCTACTTATATATACCTAAAAGATGAACGATTGAGATAAGAAAATATGATCGAAAAATAGGTCAATTAAGAAAATCTATACTTTTTGAATAAATAAGAGATTTGTATCTGAAAAGGTATGTATATATGTGTATGTATATATGTACGCAAGAGTCATGAGCACATTTTAAGGTTTTCAACGTCCTATGCAAAATATGTAACGTGCGTATAAGAATGCTATATTCTTTTCCAACCTGGATGAAGTAAATAAAATGCAAATGTCGCTTTGATCAAGAATCGTGTGGATCCAATATTTGCTCACTATATATAATGCAGTATCAGCGATGCTAACTCGTCAACCCCTATTGATGTTGGAATAAATTTGGTATACAAGTAATGACCCGATGAGAGATATGGTTGAGGAAGGAAAGAAGCACCAACCAAAATTCATTAACCACATGGATCGACGACGTCTGTGGTAGTCATCACTTCTCTGGTTCTTCTCTTTCAGTTAGCTTTCACTCATTCAGGCATACATATATGATATCACCTTCCATATTGTCTACATGTATCAATTCGATCATCATGAGAGGTTCTGAACATTTCAGTAGTCATGTCATCCATGAAGTTCCCTACATAGCAAATAGCATTGAATATACATGCAGAACAGGCCCAGCTACACTTAGATATCGAAAATGGATGGTCTTACATTCAGCTGACGACAGCTATGGCACTTGATTGATGGACGAAGAGAGCAATATAACTATATAAGGTAATAATTCGATTTGGAGGCATTCTTTTCGTCATGAAAATGAACTGCTTCCACTGGATGTGGAACACTCAGAATGGCCCTAAAATATGACAATACGAGACTTCACAACACCACTACTAAACACTACACACAGACACTAAAGAACACAACAATCAATAATGAAACAACCCCAATTAACAATATTGGAGATTAGAGTTGACATTTGATAAATATAAATGGAGGGACGGGCCGTGGGTTCCCAGATGTATAGCCTTCTTTTTTTTGAGATTGTGGGAGGATGTTTGTCGCCCCAAATCGGCCGTTGCAAAAGAGTTAATATCGCCTAATTTTTTATTTAATTAAAAAAAAAAAGTTGGCATAAAGCATAAGAGAGAGTCCCTAAGGTAGAGCCTAAACCCAATTGTCATTGGCATAAAACATTAGTCCACAAATGCTCCATTGTTTTAGAGGGGTTTCTACCTTGTGCTCGATGATTTGCTTAATACACACACCCAATACTCAATCTCATTCAACTTTATCAGTCCAATGCATGCTATGAATATAATTGTTGAAAAAAAAAACAAAGAAGAGAAAATAAGTTTGTCTTGAACAGAGAAGAGAAATGAAAAGTTAGCTTTCATTTATTTTTTATTTTTATGATTAAAAACTTGGAATAAAATGGAGCTCAAGAGTTCAAGGCAAAGCTGGAACATATTTTTGTGTATCGGTTAGTTGCATATAGTTAACAAAAACATTAAGAGCATCTCTAGTAGTATTGTTAAACTGAAAATTTATCAATTTTAAGGTGAATTGATGCTCTAGCAGAATACATAAACCATTGCTAAATTTGATCATTGCTAAATGAAATTGATAAATTTTTCAATGATCCATGCATAACTAAAGCAATTGCTAAATATTTTCTCTTTCCTCTCTTGCACACGTATCACTTTACAATTTGTTAAAACATAAAAAATAACAATTACTGATGAAACAACATTGTTAAATCAATACCTAAATTTCAAAATTATTGGTAAATATAGTGCTGGGGATGCTCTAATATTGATGTATTGGTAGTGGTTTCTCAAGCATTAGGAATTATGTAAAATTTGTCAAAAATAAATGTGTCCATTTGGGTGTATATCATACCTGGTTTGGGCCATTAGGAATGAAATTTGCCAATTTGGGACATTTAAGCCCAACATACAGTAGTTAGTAGTAGAAGGCTCCTAAGCGAAAAGCTGGAATCAATTGGGTTGACCTCATAACCATGAATAACTAGGCAGTAGAGTTTGTATTGATTCTGATTTGAGAGCCATGTATTCCAAAGTTTCTACTTTTAGGACTGAAATTTGAAAGAGAATGAATTCAAGTCCACGAAATCCCGAAGAATATGAGTTCTTCGCACTTTGAGTGTTCCACAAAATGAGAACCAAAGCCTTTTCAATCCCAAAACCAATACCCAATACCTTGATTCTTCGCTGTTGCTTCTCCTAGCTTGAAGATTGTAATAAAGTTTCTACCTTTGATTGTTTTTGACATTCAATCCAATTAACAATGGCGGCATCGTTATTACTTCGCCGCAGGGTTTCATCTGCCGGCGTTTCTCGCACTCTCCAAGGTTCGTTCTTCACACCCATCTTACTTCTTTTTCTTATTTTGATTGTTACCCTTGTTTTTATATGTTGTTTGTGTAGTTTAAGATATTTGATTATAAAGTTTTCATCTTTGGTTTCAGAATGTTGTTCTTGAATGAATAAAACTTGACCCAATTTGAAACATTTGGTTATAATGGCAACACTGAGCATGGTTATTGAACTTTTGGATTGCACATTTGGATGTTTAATTGACAATGCTGAAAATTTGACTTCAGAAGTTATGTTCTATGTGCTATAACTTTGAGAAATCTAGTCTGGAATGGATGTTACAAGTTCTTGGGATTTCACATTTTAAGAAGAGTTTATAGATGGATTCAGGTGTGATTGCATTGTTTGATTGTTTCATTTCCACAGGTCTTGCAGGTAATGTGGAACCCTTTTGCCTGCACTTAGAATTGAAGGTTGGAGCGTTGGTGAGTGTCTCTGATAAAACAAGGTTTTACAGCAGCTCCAGTGGCACCACGAGCGTTGATTTTTTAGACCTGACGTAAGAAAACAGCTTCTTTAAGCTATTGACTAGTTTTTTCTTGGATATGTACTTGTGAGTTATGTAAAGACTTATTTGACAAAGATATAGCTACCAATCTACTAATGTGCTGCAGAGCTGTCTACATGAGTGCTTTCTATGATATTTGTATTCTTTTTAGTAGTTCAATTTTAGACACTTAAACAAACATGTGATTTCCATATATTTTCATATGTAAAATGGCGTCGACAGCTTTTAGAATTTGATATAATGTGATTCCAAATCTCTGAAGTTTCAAGCCCAACTCATTATGTTAATCATGGAGTTTACATACTGCTGTTATCACACGCTTATCTAGCTTCCATTTGGTTTGTCCTTAACTCCTGATTACTGAATATGGTCAATTTTCAGTTCTCCTCATACATGGTATCCAAAAGCTCGAAGTAAGCCTCGCAAGGTTATCTTGCACATGGGTCCCACAAATAGTGGTAAAACACACAATGCTTTAAAGCAACTCGAATCAAGTCCATCTGGTAGGTTGAGTTCTAAGCTTGTAATAGGTTTTATTATTCGATTTTCTTAGGTATCTGATCTGTATAAGATCCTTTTCTGCAGGCATATACTGTGGTCCTCTGAGATTGTTGGCCTGGGAGGTTGCAAAACGGTTGAACAAGGCAAAAGTGCCATGTGATTTACTTACTGGACAAGAGAGAGAGGAAGTCGATGGTGCAAAACACAAGGCTGTGACAGTTGAGATGGCTGATGTAACCTCCGACTACCATTGTGCCGTTATTGATGAAATTCAGGCAGGTTAATGATTTATGTCAATCCAGAAGATTAGCTTGTTAACATGTTTTATGAAGCTTATAAGAATCAGTGCGTTGTTAAAATTGATATTGTTGAACATGATGGATAATAAAAGGTATATGGACTAGTGCATATTCCAAGCAAAGGATTTAGGGACTTGTGTCCAAATTTCCTTTAGAGTTATGGGTCCAAATGGCCAAGAAAGACCATCCTTTAAAGACTGGATTCAGAAAGTTTTGGCCGAGGACTCAAAACATGGTTCTGAAATTTTTATTTGTTTTCGGGATTCAGCACAGCAAGTCTATTATCATGCATGAGTTCTTAATATTAATTTCCCAGACATTGCTGTACATATTCATGCAGATTGATGATTTTTCTATTCTTTTCCTCTTGTCAGATGCTGGGCTGTAGGAACAGAGGGTTTTCTTTCACACGTGCTCTATTAGGAATTTCTGCTGATGAACTTCACGTTTGTGGAGATCCAGCTGCCATCCCACTTATTAAGAAAATGTTGAAAGTGACCAGTGATCAAGTTGAGGTAATAAGATTTTGTGCAATTGAAATCTGGTCAAGTTGCGTCTTGTTTTAGTCTGTATAGGATTAGAGGGATAGCAGCACAGCACAAATTTTTCTCTGTAACAAAGGTTTCAATTGTTCAACAACTTCTTCTATTGTGATTTATTTGGGTTGTTTAGAATTTTGAAATACCATGTTTTGACATTTAATTAATAATATCTGTAGTTACTTTCAATACACTACAACATTATTAATTTACTCAGATGATTAACATTAATGTTCATCAAGTGCTTCTATGACCCGTTTGATTTGTAAATATGCTT
Organism: Fragaria nilgerrensis; assembly: GCA_010134655.1. NCBI lineage: Eukaryota > Viridiplantae > Streptophyta > Magnoliopsida > Rosales > Rosaceae > Fragaria > Fragaria nilgerrensis. The sequence goes on from CM020980.1 coordinate 630,096, forward strand.
CTTTGCTGATTTCTGCTCTATCTGTCACAGTATTCTCTCTGTTTCTCTCAAATTATTCTTGTTCTTGTGGTCTGATTAGGTTCAATGCTATGAGAGACTTTCACCTCTTGCTCCAATGAAGGTTCCTCTTGGTTCCTTTTCTAATATAAGGACAGGTGATTGCATTGTTACATTTTCACGGCGTGAAATATACAGACTAAAGGTAGTGATTACCACATTTCTTTTGGCTTATTTACGTGATGGAGATATAGGTGTGTGTGAGATTTTATCTTTTTTCCTCTTTCATCATCATTGGTCCTTCTTTATAAATCTAAGACCCTATTTTCGACATTTACTTTTCCTGATTATCCCCCTTTTCCCCTTAACTTTCTCATTTTTATTGTTTGTGAAGGTGGTGAGTTATCTGTATGCTATATCAACATTTAACTATATAATTATGCTTTCATGTAGAACAATGACCATGAATAACCTTGTGATCAAAGGATTGGAATGTTGCTTAAATGCTGCGTAATCTCTTAGATAGCTAGTTTAGTTCTTTTGGGTCCAATCACGATAACAGTTTTTAGAAGTTCAGCTATAAGACGTTTAGCTAGAGTTAAATAAGAAAAAGGATAAGCTGTAATATCCATGTTTGTGCAAGGCTGGGTTAACCTAAATATTAGTAAGAGCTGTTTGAGGATGTATTTCATATCTATTAAATGATTCTTATTAAGAGGCATGGCTTTTGCAAGATGGTTGAATGGGAAGAAATCATGGGTTTTAGGATTTCTGCAAATGATGTACATTTGGAATAGACTCAGAAGTTAGCTACTAGAAAGAAAATTGAAATGATGGTCATTGGTGAAGAAACTACCATGTTTTGTGATTTCAATAAAAATGTGTCCATTTTGCAATAATGTCTTTATTTTTATTTTTTCGTCTATACCTTTTCATTTTTGATGCTATCTTAGTGTTTGCAGATGTTCCTTTTCTTTCGTGACTCATTATGTTTACTGTGCTATTTCTGAACTAGTGTAAGTCTACTATATTGCTAGAAAAAAATTGAAAGTAAGGGAAAGCATCTCTGTTCTGTCGTGTATGGTTCACTTCCACCAGAGACTCGAACCAGACAGGTATGAGTTTTTTCTTGCATTCTTAGATATTCATATATTCTTGCTTCATATAGGCACCCTTAAGGAGTTTCATGATATGCTTCTTGGTACACCGTTTTAAATGAACAGAACTACCAGCTCAGATTTCAAAGTTTGGATGTTTATGCTATTAATTACTAATTTGTAGTTTCAATCCCCTATAAGCACCATATGTGGTTCCTGTGGATTGGCTGAGTTGATATACACCTTATTATTGCAGGCAACAATGTTCAATGATTCTAGCAGTGAGTTGGATGTTCTGGTAGCAAGTGATGCCATCGGGATGGGTCTTAATCTGAACATATCACGAATCATATTTTCAACGATGACAAAATTTGATGGTATCGAGAACCGGGAACTCACAGTACCAGAGATCAAACAAATTGCAGGTACTTTTTATTTGGTCACTTTATTGTAGATGCTTTAAACTTCTCAACCATGGAGCTGCATTTAAATCAATCCTGAAGCTTCAACACATGCTTGCTTTTAAACATGTCATTATGCCTCAAGTCCTTAAAAAAAAAAAACTAAAAACTTATCAAGCAAACGTATCCTTGGTACTTCATAAATCTTATCTGCATAGGAAAAGGTTACCTTAACATGAAGAGGTAAAGTTATAGGTTGCGTTGTTCTGTATGCTACATATGTTCTTGTGTTATGACGACAACTTGTATATCGTGATTCATAACCTTTATTTCCTTTGGTTGAAACACTATGTTCTGTGTTTATTGATAGACTTACTAGCTTTTCTTTTAGGAAGAGCTGGCAGGTATGGATCAAGGTTTCCTGTCGGTGAAGTGACTTGCTTAGATGCAGCTGATCTGCCTCTTCTGCATTCATCACTAAACTCCCCATCTCCAACTCTTGAGGTGATTATCCTATATCAAAAAAGCAATTTACACAGAACATTTATTAAGCTTTTATCTGTTATAATGTATCCACTTCTAGATCTTCGTTTCTCATTTACCATCGCTATGTTTTGCTGTTCTTCTAACTTGGTGCACTCTGTAATGCAGAGGGCTGGATTATTTCCTACCTTTGATCTTATGTATATGTATTCACGTTTGCACCCAAATAGAGGCCTCTACCAGATACTGGTAGGATTTAATTGCTTTATTCTTTACATCCTGTGGGCTGCATCTATTCCCATTTGTTGACTTTTATATCATTGAGGTGCATGCACACGGGCCTTTTAATGTTTATGCACTTCTTAACGTGATTCTCAGAGTGATTGGGTTCACTAAATTAGCATGTGATGACACATTTTGACAACTAATTTCAATAGTGTAAAACCTAGAGCATCTTTTAAAGCATATTACAGGAAAGCTTGCTGATTATTAGAACTACTTCAAGAGTAAAAACTATGGGATCTACAAGAGTAAAAATTCGATAGTGTAGGGAAAATTTCACTTTTAAGGTTATCTTCTGGTTACATTTTGCTTCTATTCTCTATAGATTTTATTATAGCAGGGTTTGTCTCTAATATAATATGAACTTTGAGGTGATGTACATATCTTGTTTGAATGATACTAAGACTTGGGTCTAGGTTCTGAGGTTACTTGTTTAATGTCACCTTTGAACACTATTTAAGTGAACAATTCATCACAAATTACTTTAATTGTTGAAATCAATTCCATTTTAGTTTAAGCTTTTCTATATGCATATTTATGGTCATTTTCCCCCATTTGTTCGCAGGAGCATTTTGTAGAGAATGCAACATTGTCAGACAATTATTTCATTGCTGATTGTGAAGAAATAATGGTATGCCATGCCTCATACTTTTAAAAGAGTGCATTTTTGTTAATTATCTAGATTGTCAACCTCTCATAAGATTCTTTGTTCCTCTATTGTTCTATCCTTTTGAACAGAAAGTTGCTACTCTGATTGATGAGTTGCCTCTCGGGTTGCATGATAAGTATCTTTTCTGTATAAGGTAAATGACGGAGAAACTTCTAAGTGCTTACTTGGTTTATCTCTTCTAAGTTTTAGAATTAGCAAGTCTGCCAAGATATCTGTTTTTATTTTTGTTTTTTTATTTTGTTTTTATTTTAGAATAATTTGGGATTCTGCTGTGCAGCCCGGTTGACATGAATGATGACATTTCATCCCAGGGTCTCACACAGGTAAGATTATGTTACTTTGTTAGGGTGCACTGTATTCTTATGAAAGGTTCATTGGATATATAACAAATCTTTCCTGTGTCAGTTTGCTCAAAATTATGCAGAAAGGGGGATTGTGCCACTCCGAGAAATCTTTACACCAGGGACACTTCAGATACCAAAAACTCCAGCTGCACTCAAAGAGCTTGAATCCATTCACAAGGTAAACATACTTTATTTAAATTACTAAGTTCTAGATTGTACATTTTAGGTTCTAGAAATGGTTTCCTGAGATATCTATCAGCTATTTATACTGTATATGTGACTTTATTTTTTTTTTTTTTTTTTTTTTTCACTTGACTGGAAATACTCGAGTAGTGTTGTTTTAGGGTTGAATAAGCTAGAGGAAATTTGGTTTCGTTCCGGTTTATCCTTTAGCATTGTCAGAGACTTATTATCTCTAGGTCCTTTGTTCTTATTCTTATGATGTAGTTACAACATTAGGTTGCCTTGTTTAGCTTGCAATGTGGTTCTTTAGACCAAATAGGGCTCTCTAAGATTGGCTCAATTTTATCGTAGCCCTCCTAGGGTGAGCTTATCTAGCTTGTAACGATTTCAACTTCTTATGAATTGACAAAAAAAAAAAAAAAAAAAAATCTATATGGCTTGGTGCAAAAACAAAAATGGTTTCTTTCACTTGAGCTTCTCCAAGAAGATATAGCTTAAAACTCCGTGGATGAGTTTCTTACTTTCTTATAAACCGTCTCTTTTCCGATGAAAAAAACTGAAGGTATTGGATCTGTATGTTTGGCTGAGTTTCCGATTAGAGGAGTCATTCCCCGACCGTGAGCTGGCATCTTCACAGAAGTCCATCTGCCACATGTGAGCTTACCTGCAACTGACATTGTTTTCTTGGTTTCTGCTTGCTTGATGTTTATTATTCATTCTACTTCCAAAATTGTAGGTTGATCGAAGAGTTTCTAGAAAGATTTGGTTTGCAAATGCACAAGCCCAAGGCCAAGAGATTAGCTTCAAAACCTACCTTAACTTCCTTACTGTCCCAAATAAACAGAACCCACTTGTGAGATATATCTATCATTCCTTCAGTTAGATCATGCAGAAGCTTCAGAAAACTTGGATTTCTTAGAGATAACTGCCTTCAATTGATATCTAACCATACATCAACTTCTAAGATAGAGCAATAAGCCCCAATCTTTCAAGAAAAGCTGGTGGCTTCTCATTTGTGTTTTATACTCTTTTTAGCAAAATGTAAAGTAGCCAAAATTGTAATCACTACAATTGGTAATCATTCTATTTGTTCTTCTTGTATACAACATAGGTGATAGCAATGTAATGAAAGTAGTGGAAGAGTATTCTTCAAGTCTCTTTTTCTGGAGTTCGTAGGAACTAGGAAGTTATGATATGAACCTGATTTCATTCTTTTTGGCTTGGCGAAACATGACATGGTGTGATGATTCCCACCAAACAACATCGTTTTAGATTAATCGAGATGAAAATAACAAAGACCGATTTACCAAACAAATTGCTCTATAGGCACTATGGTCTGTTTTCCTGTTAATTTGAAATTGAGTGTCTTTGATATTTGATCAAAATGAGATGCCATGGTCTCTAACTGAATCAGAATTTTGTTTCATTCGAGAAGTACAAGTGTTACTGCAGACATGAATTTGCTTATAATCCCTTATATAACGGTAAGAGGAAAGCTGTCTAGATTACCACTGATAATTTGCAGAGACGGAAGATTGCGATCCACACATAACACATGCATGGAGATGAAACTCATCATCCCCGAGAACAAAATCATTAAGGTACATATTTTCAACCTTGAGAAGTCTGCCAACAGAATTCCAGAACCATGGCAACCCCCAAAAGAGAACCCAAATTTCAGCCACAACCCAGGTTGGCAGAAAAACCCTGCATCAGAACTCATAATTCCTGTGTCACTTGATCGCTTCTAAGAGTACGATCAGTGTTTAACTTAGACCACTCTTTAGGACAAATCCAGCTCAACTGCACCGTGATATTAGTTCATACTCCTAATGGATTCAAATCGAACATAAGCTTGGCCTCATAGAACATTCAAACCTTATTTAAAAATGTATCAGCATCCCCAATTCCAATGTACCTTAACAAAACTCGTTTTCCAGTGGCATACGCCTCAACTTTAAAGTTGATGTCATAAACAAACTAAAACTGAGATCTACAATCAGGGCTCAAACACCATAGAGCTGCCACTGCATGCATTCCCAAGAATTTAGCATTCACATCAGAAAACACTTGAAAGCAGATCCCTACAAATGTCAACCCTAGTAAGCAAAATATCTTATTTTTAAAACTTGGAGAAAAGCCTAAATTGGCAAATCTTGTAGGACGACTAAAAAAAATCTCGATTCTCGCACATTGAAACTTGAAGTCAAAACTGAACCAGCATTTGAAGTTTTTGCTTCAAACCACTCTAAGAGAATACATCAGAGTGAAATTTGATTCCATATAGAGCAAAACCAAATTGTACATGATATTGATTATATGATGATGGAGTAACAAGGTATACAAATTTGCTTCCACTTTCTGATATGAATGCAGACTGCCACAAAGCATTTCACAGGGTGGTGATCCAACAGTTCGGCTACGACTGAAGCATACATGGGCTGGGATTTTCTTCAGGGAATTTGGCTGCAAAATTGAGATACCCCATGTACTTAAGATAATGGAAAGGTTGAGATTAGTAGACCTCAATGTATAGGTCTTTTTTTTGGATAGTCCAATACATCCAGCATGTTTTCTAAAACTACTGTGGAATATGATCAAATAAAACCTAAATACAAACTTTACTGAATATAAGTATGCACTATTATTCAGCAACTTAATAGTTATATTACTTCCTCCAAGTCAAAAAGAAAAGGAAAAAAGAAAAAAGAAAAAGGAGAGGTATTTATTCTAAGAAATACTTGCTCATTGATCATTTTTTATGAATAGAAATACTTGTTGGAGAAAGCCTGATCCTGCAACAGCTCTAAAAAAACTCATGCCACTTGCTTATGACTGTGAAAACCCTCATCAACCACCACATATGACCACTGCAATGGAATAAAGGTAGTCATAATTTTCCAAAAACACATCACAGATCAAAATTTCTATCTGTTAATGGAACCATATATTAAGATCCAAGTTCTTTCATAATATAAGTTTCGAGTTTAATTAGTTTCTTCTCTTTCTGCTAGTGCCACTAGACATTTTAATGGTAAAGCAAATTAATTATTGCTTGCTTGCATGAATCTACAACAGAAAAGTTGAACCAAAATGTAGGTAACATCAATCAAAATGTTGGTAACAAAGTTGAACCAAATATTAATTCTGGATAATATTAACCAACTTGTATGGATTATGAGACTGCGTTGATTTGCAGTGCCACGCTAACTGCCACCAATATTCTCCTACACAGTTGGATCAACTGAACTGATAATCAACAATGAAGACGAATAATTGTAACTGATCGACTATCAGTATTCCTCATCATCAGCAACATGACTGTTGATTCTATCTGTCCACGATAACACAAAGCAACTGATAACCATTCCCTTTCATTTCCTCCTAAACCTCCAAAGCCTTGGTTATCTCCCTTGCCTTCCCCAAAGCATGCAGTATGACAGTGTAAGTCACAGCATTCGGCGCGCAACCCTTTCCCTTCATTTCACTAACAACTTCAACAACTTTCCGAAAATCCTTGTCACTACAATAAGCCTCAACCAAACAAGTATAAGAGAAAACATCAGGGCGAAACCCATGTCTCTCCATCTCCTCCATTGTGCTCCTAGCAACATCCATCTTCCTATTCTTACACCACCCATGTATCAAAATATTAAAACTATGATCATTCACACGTACAGATTCCTTGAACTCCAAGAAAGCTTCTTGCGCAAGCTCAACGCTCCTCTCCTTCACCAATTCACTCAAAAGAGTGTTCAATACTGCAACATCTTTGCTCAACCCGAACCTCTCCATGCCCCGAAACGCCTCGATTGCTTCTTTGTGCTTACCACCCTTTGCAAGCCTCCTAAACACCTTTGTCAATATCTCCAATGACATATACCCTTTTCCAATCCGATCCAATCCGATCCATTTCCTCCCCAATCACAGTGACCCAGAGTGACCCAGGTCACTGTATTCATTCTAACCCAACGGGGTGAACTCGCTTTTATACTCATCATCATCTCTGCCACACTCTCACTCTCACCCTTTTGTTGAATCAGACCCAACAACACACTCGTTCTCTTTTCCACAGGTCACTCTCTCTCTCTCTCTCTCTCTCTCTCTGCTAATTGTGCTGTGACTCGTTTCTTGTTCTTTCTTCTTTTGATTCTGGGTAAGACCCAGAAACAGATAAATCGAGAAAGAATGTTTGTGTTGGTTAGATGTTTCAAAACTTCATGCAAATTAGTTTAGGCAAATGTGCAGGGATGACTGAATTGATGAGACCAAGAATTCTATTTTTATGAAGATGTCATAGAATCGTTGTGTCTAGAGTCTAGAGTATGAGCACCTATGGCTCAGAGTTGTTGTTATAAGTGATTCAGTGTTTTTGGTTGTCAATTTGTATTCTAGTGTATTCAAGGCCATGATGTGGCAGGGTTCATGCTAGATTTATTTACCCGTTTGGTGTTATGAAATGGCAAGAGGAAAAGCTGTGCAGGATTAGGATCTGATTGGAATGAATGTTGTTATGATTTGGTCAGCAATGGGATCAAATTGAAGGGAAAGTGTTGTCCTGAATATAGTTCAAGATGACTGCATTTTCTTTAGTGGCAAAAAGAAACGATCATGGTGTTGCTATAGAACCTTTAGAGTAGCTAGTTTGTTTCGGAAATTATTTAGTTGCGTGTGTAGTGCTTAAAGATCTCTGCAGAGCCTTAGCTTGTGGTTTGTTTGGTTATCAGTTTTTTTTATGCAGGTTATCAGTTTCTAAACCATGATGCGAATACTAAGTAAGTTTTTTTTTATTATGCAGGTTATCAGTTTCTAAACCATGAAGAGGCCATATCCATCAAATGAGCATGTTGATATTATATCATCAGATGACTCGTCTTCCTCAGACGCAGAGATGGAAGTCACTACTGAGTATGATAGCAAGCAGTTAATAACTTCTGAAGGTACTTGCACAATAGAGCCTTGTCTTGCTGAAACTAGTGAACCTACCTAAAGTTTAAATACTGTAATTCAGATTTTCTTTTAACTTTGCACCTGCATCAATCAAATGTGTGTTTCTTCATAGACTATTAATGATTTCGTGGTCCTATTGAGCTTGTAATCAGTAACTTTCTCAGAAATGTCTTGACACTAGTGAGTGTGGAATACCTCGTCAATCTATGATCAAAGTAAGATGTGAAAAAGAAAATGGATAACTTCTAGCATGTTTAGATTATTTTCATTAATGCCATGGAGAAATAATCAATCTGTAAAAATCCCTGATCCAAGCTATGCAATGCTGTTTGTTTTGGTAAATGTATTAGCAATATAACATTTTTTTGCTTCTCGGATTATTTCACCAAGTGTGTTTTTCCTTATTCTACACCAGGGTGTCGTTATAGTTATTGTTGTAATATTTGGAGCTATCATTCACTGAATGGAGTATTGCCAATGTGTGCTAACCTATTTAGAAATCACAAGTGTCTAACATTCCTGTATAGCATTTTCAGAAGTTGTTATGTACATCTAAAGCTATGTTGATGTCCTTAACAAATATGTTGCTGTTGCATTGATTTTATAGTTTTGTTTCCGAATAGGACTCCCTAAGTTCTCTAAAACTGCTTTGAATTGCAGGTGCTTTGATGAGGAGGGCAGAGATGTATCAGGAGTACATGAAGCACATCCCAATCCCAACACACCGTGGCTCTATAATTCCATTTACCTCATGGATGGGTTTAGGTAAATCCATTAAGCAGCTTTATGGACAACCTCTGCATTATCTCACCAATATTCAGCTAAGACAGTGGGACAAATTGAGGATTGGCAGTGAGGACTAATTCAGGCCCTTGGATGCCATCATTCATCCTTGTAAAGCCGAGGCCACCATATGGCTCATTGAAGAAGTTCACCGAAACACCTCATCTCATCATCATGTAGCCAATATGTGGCTAGCGGATCCAATGCACCATGCCTTTGTTGATTCCATCTTTCCCAAATTAGACAGCAGCTCGTGAATGGGTGAAAGAAGGCCTTCACTTTACCATAGTTTGCTTGTTAGCTTTTTTATTTTTATTTATTTATTTATTTTTTAATGTAAATTTTTGTTACTGTTCAGCATGAAATCAAACATATTTTGTTTGTCATAACTTGTAAGCTTGCAAGAAGCCTCAACAAACATGCACACAATAGCATAACAAAAGGATGTCCATGATAATAGAAAAGCGACTTAATTATGCAATTATGTGAGGTTTGAAGCAGTTTCTGAGGCACAGTAGAATTGGAAAAGGGGATTTTGTTGGTACACAATATCATCTAGTTATGCATCATCTACACCGTGTGCTACTGTCATACCAGTCATAATGCCGTGATTCATTTGGTAGTTGGAAAGGAACACTGGAATCCCTTGATAGACTTGGGGATTGTTTCCACTGATAAGAGCTTTTGCTGGTTGTCTATGACAATCTTGGGAAGGTCCTAGCATATCTTGAATTCGTCACCTGCTTGATGTTCAGCACACTTGAGCTTCCCGTTACTATGATATGCATCTCAAGTAAACCATAAATTATTGTCATTGTAAAGAAGAGTGATTGATGTTTATGATTTTCAGCATAAGGAAAAATTGGTGATGTACCACTAGTCCGTGTGGAAGAGGTTCCACACCAATCCATTCCCCATCCTTACAAAACTTGAAGGCCATGTACATCCCTCTTGAAGTAAAATTGTGATGAGGTTTGAGTCGGTGATGAGTTATTCCTAGTGTCAAACTTGGGTCTAGCTGACACGACCCGTCCCGAATTTCACCCTAAACCCGCAGTAAATCGTGCGGGGACCACCTCCAATGAAAGATTTATCGCAAAATTCGGTACAACCTCCCTTGAAAATAGACAACCCTTCAAATAGAAACCTGCACACACGTCTAAAGGTTCCAAATCCAACCTTATAGACTCCTGGAGCCTTCATGCTCCCCACAAATCACAACCTCTCCCAATATAGATTTACTAATCTAACAAGTATCATATACGACAACCACATAATCAGAGCAACTCTATTTAAGAGGAAATGAACTAGAAATAAATAGAAAAGAGCGGAAGCTATACTCTTGACTATGCCTCTTCTCCATGTACGCCCGATCTCAATTATGCAATCTGCAGACTGGGCATTTTAAAACGAAGGGCCCAGGGGAAGACATTTAATTACGTTAGAGTGAGTGGACATAAATAATTTAATAACGAAATATTTATGCATTCCCATTTTAATTTCATAGACATTTAATATACTGCATGCGACAGCTTAAAAGCGCTCAATTCATAATCTGACAATTTCACGACTAGCACTGGCTAGTCACAAACTCAAATAAAATAGAGCCTCTCTGGCTGAACTATATATAAACATATATTCGTGTGTATCTACACTCGTCAGACTCCTTGTATGAATCCTAGAAACAATTTAGAAAAATAGAAATTCATACAAGGCTACAACGTTGGCGTCTAACGCTCACGTTGCGCCATAATGGTATTTTTCCTCATTATGACCAAAAAAGACGGTGTATATATACGTGTGGACTCCCTATATGAAAACCTAAATAAACCGAAAAAGAAAGAAGTTTTCATATAGGGCTATGACGCTTGTGTCTAACACGCATGACACGCCATAATGGTATTTTACCTCATTATGACGGACCAAGCACGTATGGCTAGCTAGCATTTATATACATACTATACTCATAAAATCCAAAATATATATATCCACCGAAAATCTCATTTTCGGGATCTCTCCAAAGGAGGAAAAATTGTCAAATAGGCGAGAAATCAATAAATCTCATCAGAAGAAATAAATGATTAATAAAATCATTCATCGCATGCTTTTTATTTAAAACAAAGGTCCACTCACAACTTTAGGCCTAAGCCTGACGTCAATCCGAGGTCTCTCCAATTTGAGTCTCCTCACGTCCTGTTCCAAATATATAATTAATTTCCCACTAAAATCCAATATTTATTCAAAATAGGCAAAATTAATCGTGAGCCATAAATACGCTCATCATTGCCTAAGTTCGATATTCTTAAATCGAAATGACCCAAACTTTAATATCATACTTAGTAGTCGTAAATTCAACCTTTTTCAGAAATTGATTTAAATCCTACGGTCGGATTTTACATTATTTAACCGCCAAAATACCAAACTTCGGAAATTCACAAACCTATTCAAAACTCGTCCCCGAAAATTCCACAATTCACTCCATTAAATTCCTCTAATTATTACACATTTAAAATTATACAAAATCCGAAAACGGCGGCGGCGGCCGGAGGCCGATTCCGGCGACGTCCAAATTCTACCAAATTTTAACAGTAGCTTCCTCTCAACATCCCAAACAACTTTCATAACTATCACTAAGTCCAATTTCAAGCCTAACTAGGTCAATCGAACGAAAACATCCTAAAAGCCCTGGAATTTCAACTTTGAATTTCTCCTTACTGAGCTCAAGAGGGATCGAGCCTTTTGGAGGGGTTGTTGCACGGGAGGAGAGCTACAAAACAAGCCAAAGATCACCGGCTTTGGTGGCCGGAGGAGGGAGTTCCGGCAAAAGCAACCACGCGGCAGCAGCGGCGTCACCGCGCCTTAACGCCGGCGAGTGAGGACCAGTCACCACCCCAGGCTGGACGAGCGGCGTCCCAGCTGCCAGACGCGACCCGTGCGGCGGCCAGGCGTGGCCAGACGACGGCGGACGGGCGGGAAGAAATCCGGCAGCGGGAAGAGGAAGAGAGAGAGCGCGCGGGAGAGAAAGAGAGAAAAGAGAGAGAGAAAGAGAGAAGAGAAAAGAAAAAAAAGGGTTTTGGGCCTTACACCAACCCGGCCCAACACTTCTTAAAAATACCCAAATCCAAAATTTAACACCCAAAAATAATAATACCCTAATAAAAATTACCTTTTACTAGCTAAAATTTACTATTTTACCGTCATTACATTTTTTTCCTACGAATAACTCTCCGGAATAATCGTCCCTCAAAACCCCTCTAGGGACCAATTAAACTATATCTCAATATCGGAGACGGTAAAATTCTTATTACAATCAAGCTAGTAAATCCGATAAAATTTACGGGTCGGGAAGTGACACTAGCCGTCTAGGCAAGGTGGATAGTAATTAACTGACAGTAGAGTCCCTTGGCTAAGTTCATCACTGAAATGCGTTTGTGGCATGCAGATTTCGACCTGATGATATTTAGAGCTTCGAATCAGGGAAGCACTAGTATCATCGCACTTGCCTTTAGCTATGTCTTTCCCACTAGAGGACTTCATCGCAACTAGTTTACTCTCTTAGGCTCTTAGCGTATATGAAACGGTTGGTGTATAACTACTTGGATAGAATGAGCTAGTCTCTAGTTGATTAACATGCTTTATGTTCCATTTGGGCTGTTAAAAGCTACATGACATACACCTCAAAATAAAGCAAACCATACATACAATACAAGGTATTCTTCAATATAAATAGATAACCTCCATTACAGGGTCTTAACAGGGAGATCATAGTGCTCCTCCAACACTCCTGAACATCACATATCACATCACCATTGCAACTATTTAGAACACAAGGAAGTTACGCCCTGCAATAAACCGGAAAGTTTGTGTTAAGCTCCCCAAAATACGAGTTTCATGCAAGCAACAGAACAACAACGATAGCAACAGAACAACAGGCCACCCAAGAGCACCCTCGTATATAATTTTTCCGATTACAATAATAGATCAATTAAACAGAACTGCGAATCAGGAGAATATCACACAAAAACACTTTACCCATCATCCTTCGCATCTAGTCGCCTTTCCCGGTCAAGCATCGCCCTGCAGTAAACCGGAAAGTAATGTTAATCAGGCAATTTCCAATACCCAAAATACAAATTATCATGAATACAAAGCTAATTAAGGACTAAATTAGGCATATTTTTGTCTGATTCTAACTGAAATTCAAAGAAATCACAGAAAAATCTATTTCTTAATACGGTTGGCAATAGATCTAGATCTAAAAAGTTGTAATTTAAATGACAACGAAATTCTTACTTCTTTGAAGCCAAATTCTTAATGGTTAAGGGTGGTGTGGAATCACAAGCTTGAGAATGAAAAATAGAACATGCAAAATAATCACTATAATGCATTTTCACGAGGATGGGTACTTGAGTTCTAAAATGTCTCACCCGAGTATCATCAATGCGAGGAAGGCATTTTAGAACATAAAAGATATATCACCTATAAAAAGTATTATCTAAGTGGGCGGGAAGTAATTCAGTAACTTTTGGCCTCGTCCACTACTTGTTCTAGCAGTAGGAGAATAACAAAGGAAAAGAAACTATTCCAGATCCATTTGCGATTCCAGCAGTTCATACATCGGCTACAGTTGAAGCAAAGGAAAAGAAAATGCAGGAGAATAACAAATCATAGTAGGCTACTAAAGGATCACCACAAATGAGGTCAAGAAGCAAACTTGAAGAGTATTTAGCTCAATAAAAGATCTCAGAAGATACATTGTACGCTACTTTTCAGTCATTGTGATCTCTTGCAAAATAAAACGGCTAATTTTAGACCTCAGATACATAAACACCGACTATTCGGGCTTTTCCATACACATCAGTTCTTAACCACAGAGACATCCCTAGGGACACGCTCAGGGACATGCTCGCCTGCAAATCAACCAAAAGCCAGACAAAGAAGTTCATGTCACATAAATATCATCAATTTGGAAATGAAAACCAGTTGAATAGATAAAAGATGAAAACAAAAATAGTCTGCATCATTGTTCAAAGAAGAAACTTGCAACAATTTTCATAGAAGTAACTTTTGCAGCACACACATTGGTTCAGCAACCCTCCCTACACCTTTTCAATGTGTCCAAGTGATGGTGTGAATGACTAAAATAATAACATTGGAGCTAACAAAAACAAGCATGCATATAGAATTCATATTTCATATCATCTGATCTAACTCACATACTGAATCAACCTTACTTAATGGCAATGTAATGTAAAAGTACACATTGTTCTTATCTAAGAGCCCCATGGCTATGATAGGGAGGGCCGGAGGGGATATAAGCAGAGGCTAAAAACTGGTTCAGATCATAGCAAGTCAAAAACATGAAAACACATAAGACCACCAATACTAACAACAAGAGTTCAATTGTTATAACAACAACAAAATGGAAAGAGCAACCAGAAGAAAATGATTTGTATTGGAATTTGTAATCAACATCATACTAATCCACAAACTAACCTATATTCAAACACTTTGATGACATATAACAAATACAGGACAACAAAAAGGCACAATTTTGATGAAAAATAGAGACTTTAAAAAAAATTCACCTCCAATTGCCAATTTAACGTCGTCGTTGCAGGATTTCAGTATCTCATCGCTGTCCTGTATCCAGCCTTTAAGAATGCCCTCAGTGAAAGGTGTCATATTTGCATAGAATGCAAGACACACGAACGCCAAGCCGGTGTCTCTGATAAAATCGATCACGCTGCGCGACGCCATGAGATTCGGCGAGAGTTGATGGTTTTCTTTTGATCTGATATTAGGGTTTTATATACTTGGACATTTGGGTTGGGCCTTTTTTTCCATGTGCTGTGCCCGTCCAAATTAGTATGACAAAGACTATCAATGATTCCGACTAATCTAGCTAGCTCTAGTAGGACTCCAATGTGCATTACGTTCTAACAAGAGTTTTCGAGTTTTACACTTCAAGCCTTGATGATTGTTTAAGCAAGGAGTTTCATCCAGTAGCCGTGCACATCGACATGCATCTTTCATCCTTTTCAGTAAACAGTTTCCGATTTCAAAATTCATGAACTGCGTCTCTTAGCTCTCGACTTGTTGCCTGGGTTCTTCGGTTGTGACTGATGATATCACGGTCTGGTATTAGGGTTTTATATACTTGAAAGTGAGATGTTTTGCTGTGTACACCGCCACACCCCTCCATCGGTTGAAGGTTTCTGGGCTCACCCTCTCACTTGAAGGTTTCTACTGTGTCAGCACTCATGGTTACTTCTTCTTCTTCTTCTTCTTCTTCTTCTTCTTCTTCTTCTTCTTATTTTTCGATGAAGACCTTTCTCTATTCTTCATTCGTTAAAACTGATGCATGATGGCATCTTCTCATCGATCTGCAATCACAACATGCAAATTCATCGATCTTCAACGCCTGAGTGCCCAGGTACGCGCAAATTAAACAAGATCTGATTGCAGAGTTTTGCTATTGTCATAACTGGAGCCTGCCGATCGACTGCATGCCTTTGGTGGATCCTTGTTCTTACGGTTTGATTTTTGACCTTCATTCTTTACTCCTTTTTTGTTTTAATTTGAAATAGATCTGACAGGTCCTTACTTTTATGTGAATAATATCCTGGAAAGTATACAAAACCTATGCTATAAGTGATTGATTTATAACTTAAATTAAATGTATTTTCCCCTTTTTTTCTATGTTGGTTTGATAAATTAAATTAAATTGATTAAATAAAAATGTTGGTTTTGTTGAAGGAATTTACATTCCTATCATTGATGATGTATCTTGACCGAATTTTCTCTTTATTAGACTAGAATATCTATTAGATATCTACCTCTGATTTACATGGATTTTCTATGTAATGTCTATATAAAGGTCAATCTATCAATGAATGAGTAGACATTTTTCTCTCGTATTTTCATACTCTACAACACGTTATCAGACTTGGTGCCCTAACCAAGAGATAATAGGCCAATCATCCCGAAAAACTCTAAAACCTTCGAAAACCCAAACTTTTCCCAAAACCCTTAATCTGCCAGTTTTGTTTTTCCCGATTTCCGGCCGGATTTTCCTCTGTCCACGGCTACAATTTCATATCCATAAAAAATCCTCGACGTCCCGGTTTCAACCCCATCGGTCTCACCCCGAGAACTGGCCAGAAAGTTCCAGAACCGGTCGCTGGAAGTTTCCAGACCGCCGCCGCCACCACCAACCACCGGTTCACCGCCTTCTCGTGCTCCGATCGACCTGATTTTTGGATAGCAACTTCCTCTTCAAGTGGTGCTCCTCCTGTCAAAATTTCAACTCCAAAATCGAAGCGGAAGTAGGTGAAAAGTTGTTTCTCCTCTTGGCAGCCTCTAGAAACCAAAGATTTCAAGATTGCTCGTCTTCCAAAGAAAACCAGAAAAGTTTCCAACTCTCAGTCGAAGCCTACAATCAACTCAAACTCATCAGAGGTAAATTTTTAATTAAGGTTACTACTTTCCGAATTTCAATTCATAGTTCGGGCTTAGTAGCATTTCCATCTATCCCCTCTCTATGACGGAAAAGGGATAGAGAGGGGAATATTTTTACTTAGACGACGCCATTTTGAAAAAATAAAAATTAAAACATTTATATGAATCACTTAGAAGACGGAAGTACATTCCGTAGCCTAAGTAGAACTTAGGAGACGGAATGGTTTTTTTTTAAAAAATAAAAAAAATCAGGAATCACTTAGACGACGGAAATAGAACATTCCGTCGCTTAAGTTCTAAAAATTTGAGCGCCCATCTTCCCGCGTAAAATTTCATGAAAATTCAAACCAAAATTTTTCAAAACATATCAATTCTTTTAAATCACACACTCACCAACCTTATCAATAGAAGGAAACTCATCTTCTCCCAGAGCTCTCTCTCTCTCTCTCTCTCTCTCTCTCTCTC
Organism: Fragaria nilgerrensis; assembly: GCA_010134655.1. Lineage (NCBI taxonomy): Eukaryota > Viridiplantae > Streptophyta > Magnoliopsida > Rosales > Rosaceae > Fragaria > Fragaria nilgerrensis. The sequence goes on from CM020980.1 coordinate 647,212, forward strand.
TCTCTCTCTCCAGACCATCACTCTCATGCCGGCCTCTCTCTCCATTCTCACCGCTCATTCCTCCACCGCCACCACCTTCAACTGCACCACCCCCACAATCACCCGGCCACCTCCGTACCCTCTTCGGAGCCAACAACCTCCCCCTCTCGACCCGACCTGACTCACCTGTCCCCGCCGCCAGCAAGCTTCTCGTCCCCTTCTCTTACACCGAGCCTCAGATCTGGATCCGATCTCCGCTACCACAAACGCCGCCGCTGTCGCCGCCACCTTTCTCTCTCTAGCAAGCCTTCCCGCCGACTCACCACCGTCCCTCGAAATTTCAAAGGAGTAAGAAATCAAGGTAAGTTCTTCAATTTTTTTGGTTTAATTAGCTTTGGTGATAGATTTATGTGTTTTTTTTTATTTTGATTTTAATTTTGGTTAGGATGTGATTGGTATGATGGTGGTGGCATGGTGGTTATTTGGTACGGTGGTTGTGGTGGTGGTGTATTTGAGGTAGATTGTTGGCATGAAATTAAAAAGGATATATTGTATTGAAATTTACTGACCCCCAGTAGAAGTTTACTGGCAGTAGAAGTTTACTAGGGGGCAGTAAACTTCCACTGTGTTTACTAGGGGGCAATGAATTTTTTTATTAGGGTAAAAATGAGTATATGTTGTGTATGATTGGCATGAAATTGAAATGGAGATACTGTATTGAAGTTTACTGACCCCCGGTAGAAGTTTACTGGGGGCAGTAAACTTCCACTAGGTTTACTAGGGAGCAATGAATTTTTTTATTAGGGTAAGAATGAGTATCTGTTGTGTATAATTGACATGAAATTGAAATGGAGATACTGTATTTGAAGGTACTAGAACGTGAAGCAGGAATTGAAACAGTCGTTTCAATCCTCGACGAACTGACAGAAAATTAACACAGAACACCAGATTTTTGACGCTGTGTAAAAACCTCAAAATAGAGGAAAAATCACAGCGGAGCACAAGATCAGAAAACGAACTCAACTAGATGAATATGTGTAGAGTCTTACAACTACTTTGTAAACCCTGTACTATTACAAATCCCTATCTCTAGGCAGAACGTCTTCTTCTTCTTTCTTTAATTTCTTCAATGATGTTCTCTCAACACACAAGAGAATCACAATCACACATAAACAAGTCCAACTCAACAAGGAACAGTTGAACTTGTATATTTAGATGAGCAACAGAACAAAACTATTTTCTCTTAAATGCCAAGCATGCAGAGACACACCCTTGGAACCCTACGCCTCTTCTTTTATATATGACGTCTTTTTTGTTTCCTTACGCACACCACAACTTCTGGTTATCCATGAAAACCTAATAAAGTTCAAATAGAAAAACTAATTAATATAAGATCAAATCACACAATAAATCACAAGATGTTATATATTAAATCATAAAAGAATATCCTAAATAAATTAGAATTCATTTCCTCACACAGCCTCCATGTATCAATTAACCTAGATACACATATCAAAGAGACCTATTCATAATAGACATTCCTTTCTTATCTAACCACATAGTAATCACGTGTGAGATCCTAACCAAGTTAGGACTCAACTACACCAAAGAATATCATCTGCAATATTGACTCAATCAAGACACATAATCAACCCAAAACTCAAGCATAATGAAGAATTATCAAAACGGGACATCAATCATATATATTAAATCATACATAAATAAGTTCTAATCAAATTAGATCTTCCTTTCTTACACATCTTCTATTTTCTATAGGGATGTCAATAAATCATATACCAATAGTATTGAAGTTTACTGACCCCCAATAGAAGTTTACTAGGGGGCAGTAAGCTTCCACTAGGTTTACTAGGGGGCAATGAATTTGTTTATTATGGTAAGAATGAGTATCTGTTATGTATAATTGACATGAAATTGAAAGGGATATACTGTATTAAGTTTATTGACTCCCAGTAGAAGTTTACTGGGGGCAGTAAACTTCCACTAGGTTTACTAGGGGGCATGAATTTGTTTATTAGGGTAAGAATGAGTATCTGTTATATATAATTGGCATGAAATTGAAAGGGATATACTGTTTTGAAGTTTATTGACCCCCAGTTGAAGTTTATTGGGAGGCAGTAAAATTCCACTAGGTTTACTATGGGGTAATGAATTTTTTTTTTTTATAATTTTTTTCAGCCTTTAGCAACGGAATTCAACTATTCCGTCTCCTAAGTGGATAATTTTTTTATTATAAAATAAAATCCGTCGCCTAAGTGTTTAGGAGACGAAAGTATTCCGTCTCCTAAGAACCACTTAAGCGACAATATTTCAGGTTCCGTCGCCTAAGTGTCTACCTCACGACACTTAGGCGACGGAACTTAGCCGACAGACGTTCCGTCTCCTAAGTACTCAGGAGAAGAAATCTGTCACTTAGAAGACGAAATAATTCCGTCTCTTAAGTGCTTTTTTCCAGTAGTCACTTTTGGTGTTGTTGCCAAGCCTCTAGGGCGGCCACATGCTATCACTTCATGAAAGTGATTTTCATGCCGTGTAATTGCACTCATTCGGATTCCAACTTGGTTTAAATTCCCGATTAACCCCTCTTTGTTTAATTAGAGTGTTCGCCTTGTCTTGATCCAAGACAATTAATTTCATATATTTATGTAAATGTCTCGTGGCGAAATTGAGTGTCTAGTTGACAATGGGACTACCCACTGTATTTTGAGGAATAAGCTGTTATTTACAGACTTTGTGCCTCACAAATCCTCAGTGACAACCATGATTGGTTCCTCGCCTTTGATTCATGGCAGAGGTAATGCACAGTTCTTGTTGCCAAATGGCACAATGATACATGTCATTGACGCGCCTAAGGGTAATCGAACCTTGCTATCATTTAGGGATATTCGTGCCAACGGATTTCACTTGTAAATGTTCGAAGATAATGAACAAGAGTTTTTGTTTATTACCTCTAATGATTGCGGTAGTAAACACATTTTGGAGAAGCTCAAGAGTCAATCAAGTGGGTTGTATCTGACAACCATCAGGATTATTGAATTCTATGTTGTTTCTCGCAGTTTTTGCGACTCTGACTCTTACAAGGTTTGACATGACCGTTTGGGACATCCCGGACCCAACATGATGATCCGAATTCCTAAGAATTCACATGGATATCCATTTTTTCGAGCATTGAAGCGTGTTGGAGCTCCTACTGCCACCGAATTGGGTGATGAGGCCGTGCATGATGCACCAGCTAATGGCTCGGCCTTCAAGGCCCTAGTCGAGACTCTAAATACCTCAATGAAAATCTCTAATGCTCACCGCTCGTTTTGCAAAGCTTGTTCACTAACCAAATTGACTGCAAAGCCATCTTTTGCTAGTGATTTTAAACAAAACATTCTATTCCTACAAAGAATTCAAGATGATATTTATGGACCTATCAAACCAATGCGAGCCATTTAAATATTTCATGGTTCTAGTTAATGCATCAACACGTTGGTCACACATTATTTTGCCATCCACAAAAACGTTGCATTTGCTAAACTCCTAGCTCAAATTATTAAGCTCCGGGCTCACCACCCTGATCATCCAATCAAATCTATTCAATTGGACAATGTTGGAGAGTTTACATCTAACACTACAAAAATAAATTCGGTTAGCCACAATAAAAAGCCGTCGCCAAAAACCATTTTGCCTTCACGAAAGAGCAACGACGACAGCTTCGTTACGACATTTTTGCCATCGCCGTTGAGGGTGTGGCCGTTGCTTTTGGCTACGGCAACAAACCGTCGCCATCTCTTTTGCAACGCAAAAGCCATCGCTTATTTGGCGACTGCTTCCACCGTTACAAATCACCCATTGACAACAGCAAACTTGCCATGGCAAATTCTATTTATGAATTAAAAAAAAATATCTGCTTGCTAGAAATTTTTTTTTTTGGACAAAAACTGTGCAAAAAGAAATTAAACATACTTAAAAAAATTGTAACATTCAATTAGAGTCCTCAAATGTCAATCTTACATCAAAAGAACTATCAATATAAGCACATCAAGCAGTAATTTATAAGTGTTTCTACCAAATAGTTCCTTGACACAAGCACAAAACCAACTAAGTGCAACTAACTATGTCAAAGCCTCCACAACCAAAGTTTCAATTGTAGATCATGGTAAATCAGAATTTCGTAAATCAGAATCAAAATAAAGTAGCATGCAATTCATGACTATAAGAATCAAAATAAATCAGACTTGTTGTATTCCTCCAATTCCATCTTGTAAGCCTCCATGGCTTCAGCAGCCTGGTCATTCCACAACTTCCTCTCTTCCTCACTCAATTCCTATACTCAACAACAACACAATGAATAGTCTCTAGTTCAGTCAATGAAAGAGGACATTAACTCGAAAATTCAACTGAAACAAAGTGTACCTTCCATTTAACTAAAATGAGAGCAGTAATGGTGGAGTTACTGATTCATGATCTCCCTAGTCAGTAACCTTCTTTTCTTCCTTCTTCGTCTCAATCTCTTTTGTTTTCTGTTGATTGATACACTGAGATCATCAATAAAATGTATTTCATTATATAACTACATTGATATACACACTGATATCAACGACACATGCAACACAATCATATCATGACTAAGTATGTATTGTCTAATGACATTATTAACAAGTAGATGTATACGGCAGGAGCTCCATTAAGAAATTGAATCAATCTATCATCAAACCCACTTTTCACTTTGAAATTGAACCCATATATGTACAAGTTCATCAAGAACAGCAGAACCCCATTCACTAATCACACAAACTTGCTTCTGTACAACAAAGAGACCATAACCCAAAATCAAATACATGACAACAATGCAAACTGTGTATAAACTTCATAAAGGCATACAGTTTGTTAAGAACCAAGTTGACTGTTTCACTTGCTCTTTTGATTTTTTTTTGTTTGTTCTCTTTCCTCTGGAAAATTATCAGCAATAAAAACCAAAAAATATCTTCTGGTTGGTTTACATTGGCAGACAAACAGAATGATAACTAAAGCTTGCGCCTAATAAACGAAAACGAAAACAGAAATAATAATAAATAAATAAAAGTAAAAAGAAGGTACCGTTGGATCTAAATGCGTTCCATCTCTCCAGAAAAGGAAAAGAACTCATGAATCTCTCTCGCTAGCTAGATCTGATAGTTGCTTTACTTGCACAGTTCTTCTCTGTCGATGAAACAAACCAACCAAAAAAAGAGAAAGGGTTAGGATTCAAAACTGCGTATTAAATATAGATACAGTAAGAGTTGGAGGAAATTGAAAGACTTGGATTATGGATTGTGAGCGAGAGAGATTGAATATCTAAGCCAAAATCAGATACATGATAATTCACAAAGAACAACTTCAATGGGGGGTTTTGGTAGTGGAGGTATGTTGATCTCACCTGGTGGTCGTGAGCCTAGAGGGTGGCTTCGAAAGGCGAATCGAGCTCGGCAGATCCGAGCGAGAGTTTCCGGCGTTGAAAATAAAGGCATCGGGTTGGCCTCCTTTGAGCTCGACGGCAAGTCAGCTGGCCGGGCTTGGGTGGTTGCGGTGGCTAGATGTGTTTTCTGCTGCCAAACCGGGTTGGGCTTTGATCAGGGTTAGCAACGGCGTCGTTTGGTGTGGGTGGTGTCTGGAGGCTGTGACCGGAGACATAATTTCTGGCGCTGGCAGAGTAAAGGAGAAGAGAGAGCTATTGGGGGAAAGAGAGAAGAGATGGTGCGCGGCTGGGGATAGGAGAGAGTTTGAGGGTGCTAGGGTTTCCTTAGCATTATATTTATACTTGCGAGAATGAAATTACATATTTGCCCTCAAGACTACAAACGTTCCAGATGAATCGGTGTAGAGATGAATGGCCAAGATCACCCTATTTTAAAATTCAAATCATTTTTCTACTGATAATTGTAATCAATTAGTTTTTGATATATACGGAACTTTAGAAAATCGTAATTAATAGCTCGAGAAATCGAAAAATTTTACGAAAATTCTCAAGCATTTGTGAGCACAAGATATGTCGATCGATGTAAAAATTTCGGTACATTTATATTTTTGTGATAGGGCTCACCATCTCCTTAGCCGTAACTTTCTCTCTCATTAGGATCGAACACCCATGGATACCCTACTTATTGGGCTTGAAGATGCATTTGTGGAGTAATTTGAGCAATGTTGTTAACAAGCATAAGTTTTATATTAGGCTACAACATAGCATATATAACGTGTTAAAAAAGATTTCTAGTTCTTGTGACTTTAAGTTAGTTCTATGTTAGATAAGATTTGTCCATGGGTTAGAGCTTGTTTAAGGCACTCACTAGATTGTATTAGGCATTCCATAATTCAGAAAACACAGATTTTTGGTGTTGGAACAATCAATATGAATGTACATGATGGATTAATGAGGACATTAGCGAATGTTTTTCATATATGTTCCTAAGTTTGATATGAATATGATATCTCTTGGAATTTTCGATTCGGATGGACATAAGGTTGCTAGTCAAGATGAAAATATGAAACTTTTAAAGGGGAAACTCGTAGTATAATGAAGAGTAAGAAAGTAAATGACCTATAAATTTTGGAATAGCTTTGTTCGAAGTGGAACTGTTGGGATTGTTAAGAGTTTTGTTCAAGGTGGAAAGATTAGCAATTTTGGTTCCTATTGACATTCGGGGGAGATGTGCAATGGTAAATGTGGAGGAACAAAATTTCCTTCTAATTTCAAGAGCAACGAATATTGCCTTTGTTTTTAAAAGGAGGTAGGCTCGTAACAATCTCGACACAAGTTTGCGGTGGAGAATTGCTAGTTTATGCTTATCTCACAATTGTTGTGTCACCGAATTTGAGAAATATTGAGAGTGATGTGTCTATAGAAGGTACCATTGATGGTGAATATTTTTCTTAAGAGGATGTTGCTCAAGTTGAGTTGTACAAACTATTAAAGATTGCTCCTATTAGGTTTGGTGACTTTGATGGAGACTTGGATTACATGGTAGTGGTTGCGCAGTGCATGTTTAGGTGTCAATGGTCAAGTTTGAGTGCTTCTCAAAATTTGCTCACTAGTCTTGTTGTTGAGTGCGCTGAGGGGCATATTTAGGTGTGTTGATGATCATTGCTTGTTGTGAAGACCCATGAAAGCTTGCTTTTAGTGGAAATTTGGAGACTTTAAGCCAAGGTGGACATTGTTAGAACATCTTCAACAATGTTAGCTATTTGCATAGCTAAAAATAGGTAAAAATTATATTTGGGTATCCAATTTGAGTGTTGTGCTCCAGCAAGGATTAAAGCCTTATACATCCCAGACAAAAAGTTCTTCTCAGCAAAAATGAGCACTGCTCCATCTTTTACGTGGAGAAGCATATTGGAAGCCATGAATATTTTGGTTAAGAGGCTTACGATAACAAGTTGGGGATGGATCTCGAATTCGTATCTGGCATGACAATTGGATTCTAGATGAATATTCTTGATGTTCTAGTTCTAGTTCACAACGTACTCAAGGTGCACCAGAGATGGTTTTCGAGCTTACTGATCTAAAAACATGGCAGTGGAAGATTGATATTTTACACAAATACCTTCCTCCAGCTGATGTTGAATTAATATTGAACATCCCCTTGAGTAGACGTAATTGCACTGATACACAGATTTGGCATTTCAACAAAAAATGTGTATTTTAGGGGTGAAATTTCAAAACCAAAAACCGAAAAAAAAGGAAAAAAAACCGAAACAGAATTAAGAAAAATTGAACCAAACAGAATTAAGAAAAATTAAACAGAATTAAGAAAAATAGAACCAAACCAAATAAGTTTGGTTTGATTTTTGGGTTCGGCCCTTGAAATTCGAAAAATCAAGCCGAAACAGAATAAAACCGAAACAGAAAAAAAACCAAACAGAATTAAGAAAAATAGAACCAAACCAAATAAGTTTGGTTTGATTTTTGGTTTCAGCCCTTGAAATTCGGTTTTTTGGTTTGATTTGGTTTTTCAAGGGCTGAAACCAAAAATCAAACCGAAAAACCGAATCCCTCTAAAATGACGTCGTTTTGTCTTCATTTTCTTATTAAACACTTGATTTGAAGAATATGAACCCACCCCTAGTGTATTTACTACTAATAGTGCATATTATGTAGATAATCCCTGAGAACCCACTTCAACAAGCCTGGAAAGCTATGTAGAAAACCAAAGTTCCTGGTAAGGTTACTTTACATACATGGAGAGTATTATCAAACATAACCTGAATCAATTTAACTACAAAGGGGTACATGGGTGAGCTAAATTGTGTTCATTGCAACTATGTCAATGAGGACAACCTGCATCTTTTTGTAAGCTGTCTTTATGCGCAAGAGGTATGACAGCATGCTGGATATCTTAGTGTTAATTTGCTACCATAATTTTTATTTCTGTCAATTGCTACCTTAGCTTTCTAAAATTAGCCACTTTGCTACCCTAAGATTTACATCAAATTTGAATATGTAGATATGAAAATTGGTTAATATTGAAAGTCTAGAGTTATAAATTTGACGTAATGATAACAAAATGTCTAAAATAAAACATAGGGTAACAAATTTGCTGATTATAGGAACCTAGGGTAGCAAATTAGTAAAAATAAAAGTTAAAGTAGCAAATTTGTTAATTTTAAAAGCTAGAATAGCAAATTGATAAAAATAAAAGCTAGGGTAGAAAATTGGCAACCTAACCAAAGAAGTAAGATTGAACAGAAGCGTAGCAATTCACCGTACACACCACCTAAAAAAAAGGGCAAAATATTGTATAGTCCTTCTGGTTTATGGTCGACATCTGTTTAGTTCTTATAGATTTATTTTAATCTGAATAGTCCTTAAAGTTACGATTTTTCATCCAAATAGTCCTTATAGTTTTATTTTAATCTAAACAGTCTTTAAAGTCATGATTTTTCATCCAAATAGTCTTTATGACCTTTAACTGAGAAAAGTGTCAGAAAGACTATTTAGATCAAAATCATGACTTCAAGGACTATTCAGATTAAAATAAAACCATAAGGACTAAACAGATGACGATTTCAAACCATAAAGACTAAACAAATTTCAATTAAAAAAAAACAAGCAGCAATTCACTGTACACCACCGCCTGAAAATGGTTTTGAAATGGTGGTGGTGGTCTCAAGCGAAGGAGAAACTTGAGCAAAAGCTTCTATTTGTCATTGTCTCTCAACCTTCCCCCGCACCTAATGTGATTATCTCTCCTTCGCCTCCTAAAATTATTGTGAAGATCGTTATTCTAAAAAAAACCACTATCTTTGCCACTACAACCGGGTTTGTGATGACCATTATATCTGCTTGCTCTTATGACCTGCAAAGGCAGCAGATGAGGGAAAACTCATTCAAAAAACGGTAGGAGGAGATGGATAAGAAGAGAGAGGTAGAGAAAATTGTTTTAGAGGCAGAGAAAAGTGTTATTGATGCTCAGAAGCGGGCCAAAAAGATGATTGGGAAGACAGAAGAGTGGGCAGTGAGACGAGTCTTGGATCTTCTGTCTGCTGAATCATCTTCTTGGCCTGCTTCTGAGCATTAATAACTCTTTTCTCCGCCTTTAACACAAATTTCTCTACCTCTCTCTTCTTATCCATCTCCTCCTGCCGTTTTTTGAATGAGTTTTTCCTCATCTGCTGCCTTTGCAGGTCATAAGAGCAAGCAGATATGACGGCCATCATAAACCCGATCGAGTAGCAAAGATAATGGTTTTTTTGGAAGAACGATCTTCACAATAATTTTAGGAGGCGGAGGAGAGATAATCATAGTGTGTGCAGGGGAAGGTTGAGAGACATTGACAAATAGAAGCTTATGCTCAAGCAAACTCATTAAAAAGATGACAGGAGGAGATTGATAAGAAGAGAGAGGTACAGAAAATTGTTTTAGTGGCGGAGAAAAATGCTATTGATGCTTAGAAGCGGGCAAAAAAGATGATTAGGCACACAAAATAGTGGGCAGCAAGAAGAGTATTAGATCTTCTGTCTGCCGAATCATCTTCTTGGCCTGCTTCTGAGCATCAATAACACTTTTCTCCACCTCTAAAACAGTTTTCTCTACCTCTCTCTTCTTATCCATCTCCTCCTGCCATTTTTTGAATGAATTTACTTGAGCAGAAGCTTCTATTTGTCAATGTCTCTCAACCTTCCCATGCACCCAATATGATTATCTCTCCTCCGCCTCCTAAAATTATTGTGAAGTTCATTCTTCCAAAAAACCACTATATTTGCCACTACGACCGGATTTGTGATGACCGTCATATCTGCTTGCTCTTATGACCTGCAAAGCAGCATATGAGAGAAAAACTCATTCAAAAAATGGGAAGAAGGAGATGGATAAGAAAGAGAGCTAGAGAAATTATTTTAAAGGCGGAAAAAGTGTCATTCATGTTCAGAAGCGGGCCAAGAAGATGTTTGGGTAGACATAAAAGCGGGCAGCGAGAAGTGTCTTAGATCTTCTGTCTGCCGAATTATCTTCTTGGCCTACTTCTCAGCATCAATAGCACTTTTCTCCGCCTCTAAAACAATTTTCTTTACCTCTCTCTTCTTATCCATCCCTCCCATTTTTGAATGAGTTTTCCCTTATCTGCAGCCTTTGCAGGTCATAAGAGCAAGCATATATATGGTCATCACAAACCCGGTCGTAGTGGCAAAGATAGTGGTTTTTTTTTAGAAGAACGATCTTCACAATAATTTTTAGAAGGCGGAGGAGATAATCACATTAGGTGCAGGGGAAGGTTGAGACACATTGACAAATAAAAGCTTATGCTGAAGCAAACTCATTAAAAAATGGCAAGTTGATATGGATAAAAAGAGAGAGGTAGAGAAATTTATTTTAGAGGCGGAAAAAAGTTCTATTGATGCTCAGAAGCGGGCAAAAAAGATGATTGGGCAGACAAAATAGTGGGCAGCAAGAAGAGTGTTGGATCTTCTGTGTGCCAAATCATCTTTTTGGCCTGCTTCTAGCAGCAATAGCACTTTTCTCCGCCTCTAAAATATTTTCTCTACCTCTCGCTTTTTATCCATATCATCTTGCCATTTTTTTAATGAGTTTGCTTGAGCATAAGCTTCTATTTGTTAATGTCTCTCAACCTTCCTCTGCACCCAATGTGATTATCTCTCCTCCCTCTCCTAAAATTATTGTGAAGATCGTTCTTCCAAAAAAAAAAACTATCTTTGCCATTACGACCGGTTTATGATAGCCGTCATATCTGTTTGCTCTTATGACCTGCAAGGCAGCAGATGAGAGAAAAACTCATTCAAAAATGGGGGAGGAGATGGATAGAAGAGAGAGGTAGAGAAAATTATTTTGGAGGCGGAGAAAAGTGCTATTGATGTTCAGAAGTGGGCCAAGAAGATGATTGGGGAGACAAAAAGTGGAAGCGAGAAGTGTCTTAGATCTTCTGTCTGCCGAATTATCTTCTTGGCCTACTTCTCAGCATAAATAACACTTTTCTCCGCCTCTAAACAATTTTCTTTACTCTCTCTTCTTATCCATCTCCTCTTCCCATTTTTTAATTGAGTTTTCCTTATCTGCAGCCTTTGCAGGTCATAAGAGCAAGCAGATATGACGGCCATCACAAACCCGGTCGTAGTGACAAATAGTGGTTTTTTTTTTGGAAGAACGATCTTCATAATAATTTTAGGAGGCAGAGGGAGATAATCACATTGGTTGCAGGGAAGGTTGAGAACATTTGAAAAATAAAAGTTTACGCTCAAGCAAACTCATTTAAAAAATGGCAAGATGATATGTATAAAAAAGAGTAGAGAAAATTATTTTAGAGGCGGAGAAAGTTCTATTCACGCTCAGAAGCGGGCAAAAAGATGATTGGGCAGACAAAATAGTGGACAGCGAGAAAGTGTTGGATTTTCTGTTTGCCGAATTATCTTTTTGGCCTGCTTCTAGCATCAATATCACTTTTCTTCGCCTCAAAAACAATTTTCTCTACCTCTCTCTTCTTATCCATCTGCTCTTCCTATTTTTTGAATGAGTTTACTTGAGCAGAAGCTTCTATTTGTCAATGTCTTTCACCTTCCCATTTACCCAATGTGATTATCTCTCCTCCGTTTAGTTCTTCCAAAAAAACCACTATCTTTGCCACTACGACCGGGTTTGTGATGACCGTCATATCTGTTTGCTCTTATGACTTGCGAAGACAGCAGATGAGAGAAAAACTCATTCAAAAAATGGAGTAGGAGATGGATAGAAGAGAGAGGTAGAGAAAATTATTTTAGAGGCGGAGAAAAGTGCTATTGATGTTCAGAAGCGGGCCAAGAAGATAATTGGGCAGATAAAATAGTGGGCAACGAGAAAGGGTTGGATCTTCTGTGTGCCAAATCATATTTTTGGCCTGCTTCTGAGCATTAATAACACTTTTCTCCGCCTCTAAAACAATTCTCTCTACCTCTCTCTTCTTATCCATCCTCCTCTCCCATTTTTTGAATGAGTTTACTTGAGCAAAGCTTCTATTTTTCAATGTCTCTCAACCTTCCCCTGCACCCAATATGATTATCTCTCCTCCGCCTCCTAAAATTATTGTTAAGTTTGTTCTTCCAAAAAAACCACTATCTTTGCCACTACGACTGGGTTTGTGATGGCCGTCATATCTGCTTGCTCTTATGACCTGCAAAGGCAGCAGATGAGAGAAAAACTCATTCAAAAAATGGGAGTAGGAGATGGAAAGAAGAGAAGTTAGAGAAAATTATTTTAGAGGCGGAGAAAAGTGCTATTGATGTTCAGAAGCGGGACAAGAAGATGATTGGGCAGACAAAATAGTGGGTAGCGAGAAGAGTGTTGGATCTTCTGTCTGCCGAATCATCTTTTTGGCCTGCTTCTGAGCATCAGTAACACTTCTCGACGCCTAGAAAATAATTTTCTCTACCTCTCTCTTCTTATCCATCTCCTCCTCCCATTTTTTGAATGAGTTTACTTGAGCAAAAGCTTCTATTTTTCAATGTCTCTCAACCTTCCCTTGCACCCAATGTGATTATCTCTCCTCCGCCTCTAAAATTATTATGAAGTTCGTTCTTCCAAAAAAACCACTATCTTTGCCACTACGACTGAGTTTGTGATGCCCGTCATATATGTTTGCTTTTATGACCTGCAAAGGTAGCAGATGAGAAAAACTCAATCAAAAATGGGAGTAGGAGATGGATAAGAGAGAGGTATAGAAATTATTTTGGAGGTGGAGAATGTGCTATTGATGCTCAGAAGCGGGCCAAAAAGATGATTAGGCAGACAAAATAGTGGGCAGCGAGAAGAGTGTTGGATCTTTTGTCTGCTGAATCATCTTTTTGGCCTGCTTCTGAGCATCAATATCACTTTTCTCCCACCTCTAAAACAATTTTCTCTACCTCTCTCTTCTTATCCATCCGCTCTTCCTATTTTTTGAATGAGTTTACTTGAGCAGAAGCTTCTATTTGTCAATGTCTCTCAACCTTCCCATTCACCCAATGTGATTATCTCTCCTCCGTCTAGTTCTTCCAATAAAACCACTATCTTTGCCACTACGACCGGGTTTGTGATGGCCGTCATATCTGTTTGCTCTTATGACCTGCAAATGCAGCAGATGAGAGAAAAACTCATTCAAAAATGGGAGTAGGAGATGGATAAGAAGAGAGAGGTAGAGAAAATTATTTTAGAGGCGGAGAAAGTGCTATTGATGATCAGAAGCGGGCCAAGAAGATGATTGGGGAGACAGAAAAGTGGAAGCGAGAAGTGTCTCAGATCTTCTGTTTGCCGAATTATCTTCTTGGCCTACTTCTCAGCATCAATAACACTTTTCTCCGCCTCTAAAACAATTTTCTTTACTCTCTCTTCTTATCCATCTCCTCCTCCCATTTTTTGATTGAGTTTTCCCTTATCTGCAGCCTTTGCAGGTCATAAGAACAAGCAGATATGACGGCCATCACAACCCGGTCGTAGTGACAAGATAGTGGTTTTTTTTTGGAAGAACAATCTTCACAATAATTTTAGGAGGCGAGGGGAGATAATCACATTGGTTGCAGGGGAAGGTTGAGCGACATTGAAAAATAAAGCTTACGCTCAAGCAAACTCATTAAAAAAATGGCAAGATGATATGGATAAAAAAAAGAGGTAGAGAAAATTATTTTAGAGGCGGAGAAAAGTTATATTCATGCTCAGAAGCGGGCAAAAATATGATTGGCAGACAAAATAGTGGGCAGCGAGAAAAGTGTTGGATTTTCTGTCTGCCGAATCATCTTTTTGGCCTGCTTCTGAGCATCAATAACACTTTTCTCCGCCTCTAAAATAATTTTCTCTACCTCTCTCTTCTTATCCATCTCCTCCTCCCATTTTTTGAATGAGTTTACTTGAAGGTTGAGCGACATTGAAAAATAAAAGCTTACGCTCAAGCAAACTCATTAAAAAATGGCAAGATGATATGGATAAAAAAAGAGGTAGAGAAAATTATTTTAGAGGCGGAGAAAGTTCTATTCATGCTCAGAAGCGGCAAAAAGATGATTAGGCAGACAAATTAGTGGGCAGCGAGAAAAGTGTTGGATTTTCTGTCTGCCGAATCATCTTTTTGGCCTGCTTCTGAGCATCAATAACACTTTTCTCCGCCTCTAAAATAATTTTCTCTACCTCTCTCTTCTTATCCATCTCCTCCTCCCATTTTTTGAATGAGTTTACTTGAGCAGAAGCTTCTATTTTTCAATCTCTCTCAACCTTCCCTGCACCCAATGTGATTATCTCTCTCCGCCTCCTAAAATTATTGTGAAGTTCGTTCTTCCAAAAACCACTATCTTTGCCACTACGACCGGGTTTTGATGGCCGTCATATCAGCTTGCTCCTATGACCTGCAAAGGCAGCAGATGAGAGAAAAACTCATTCAAAAATGGGAGGAGGAGATGGATAAAAGAGAGAGCTAGAGAAAATTTTTAAGGCGGAAAAAAGTGTCATTGATGTTCAGAAGCGGGCCAAGAGATGTTTTGGGCAGACATAAAAGCGGGCAGCGAGAAGTGTCTTAGATCTTCTGTCTGCCGAATTATCTTCTTGGCCTACTTCTTAACATCAATAGCACTTTTCTCCGCCTCTAAAACAATTTTCTTTACCTCTCTCTTCTTATCCATCTCCTCCTCCTATTTTTTTAAATGAGTTTTCCCTTAATGAGAAAACTCATTAAAAATGGTAAGATGAGATGGATAAAAAGAGAGAGGAGATAAAATTGTTTTAGAGGCAAAGAAAGTGTTACTAATGTTCAGAAGCGGGCAAAAGAAGATGGGCAGACAAATAGTGGGTAGCGAGAAGAGTGAAGAGTGTTGGATCTTTTCCTCCTAAAATTATTATGATTCGGCATACAGAAGATCCAACACTCTTCTCGCTGCCCACTATTGTCTGCCCAATCATCTTTTTTTGCCGGCTTCTGAGCAATAATAAAACACTTTCTCCGCCCTAAAAATAATTTTCTACCTCTCTCTTTTTCTCCATTTCCTCCTGCCATTTTTTAATGAGTTTGCTTGAGCATAAACTTTATTATCAATGTCTCTCAACCTTCCCCTGCACCAATCTGATTATCTCTCCTCCGCCTCCTAAAATTATTGTGAAGGTCGTTCTTCAAAAAAACCATTATCTTTGCCACTACGACCGGGTTTGGGAAACCATCATATCTGCTTGCTCTTATGACCTGCAATTGTGCAGATGAAGGGAAAACTCATTCAACAAATGGGAGGAAGAGATGGATAAGAAGAGAGAGGTAGAGAAAAATATTTTGGAGGCGGAGAAAAGTGCTATTGATGATCAGAACGGGCCAAGAAGATGATTGGGGAGACAGAAAAGTGGAAGCGAGAAGTGTCTCAGATCTTCTGTCTGCCGAATTATCTTCTTGGCCTACTTCTCAGCATCAATAACACTTCTCTCCGCCTTAAATAATTTTCTTTACCTCTCTCTTCTTATCCATCCCTCTGCCATTTTTTGAATGAGTTTACTTGAGCAGAAGCTTTATTTTTCAATGTCTCTCAACCTTCCCCTGCACCCAAGGTGATTATCTCTCCTCCGCCTCTAAAATTATTGTGAAGTTCGTTCTTCTAAAAAAACCACTATGTTTGCCACTACGACCGGGTTTGTGATGCCCGTCATATATGTTTGCTTTTATGACCTGCAAAGGCAGCAGATGAGAGAAAAACTCATTCAAAAATAGAGTAGGAGATGGATAAGAAGAGAGAGGTATAGAAAATTATTTTGGAGGCGGAGAAAGTGCTATTGATGCTCAGAAGCGGGCCAAAAAGATGATTAGGCAGACAAAATTGTGGGCAGCGAGAAGAGTGTTGGATCTTTTGTCTGCTGAATCATCTTTTTGGCCTGCTTCTGATCATCAATAACACTTTTTCTCCGCCTCAAAAACAATTTTCTCTACCTCTCTCTTCTTATCCATCTCCTCTTCCTATTTTTGAATGAGTTTACTTGAGCAGAAGCTTCTATTTGTCAATGTCTCTCAACCTTCCCATTCACCCAATGTGATTATCTCTTCTCCGTATAGTTCTTCCAAAAAAACCACTATCTTTGCCACTACGACCGGGTTTGTGATGACCGTCATATCTGTTTGCTCTTATGACCTGCAAAGGCAGCAGATGAGAGAATAACTCATTCAAAAAATGGGAGTATGAGATGTATAAGAAAGAGAGGTAGAGAAAATTATTTTAGAGACGGAGAAAAGTGCTATTGATGTTCCGAAGCGGGCCAAGAAGATAATTGGGCAGATAAAATAGTGGGCAGCGAGAAGAGTGTTGGATCTTCTGTCTGCCGAATCATCTTTTTGGCCTGCTTCTGAGCATTAATAGCACTTTTCTTCGCCTCTAAAACAATTTTCTCTACCTCTCTCTTCTTATCCATCTCTTCCTCTCATTTTTTGAATGAGTTTACTTGAGCAGAAGCTTCTATTTTTCAATGTCTCTCAACATTTCCCTGCACCCATGTGATTATCTCTCCTCCGCCTCCTAAAATTATTGTTAAGTTAGTTCTTCCAAAAAAAGCACTATCTTTGCCACTACGACCGGGTTTGTGATACCCATCATATATGTTTGTTTTTATGACCTGCAAAGGCAGCAGATGAGAGAAAAACTCATTCAAAAAATGGGGGTAGGAGATGGATAAGAAGAGAGAGGTAGATAAAATTATTTTAGAAACGGAGAAAAGTGCTATTGATGTTCAAAAGCAGGCCAAGAAGATGATTGGGCAGACAAAATAGTGGGCAACGAGAAGAGTGTTGGATCTTCTGTGTGCCGAATCATATTTTTGGCCTGCTTCTGAGCATTAATAGCATTTTTCTCCGCCTCTAAAACAATTTTCTCTACCTCTCTCTTCTTATCCATCTCCTCCTCCCATTTTTTGAATGAGTTTACTTGAGCAGAAGCTTCTATTTTTCAATGTCTCTCAACCTTCCCCTGCACCTAATGTGATTATCTCTCCTCCGCCTCATAAAATTATTGTTAAGTTCGTTCTTCCAAAAAAAGCACTATCTTTGCCACTACGACCCGGTTTGTGATGCCCGTCATATCTGCTTGCTCTTATGACCTGCAAAGACAGCAGATGAGAGAAAAACTCATTCAAAAAATGGGAGTAGGAGATGGATAAGAAGAGAGAGTAGAGAAAATTATTTTAGAGGCGGAGAAAAGTGCTATTGATGTTCAGAAACGGGCCAAGAAGATGATTGGGCCGACAAAATAGTGGGCAGCGAGAAGAGTGTTGGATCTTCTGTCTGCCGAATCATCTTTTTGGCCTTCTTCTGAGCATCAGTAACACTTCTCTCCGCCTATAAAATAATTTTCTCTACCTCTCTCTTCTTATCCATCTCCTCCTCTCATTTTTTGAATGAGTTTACTTGAGCAGAAGCTTCTATTTTTCAATGTCTCTCAACCTTCCCCTGCACCCAATGTGATTATCTCTCCTCCGCCTCTAAAATTATTGTGAAGTTCGTTCTTTCAAAAAAACCACTATCTTTGCCACTACGACCGGGTTTGTGATGCCGGTCATATATGTTTGCTTTTATGACCTGCAAAGGCAGCAGATGAGAGAAAAACGCATTCAAAAAATGGGAGTAGGAGATGGATAAGAAGAGAGAGTAGAGAAAATTATTTTGGAGGCGGAGAAATGCTATTGAGCGGGTCAAAAAGATGATTAGGCAGACAAAATAGTGGGCAGCGAGAAGAGTGTTGGATCTTTTGTCTGCTGAATCATCTTTTTGGCCTGCTTCTGAGCATTAATAGCACTTTTCTCCGCCTCTAAAACAATTTTCTCTACCTCTCTCTTCTTATCCATCTGCTCTTCCTATTTTTTGAATGAGTTTACTTGAGCAGAAACTTCTATTTGTCAATGTCTCACAACCTTCCCATTCACCCAAATTGATTATCTCTCCTCCGTCTAGTTCTTCCAAAAAGCCACTATCTTTGCCACTACGACCGGGTTTGTGATGGCCGTCATATCTGTTTGCTCTTATGACCTGCAAAGGCAGCAGATGAGAGAAAACTCATTCAAAAAATGGGAGTAGGAGATGGATAAGAAGAGAGAGGTAGAGAAAATTATTTTAGAGGCGGAGAAAAGTGCTATTGATGATCAGAAGCGGGCCAAGAAGATGATTGGGGAGACAGAAAAGTGGGAAGCGAGAAGTGTCTCAGATCTTCTGTCTGCCGAATTATCTTCTTGGCCTACTTCTCAGCATCAATAACACTTTTCTCCGCCTCTAAAACAATTTTCTTTACTCTCTCTTCTTATCCATCTCCTCCTCACATTTTTTGATTGAGTTTTCCCTTATCTGCAGCCTTTGCAGGTCATAAGAGCAAGCAGATATGACGGTCATCACAAACTCGGTCGTAGTGACAAAGATAGTGGTTTTTTTTTTGGAAGAACGATCTTCACAATAATTTCAGGAGGCGGAGGGGAGATAATCACATTGGTTGCAGGGGAATGTTGAGAGACATTGAAAAATAAAAGCTTACGCTCAAGCAAACTCATTAAAAAAATGGCAAGATGATATGGATAAAAAAAGAGGTAGAGAAAATTATTTTAGAGGCGGAGAAAAGTTATATTCATGCTCAGAAGCGGGCAAAAAATATGATTGGGCAGACAAAATAGTGGGCAGCGAGAAAAGTGTTGGATTTTCTGTCTGCCGAATCATCTTTTTAGCCTGCTTCTGAGCATCAATAACACTTTTCTCCGCCTCTAAAATAATTTTTTCTACCTCTCTCTTCTTATCCATCTCCTCCTCCCATTTGTTGAATGCGTTTTCCCTCATCTGCAGCAATTGCAGGTCATAAGAGCAAGCAGATATGATGATCATCCCAAACCCGGTCATAGTGGCAAAGATAGTTGTTTTTTTTGGAAGAACGATCTTCACAATAATTTTAAGACGCAGAGGAGAGATAATCACATTGGGTGCATGGGAAAGTTGAGAGACATTGACAAATAGAAGCTTATGGTTGGGCAGACAAATAGAAGCTTCTATTTTTCAATGTCTCTCAACCTTCCCCTGCACCCAATGTGATTATCTCTCCTCCGCCTCCTAAAATTATTGTGAAGTTCGTTCTTCTAAAAAAACCACTATCTTTGCCACTACGACCGGGTTTTTGATGGCCGTCATATCTGCTTGCTCCTATGACCTGCAAAGGCAGCAGATGAGAGAAAAACTCATTCAAAAAATGGGAGTAGCAGATGGATAAGAAGAGAGAGGTAGAGGAAATTATTTTAGAGGCAAAGAAAAGTGTTATTGATGTTCAGAAGCGGGCCAAAAAGATGATTGGGCAGACAGAAAAGTGGGCAGCGAGAAGTGTCTTAGATCTTCTGTCTGCCGAATTATCTTCTTGGCCTACTTCTCAACATCAATAGCACTTTTCTCCGCCTCTAAAACAATTTTCTTTATCTCTCTCTTCTTATCCATCTCTTCTTCCTATTTTTTAAATGAGTTTTCCCTTAATGAGAAAAATTCATTAAAAAAATGGTAAGATGAGATGGATAAAAATAGAGAGGTAGATAAAATTGTTTTAGAGGCGGAGAAAAGTGTTATTAATGTTCAGAAGCGGGTAAAAGATGATTGGGCAGACAAAATAGTGGGCAGCGAGAAGAGTGTTGGATCTTCTGTATGCCGAATCATAATAATTTTAGGAGGCAGATGAGAGATAATCACATTAGGTGCAGGAAAAGGTTGAGAGACATTGACAAATAGAATCTTTTGCTCAAGCAAAGTCCCGGCTCAGCCCTATCCACCACATGCTTACTTTTGATTCCGATACCTTTGCATTTTTCAGTGATGAAAATTAAAATGGATGCAGTATCGTGTCATTCAAACAATGGCAGGAGGAGATAGATAAGAAGAGAGGTAGAGAAAATTGTTTTAGAGACGGAGAAAAATGTTATTGATGCTTTAAAGCAGGCCAAAAAGCTGATTCGGCAGACAGAAGAGTGGGCAGCGAGAAGAGTCTTAGATACGGAAACGAAGGCTACGGAGGCCGAGAACAGGAACAGGATCCTTAAGTACAGACTTTTTTTCTTTCAAAAAGGTATGTATGTCATCGCTAGATTCACATGTGGTTAGTTGCAGAAGTAGCTGGTTATAGAAACAATACAGTATTTTCATAGGGACTGTATTTTCATCATGAACAATAGAGTACGGCTACATTTGAATCTCAATGAAAGATGCAATCTGCCAAAATCGGATAGCTTTACAGTTACAGATTGAAATTTGTGGCAATGGTACTCTGCTATAGATCTAAAAGTGATTGCTTTTCTCAGTTTTAGTGTGGTTATTGCTTTTGAAGATGGAACCATAATGATTCAGTGTTTACTCGGATTAAGTTTTCTGGCTCGTTTGTTTTCTTTCAAATCTAGATGATTACCTATTTTCTGTATGAACAATGTTAGATCTTGTTCTGTGTATTGCTTCAGTGTTTTCTGTGAACTTGTCAAATTGCAGCCGTTCTTTTGTATAATGTGAAATAAACTTTGATGGTGTCGATGAGCCTGAGCACTTCAGAATTTTAGTGTTATTAATTTGGGATTCCAAATTTCTTTCTCTCCTAGACCTTTTGTATAATCCCAGAACCTTCTTAATACTGGTCATTTGGGATTCCATATGTCCTATCTCTCCTAGACCTTCTGGTACTACATTCTGGGATTGCAGATTTTCTTTGTCTCCCAGACCAGATTAATACTTATCATCTGGGATTCCAAAATTCTTTTCTCTCCCATACCTTAATGCTGGTGCTACAACTTGAGATCCCTATTATACTTGCACTGTTTGGTATTGTACACGGTACACCTGTTTCATATGTGTCTATTGGAGAATAATGTGAAATAAACTTTGATGGTGTCGATGAGCCTGAGCGCTTCAGAATTTTAGTGTTATTAATGTTATAAACTAGTATTCATATTTTGTCTTACTCTTACAGGTAAGCTGCAGTGCACTGTGCACATAGGATTGGGAAGTTCAGGACATTGAAGTCAAGGTGTGCCTTCACTGCATTGGAGATTTGGAGGAGCTGCATTCTGCATCTCTGGATTTAGTTTTCTACTGTTTTGCTGCTTTTGCATAGTTCTACTTGATGAGTTTTTGCTGCTCAAGGCCTAAAGACTAAAGTATCTGCTCAGTCAGCTCAGTTTTTTGCTTTGTTTCCTAACTTTGAGCTTTCATTTAGTTTGGTTTGGTGAACTTTGGTTAATTTGGTTGGTTATGTACTTGAAATGGTGAACACTTTATTTGGTATTTTGGTAGAGTAGTTGCTGCATTGCTGCGGATCCTGCATAGGCTGCATTGCTGCCGATCCTGCATAGGCTGCATTGCTGCGTAATTGATAATTTCATTTACAAATTATGTTACTTTGTGAATTGTGAGATATGTAAATGCAGATTATCAGGCACATTTATTAGGTAATCAGGTTATAGGCATTCAGAAATCAGAATGCAGATTGGCAGATTACCCTTAAATTTACTGCATTTACATCTTTCACAATTCACAAAGGTGCAATCATCCAATTGTTCCAATGGACAGAATATCTAGTTGTTCCAATGGACAGGTTACTAAATTTACTATGGTTTTGTTCCATAGTAGTGCACTATGGTGCTGCACTAGGAGAAGTACAAGTGTTACTGCAGACATGAATTTGCTTATAATCCCTTATATACCTAGCCTTAATTCTTACCCATCTTCAATACCAGATATCAGGAAGAGCTGATTAAACGGTGCCTTGCTCTTTCGCCTGCAACATCAACTTCTGAATATGTTTCGTATTTTCCTCCATACTCTTCCCTGCAATTCCTCCATAAACATCTTGTATGTGCTGACCTTGGGAACAAAACCATCTCCTCAAAGAAGGCACAAGTGTTTTCGAGTTTTCCATTCTTGAACATCCTGCGTGGTGCGTATCAAGAGTGAATAGGTTCCAGCGTCGATACGTTATACATATGTCATTCTCAAACATGTAGTCCAACAAAAGTAGAGCACCTTCATCCTCTTCTTTCTGCAGCACATCTTCAACAACGGGGCGTATGTCTGAGCATCCAACTTAGAGCAAGGATTCGAACAAGAACAAGGCGGGGAAGAAGGGGATGATCCATCAAGTGAGGTATTTGGATGGCAATGCTGGTGAGAGGTGGTTGATGAGGTGAAAACGGTCAAGGATAATGCACAGGTGGTTGGTGGTGGTGAGTTGAACATGGCAAAGAGGAACAAGGACAAGGTTGTGGACGAGTCTAATAGCAAAGCTAGTGAGAATGATCAATTGGATGGTCGTGAGTTGAACTAAAAGAATTGTTGGAGATGACAAAGAATTGTTGTGTCTAGTGTACGAGGAACTCTGGCTTGGAGTTCTTATTCTCAGTGTTTTTGGTGGTTAATTTGTATGCTAGTGCATTCAAATCAAAGCCATGCTGTGGCAGGGTTCATGGTAGATTTTCTGTTTGGTTTTATGCAACGGTAAGAGGAAAGCTGTCTAGATTATCACTGATCACTGATAATGTGCAGAGACGGAAGATTGTGATCCACACATAACACATGGAGATGAAACTCATCATCCCCGAGAACAAAATCATTAAGGTACATATTTTCAACCTTGAGAAGTCTGCCAACAGAATTCCAGAACCATGGCAAGTTGGCAACCCCCAAAAGAGAACCCAAATTTCAGCCACAACCCAGGTTGGCAGAAAATCCCTGCATCAGAACTCATAATTCCTGTGTCACTTGATCGCTTCTAAGACTACGATCAGTGTTTAACTTGGACCACTCTTTAGGAAAAATCCAGCTCAACTGCACCGTGATATTAGTTCATACTCCTAATGGATTCAAATCGTTCATAAGCTTGGCCTCATAGAACATTCAAACATTATTTAAAAATGTATCAGCATCCCCAATTCCAATGTACCTTAACAAAACTCGTTTTCCAGTGGCATAAGCCTCAACTTTAAAGTTGATGTCATAAACAGACTAAAACTGAGATCTACAATCAGGGCTCAAACACCATAGAGCTGCCACTGCATGCATTCCCAAGAATTTAGCATTCACATCAGAAAACTCTTGAAAGCAGATCCCTACAAATGTCAACCCTAGTAAGCAAAATATCTTATTTTTAAAACTTGGAGAAAAGCCTAAATTGGCAAATCTTGTAGGACGACTACAAAAAAATCTCGATTCTCGCACATTGAAACTTGAAGTCAAAACTGAACCAGCATTTCAAGTTTTTGCTTCAAACCACTCTTAAGAGAATACATCAGAGTGAAATTTGATTCCATTTATGCCCCTCAATATAGAGCAAAACCAAATTGTACATGATATTGATTATATGATGGAGTAACAAGGTATACCCATTTGCTTCCACTTTCTGATATGAATGCAGACTACCACAAAGCATTTCACAGGGTGGTGATCCAACAGTTCGGCTTCGACTGAAGCATACATGGGCTGGGATTTTCTTCAGGGAATTTGGCTGCAAAATTGAGATACCCCATGTACTTAAGATAATGGAAAGGTTGAGATTTGTAGACCTCAATGTATAGGTCTTTTTTAGGATTGTCCAATACATCCAGCTGTTTTCTAAAACTACTGAGGAATATGATCAAATAAAACCTAAATACAAATTTTACTGAATATACGTATGCACTATTATTCTGCAACTTAATAGTTATATTACTTCCTCTAAGTCAAAAAGAAAAGGAAAAAAGAAAAAAGAAAAAGGAGAGGTATTTATTCTAAGAAATACTTGCTCATTGATCATTTTTTATGAATAGAAATACTTGTTGGAGAAAGCCTGATCCTGCAACAGCTCTAAAAAGACTCATGCCACTTGCTTATGACTGTGAAAACCCTCATCAACCACCACATATGACCACTGCAATGGAATAAAGGTAGTCATAATTTTCCAAAAACACATCACAGATCAAAATTTCCATCTGTTAATGGAACCATATATTAAGATCCAAGTTCTTTCATACTATAAGTTTCGAGTTTAATTAGTTTCTTCTCTTTCTGCTAGTGCCACTAGACATTTTAATGGTAAAGCAAATTAATTAATGCTTGCTTGCATGAATCTACAACAGAAAAGTTGAACCAAAATGTAGGTAACATCAATCAAAATGTTGGTAACAAAGTTGAACCAAATATTAATTCTGGATAATATTAACCAACTTGTATGGACTATGAGACTACCTTGATTTGCAGTGCCACGCTAACTGCCACCAATATTCTCCTACACAGTTGGATCAACTGAACTGATAATCAACAATGAAGACGAATAATTGTAACTGATCGAATATCAGTATTCCTCATCATCAGCAACATGACTGTTGATTCTATCTGTCCACGATAACACAAAGCAACTCAGGAAAGGCCTTTAAGTTCTTCCACGTATTATATTATGCTTGTTATTTTCTGCCGTGAAATGTTTGTTGAATTCTTAGACCGCTTCAGATTAAACATATTATTGTATCTCTAGATGTGAACAGGATACAAAAGGTATTTTTACAAATCCTACATATTGGGTTCTAAGAACCTGCCTTTATGTAATTAAGATACGTAAGTTAATGGCAAAGTTGAGATAATTGAGATCGCAATGTATAGGTATTTAAACTGAGGATAATCCAACAGTTCCAATGTGCTTATACTAGGAAGATTTTTCTTAAAGTGATACATTTCATATTCCATGTGCTTAATCCTGGACCATGCGGACAATGCAATATCAATGCCTTTTTAAAATGAGATGTTTCGATAAAATTGTAGACAATAACATATGAGAGCTTGAGCCTAGGCAAGAGTATATAGCTAGAGGATATAGCATTTACCATCGCTTCTAGCTTATTTGCGGTTGTCTCAAATTCGGTTAAATCAGCTTTCAGCATGTAGCCAAATTGGCCAGAGTCTGTCACCTTTCTGAGTAGAAAATCTATAGTCCCCACTGCTGATGTAAGAAAAAAAGAATTGGATCATATCAATCATATAGCAAAATAGTAAGAAAATCGACAAGAAAAAAATGATAACAATGGATCATATCAACAAAGACGTATTACCACCAATATTGATGCAGGGCAGAAACTGAAAGTTTCTGTCTTGCGGCTAGATCAGGGGTAAAAATACTTGAGAGCGGAAGTTCTCAACGAAAACAAGCAATAGCAGAGAAATACTTGCTGTAGGATTAAAGTAGGAACGATATATTGAGTTCTAGGGCAGAACAACCCAAAGAAACTCTATGTATAATTTTATTCAAAATAACAAAGCTGTCTTACAAGACTTAAAAGGCTAGATATATAGGCAATAGCAAACCCTAACAAAACAGAAAAGACTTAAAGAAAAATAATAAAACATAAATAATAATAATATCCTAATTTAGGACTTTCTGGATGCTCCTGCATCAAATATTCTCCTACAAGAATGGGATAAATTGAGGGAAAAGTCACCAATTTAGATACAACAAAACAATCATTCCTATAAGACATGATCTCTACAGAATTTTAGAACAGGGAAAAGGCCAAACTTGAAAAGAGCATCTAGTCTGTGAAAGAACATGGCATATACTATTGATGGAACTATGGAGTACTGGCTAGTGAGGTAGAATCATAATTTGCCATAGTTGACAGCCAATCGGGAAAAAGGTCAATATTGGCTTCCCAATCAGAAGTCTGGAAGATTTCATCTGCCATTACAATCAATACCTTTTTTAAATAAGATGTTTCGATACATCAATGCCTTTTTACAATGAGATGTTTCGATATAATTGTAAACAATAACATATGAGAGCTTGAGCCTGGGCAAGAGTATATAGCTAGAGGAGATAGCATTTACCTTTGCTTCTAGCTTATTTGCGGTCGTCTCAAATTCGGTCAGCATTCAGCATGTAGCCAAATTGACCAGAGTCTGTCACTTTCTGAGTAGAAAATCTATAGTCTACACTGCAGATGTAAGAAAAAAGAATTGGATCATATCAATCATATAGCAAAACAATACGAAAATGAACAAGATACAAATGATAATAATGGTATCAACAAAGACGTATTACCACCAATATTCTCCTATAAGAATGGGATCAATTGAGAACAAATTCACTAATTTTGATACCACAAAGCAATAATTCCTATAAGACATAGACTCTACAGAATTTTAGAACAGGGAAGACGGCCAAACCTGAAAAGAGCTGCTAGTTTGCCAAAAAAAACATGGGATATATTTATAGAACTATGGTGCACTGGCTAGTGAGGTAGAATCATGATTCGCCATAGTTGAAAGCCAATTGGGAAAAAGGTCAATATTGGCTTCCCAATCAGAAGTCTGGAAGATTTGATCCGCCATTACAATCTGTTTTGAATATTCATTCGGTGGTCGGCATGGAGTTTGTCTTTGATATTTGATCGAATGAGATACCATGACATGCCCTCAACTAAATCAGAATTAGGTTTCATTCGGAAAGTATAAATTTTACACAAAACACATGAATTTGAAATCTAACCAAGTACCTAACCCTTACTCATTAAAGAGTTAAGTTGCCTTTCTCTTTTGCCTGCAACATCAACTTCTCAATATCTTTCTTCTTTTCCTCCATATTCTTCCTCTGCAATTCCTCTATCATCATCTTGTATGTGCTGTCCTTGGGAACAAAACCCTTCAATACCAACTCCTTAAAGAAGGCGGAAGCGTTTTCAAGTTTACCATTCTTGCACATCCCACGTACCAAAAGCGCATAGGTCCCAGCATCAATACTTATGTCATTCTTAAACATGTGGTCTAACAGAAAGTAGAGCACCTTCATCCTCTTCTTTCTGCAGCACATCTTCAACAAGGGGGCGTATGTCTCAACATCCGGCTTGCACGAATCCTCCTCCATTTTTTTCAGCAACTTGAGAGCACCCTCTTCCTGCGAATGCTCGCAAGCACAAGAAATCAAGGTGTTATAGGTCACAACGTTCAGTTTTACACCCTGCTTTGTCATGTCCTCAACGACTTCTTGAACATCCTTAAGCCTGCCAGCTTTACCAAGAATGTATAGCAAAGAGCTGTAAAAGGATACATCAGGAACAACACCATTCCCTTTCATTTCCTTATAAACCTCCAAAGCCTTGGTTATCTCCCTTGCCTTCCCCAAAGCATGCAGTATGACAGTGTAAGTCACAGCATTCGGCGCGCAACCCTTTCCCTTCATTTCACTAACAACTTCATCAACTTTCCGAAAATCCTTGTCACTACAATAAGCCTCAACCAAACAAGTATAAGAGAAAACATCCGGGCGAAACCCATGTCTCTCCATCTCCTCCATTGTGCTCCTAACAACATCCATCTTCCTATTCTTACACCACCCATGTATCAAAATATTAAAACTACGATCATTCACAGGTATAGATTCCTTGAACTCCAAGAAAGCTTCTTGGGCAAGCTCAACGCTTCTCTCCTTCACCAATGCACTCAAAAGAGTGTTCAATGCCGCAACATCTTTGCTCAAACCGAACCTCTCCATGCCCCGAAACGCCTCGATTGCTTCTTTGTGCTTACCACCCTTTGCAAGCCTCCTAAACACCTTTGTCAATATCTCCAATGACATATACCCTTTTCCAATCCGATCCATTTCCTCAACAACATCCCACATAAGTTCGAAATTTTTCGACTTTCCCAACACATCAACAATGGAGTTATAGGCCTCATGAGAATGCACATAACCTGTTCGACGTTTTGCCCAAGTGAAAAAACCCAAAGCAGGGACCCAATCATTGCTAAACCTCATCAAAACCCGTTGCACCAGACCATCTGACACCTCAAAATCACACCTTTCCAACGCTTCAGCTGCGTTTTCCGGCGATGGGTACCGGAGCTTCAAGATTTTGCTGATGCTTTCGAGGGTCTCGTCGGCGTCGGAAGCTGAGGGCTTGGGGGTTTGGTGGGGTGGTTTACGTTGTGGGTCTCGACCCAGTTGGCCAGAGAAGGGATGACGAAGTCGTCGTCGGAAGAAGAAGGAGAAGAGGCGGCGGGTTTTGGGTGGTTGGAGTCGAAGAACTTGACCCAGCTTGGAAGCTCCGGTGACTCGGGTGTGGTGCATAGAGGGTTTAAGAAGTGACGCAGGGATTTGATGTGGGGTTTTAGAGACGAATGGAGGTTGAGATTTTGGAGCCTTGTTGTGAGCATTTTGGGTGAGAGCAAAGTGAAATGGCTGCTCTTCAGTGAAGGAGGAGGAGAACCTTTTATGAAAAGGTGCTGCCAGATGTATTGCTTGCACCAATCAATTAACTTTTTATACCCAAATTTTTAATTTTATCTTTTGTTATGATACACCTAGCAAACACATTTCAAACCCAGCAATCACCGTTCAAACCTAAAAAACATGTAATTGATATAATCATATGATTCATGTATGTCTTCTCTATCATCACAACTAAGATCTGCAATCAAGGAGCACAGGTCTTGTTAATTGCTGTCTTTTATAAGCGATGATCTCTCTTCTATATGTGCCCGTTCAAATCGTTTTCATGGATGTATTTGTATACTTCACTGCAGCAACTCCTCAATCTCAACTTCTATACATGCCCAACTATAATTAAGTATGATTTGATAAATTGAGAGAGACAATGCTTTATGTCTCAGATGTGCAACTTTTCCATTCAATCAAGAAAACAAAAACTTTTCCATTCAAAATGTCGTATCTGATTCATATATACACATCAATTTTCAGACGGATCTTATTGAAATATCAATAAGAAAAACAAAAATAAAATTGAAGCAATCATTGTTTGCATGTATTTACCGATATATGAATCCGAAAGGGGTCCTGGAATGTCAAAAGATCAGTTTTCTTTTCTTTTTCTCCCACTGTTCTTATTGCTGGGTTTGTATATCAGAATCAAGGGTAAAGTTGGAAAATATTTAAGTGCTGGGTGTATCTAGAAATTTGCTGGGTACATCTAGAAGCACCCTATGAAAATAACGGAGTTGAATTGGTTACGCCAAATTGCTACTACTTGTATGCACTACGAATATGGCGAAGAACTGATGTGTGCAGCCTATATCAGTGTTACTAGTTGTTAATTTGTATGTTTGTGTATTCAAGGACGTGTTGTGGCATGGTTCATGTTAGATTTACCTGTTTGGTTTTAAGAAAAATAGAGCCCTTCTAGTGAGGACCCTTAAGTTAAGGATTTGGTTAAGACTTTTTGGCTTATCTCACATTTTGATCTTATATTCATATCTTAACCGTTCAGTTTATAGGTATTTATGAGTATATTATTTCTACAAATTTTTTGCTATATTGAAAATTGTTAAGACATTTATAAGTGTGATTTATCAATTATGAACTTCAACAGTTCATATTTGATAGATTTAGTTCATCCATTAATTTAATCTAGTTTGTTATCTTAACGAACACCAATTTGGCTGAAAATTTAAAAATGATCTACTCATATAAACCTAAAAATTGAACGGATGAGATGTCAAATTGTGATCGAAAATTAGGTCATTTAAACCATAAACCGAAAAATCATCACCAAGTCTTTAATTTAAGAATCATCACTAAAATGGCTCCCTTAAGAAAAATAGCCCAAATTATTTCTAAAGTTTGTTTGCTTTAACTTCGATAACTGTACGATTAAAGATATCAAAAAAAAAAGATCTTTTAGAAGGCAACTAGTACTCTCTTAACTCCCACTCTACCACAAGACCTTAACTATTGCATAATTTCGACCTTCCAACAATCGACGATTGTCATAAGATACTAATAAACTATACTCTCGAGTCTATCACATGCACACTGTACAATCAAAGATATCGAAAAAAGGGTTGGATCTTTTAGAACCAAATCATTATAGGACTTCTTTCTTTGAGGAGGTAACTATTACTCTTTCAACTCCCACTCTGCTATAGGACCTTAACTATTGCATTGCTTCGACCTTCTAACAATCGACGACTGTCATGAGATACTAATAAACAAATTTATGTATATCGAATCTATTAAAAACAAACATATCCTTACCTCAGTGAATAATATGATCAGCTTGAAGTATGAACACTCATGTGTCTCCTATCCTCACTCATAATCAAAATTCGGATAGAAACATATTAGTGATCTTACCACGTCAATTTCTTATATACTCGAATTATGAATTAATTAGAGTAGAGACACATTACCACGTAATGTAGAATGGTGTCAGTGTGTGAGTGCAAGTTATTGAAGTCAAGGCCTGAATGGTCAAGCTAGGGTAGGTGAAATTGGCAGCACACCCATTTTAGAGCAAGTCCACCGGTGGGAAAAAAATCCAACCCAGGTTAAATTCACATAAGGCAAAGTAACCTAGCCTAAATTTTTTTTCTTCCACCTATAAATGAGTTATCTCCCCAATCAAACTCAGGCTAGATTTTTGGGGAGATAGCTAGCCCAGGTGAGAGGAGAACACCAACCAACGTGACTTGCGGCACATCAGCTGAACCCACTACGTGGAGGACGCCAGGGGGCTGCCGGGATGGTTGCGCTGCCGATCCAAGGCCGGAGGAGGCTTGGTGCACTCGCTGCAGGGGTCGCGCAAGGCAGGGGGTCTGCTTGTTGTTGTGCGTGTGGAGCGGCTGGGCGTGCAAAGGAGGCTGGAGTTGCGCTGCTTGCTGCTGTGCGTGTGGAACGGTTGGGCCTGCGGAGGAGACTGGGGTGCTCGCCGTCGGAGGAGGCTGGGGTGCGTGCGGAGCTGCTGTTCGTCGTCAGCCCAGAGAAGAAACGGCAGCCCAGCTATAGAAAAAAATTATGGTTTTTTTTTCTTTTTTTGATTTATAAATTTATAGAAAAAATCTGAAAACTATTACTTAAATTTATAAATTACATATGCCTAGTTAATTTAGATTGTGTTTTTCATTAGACAATATCATATAAAAGTATTTTTTAAGTTTGACTTGTATTTTTTAACCTCTGCCTTCACTTTACCATAGTTTGCTTGGTGGTCTTGGCATTAAAAGAACTTCTTATATAAACCAGGCAATGCTTGCTAAAGCTAATTGGCGTATTTGGCATGAGGATGCTGGTCTTTGGACTAGCATTTATAAATCTAAGTATCTAAAAAATCAAAGTCTTGTTGATGAGCATTTTATACCTCCTTCTGATTATTCTAATACCTGGAGGATGGTGCTTGCTCAGGAAGGGTCTTTCTTGGCGCATTGGAGATGGAAAAACAATCAAATTCTGGTATAACTGTTCGGCTCTTCCTACTGCTCTTATTTCTTATGCTCTACCAAATATTCCTATTAATCATGTTGCTACGGTGTGTGAGTTTTGGGATGATTTTGGTTGGAATCTTGATCTCTTAGCTGCCTCTCTCCTTAGTCTTGTTGTTGATGTTATTATTAATATTCCAACTAGTTTTGAGGGTTGTGGAGATGATACTAAAATTTGGGCTGCCACTTCAAATGGTTGTTTTACTGTTAAATCTGCCTACAACTCAATCTTTGATTTTAATCAAGCCACTAATCCTCAGTGGAAAAAGATTTGGAGTTTTAATATCCCTCCTAAGCAAAAGACTTTTCTGTGGGTGATTCTGCATAAAAAAATGTTGACTAATATCCAGAGGGCTAGAAGAGGTTTCACCAGTGTCTCCTCATGTTCCATTTGTAATGGTGCTGCTGAAACTTTTCTCCATTTGTTTAGAGATTGTCCTCAAGCTCAGTTGGTTTGGAATACTATCTCAAAGCCTGCTTCTATCTCTAATTCTTTTACTCTTGATTGGCAAGGTTGGTTGCAAGTTCAGCTTAATTGTAAGCTCATTACTCATAAAGGAATTGAGTGGTGTGATTTTTTCATTGGAGTTTGTTGGTTTTTATGGAAGTGGAGGAATAAGAGAATTTTTGATACCAGCTTTGTGTTTCCTTCTAATCCTGGAAAAATTATTTTAAGTGCTGTTGTTGAATGGAATTTTGCTGTTGTTAAGGCCAAAGTGGTAATGGACTGTGATTACAACCTCCTTACTTAGAAAAAACCTCCTGAAAATTTTTACAAGCTTAATGTGGATGGTTCTAGATCTTCAACATCTGGAAAGATTGGTGCAGGAGGAGTGATTAGATATCATAATGGTCTTTGGATCACAGGTTTTCAAATTAATCTTGGCATTGGTGCCATTGTGGATGCTGAAGCTTGGGGCATATACTATGGTCTAAAACTTGCCAAAAATTTAAACA
This sequence comes from Fragaria nilgerrensis, assembly GCA_010134655.1. Lineage (NCBI taxonomy): Eukaryota > Viridiplantae > Streptophyta > Magnoliopsida > Rosales > Rosaceae > Fragaria > Fragaria nilgerrensis. The sequence continues at coordinate 679,821 of CM020980.1, forward strand.
TTATGCAGCTGGAGATTGAGTCTGATTCTACCATTCTGATGAATCTTCTCCAACGTACTGATCTCTCTTGTCATCCTCTTGGTTCTCTCATTGCTAGCTGTCATTTTCTCAGCTCCAACATGGATAATACTAAATTCAGTCATATCTTCAGGGAATGTAACATGATTGCTGATTCCCTTGCCAAGATGAGCATCAATCATGCTCCTGGCCTCATTATTCTGGAAGAACCTCCTATCCATGCTATGTCTGCTTACCTAGACGACTTCAATTGTGTTGTTAGAGCTAGAAGAGCTGGGAATCCAGTTGCTTCTTAATTTTTTCTTTTTGTTGTTTTTTTTGGGCCTTAGTGCCCCTTCTCTAACAAAAAAAAACATTAATTTTAATGTCATATAATATATATAAATTACTATTTATTTATACATAAAACGATTAATTGTATTTAAAAATGTATTTTAAAATTCAATAAACAGTCACCGCCAGCAATCTCACATTTTAAATGGGTGAAAATTGTTGCCCAATTACAGTGACCCAAAATGACCCAGGTCACAGTATTCATTCCAACTCAATGGTGAACCTCATATTTTAAATGGGTGGAAACTGTTGTCCAATTAAGTGACCCAGAGTGACCTCTGTTCATTCCAACCCAGGGGTGAACTCGCTCTTATACTCATCATCATCTCTGCCACACTCTCACTCTCACCCTTTTGTTAAATCAGACCCAACAACACACTCGTTCTCTTTTCCACAGGTCACTCTCTCTCTCTCTCTCTCTCTCTCTCTCTCTCTCTCTGCTAATTGTGTCGTGACTCGTTTCTTGTTCTTTCTTCTTTTGATTCTGGGTAAGACCCAGAAACAGATAAATCGAGAAAGAATGTTTGTGTTGGTTAGATGTTTCAAAACTGCATGCAAATTAGTTTAGGCAAATGTGCAGGGATGACTGAATTGATGAGACCAAGAATTCTATTTTTATGAAGATGTCATAGAATCGTTGTGTCTAGAGTCTAGAGTATGAGCACCTATGGCTCAGAGTTGTTGTTATAAGTGATTCAGTGTTTTTGGTTGTCAATTTGTATTCTAGTGTATTCAAGGCCATGATGTGGCAGGGTTCATGCTAGATTTATTTACCCGTTTGGTGTTATGAAATGGCAAGAGGAAAAGCTGTGCAGGATTAGGATCTGATTGGAATGAATGTTGTTATGATTTGGTCAGCAATGGGATCAAATTGAAGGGAAAGTGTTGTCCTGAATATAGTTCAAGATGACTGCATTTTCTTTAGTGGCAAAAAGAAACGATCATGGTGTTGCTATAGAACCTTTAGAGTAGCTAGTTTGTTTCGGAAATTATTTAGTTGCGTGATTAGTGCTTAAAGATCTCTGCAGAGCATTAGCTTGTGGTTTGTTTGGTGTATTATGATGCGAATACTAAGCAAGTTTTTTTTATTATCCAGGTTATCAGTTTCTAAACCATGAAGAGGCCATATCCATCAAATGAGCATGTTGATATTATATCATCAGATGACTCGTCTTCCTCAGACGCAGAGATGGAAGTCACTACTGAGTATGATAGCAAGCAGTTAATAACATCTGAAGGTACTTGCACAATAGAGACTTGTCTTGCTGAAACTAGTGAACTTACTTAAAGTTTAAATACTGTAATTCAGATTTTCTTTTAAATTTGCACCTGCATCAATCGAATGTATGTTCTTCATAGACTATTAATGATTTCGTGGTCCTATTGAGCTTGTAATCAGTAACTTTCTCAGAAATGTCTTGACACTTGTGAGTGTGGAATACCTCATCAATCTATGATCAAAGTAAGCTGTGAAAAAGAAAATGGATAACCTCTAGCATGTTTAGATTATTTTCATTAATGCCATGGAGAAATATTCAATCTGTAAAAATCCCTGATCCAAGCTATGCAATGCTGTTTGTTTTGGTAAATGTATTAGTAATATAACATTTTGCTTCTAGGATTATTTCACCTAGTGTGTTTTTCCTTATTCTACGCTAGTGTGTCGTTATAGTTATTGTTGTAATATTTGGAGCTATCATTCACTGAATGGAGTATTGCCAATGTGTGCTAACCTATTTAGAAATCACGAGTGACTAACATTCCTGTATATAGCATTTTAAGAAGTTGTTATGTTCATCTAAAGCTATGTTGATGTCCTTAACAAATATGTTGCTGTTGCATTGATTTTATAGCTTTGTTTCCGAATAGGACTCCCTAAGTTCTCTAAAACTGCTTTGAATTGCAGGTGCTTTGATGAGGAGGGCAGAGATGTATCAGGAGTACATGAAGCACGTCCCAATCCCAACACACCGTGGCTCTATAATTCCATTTACCTCATGGATGGGTTTAGGTAAATCCATTAAGCAGCTTTATGGACAACCTCTGCATTATCTCACCAATATTCAGCTAAGACAGTGGGACAAATTGAGGATTGGCAGTGAGGACGAATTCAGGCCCTTGGATGCCATCATTCATCCTTGTAAAGCCGAGGCCACCATATGGCTCATTGAAGAAGTTCACCGAAACACCTCATCTCATCATCATGTAGCCAATATGTGGCTAGCGGATCCAATGCACCATGCCTTTGTTGATTCCATCTTTCCCCAATTAGACAGCAGCTCGTGAATGGGTGAAAGGCATTCACTTTACCATAGTTTGCTTGTTAACTTTTTTTTTTTTTTATGTAAATTTTTGTTACTGTTCAGCATGAAATCAAACATATTTTGTTTGTCATAACTTGTAAGCTTGCAAGAAGCCTCAACAAACATGCACACAATAGCATAACAAAAGAATGTCCATGATAATAGAAAAGCGACTTAATTATGCTATTATGTGAGGTTTGAAGCAGTTTCTGAGGCACAGTATAATTGGAAAAGGGGATTGTGTTGGTACACAATGTTATCTAGTTATGCATCATCTCCACCGTGTGCTACTGTCATACCAGTCATAATGCGTTCCAGGCGCCTTTCATTAAAGTGTGTCTGGCAACGGTTTGAGCTTCAGTATAAGATAATGGAGTCAATCACGATATCCATAAGCTACAAATGTGTAGAGGTGATGAAGAAACAAATAAACGTTCATTACAAAAACCATGAGCCGAGCTTGATTCCAGTAGTTGTCTCGTTCTTGCATCCACATAAACAAGATATGATTCAAATGCACAGGAATCTTGTTTTTTTATTCCCTTTTGAAATTTCACTCCATGATCATCAACAACTAGCTAAATTAAATTTGGAGTTTAAACGGCTCAAGCAGAACTGCAGTATTGCCGTGCTTCATTATGTAGTTGGAAAGGAACACTCTTTGTATTGGAATCCCTTATAGACTTGGGGATTGCTTCCACTGATAAGAGCTTTTGCAGGTTGTCTATGACAATCTTGGGAAGGTGCAATGAAAAAAATACATCAGATGTCCTAGCATATCTTGAAAACTTGAATTCGTCACCTGCTTGATGTTCAGCACACTTCAGCTTTCCATTACTATGATACGCATCTTGAGTAAACCAAAAATTATTGTCATTGTAAAGAAGTGAATGATGTTTATGATTTTCAGCATAAGGAAAAATTGGTGATGTACCACTAGTCCGTGTGGAAGAGGTTCCACACCAATCCATTCCCCATCCTTACAAAACTTGAAGGCCATGTACATCCCCCTTTAAGTAAAATTGTGATGAGGTTTGAGTCAGTGTTTAGTTATTCCTAGTGTCAAACTTGGGTCTAGCCGTCTAGGCAAGGTGGATAGTAATTAACTAAAAGTAGAGTCCCTTGGCTAAGTTCATCACTGATATGTGTTTGTGGTAGGCCTGGCAATTTGGCCCGCGGGCTGTAAACCCACCCGAAACCCGCCCATTAAAACCCGTTAAAAACCCGCCCGTTTACAAAACAGGCTGAAAAAAGCCCGCCCGTCAGAAACCCGTTAGTTAACGGGCCGTGCATGCTGAACCCACTGGAACCCGTTGGGACCCGTTAAGCATTTTTTTTTTTGAACAGGAAGCAAAAAAAGAAAAAAATAACTAAACTAAACTAAAAGACGAGACAGATCTGACTATGGAGGTGAATTTGAGAGAGTTGATGTTAATGGTTTATGGAGGTGAATTTGATTGATAGTATTAAGATTTGGTTTTGTTGGGCATATGGGGCTCCTGTGTTTCTTTCTTTTTCTTCTTCTTCTTTTTATTTTGTTGGAAAATATTCTATTTCATAAAATCCTACCTCAAAACTCAAAGCAATGACCATTCAAGTACAATGTTTGCAGCTCAAGCTATGACCTAATCTCATTTAAAATAAAAAATAAAAAATTCTTCACAGGTTCTAGCAAGGGGTTTAGAAAAAAAAAAAAAAAATTTTGCAGGTTCCAACATAAACCCGTAAACTCATCGGGCTCGGCCCGATTTGACCCGTTAGCTAACAGGTTTTAACGGGTTTAACCTATTAAGAGCCCGGCAGATTCTCAAAGCCATTGTTAATCTTGTCAATGAAATCAATGATGGTAAAGGAAATTTTAGGACTACGAGGTTGAAGTTGAAAAGAAAATTTATTGGATCAGGATCAAGCATTTATTCCAAATATCTATTTATTTGGAAAGGAAGAATTCAATTGCAAGCGAATCTGTCAAAAGAAGATTTGAAGCAGTGGAAGATTTTATCTAGATTTTCTACAATCAATGGTGCAAATTCGAGGACGAATTCTTTTCCAACCAAGGGAGTCTGATGCAGGACCATCTAAAGATTTTCTAAATTAGGAGATTATTATCTTTTATTCTTTTGTTATGTTTTATTATTTTTAGGTTCGTGTTTTTATTAGGGTTTGCTATTACCTATATATATAGCTTTTTGGAGTCTTGTAAGTCAGCTTTGTTATTTTGAATAAAATTAAACATAGAGTTTCTCTGGGACGTTCTGCCCTAAAACTCAATATATCGTTCCTACCTTAATCCTACAGCAAGTATTTCTCTGTTATTGCTTGTTTTCGTTGAGAACTTCCGCTCTCAAATATTTTTACCCCTGATCTAGCCGTAAGACAGAAACTTTCAGTTTCTGCCCTGCATTATTCCCACTCCTCTATGGTTCTACGAAATAGATGAGAGCCTAAAACTGTCAAAGCTAATGGAAGGCCTCCGGCATAGTGTACTGCACGGTGTGCAAGTTCCATATAACCGCTTGGAGGTCCACCTCTTTTGAATGCATGCAAGCTAAACAACTTCAAAGCATGATGATCATCAACATGTGCAATATTTGCACAACCTGTATCTCTTGTTGTTATGAGAATTCTACTGCCCTGCGCAAAACAATTAAGGGATGGAACTAACTTCTGTAATTGGCTAGAATCACTCACGTCATCAACGATTAAGAGAACTTTTTTATGTCGCATCCTTGTTTTTATAAAACCTACTCCTTGATCAACACTGCTCACCTTCAAAGTTGAGTCCCTTAATATATCAGACAAAAGTTTCTCTTGTAGATCGGGCTAGGTCATGTGAATTAGACCTAACATCTACCAAGAAACAGCTATATCCAAACTTATGGCGAAATGAATTAAACACATGTTTGGCAATTGTGGTCTTTCCTATTCCACCAGGCCCCCATATGCCAACCACACGAACAACATTTTCCTCGAACTGTAAAAGTCTGTTGACATCTTCTCTACAAGACTCTAATCCAATGGGATGTTCCGTAACATGCAACTCACATGAAGGGTTCACTACTTCGGTGGACAACTCCTCAACAATCTTCTTGATAAATATAGCCTCGTACCTATGAATTTATAAGCATATAAATGAAATCAAATAATACGTCATAGATATATTTAACTAGGTAGTAGAGGGGTTAAAGACATACTCGCCATCGGAGATAGTCCATCCAGACAAATCAGCTGCTTCCGTAAGAGCCGCCTTCCATTTCTCCATTCTATCCTTGTATTTGCATTGATCAAGCGTAGCAAATGCCTCACCGAAAGCACCTCTTTGGTGTCGTACGTCTGAGGGATCAACCTTGTAGAAAACTGATCTAACCTCTTGTCCTTTATATTTTCTGCATTCAAGTATCTTGACCAGTTCATCTAAGCACCACCTTGAGGCAGCATAATTTTGAGAGAAGACAATGATTGAAACTCTCGACTCCTCAATTGCTTTGACAAGAGCCGATGATATTTCTTCTCCTCTTCTGAGCTCATCATCAATGAAGGTCTCAATTCCCTTTTCAGACAAAGCAGAGTGCAGATGATCTGTAAAATTAGAGCGCGTATCCTCACCTCGAAAACTCAGGAAGACCTCGTACGTGTAATGATTTGGGTAGTAGAAGAAAGTGGGAGAGAAGAAGAGGAAGAACCGGTTGCTTCATTGGTCGGAGAAGCCATATTATGCTTCGCTTTCGTTTGCTGATTGCCTTTGCTTTATTGGATCTAGACTCTCAACTCTCAAGTAGATAGTTTCTTGGTGCTTTCTGCAATGTGGATGTGAGGTTGAGAATGGCTAAATTATCGAGAGCCTCTAATTGTTTTGTTTTGGATTAATTACACCGGTCGAACTATAATGTTATTTTTATTTTCATATCTAACTATAAAAAACTTGTATTTTCATACTCGAAGTTTCATTCCGTTAGCATTTTAATACCCTGATCACTTACACTGTTAAATTTTAAAGGCATTTTCGTCATTTCATCATGTTTTACATTTACTTTAACAAAATAATTTATTTTTGCTGTTATCAAATACAAATAGAACAATTTATTTTAGCAAAAATATTTTTTAAAAAAACTCCAAAATTAAATATTTGTTTTTGCAACAATAGTGATAAAAGTTAGTATGTATATATATTTTTGGAGTTACATGTTAAGCAAAACAAAATAAATTAAATTATAATTAAAATAAATTATATCATGAAAATATCGAATATCGATGAAAATTTTATCAAATTTTATATAAACATGTTTAATCTATTTTTGGTTAGCATACCATGTTTAAATAAAATATGATAAAATTTTTATTACTATTCGATATTTTCTCGATATAATTTATTTTAATTATAATCTAATTTATTTTGTTTTGCTTAACATGTAAGAGAAATTTTAAATACACACCCCTAATATCTTAATACATACCTCTTAGTTAATACACCACCTATCAAATTTTTCATTTCAGTATTATACTTAATACACATCTCACACTGCCTAAAATGCCCTTAATTTATGAAATATTCTGTTATTTAATATAATTAATATATATTTAATTACTATTTGGTACCTCTTTTACATATTATTTCGTCTAATTTTTGCTAGAAATTTTTGGTTATCATCATTCAATTTATAATCAAATGATTTTGTTATATCCCAACTCCAAATCACCAATACAAGTTTTCAAAATTCACAAACTAGTACAATTGTAGAACAGTAGCTATTAAACATAGATAGCTAATTATTCGAAAAAACATGTCATAATAAATATACAGTACTTGACAATATGATTTGCAAGATCAAACTAAAGCTGATAAAGATGCAGTACTTGATAATATGATCTGTAAGATCAAACTGAAGCTGATACGAATACAAAAAAAAAAAAAAAGACAACCCAAATGAATTGTGGAGAAGAATTAGGGTTAGGGGAAAAGACGTGCTTTCGACGATTTTAGGGTAGAATACGTTGAAAAGAATACTTCTAGCGTGAATTTTTTTTTAATAATAGATGTATGTTTTGGTAATAATAGATGTATGTTTTGGTCATTTAGCTTACCTATAAAATCTTAATAGAAACATAAAATAATAGAGGTGTGTATTAAGAAATTAAATGTGTGTATTTAAAATTTCTCAACATGTAACTCTAAAAATATATATACATACTAACTTTTATCACTATTGTTGCAAAAACAAATATTTAATTTTAGAGTTTTTTTTTAAAATATTTTTGCTAAAATAAATTGTTCTATTTGTATTTGATAACCTCAAAAATAAATTATTTTGTTAAAGTAAATGTAAAAAATAAAAAATAATGAAAATGCCCTCAAAATTTAACAGTGTTAGTGGTTAAGGTATCAAAATACTAACGGAATAAAACTTCGGATATGAAAATGCAATTTTTTTATAGTTAAGTATGAAAATGAAAATAACATTATAATTCAGGTGGTGTTTTGTAATTAATCCTTTTGTTTTTCCTACCTATCAAAAAGTTGAAACTTCTCTTTCAGCTCATACTCAGCTACCTCTTTTTGCATAGGAAAAGACTTCGAAGACTTGAAAAGTCATCACTTTGATGCTTTATGGAACAAGGAAACTAGCTATCTAGTGTTGATTAAAAAAAAAGAAAAAAAAAGAACTTTTAAAATGTAGTTACTACGGGGATGAAAGCATGACATGAGAGTAATATGCAGCGACCTTGCAGCGCCATTTCGCCTGCAAAGAAACCTCTGTTACTAAAAAAATTCTAAGCAAACTGATTCCACAAAAAGATGACATGAACACACATATGACAACCAGGTTTTATGTGCGGAGAAATGATCATTTCTAGAATTCAGTTAAAATGAGCTAAAAACTTCATTTCTTATTGATAAGAATATTAGGATGTCTATCTAATTTTAGAAACATGTTCAAAATCAGAACACACTACGGAATACGGATTGCTAGTGAAATTTTTCTTCGAAAGGTAATAAGCACTGTTATTCGATAACAACCTCACCAGTTACCATACAGCAGAAGCACCATAGGGAAAGGTTTGCTAGTTCACGTTGGGTTACAAAAAAGGAGATGAAAAGGATACGTGCTCTTATTCTTAGCAACAGATTACAAATATTTACATTTGATATTCAGAACTCAACTAAGCATCCGCTGAAGCAGGCTTGTTAGAAAGTGCCTTAGATATTGCTCTTATTGTATTTGGAGTTGTTCTGCAGCAGCCTCCAAACAGGGAAGCCCCGGCCTCACGCCACTTCTCTACGACTATGTCTGCAAACTCTTCATCAACCCGCCCACTCGATGGCTGAGATATGCAATCAAGACTTTGTCATTTACAAGTTAATTCAACATTTACATTATCCATATATGGAACAATTTATTATATGAAATTCAAGGAAGATCGATTTCATACTTATACCAACAAATGGCACAAGATTCACCATTTGGTAATATAACATCATCCGACAAACAGAACATTATTATACCATGAATTGATCAATTAAATCGAGATGCAGCTACAAGAAATCAAGAATAGGGCAATAAGCAATGTGCGTTCATATAGAAGGTCACTTACCACCCATTGCTTGCTCTGGCCATCATAGGTCTCACCACTGTTGGGGTATATCACTATTGGTTTGCTTGTTATCTGCAAATTTGATAAGCAAAGGAATATCAAAAGGTATATGAAAATGTTGAGGGGATAAGTTATGTATGCTAGTTTATTCCAATTAACCAAAGACCAAACCTTCTGAATAGATGAAATCAGCCCCTGGATAAATCGAGGTGGTGTGCAGTTGATTCCAACCGCAACAACTTGCTTGCTTGCATTAGCAATAGAGGCACACTCAAAGATGGAATCACCGCTCACCACATTGATTCCATCTTTAGAAGCAAAAGTAAACCATGCTGGAATATCAATTGCTTCTTCCTCAAGAAGTTCAGCATATGCCTGCACCATCACATTTAAAGCAAGGTGTTTAGCAAAGCAGAGTGGAAACATCCAATTGGAACAATTGATCTAAATAAAGATGACTGAAACACCCACAATCTTAAAGTCTGACATTGAGCTCAGCATTATGCATAGTCCTAACACTTTCTGATGCTCATGGCATGCGGATCATGTCTGTCATAAATTCTAGCAAGATTCTGCCTAAGGCAATCAACTTCTTTCCATTTTGCTTAATCCATGTCCTCAATATGGCATAAGGAGAATAACGAATATTACCTTTGCCTCTAGCTTATTCGGTATCGTCTCAAATGCAATTAGATCAGCACCAGAGTTGGCCAGAATCTGAACCCTTTCCCTATGAAAATCTTTCAATGTTTCTAGACTCACTGCATCACCGTAGTTGCCACTACAAAGGAAAATGATCCATAAAGAATCAGAACCCAAGATCAATGATGCTCTCATGCTCACATAAAGTTATAAACAATGTACAACTGTACAAGAAATTTATATGCAGAGATGTCACCATTTTCTTGTTCCATGTCCAAATCATATGCCAAGTTAACTCACCTATACTCGGAACCATCAGCCAAATAGGCTCCATAGCTTCCCACAGATGCTGCAACTAGAACTGGATGTCTTGAAGGCTTTCCAGTGTCCACAAAATCCCAAGAACCTTTGGTGCATTTGTCATAGTAAATTTCTCGTGCCTCGATTGCAATCTCTACACTTTTCCTCAGCAGAGCTTTGGCTTCTTCTCTAGAGAAACCTTTGGCCTCAAAACCCTGAATTGTGGCCTGCATGTAGCAAACAAAACAACAAGATCGAATGATCAATTAGCAGTTAATATCTATAAGAAAAATCACCAAATCATTTGTAATGAATCATGAACAATATTAATTACCTGATATGATGCGGTTATTATAATGTTTGCTCCAGCATCAAGGTAGTCCAAATGTACCTACATATAAAATCAAAAACAAATCAAATATGTCTCTTTTGGCTTCTGTTGTGCTCATGCTTTAGATTGGGACCAACTATTTCTTCAGCTGCACAACCTTAATATTTTTTTTTTTTCCTTTTTGATTGAATATCTTTTTTTTCTTAATCCCAACATGTTCAACACTGATGCATGAAAAAGACAGGTGTCACGAAAATCCTTGAGTGTTGATGACAAAATGAGACGATTTGGGACTTGTATAGTTTGCCACGTTACTGTCAGAAGCTCTAACCTAGGATGACTCATTTCTCATCTTTGATTATTTTCAAATACGTGTAACTGCAGAAAGATACCTTTAAATATTCACATAGCTTAATTTAATTATATATTCCCCCAAAAAAAAGGAAATGAAAAACAAAAAGGGTAACAGTTGCTATATCTGGGCCAAAATTTCCAGTTTACCATTTTTGTCCGTATTACACCAGAAAACACAATGAATCCACCCCATAAGTCACGTTGTATTCATTCATATTCATACATACACACTCATCTACATATGGTAAAAGTTAAATTTTTCTGTATTTTTCTAGACCATTTTTCTCATTCTCTTCAAGATTTTCATCTTTCTGGGTTCAGCAAAAGAACATGAATAATCTTTTAGGATGTATAGAGAACGTACTATAAATCCTAGAGATTAGATTAGATCGAGTAATAACGAAATGACTGAAGGTGTATACATACGTACGACGTACCCTTCGGACGAGGTGAGGAGAACTGATGAGGCACTTGGCGCTCCAGAGAGGATCGTTGAGATCAGCTCCATGTCGTTCCAGCTCCGTCGCAAACCCGCCGTCCAGAACCGCACAGCCACCGCACTTCTCAAGGAAATCACTCATGAACGACGATGACGATGTCTTCACCTCGCTTCCCAAAGTACCCATTATTTTGTTCTCTTTAGGCTTTGGTCAGATATGGAGAGTGTACGTAGGACTAAAACAAAGTAGATCTAGGGAACACAAACTTTAGGCTGCTCTAAAAACTGTTCGGTTTTGGATGTGGAGGTATGAAATGCGTTCACGGTCCATCGAAGCATTTTGTAGAGGGAAGATGGTGACGTCAAATTACGTATATAACCCTGACGTGTAACGTAACGAGGAATCGTATTTTGGTGCTAAAGTTTCTGTTTCCGGCCGTCTGTCTTCGCCATATTCCGACAATATTAATGGGAACCAGGATCATCCAGACGTACGTGGCCTTGCAGATTATTCTGGTATTACGTGTTCTACATGTTTTTTCTTCAGCAACACTCAAGTTCAAACTGTTCAATGGAAGCTGGCATGGGATTCATCCTCACGATCCACTCAACTACTTCATTTGAGTAGTGAATATCAAACGTACAATTTCAGATTCCCACAAACACATATAGATAACAGATTGTAGCTAGATTAAGCACTATGGCGTATGGGGTACTAGAGTACAGCTCATAATAAGAAGAAAAGGAAAACAAAAAAGTTTGGGGCAAATAGTTATCAACATTTGGTCTTATCATGTTCATGATCACCAACGCAGACGCTAGCTATGCATTTCGTGTACAAATTTCCAACTCAACATGAACCGTTATCGACCACGCGTACCTATCTCATGTTTTGTATAAACATTGAGTTCATTGCAAGTTAACGAGCTTTTTTTTTCTTTTTCTTTTTTAAATACAAAGGCTATAACTGCAACCCGCCATTAATAAAACTTCATGGGGATATTATGCCTAAACCCCATATTGTAGGAAGTTGTCATGACCTATTGCTACAAATTAGTCCTCGGACCTTAAAAGCTTTTAAGTCCCCGTTTATGTTTGTATGGTAGGAAATCATGGTATGGAAATTGAATTAGTTTCATTTTTCATTCTAAAGTGTTACTTGGTTGTAAATAAAGATTAGAAATGAAACAAAAAATGAGATATGACTGAAAATTGACTCTCATAAAATCTGAATTGAAATATTGAATTACCTAGTAAGGGGTATTTCAATTCCCACTGATTAACCATCTAAAAATTTATATTTCCTTAAATAGACCACGTATGCAATTAGTAAAAGGGTGTTATTGGAAATTAAAGCTTTCAATTTCATTATTATGACTTATTAAATAAATATTATGTAATAGGAATAGAATAAATTACTAATTTAATTAAAATATTAACCAAACACCTGGATGCATGGAAATACCAAAACATTTTTCATTCCATATCAATACGGAAAGGAAACTAAATCATTTCTCTATCTTGGCATTCCTGCTATCCAAATGGCCGGGGCTAATTAAGGATATTGTCTTGATTCTATTAAAAAAAATAAAAACTGTTATGTTAGATCCTATTGATATACTTAGTCTTGCCACACATAAACGAATTAAATTTAAAAATTTAATAATACTCGTGTTCATTTTTGGCTTCTGATGTAAATTACAAAGAAAAATTAGTGTCTCTTACAGTAGCGCATGGAAGTATATTATGGTCCAATATGTACTCATTTTGGTCCTGATATATACGTACGCTACTAGTATTACGTATTCATTTTCATTGTTTACTCATCAATTGTTGTTGATCTCCCAATTTTTGATCATGAGAAAATCAAAGCTATATATCCGTTGTTATCACCAGGGTTATTCACTTACGTACGTACCCACTATATTCAAAGGTTTCTTTACTTGTATTGTTTGTCGATATATGGAACAAACCAATTGAGAAAACCATTACCCCAAAATCCACTAATAATGATGAAGTGTTTCACAATGTACATGGTCATTCAGACGTCCACATTCTTCCTTCTCGACTTGTTCCACCATCTCATTGTACTCATCAAATGAAGATAGCGTCTGGGTTCATCACTTTGTTTTATTGGAGAAATCAAATGTGAATACTTTTTCAAGATAAGGTGAACTGGTGAATGTGGCGATGAGTAATGATATGCCACTACTTCCAAAAGGGTACAGAGAACTAAATATTCGATATATAAACAATAGGACAAGCAAAATCAGTGATTCACGATTTCAGGTACAAGAAATCTCCTTTTCATCGAGTTTTAGTGGCATTGGCAATATCAATAATGCCGAACTGAATGTGATTTGTGCACTATGCTTAAGATCAGGATTTCTTTTCCATGTCCCATGACAACTACAATTAAGCTTAAAGTGAGTTTGATCGTATTTGAACAATGAAATGATAATGCGTCATTTTGTGAACAAAGTTTCGGTAGCGAGTATAAGCTAACAAAATTAAGAATAAGCTTGGCTTAGCAATTTTTGTGGACACAACATAACTTTGAGCTAGAGGACATTGATTTGCCAGATGATGATGTTTCTGTGTCTCTTAGGTTTCAGTCATGTTCTCAAGAGTTCCTAACTTCCTATTCGAATAATGAGACAATATAACGTCATTTCACAAAACAGAAATTGGTTAAAGAGTGTAGCTCGACCAAAAATAAGCACGAGTTTATGAGCGTCCGAATATCGGTTCTACTTGCGTCTATAATTATGGGAAGCAAAAGCAGGAGACAAGTGAAGTGAGGTACACATCTCATATCCTCATCCATCACCAATTGTTGGTCCGACTCGAATTCCACTTGCATCATATGGCAAACAAATGACTCTATGAGATTACTGCTGTAAGATCTCACAACAAAGCTCCTTTTGAAATGCTATAGGGCAAATGTGGCATCTGAGTTTTCCAAGGACACTGGGAATCCACTTCAGCTCACTCTAATTGGCCTCCACATTGACTACATTACCTCTTCAATTATCTTCCCCCATCTTGAACCCTTTGAAAAGTTGTTGTCCATATGGCGCCCTAAAACTTGTTCTATTTTAAAAACTAAACAAAGAAACACAAAACTTGAATGAAAGGGTCTAAAGACTCGATCTTTAGTGAAACTTTAATCCATAGAACTAGGCCAAACACATATAGGAGATCAGAAATAGAACCATACTGTGGCACCATACTAGAAAAGTCAGTTTCCTAGGCAAGCAACGATTGATATGGCTGATTATCATGTGTCGATTCACATGATAATCAGACCACACAGACATAAAGTCGATTCACAAACAAAACAGACCACACAGGAAACACAAGCTGCATATACAGTTTGGATGTAAAATTAATAGAACCTTCTCTTAAGAGAGGGAAACACAAGCTGCATATACAGTTTGGATGTAAAATTAATAGAACCTTCTCTTAAGAGAGGGATTGTCACACTAAGAGGCAATCTGAAGCTGAAAAGGATGTCTAAGAAAAAGAAAAACTTATCATCCTTCTCTTTTTGCTTTTGTTTCGATCATCTTTTTGGCATAGCAACACCCATTCAATTTCTTTTGGTGAAAGGTCCAAGGAAAACAACATCAAGGACCGCGAGCTGGGGCAAAACAGAAACAGCCAGGATTTTTGTCTTCAGGTATCATTCCACCTCCTTTGCTTGTATCAATCGCTTCCAACATTTTCACCACCTCATCCATTTCAGGTCGTTTATTTGCATTTCCATCCCAGCACTTCCGCATGACACTAGCCAAAGAACTAGGACAACATCTTGGAATTTCTGGTCGTAAATTCTGTAAACATAACAATGCAGCATGTAATCATACACCCTTGAATATTCATCTAACTAACAGGATATACAAATCTCAATAGCTCATTCACTAAGATTATGGCTAGTGTTGCGAGGGTTCATCTAACTAACAGGATATACAAATCTCAATAGCTCATTCACTACGATTATGGCTAGTGTTGTGAGGGTTGTGAGGTTTGTCCTATCTGATTCACTAAGAGTATTGTGAGGTTTGTCCTATCTTATTCACTAAACACAAGGGTTGCGCTCGTTGCGCTCGTTGCGGGACTTAACCCAACACCTTACGGCACAAGCTGACGACAGCCATGCACCACCTGTGTCTTACAAATGTATTGAACAATACATGAGTAAAAACTCACAATATTGCTGATCGGATTTAAATTATCATAATGATCAAACTGTATCCTTATGATATTTAAATGATTAGAAATAGTTTAACTATTTGAGAGCCAATTGTCCTATACAGATACAAAAGATATTTGAGAACAGTAAACATGCTTTCAAGATGGTTTACACATGCTTTATAAAATAGTGAAGCAAGGTCTGGGATTTAGAATACTAAATAGAGTAGTGCACAGAACACAATCATAGCAAAAATGGTAAAAAAACTGGACCAAACTAAAATCATCATGTGATAGCTCTCAGTTAAATGCTACGTGAAGGATACCATTGCAAGTCTCAACCACTAATACAATGATAAGTCATGATGCAAGGCCTCCCTTACCCAACATTCCCAATATAAATACCAGCTAGATCTGTTGATAAAGTCTGCTAAGCAAATGTAAATAGATTTATAAATTGACTAAATGCTTTGAGTAAACTAACCTGTCGAACAACAGCAGATGATACATCAGCAAAGCTAAGGTCAGGGTAAGGCATATCACAGCAGTACATTTCCCATAAGCATATGCCAAAACTGTAGACATCACACCTTCTGTTATATGGCTTACCATCCAGAACCTACAAAAATATGTCAGCTTCATGATTAGCTACAGAAACCCCATGCTATCACATCAACCACCATATACAAAAGTAGCTTGTGTGTGCACCTCATTCAACTAAATGAGTATATAAGGGAGAGAGAGAGTAATAAAGGTCTTTCTGTTAATTGGCCTCCATTTCAAGCCAACAAAAAGAAATGAACTGTTTGGCAGCTACGTATAACAAGCTACTGGCCCAAACAACAATTTAACCTTTTCCCAACATAATATCAGTAATCCCAGACCAAAACAACCTCAGCCCTTTGAAGAAACAAACATCTTTACTAAACCCCAGAAAAAAGGAACTACAATAATAAGCATTGACATGTTTAGCACCACTCCAAATTTAAAGGCTTGTTCTAATCTTCTTCAAAACCTCTAATGCTGTGTATAAAAATAACATCCTATAGTGTACACAACTTCCAAATAAGCCACTTTGTCAAACTCTCACGTTTAAATGCATGCGACATCCATACCAGAAAGCCTAAGCGTCACCGATTTTTCTGAACTGACCACGAACTGACCACAAGACTCGTATATTCCTGATGTGAACAGGAGAAGTTTCTCTATAAGAATAACAAAAATCACACCAAGAAACCTCTACATGGATTCATCAGACAATCATCTACTTGAAACAACCTGCACCAGGCTCAGTCTCATGCATTACAAGACCACATCATCTCCCACCTTCCTGACAAGTCACTGTGTTATGTCAGTGGAACACCTGACCATCGTGGTTGACCCCAGGTCAGGCTCTCTAAATAGTCTTCCAAAATGATCCTCATGCTCTAAGGTTCAGCTTCCTGACAACAACTAAGACTCATATATGTGCCCCAAATCACCACTTAAAGAAACAGGAAGAACATGATTCATGATTATAACAAAGCAAAACAATTGTTCACTCAAATCTTCTAGCATGAAGCTGAGTTCATCCTAATCAACCACACTGATTGTCAAGAATACAGAAATGTCCGATTATTAGTTCTTGTATCCTCTTAATCATGTGTGTTAGTGTGATAACAAAAGTAGAAGAGGTTCTTGGTCTCGATCCCTGGAATTACTTCTTAATACTACCAAGTGATGCCAAGACCCTAACTCCCGCAGATTTTCCAATCCTCAAAGGATTTTGTCATCTCCACTTGGGAAATTAATGCCAATTTGAGTGTGCCTGGAAGCTGGAGGTGAATAGTTTGTGCCAATGAGGCCCAGTTTTGTTGACAACCAGCAACATCAGGATGGAATTGTTATATTGGTTTCATCATATTAATTGTCAGCTATAAAGTCACTTTAGTTATTCTGGCAGCAACCCCAGCCTTTTGATTATTTGAATCACGTTGTCTTCAAACATGAGCAAGCCAATGTAAATGCTGGGGCGGTTTCAATACGGATGTTAAGAACTTTGTAAAAGGTTTCCCTAACACTATTTTGGTTAAGGTAGAAGGGAACTTTCCTTTTGGTCACTTTAGAAAAACTGCTGTGGTGGTGTACCTAGTAGATTTTAGGCTTTCTCACATGAATAGTACATGCTTTGCTCATTTTACATATGAAGAGATCATGTGACCTTTCCATCTATTTTAAAGGGCAAATCATACATGTGACTGTAAAAGAAAGTAAATTTTAATGTATTAATTGATGGAAATAGAAGTTTAAAGAGGTTACTCTTATTTCCTCCAGCAAAGCATTTTATGTGAAGAAAAAAAAGTATATAAAGGTTGCAATATGAATACCTCTGGGGCCATGTATCCTAGGGTGCCAGTTTCACCAGTCATGTCCCTTGGATTTTGAGCTTCAACACGAGCAACACCGAAATCAGCTATTTTTAAGTTTCTATCGATATCTAGCAACATATTTTCTGTTTTGACATCACGGTGCACAATTTTCTTGGAATGCAGATAGCTAAGACTGCAAGGGAAAGATAAAGAACCCAGATAAGCAAGACTTTCAACAGACATTGGGAACTATGGAAGGTATAACAACCTAACTCACCCTCTTGAGAGATCTAAAGCAAGTTGGATCACAACCTTCAAGGCAAGTTTCTTTTTTCTGTTTTTTATCAAATATTGTTTCAGAGTCCCACCAGCAAGAAACTCCACAACAACACAACATGCTCTAGCAGGATGAGAATTTGGACCATCCATTGAAGAGTTTTTTGAAGGAACTTTAAGATTAGAAGTTCCCATTGAAGCACCAATGAACTGTGATGAGACAAAAGAGGAGTAAGGGAATCAATTCAACTGAAATGATTATACTATAAAAAGTGTTGCTTTAAGGAATTGAGACACTATTATTAGTTTGGCAAATGAGTGAGCAAAGTATGTATTGAGCTCACAAAGGGAAATTATATACAGCAATTACAAAATGGAAATAAAAATCCCTGCAAGGCTGTCAATTTTTACCATATTATTCATAATGGCATAGACAGGTTTGTGAAATTGTGCCATAAGCCAAGCACAACACAATAAGTCAAACAAAATAGTTTCATACCCTTGTAACATTAGGATGGTCAAGCTTGTGCCAAACAGCAACTTCTTTTTGAAATGATGCCCGCAAAGCAGCAGTTTCAGCATCCGTCGCATAACCATCTTCCCCCCAGTCCAAGATCTTCACTATAATATCAGACATGAGATTGCAATGAGAATTTGATATCAGCAGAAATAGAGTGTCAAAGCACTGCATATTGATCTAATAAGGCATCAGTTTTTATGTTAAAGGTACTCCACACTGAACCGTGTATGTTCAGCAAATATTAACTAATGCATGCAAACCATCATGAAAGCTGATCAAATTCCATTGCATCTGTAACAGCATAATACGAAAGCAGCATAACTCATAAAGAAAATAATATACAGAGTTAAAGATATATAGGGTTTTCATATACTAAACTATGTTACGCCACAATCTCCTGCTCCATTCTTTAGAAATACTAATGCAGCAATCATAAAATTCTACAGAGATCTTGTATGCAGCTAAACAAAATCAAATTTAGAATGGAGAAAGGATTTATGAATACCTGCAACATCTTGATCATCATAAATACCCCGGTATACAGTACCATAGGTCCCTTGAGCTACAACATATCTTATATCCAATTTAGCTAAATCAATCTCCCACTCTTCTTTAGGCCTTTTGTCCTCAATTTTGGACCAAACCCTGCTCAAATGCTTCTCAAGCTGTATATCTAAGTTCTTCAAATCAATTTTATCTGCTCTGAAAATCATTTCTTTGCTACTAACACTTCCGCTACCCCTCATTTTTGAATTCTCACCGTCTTTCTGGTGATCCACCCTCTTTGCTACATTGACCTCCTCAATGTTGTCACTAGTCATTGGATCCATTTCCGACACCGGATGCAGAACAGAAACTTCCAATTACGAGACAGTAATTGAAACAACAAAAGGAAAACGAAACAGAATCTAAACACACAAGCAATCCTAGAATAACATGATCCTACAGACTTCCAGTTTCTGCCATGAACACGACCATCTCTGCCAAATTTGTTATAAAACTATCATAATCTATGACAAAAGGAAACCTTAAAACAGAGAATCTTTGGTTAACAATATAACTCACCAACCAAACATATTCCTTGAATGGAAAGGAAAAACCGAATGAAATCTGATCTAATCGAAACCTAATCAGGTAAACACAACAACCCAATTGTCTCTTCAACCCAAAACACCATGTTTAGCTTTCCCTTGTTTTATATTCTGAAATTACTATAAGCAGAACAAACGTCCAAATCTCAAGTAGCTCATCACCAACCACTTTTTTTTCCTTTTTTCAATTCTAAAATAGGGAGAACAAAAACGATCAAAGTAAACTCAAAGAAAACGACCCGAATCCAAAACTCTACGACCAACGACCGATGACCCAGAATTGAAAAAAGCAATAAGATTGCAATGCAATAAAGCTGAAAAGCACAATCCTTTCAGGTACGATCAAACCGACGGATAAGTAAGACGTGCAGAATCGCCACAAGCAACAAAAAGAGAATATAAATAGACGAAAATGCTGACTTTGAACAAGAAAAAAACTAGAGGTAGAATAGGTGGTGGTAAAAGCTTTACACTTTGAAGATTGGAATAATGGTGCAGGGGAATGGAAAAAGTGATTGGTGGGTCATGGAAGCTAGAGAGATTTGAAAACAGAGTTGCGTATGGGTTGGAGGAGGAGGATGAGATTTGAGGGAAGCAAAAGACGAAAAGCCCAGGAATGGAATAGATGAGAGAGAGAGAGAG
This sequence comes from Fragaria nilgerrensis, assembly GCA_010134655.1. NCBI lineage: Eukaryota > Viridiplantae > Streptophyta > Magnoliopsida > Rosales > Rosaceae > Fragaria > Fragaria nilgerrensis. The sequence goes on from CM020980.1 coordinate 700,203, forward strand.
AGCGAAAGAGGAGGAGAGAGCGAGAGAGAACTCTGCGCGGGGTTGCCTAGTGTACGGCTTTCCAGAGAGACAGACTGTTTCAAAAAACAAACAAAGATACGGAATTGGTGCCCCACTATAACTCGGTTTCTCTAACAGAAACAAAAAGAAATAAAAACATATTACATGGTGTACTTCGACAGTTGTATTACGTGACACGTATAATTTTGTATAACAAAAGAGTTGATCATCCGTTATTATAAAACATGACATACGTAAAATCTGACTTAGAGTTTATCCACTTAGGATAAAAGTGTTATAAAATTAACATTATAATCTTTTGTTTTAGGATCTATGTTATTGATGCATGACGAGATTTTAACAAAATTTAATAAATAATCTTGAAAAAAAAAAGTGGCGTAACATTAAGAAGAATGATCTGAATATTGAAATTTGGTATTCAAATAGGCTTATTAATGATGAAATTAATTATAAATTACTTTTTTAGATATATCGGGACTCCCGAGCAAAAAGACATATTTTAAATTGTAAATCGGATTGGAGCAGATTTTGGTCTAAACATTCATTTGGAACGCATGATCACTTTCCAGAATAGGAACGACGAGATCTACAAGACTCATTTTAGTGAGCCCCATAAGATTTAGAGTAAAAGATGTCGTTTTGATGTTATGATTCGGCATTTAATATGATTCTAGGATTTCTAGTTATATTAGGTTTTATTATTTCCTAGTTTTATTCAAAATAAGATTTAGTTAAGAGTTAAGACCTATATAAAGCACTCTTTACATTGTATAATTCAATTCATCAATCAATCATATTATTATCAATCAAACTTAAGAGTTTTCTCTTATTTTCTGGTGTCACATCCCGACTCTTAAATTTTTACCTTATTTACTAGCTTGGTATTAATAAGAATTTTACTGTGTTTGTCAATGAGTTTGTAGTTTAATTGGTCCCTAGACGGGTTTTGGGGAACGACTATTTCGGAGAGTTATTGGTGGGAGAATTATTTGACGACGGTAAAAATAGTAAATTTTAGCTAGAAAAATGTAATTTTAATAGGATATTATTTTGGGGAATTAATTTTTGGAGTTGGATTTGTGTTTAAGGTGTTGGACCGGGTTGGAAGAGAGGCCTATTTTCTTCCTTCTAATTTTCTCCTCTTTCTCTTCTCTCTCCCTCTTGCCCGAGCTTCTCTCTTCCCGTCCGACTTCCGATCACCACCCACCGTCGTCCTGTCGAGCTGGGCCGCCGCACCGGTCCCGTTTGGACCGGCGTCTCCTCCTCTCTCACCCTAGGCCGGTGAACGCAGCCACAACGCCGCCGAACGAAAGAAATCCTCCTTAGAAGCCGCGGTTGTCCTCTCGCCGGAGCTCCCTCCTCCGGCCGCCTTAGCTGGCGATTCTTGGCTCGTTTGAAAGCTCTCCTCCCATGCATCAATCCCTCAAAAGGTCTCACCCTCTCTTGAGCTACGTAAGGAGAAATGTGGAGTTGAAGTTCTAGGGTTTTTTATGATGTTTTCGTTCGATTGGCCTAGTTAGGCTTGGTTTTGGCGTTCGTGCTAGTTAGGAGAGTTGTAGAAGAGGTTGAGAGGAAGATGCTGTTAAAATTTGGTAGGCTCCGGCGACCTCCGGCCGCCGTTGCCACTGTTTGGAGGGTTTTCATGATTTAAAATGTGTAATATTAAGGGGAGTTTAATGGTATGAAGTTTAGAATTTTTGGAGGAGTTTTGAATAGGTTTTAGATTTTTGAAAGATTAGTGAATTTTGCGGTTAATGGAATAGAATATGACAGTTGGATTTCCCTTATTATTGTTTTAGAATGTTGAAATAAATGAAATGAGGCTGTGGTTGGAGTTTGGCGTGAATCTGATAAGTTTAACCCTAAAAAGGGTAGTGGATTAGGCGGAAGAATTTTGAGTTATATATTTAAGGGAGGTATTTCTAGGAAGGGTTATATATTAGGTAGTGGATCGTTGGATTCTTTTGAAGTGTATGCAAGTATTTCTAGGAAGGGTTGTTCATTTTCAAGGGAGGTTATGCCGATTTTTCGGTAAATTTTCCTTGGAGGTGGTCTCCGCAGGATTTACTTCGGGTTTCAGGATGAAATTCAGGGTGGGTCTTGACATCTGGTGATTCCAAAGTTCTATCTATGAGTTTATCGCTTGTAAACTCTCCATCATTTTATAGGGTTTAACGCTTGTTACCCCCCCGGGTATTTCCCACTGAGTTAGTTGGTATCAGAGAGGTTTCACCCGTTTCTTTTATCTACTTGATTATCCATGGCCGATGAACCAGTTATAAGAGCATTTATTTGAATTGCCTTTTTGCACAGATAACTGCTACGATTAACACCATTAATTCAAGCTGATATAGAAGAATTTCGAACGAATGTCAACAACTGCAAGAGACATCGAAGAGGAGAATCCAATGGGCGAAATCGAGTTGCTAATCAGGTTTACAAATCTACGGCAATTATTCCCATGAAGTTCTAACATAAAAGTTCAACAAAAAATTACCCATGAATTTCCAAAGGAAGAATTTTCGCAAGAAACTATCCAAGAACAAGTTAGGGAAGAAAGAGCATGTGCTGACATGGTTATCAATGTTGAAGAAAGCTTGCAGCCTCGAGTAAATCATTCAAAACTAGTTGTCATATTAAAGAATGCAATTTAGAGTGCCCAGAAGAATCCGTCAAAGTTGCCTATGATAAATTCATCTTTGACGTTGAGTTCATGATTGTGCCCTCAGAATATGCAAAAGATCATGCCAATAATCCACATGTTCAATTGTATAATTTATTATTGCGGTTTCCATCTCCATATTCCTGTTTTTCATTCAGGATGAACTTGAAGGCGAGTTTTTTCAAAGTGGAGGAGTCTGATGCAGGACGAGATTTTAGCCAAATTAAACAATGAATCTCGAAAAGAAAGAAGCGTCATAACATTAAGAAAAATGATCTGAATATTAAATATTGGTATTCAAATAGGCTTCTTATAATGAAATTAATTATAAATTACTCTTTTGGATATATCGGGATTCTCGAGCAAAAAGATAGATTCTGGATTGTGATCGGATTATCAAAACGACATCTTTTAGTCTAAATCTTACGGGGCTCACTAAAGTGAGTCTTGTAGATTTAGTCGTTTCCATTCCGAAAAGGTTTCATGTGTTCCAAACGGACGTTCTGACCAAAATTTGCTCTAATCTGATTCACAATCTAGAATCTGTCTTTTTACTCGGGAATCCCGATATATCAAAAAGAGTAATTTATAATTGATTTCATCATTAAGAAGCCTATTTGAATAACAAATTCTAATATTCAGATCATTCTTCTTAATGTGACGCTACTTTTTTCTTTTCGATATTTTTTGTTGAATTTGGCTAAAATCTTGTCATGCATCAGTTATTCCTCAGTGTAAGAGTTGGTTATCTGTTCTTCTTTTTTGTGATGGAAATGGATGTTACTCTAGGGGGCGTAAAACCCATATATTAAATCGACCAATGGGACAAGCGAGAGTTAAACTCCAAAACAAGTCCAATAGCTGGTCAACTGGGAGCTTATCTCCGATACAACTCGAAGAGCCTACAAAAGCTACAAATAAATACTAACTCAAAAACTAATGTCCACAAGAGGACTTTATTCTGGCCTAGAAAGCAATAACCTACATAACCAATCAAAGTATCTCAGCTCAATGAATCGAGGCTTAAGACCATTTCGGTGTACCTTTCCATCAAAAAAGGGGTAAACTCTTCAATATGATTGTGTAGGGATCTTCTCCAGCCCCAAAAGAGTCACCAAATCCCAGAGCAAAAAAAACTCACCCAAATTGGATTGAAGAGGGAGAGTGGAAAGGCTCACAAAGCCCATGCCACACCCACTGCCCTCAAACCATGAATTGAGTCAATCCTTGCTGAAGACCCAGCAAAACCATCAGAACTAGAACCGCGTCAGCTTCAGTTTAGCGGCCTACCCAACCACGACCTCATATCTTCTACAAGCACTGTCGTTGAACCACATGAGACCTCTTACTGGTTCTTTGAAAAGAAACCTCCTCGGGAAGCCCAAAAACGACAACGAGTCAGTCCATCGCCGCCCTTGCTCAATCAAAACCCGGTCACAGCTGTGTCTCTGCTGTCGCTGCTCTCCTCACCTATCAATCTGAACTTGTTCCGCGCCGAGACGAGCCTGCGTATCTCGATTAAGTAATGGTACCGTAGGAACCAACCACCACCCCTCAACCTTAAAAAGCTCCAAAACAACCTACACCCCGACTTGTGCTGCTCCGTCTCTTTCCGTTGAGAACCTGACGCCAAAGATGTCCTGATGCAGTCGAATTCCTTGTCAGGTCACCGCCGCTATGCTCACGAGAACCTAGGATATCTAGGTTTCGTTGGTAGAGAGACAGAGAGAACCAAGTGGCTAGGGTTTTGTAAGAGTTGGTTATCTCAATGACTCGCATGGGGAATAAATAATTCTAGAAAACCTCACGTACATTATTAGTTATATGAAAACAATATCAATATTTTATAACATCAACATTAGCAATTAGTCAATCACTATATATAGTCGTAAATTTCATTTATTAGATAACTAAGCCTATTAATTCAATATCTAAAACTTCATAACGTATCAGTCAAAAATTATAGACTAGAATCAATTTTGACTAGAGAAACTTCTCTTTCATTCTTCTTCATTTCATGTAAATTGTATTTTATTATCAGTATTCATGCATGAAAAATTGACGGGCCATTATTCAAGCAGGGAAAATGGACTCGTAATGTGGAAGAAGCAGCTTAGACATCACTCAAGGGAAAATCAGTTGGCAATCATGTCTTGCCTTTTTTTCTTTATACTACCTCAAACCGAATTTACATATCGACTTTTACCGTTTCACCATTGTCTGGTTAATAACTCAATACATTCGGTGAAACTAGCTGATGACAGTTGATATATACAAAGATCTATAATCTGCAATAAAGGTTTAACCTAAAGAGTCAAGATAGAAAAGACCGATAAAAATGCTACAAAGATGGGTTGAAAACTTGAAATGAGAAGCTGGAAGGTAGATACACAATGCCAATAATGGCATATTCCAAGAAGCTGCTCAATTTCTCATCCCTCGGCGTTTGTGCATGTATACAAATCTTTGCATGTATGTACGACAAGTCGCAAATGACTCGTACTCGTACTGTGTACAACACCGGAAAGAAGAACACCCGACAAATAGATAATCTGAACTCGTGGTGACTGGTGAAAATCACTTCTTCATCTTCCCCATCTTAATTTCCGAACTGATTCAATGAAAATATCTTTCTTGTATCAATTGTAGACCAAGCTAGTATGCAGAGGTAAACCAACCGTTATATTATTGGTATGACAGTTTATAACAAAATAGCCGACCATTGATTAACAATTAAGTTTTCAATTAGAGTTTTCTCTCTTTGAACGAATCAGTACTCACGAAACTACGGTAGGGGGTGTGATACACCAAAACCATTACATGCATAATATTGTCTTCCGATAAGTAATAAATCATCATTTGAAACATTGGCTAGATCATAGTGGGGACTCATTTGAAGTTCTTTTTTTTTTTTTTTATGATTCTATATTCACAATCAAAATAGTTCAGATTGAACATTTATTTTTGGTGATCATACTAATTGATAGTGAAACGTCGCACTTACTAATCTATCGATGTCATAAGCGAGAGAAATATTCTTCTTTTTTTTTGAGGAAAATAAGTGAGAGAAATATTCTTTTCTCTCGCAAAATGATAACAAACGGAGGTTTGGAAGCCCCTATCAATATTTTTCATGTCACTTTGATAGTGAATTGGATAGCAGAGAATACCACGAATGAGATATCACAAGTATGTGGTTCCATTGAACTTCACCAAGACAACAACCAAGCAAACAAACTCTCATAAAAAAATAAAATAAAAAAAAACAAGCAAACAAACTCCAAACATGTCTGGATTGTTGGTCTTGTTGACCTCAAAAATGGGCATATCGCTTGAACCAATTGTTTCTTGGGCTTATGCTGGTCCAATTTTTACCCAATAGACTTCTTCCAGCCATATACAGTTCCATGTCCATCTACAACCTTTTTTTTTTCTTTTTTTTTTTTGAGTAAGATGTCATCTACAATTCTACATGGGATATATCAACAACTGATGAGACATCAAGTTAGTCATGAAGTGCACGAAGCTCAAATTTGGAAGAGAATGGACTTCAAGTAGTCGACGAGGGCGCAGAAGAAAGCAACATCTCAAGCAGCAGAGACTGTAACATGTCAAATTTGAACCTCTTTGGTCATAAACCTGCCGTGTATTACTAAAGCAAAGTAGGTCCTTAATTAGTCATTAGGGATTTAGGGTTGTTCTTAAGTTACTTCCAAGCCTTTGTCATGAGGGTTATTCCAAGTTTTCCCTAGTTAAATAGGGTTTCGATCGGCCTTAGGATTAGATTTCTTTGTGTTTTCTTCTATCCAACTCTATCTCTGCTTCCTGGTGTATGATAGGATTCGATTCTGATCTACCACACATTGACACACCCAAAACTCCAATTAGTATTACAGAGCCAGTAATTCTTTATTGGATGCTAGTAATTTGGCTCTCAGAGAGCTAGAATGAAAGAAGAAAAAGAAAGAAGGGTAAATGGTCTTACATGTTTGTCAACAGCAAAACTTGTTAGGGCAACACAACATAGAGAAAAACAAAAGGTCTATATCAGAACCACAAAACCAGCTTACATATAAAACCATCACCTATAAACCCCAAACAGTTTACTGACACTGACTCGCTCCACAAGATCCTCGATCTTATTATCTTCATCATCATCTGCAGCAGCGAAACTCAGCCTTACATACCATGGAGTGATTCACATTGCCACCTGCATTATCATCTGTATATTTTTTTTCGTTTGGTCACTTGCTAACTACAAGAGCATCCCATAATTATTTATTAACTAGAATCGAACTGCTCCTGATTAAGTTGTTAATTGGCCGGGGTCAACCCCAAGCTTTATTCTAATAACCCACAACCTGACATTCACTAAAGCCTAAAAGGAACTCAAAGACTTTACTCAAATCTAAATCACAACAGGTCACCAGATCGACTTAATATAATTAGTATATCAATCTGTACTTATATATTTTACGCCCAATTACGTAGACTATTCTTAATTGTCTGCAAGTGATTAGTGTCAGTGATGCATATAATTATACAAGGTAATCTGAAAATGAAGAATAAAAAAGCAAAAGACTGATCTCTTAGTACGCGCATGTAGTAGACATTATGATTTCGCATGATGAACTTTCTTCCTTCCTCTTTCAGAGAATGTGGGGAGTTGGGAAAGAGCAAACTGTGTCATTATGTGCTTAACATGCTGCTGATGCTGTTAGCTGCTTGCTAGGGTTCTTTCTTTTCTGGATTTTTCTTTTTTGTTTTCCTTCCTTCTGAAGAGGAATAGGAAGAACCCAAAACTTGTGGGGTGGGAGACTTTGAGAGTTGAGAGCTTTAATTTAGCTAGGGCTCACGTGATAGTATCCTTTGTATTTAAGGGACCACATGTCCTTAAGAAGGGATACCCTTATTGAATAGTGAATACCGACTCTGGTTGATCGATAAGGTTCGAAGGTGACAGTAGTGCATTATGAAGCTCACCTATATGCATTTTAATTTTGCTACCTTACTTGTACTTGAGTGTGGCATAAATACTAGGTCCAAAATATCGAGAAGGGAATATGTACTACAGCTATTCTCCACAGTTTGTCCACTCTCTTCCTGCAGACTCGGTGATCATGTTCGAAGACTTGGGCTTTAACAAGTACATGGAACAATGAAGAATTCAGTTTGTTCTTGTTTAACATGTCAAGAATTCTGGAGTAATTTTACTAAACATGGAACTCCCACACCCTTTGAAGAATGAAGACTACTAGAGCATGCATGAACTGATGAACACATTGCTGGCTAATGCTTTCACAAATGCACAAAAATCCGAGTGGGGAAGTTGTCATATGTAGGATCGATTACCTCTCGGACATGCTTAAAGTTTATGTGTTAAACAACATATTAACTTGCACCATCAATATCTTTAGACAATTTCTCGTGTGTTTCGTTCAATAAAAATAATTCATTGGTTGAGTCTGGATATTTTTATTTAATAAAACATTCTGACTGTATGTGTTTATGCCACGTAAGCTGACATATAAGATAAATTTTATATGGTTCTTTAAAATGTGGTTCACCTAGCATTGTTTTATATTGTAACTTATCAAAGTCAGTAAGAGTAGCAATAGTGAATGCCAAGCAAGTGAACTCGTGGCTGATGGGCAAAGTTTTCGCTTACAAAAATTGATTTGAGCAACTCACTTGTTGGTGTTTAGAAAATTAAATGGCGCCATCAACAATGTATATGTTGATATCTGGAATCCATTTTCACCTTCGACTCCTTCGAGTAGTATAGAGAGAGTAGCAAAAAAGGTCGAATAAGGTTAGTTGTAACGTGAATACTAAATATATTGCTCTTCAGTTGGATATGTGAACGGTAATTTTCAAGTGAACTCTATTAACTTGTATTGCTCGAAGGCAACAACGATGCCCAACATAGTGGCCACCCAATCGCGCGCGGTCACTGTGATAAGGTCATCTCCGGCATTCATGACGGTTTGCCAACTTCGAGTTTGTCGATCATTAAGAAAAGGAAGGAGCCGATGTCCGATGATCCCCGGAAGAATCTAAAGTTCTAAACATTGAAGACGAAGAACTACTCCATGGGATCCTACATGTTGTTGTTGCCACTCATGCATCTATAGATGTGGATTGCTCATATATAAGGTCCCCGAGTGTCCCAAGGAAGAAGGTAGATGAACTTTGATGGGAAAGGCCAACAAACTGTCTCATGTCTTATGTTCATGTTCCCTTCTATCTTGTCCTCATGGATTTTCATTCATCAATACAAACCCAAAACATATATGCTTTGATCAAGTCACTTAATCCGACGTCGTTCGAGGTAGTATCCATAGAGCTCCATGGACCACCAACCTACCCGATCACGACTCACGAGCGTTTTAAAATTCTCCCGCGCCAAAACTACAAACTTCGCTGTCGTTACGTCAGGCGCATAAATCTAACGGAGGCAGCATTAACTATTTACGAATTCCCCAAACTACCCTCACCAGATGACCTAAAGAATTTGGCTTCATTCTAATGCATAGAGGGTATTAAAGTGAAATCACGCAAAATCATTGGCATTTATAGGACTCACGGGAAGGCCATGGTCAGCGTTTTCAGGTTATAAATGTTTGGGTATCGGTTTCTTTAACCGGAAAACGAAAAATAATATTTGTATCGGTTCAAGATTTACTTCTTTATGAATTTTACTATTTACTAATCATTTTTTCCCCTTCAATCCATGATAAGAGATTACTATTTTAGACCGTTATGTATTCAATGGAATTTTTAACGTCTTTCCACATACAGGTGGGTGATCAAATTGCTAAGATCATTGTCTATGTAACGTTTTCCAATGGTCTTTACATCTATAGAGATATAAATATATGTGATTTAAGAAATATATGCTAAGATCATTTGTTGTCGTTTTAGTTTGTGCACTAAGAAATGTACCTTATCTTCTAAAATGCATAAGAAAAATAGAACCATGTGAGATGAATCATTGCCAAATAAGTGAAATTTGCATACAAAGAGTCAATTCGATGAGGAGGAAGTCCAACACTGTTTTCTATATTTGATTCAATTAGTATAAAAATGTAGAGATGTGGTAGAAACGGTCATTTACTTTAACTCTAAGAAACATAACATTTCCGCACAACTAGATTTCAATTCAACCACAGTCACGCTTTGAAACTAGATAACTATACACGACAAATATGTCATTCAACTCATGAGCTATTGACACAAATAAAACCGTTTCTTGCAAAGCACGAGTAACTGTCACAACATACAACTCTACGTGTGACCCATTTCTATCTCGCGCCCTTGCTTTAAAAACTTGATGACAAACGAGCCTTGGCAAATATGGACATATTTGTGTTTAGGATATGACAAATCTTATACTATTAATTAAATCCGAGTAAAATGAACGCTCATTGTTTTTAGCAATTATAAGTTGTGTCAGCCTTCTTAACGTCATAAAGTTAAAAACGACCGTTAAATTTAAAAACATACTATACATTGTTCAGAAATATCACATATAACTATAAATAACAACTCTTTTGTCAACAATTTACCGTAAGTCTCAGGAATTACCATGAACCGAAACTACTCGATTATCCAATCAGCAGCAGTAAAAAGAACATAACAGCCAATGATTCAAAGGACACACCACTGCACTTCACAATGTCAAGTTGTAGCAAAGGAAATGCAAGCAAAAAAGCAAAAGAAGGCAAGAGAGTGAGTGAGATTTTTATTTATTTCTGGTAAAGAGAGCATGAATGAGTGAGTGACTCTGTAAAAAAAAAGTTAATAAAAAAAAAAGAGAAAGTGAAAGAGAAAGATATAGAAAATCCAGACACAGTAATCTGTGTACGTTACCTTTTGTTAAAGGTTGGGTGTCGTGGTGAGGTGTGTGGCGTGGTTGGTGCTAGAAAATTACACAAACCATTATATATAAGAGAGAGGAAGACTGCGTGTCTGTGTCTCAGAGAGAGAGTGAGAGTGAAAGAGTGATACAGCTGTGGAGGACTTGGGGTCTTTTTTTGGGGGCAAGTAGGGTCAAGGGTTATCAGCACGAGAAAAAGTCCATCGAGAGCCTCAGCTACTTCCATTTCCCATTTTCCCGCTCCTTCTTGAATCTCAATTCACAGTTGAGACCCCACCCCCACCTCTTCACAATTATTTACATTTTGGAGAAGAAGAAGAAAACACAGTAAAGCTGAGAGTATAGCAGTTGGGGGTGATGGAGTAGTATTAGTGACTAGTGAGGTTGATGAATGTGGAGGAGCTGCCTCTCTGGAAATGGACACCCCAGAGAGGAACCAGATCGGCGGAACTCCCAAAGCCAAATTTGAGGTCAACCCTTTTTCTCTTCTCTTCAATTCAGTTTGTTTTTTTGAGGTTCTTTCTCAATTGGGTTTTTGTTGCATTTTTACATTTTTAGACAAGGTTGGATTTTGTTGGGTTTCTCTCTGCATGTGGTTTGATCTTTGGTTTTTTCAGTTTGGATCAAAGGTTGTTGTTGTTCTTTGGGTGGTGGTTTTTGTGGGTTATGTTGGGTTTTGGTTGTCTTGTGGTTTTAGATCTCAAGTTGAGCTCAGTCTTTGTGGTCAATTATTGTTCTTTTGGCTTCACTTAGTCTCCTGGGAGATGATTAACAGCTTAAAATTTGAGATTGTTGTTTGTTCATTCATGCCTGGGTTCTATTAGTTTCAATATTTCACCTTTCTTCATCTTGTAAACAGAAAGAAATGAATTTTATTCTAAAAATGTTTTTCCTTTTCATTATTAGAATGTTTGAATTGATTTATTTTTTGGGTTTTTTTTGTTCCCTCAATTAAGACCTAATAATATGCTATGATGAGATACTAATCACATCCAGCAGCAGATTTGAGGTCATAATTAAGACGCCAGAATTTTTCTGAACTGGATGTGCTGTAATTTAATGATTTTTGTAACGCCTGGATTTTTTACAGTTAATTATCCTGTCAAATCTTACACTGTTGATGCTTGATGAGGATGTGTGGATGGTTTTTCTTCTAATTTCTAATGAGGATATGTGTACATTTCAGGTATTGCTTTTTCTGTGTAAAATTGTTCATGAAGATCTTTTCTTTAATGTGCAGGATTCTCCAGTGTTTAACTATCTAAATAGTCTTTCTCCTATCAAGCCAGTGAAATCTGTACACTTCACTCAGACATTCAGCTCCCTTAGCTTTGCATCCCTTCCATCGGTTTTCACCTCACCCCATGTCAGTTCTCACAAGGAATCCAGATTCCTAAAGAGGTGAGTTGTAACTTTTAATTTGTAACCTATTGCTGCATGTATCAAACTATTTTTTTCTTACCTGTGTCTCTGACTGAATTAAAGTCCATTTCTTTCCAGGCATAACTCTTCTGATGATCCGTCAAAACCTGAGTTTTCTCCGGAAAGTGGAAATAAAGTCTGTGCAAGCGAAGATGCTGCTCAACTTTACAATAACTCATCAAAGATACAAGAAGATTGTGTTCGGGTGGTTTCCATTAGGGAAGCTTCTGTAGAGCCATCTAGTGAACAATCAAAGTTTGTGATTGAGCTACCCCGGAGTTTGAACTATGACTGCGGTAGCCCTGACTGCAACACATCTCATTGCGGTATCAACAAGGAAGATTTTGACCCGGAATTGGGTGAGTTTTCGGCTTCAGTTGCTCAATATGTTCAAGAAACTTCAGACAAAGGTTCATCAGACGATGAAGCACAGCAGCAGGTGACATGCCAGAGTGAGCAAACAAAAGAAGGGACAGGCTGTGATTGGGAGAGTTTGATTTCTAATGCGGCCGACATATTGATTTTTGATTCCCCCAGTAGTACAGAGGCTTTTAAGGAGCTAATGAACCATTCCCTAGGCCCCATGACAAGGTTTTCTACTTCAATTATGCCGCACCTTCCGCAACATAACATCAGTGATGACCAACTAGTGCAGGTCAATGATACAATTGGTTCTGGTCAACAACTTCAAATTGACGATCATTCCTCGCAGAGTGGAGAAGCCAGTGAGCTGAAAGAAACAGAACACATGCCAAACCATTTAAACAAGTATATGGTAAACAATCCAATTGTTAAAGCAGATAATAAAGCGGAAACATCTAAGGTAAAGTATCCCAACTATGTAAACTTCTTCAGCGAAAGTTGAACAGATTTACAATGAATTAATTAGTCTAATCTGTTAGAATGGTGAAATATATGTATCTGTATGCTTGTGTATTTTCTGGTTACTCTCTTCCAAAGCATTTATGTCATCTTGACTGTTGTTTTTAAAATCTATTGTCTTTGGCTCATTCTAAAGACTTGTGACATCTTTCCTAAACTGTTCTCATTCCTTTGTTTAAGTAACTTTCATGAGTGACAATTTTTGGTTGGCCTAATGATGTTTCGTCTATCTGTGTACAGCCTGTTATAAACTTGCATCGTGGCTTGCGAAGGCGTTGTCTAGATTTTGAAATGACGGGAGCTCGCCGGAAGAGTTACAATGATGTTTCTGATTATAGTTCATCTTTGTTATCTCAATCTAATGAGAATGTCACCACAACTGATAAGCGACTGATATCTACGAAACCTGGTGGTGAATCTTCAAGGTGCATCTTACCCGGAATCGGTTTGCACTTGAATGCTCTTGCAACAACCTCGAAAGACTACAAAATCATTAAGAACGAAAATTCAGCTTCCGGTAGAGAATTGAGTCTTCCCAACTCCAATGCCTCCATACATTCCCCCACAGCTGGTCAAGGGAGTGTTTATGAATCTTTCCCTTCAGCTTCTTCTGAAAGAGACATGGATGGCACTGAAAATGGGGTTCAGCTATCGCAAGATGCGTCCCAAGCATCCACTCTTTTAGCTAATGAAGACTTCAACCAGAATAGCCCCAAAAAGAAGAGGCATGTGCTTTCGCCTAGCTTTCGTTACTTATCATATCATGTTGGTTACGATTTTTGTTTCTCTTACATGTCATCTAACATTTTCAATTGGATTTGCAGACGCAGGACAGAACACACTGGGGAAGCTGAGGCTTGCAAACGTTGCAACTGTAAAAAATCGAAGTGTTTGAAACTGTAAGTTCTTCATGTTCTTTTTACTGAAATGGTGAAACCTAATACTCTGTTGTCTGGTTGAGTAATCTATTTTCTGTGTGACAATACTGGGTTACTGCATACCTCAGGCAAGCCATATATCTGATACTGATAGTAAGTGAAGCAGCATGCTTTAAAATGATATAGACTGATTCAGAATTAAGAAGCATGTAGCATAATTTAAATTCATGTTTCATTGGGATATCACTAGCAATATTTGGCCTTTCCCATGATTTAAGAATTAAAATGTACCTGGTAACAAATTTGGCTTCTCCATTATGTCAAAATACACTCTTGGTAATATCCATGGCTGAAAGGCATATATGCTCTCCTAATTTTACTACTTTCAGAAGTCCTCGAGTGTATTCATCCTTTCTTTCTCTTTCATTTCCAAAATTGTGATTTTTGTTTATGCTGCTTTTTGTTTATTAGGTACCATGTTAGTTTAATTTTACTACTTTCAGAAGTCCTCGAGTGTATTCATCCTTTCTTTCTCTTTCATTTCCAAAATTGTGATTTTTGTTTATGCTGCTTTTTGTTTATTAGGTACCATGTTAGTTTAATTTTACTACTTTCAGAAGTCCTCGAATGTATTCATCCTTTCTTTCTCTTTCATTTCCAAAATTGTGATTTTTGTTTATGCTGCTTTTTGTTTATTAGGTACCATGTTAGTTTAATTTTACTACTTTCAGAAGTCCTCGAGTGTATTCATCCTTTCTTTCTCTTTCATTTCCAAAATTGTGATTTTTGTTTATGCTGCTTTTTGTTTATTAGGTACCATGTTAGTTTAATTTTACTACTTTTAGAAGTCGTCGAGTGTATTCATCTTTTCTTTCTCTTTCATTTCCAAAATTGTGATTTTTGTTTATGCTGCTTTTTGTTTCTTAGGTACCATGTTAGTTTAATTTTGACGGTTGCAATTTTCATGCAGTTACTGTGAATGCTTTGCTGCTGGTGTCTACTGTATAGAGCCTTGTTCATGTCAAGATTGCTTCAACAAACCTATTCATGAAGATACTGTGCTTGCAACTCGTAAACAGATTGAGTCTCGCAACCCACTAGCTTTTGCTCCGAAAGTGATTCGGAACTCTGATTCTGCCGCTCCTGAATATGGGGTTAGTACAGAAGTCACTATTCTCTGCTGTCTTGGCATGTTGGACTGCAATTTAACCATAAAGTTGGTTTTGATTACAGGACGAATCCAGCAAGACCCCAGCTTCTGCACGGCATAAAAGAGGATGCAATTGCAAGAAATCAAATTGCCTGAAAAAATACTGTGAATGCTTCCAGGTTTTTCCCCTCAACGAATTTTCTTTGGATTTTTTGTATCTTATGATTCTTATCTGATCTGATACAAGTCTTGTTTTCTTTTAAAGGGCGGTGTTGGATGTTCCATTGGCTGCAGATGTGAAGGGTGCAAAAATGCATTTGGTACCAAGGAAGGTGAGTTACATGTGGTGCTTTGGATGATTGCTTCCCATTTGATTTCTTGTGCTGTATTTTGCATCTGAAATCCTTCAGGTGTACTTGAAAAATAAGCTGTGTATCACATTCTTATTATTTTGGATTTCAGGATCTATTATTGGAACTGAAGCTGAGCTAGACGAAGAAGAAACAGAAGCAGCTGTAAAGAGTGCGGCTGACAGAGATCAACAGAAAAATGATATTCAGAAACATGAAGAGCAAACCTCTGCTCTTCCAACAACTCCATTACGGCTGTCCAGGTTAATTCTCAAACTTATATGTTGAGAAGATGATGTATCATTGCTATTAGAGATTGTAAAATGACAACTGTTAATTTTCCAGACAATTGGTTCCGGTGTCATTTTCATCCAAGAGCAAACCGCCACGATCTTCTGTTTTTAGCATTGGGGGGTCCTCTTCTGGATTGTATGCAAGCCAGAAGCTTGGAAAATCAAATATTCTGCGACCCGAATCCAAATTTGATCAGAGGCATAGCCAAACTGTACAAGAGGATGAAATGCCAGATATTCTTCAAGGCGATTGCTCTCCTACCACCGGCGTCAAGACTGCTTCTCCCAACAGTAAGAGGGTCTCTCCTCCGTGTACCTTTGGGTCATCACCTGGTCGAAGGAGTGGTAGGAAACTAATTTTGCAATCCATCCCTTCATTTCCTTCTCTTACTCCCCAGCATTGAGTTATCTTGAAGTTGGAAGTTGGAAACAGAATGCTCTTAGTTTAATCATGTTTAAAGATGTGTGGTTTAGTCCTGTATGTCATTTGAGAGATAGTCTACTGTACTAGTACAATAAACATGGCATGATGCTGTTATCATACCCCCAACTTATCCTTGTAAAATATGGAATTTCAGTTTATAGATTTCATTCCCCGCCCTATGTTTTCAAAGGTAGCCATCTCCTCAGCTCAGTTTTCATATACCATGCTGAAATCTTTGCTTTAGTTTCTGAACATTGTGCGTTGGCGAAGATGGCCTGCATTCCCAAAGCTCAAGACATTTCATCACTGTGTCTACTGCAGTTAACACACTCATTTGAACTCGTCATAGAAATCGTCATTGGATGTCCAAAAATATTCTTCTCGTTTCCGAATACCAATCCACCGGAGAAAATAATTTTAGAGCCGCTGACACTATTGGTCATCCTGCAGGGAACACATTTGTCCGGTCCAAATCTATACGCAACTGCACTCAACTTAAGTTCATCATCGCCGCCATGATCAATTGGTGCTGCCAACACGCGGCTTAGTTCGATAGATGAAGGGTAAAAAATAACGTGAGCAACGTTGTCAGCAGGAAGACTATGCTTTGCAAAACATAAGTAGAGGGACTTACTCTTCAAGCTTTCTTGTTTCATGCTTCCTTTCTTGTCTTTCTCATCCTGCGCCATAAGTGGTGCTAAAGTAGTGGAGTTTCTTCTGCTTATACTTCGTCGACGTTGCCGCCGCCGCCGTGTTTCTGGTTGCATAATCACCCAACATGGCAAAACATCACACCGCCTTTACCACGCCATTGCCTAAACCCTAACAGATTTTTTTTTCCCGAGAAGATAAACCCTAACAGATTGAATACAAGTCCTCTCGATCAGTATATAATTGAAAATGAGAATCGGGCTGATGGGCTAAGACCTCTACTAAATGGACTAGAGACATATGGGTTTTGCTTCGCCCACTAATATTTACATTTACACGTCTTTCCAAAATAAAAAAAAATAAAAAAATTGAAAAACAGACATTGATTTGCTTTATAGCAGTGCTTCATCTCTCATTTGCTTTCTTATTTCTTTTGAAGAACATAACTCATGACACTATATATATGGGAACGATCAGAGGCGGAGGTCCGCAACGAAGAAAAAGTGTGGATGTCACCTCAAGGAGCCTCAAGCAGGCATCGATGGCTTCACCGATCTTGCTGGTGCTGCTCATACCGATGAACTTGCCGGCGATGAGTTTGAAGTCAAGAATGAAGTGCTTGAAGTTTTCCGGCAAACTTCCCGACTGCACCTGTGATCTAGGTCACCGTGGCCTTCACCTTGATAGGGACGACGTCCTGGATGTCCGAAATCTCTGAGGACGGAACCAGAGCTTCCATTGACGCCGGCGTGAGGCTCCTTAAGGTGGCGTCCGCACTTTTTCTCCGTTGCGGACGTCCGTCTCTGATCCGGACTATATATATATATATATATATATATATATATATATATATATATATGTAGTTCCTATCCAGAGCGAAACTTCACTTTGAAATTAAAATGTGAAGTTCCTTATTTGACTCACTTTTCGGTCATATTTCCACATCTCCACCATTCAGTTTGTAGAACCTAATGCATAGATCACTTCTGCCAAGTTTCATTGAATTTGATGATCGTTTGGGTTTTTATAATCGTTATTTACACAAACAGTTCTGAATAGACAGATTTATGGTCCGTTCGTTGATTTAATCTAATTTGGTACCTTAACAATTACCAATTTAGATGAAACTTGACAAGAGTGATCTATGCATTAGGTTCTACAAACTGAAATGTAGAGATATGGAAATATGACCGAAAAATGAGTCAAATAAGGAACTTCACACTTTAATTTCAAAGTGAATCTTCGCTCTGGATAGGAACTGTATATATATATATATATATATATATACATATATATATATACATATATATATATATATATACATATATATACATATATATATATATAGGGCCCTTCCAATGAGGGATCCTTTTTTTTGACATATATGAGGGATGAGGGATTACACCAACTTTTCGATTATATTTTTGAATCTCTACCGTTCAGTTTGTTGGTCCTTATATATAGATCAATTCTGTAAATTTTCAGCCAATTTGGTGATCGGTAAGACATTTAAAACTACGATTTATAATTATAAGCATGAACGGTTCAAGTTTGGCAGATTTGGTTCGTTCATTGATTTAATCTTGTTCGACACCTTAACGATCACCAAATTGGCTGAAAATTTGCAGAATTAATCTATATATAAGGACCAACAAACTAAACGGTAGAGATTCAAAAATATAATCGAAAAGTTGGTGTAATCCCCCATCCCTCATATATGTCCAAAAAATGGATCACTCATTGGAAGGGCCATGTATATATATATATATTATACAGATTTTCTCAGGTGCGGATGTCCGCATTTATTCTTACGGTGTGGATTTCCACTTTACACTCACTTTTCAATCGAATTTTCACATCTCCACCGTCTAGTATTTAGATACTAATGTATAGATTATCTCTGCAAAATTTCAGCCAATTTGGTTATTATTAAGGCACTCAAACTGCGTTTTTCTGGATGAACATAATTCTGTCGAATTTGAACCGTTCATGTTTATAACAGAAAAACGGAATTTTGAGTGCCTTAATGATAATCAAATTGGTTGAAATTTTGCAGAGATGATCTATATTATCTAAATACTAGACGGTGGAGATGTGAAAATTTGATTGAAAAATGAGTGTAAAATAGAAATCCGCACCATAAGAATAAATGCGGATGTCCGCAGCTGAGAAGTTATATATATATATATATATATATATATATATATATATATGACTATGAGTACTTGTAAATATATATAACAGTATAACGTACACAGCAGGAAATATAACACAAAAAATGAACCGATTATCACATCAAGCACGGGGAATTTGATATTTTGACAACAAAAACTTAAAGACCTTGAAACAAAATGACATGCATGAGCAGTCTGATTCTTCATCTTCTTCTTCTTCCCTAAGCTGTAGACTTGAGAGATCGACAAAGCTTACACAATAATGGAGAGGAAGGGGCACATGGGGTGGAATATGGTAGAGCCATGGCCGTATTCGATTTGTTGTCACTTAGCTCGGATCGATTAGAAATATATACTTGTACGTTTGGCCAACTTTGAGGGGAACATGGGTTGCCATGGCTGGCTCTACACATAGAGCTAAAACACAAAACGAAATTTCAAGGTCGGATCCACCATTTCTTTCGTTTTTGGGGTCCATAATGCATGCCTTTCTAGCTAGATTTGCAAGACAATATGTTTATGGTTTCGTTGGTAGGGTGTATTTAGTTTTAAGATTATAAGAAGCTAATCCTTCATATCAGCTGCTGGGACATATTGAGTGATTTACTCTCGTCCCCAATGCATTGTCTATCTATGTTTTCTTCCCCAATAATTTTAGAGAGAGAGAGAGACTGCTACATCGTATTCATATGAGTGGGTGACCGACAACTATAGTGTCTTCAAAGCACAGAACTCTATTGTAGGTAGTGATTAACATCAATGGCGACTGCATGCTAGCTAGCTCATAATCCAAGATAAGTATACGCGCCGTGTACGTCGTAATAGGACTGTCGTATAATTCCGGCCGGCTATCTACGTACGTTTGAATTCTAGAGCCTTGCTTTTTCTGTCTTCTGTTGCGGGCTTCTCCATTTCATCTAATCATCTTTAGTTGGTTTTGTGCTCTTGCGCAGTATCTACGGGTCCATACATGCATTTCAATGGTTAGGGTTTTGGCATGGATATCTAATGATGATGATCATATATATGGTACTAGCTAAGTAGTATTGCAACTTTCTACACACTACAATGATGTCTCACTACGTTAAGTTAAATGTATACCGACTTTCTGTAGTAGTAGTAGATCAGCTCTCTAGCTACAATTAACCATAAATGTACGTACCCAGTTCGAGATGAGGCAAAACTAATCTATCAGCGCATGGAACCGATCTACCTCTATGTTATATCGGTCTATATTTGATATGTATCAAACGATCGAATTGGTTTTGGGACCAAAATCTAGAACGAGCGAGTGTTTGGCATGGTCTCTTAATACTGTATTCATTCATATTGTACGTGCGCGCTGTTGTGAGCTTAATTTAATGGTTTCATAATGACATTATAACATTAGTGTCATAGTGTGCATGAGAGTGGAACTAGCTAGGTTTTAGTTTCTACTCCAATGCCGAGTCCGGCCATCTGTGTACGTGGGTATCAGTTAAATGACACCATCATTGTCGATGCCGGTTCCCGAAATGAAACGAAAGTGACGATTCCAACCAAAGCAACGAATCATACACCGGCCGGTACCCCGAGCCTAACTGTGTGAAAAACTATATGAATTTTCAGATATAGACATAGAAAGTTTGGCCGTTGTGTGACTAAATCTGATGGAAACAATTATGTTGATGCATGGTCCATGATGAAGATCGATCATACACCTACTTACATAAAACTAGTGTAATGAGCCATGTGCCAATTAAGAATAATGCTAGCAACGTATGCGACTCCAAGTCACGATCATCATTCATTCAGCGCTGCTGCTCGAGCTAGCTAGCTAGGTACAACTTAACCATCTACTACTCAACTGTATAAATTTATAAGCATCGATCCATCTCTGCAGTAAACCCTAAGTTATCACCACTTTCTACATCGAGCAGTTTCTTCACTTGCTTCCACAACCTCGACTTAATTTCCTTGTAATTTTGATAATCGGTGGTTAGAGCATATGCTTTCGTAGGCTAGAGCTACTTGATCTTTTCAATATTTGAGGACTAGCCGTGGCCTCATCAGTTTGACAATTAGAGTAATTTCTTTTCTTGTTAAGCAAACTGAATTGACACATTGTTTGTACGTTATTATCAAAAGAAACATGTCATGATGAATTCCATAGAATAGCAGTTGTCATGGAAAAGCTAGGCCCTAGAACTAGAAACAAGTATTGTCTAGAACTCTAAATTTTTATACGTAACACGCAATTGTCGAACCATATATTGTAATTTTTATATATTTACGAAGTACTAGGATCAAGTAATACACAATGAAGACGATGAAACTAATTCCAAACACGTCTTCTATTACATAGTCGTACCTCCTTCGTATTTGTGTAAAAACACTGATTTGTCACCTCAACTCTCATGTCATTAGCAATCTTTAGTCTAATTTTTAACCAAATCAACAGTGTATGACAACAAAATAAGATAGTAACGGAGGAGTAGAGGAATTTTCTTTGCTTCTTGCAAGGTGTTGGTGTTTCCCTTGTGAGTCTACATACAGTCTACAAAAGACTAATCAAGTAGGATTGACGAAAGGGGTGGTTGAGGCTCCACCGCCCGACCGGCCAACCGTGAAAAGGTGACGGCCCACCCGAAGAAAGGTGACTGATATCCTCCACAATTCTAATTCCAATTATTTCATACAAGAATATCAAGTGTGGAGCAAACCTAGTCTAATTCACATTAAGCTTCAAAGTGTCGACGGAATCCCAACTTTCCAATTTTGGTGTTTGTTCTTTTGAACAAACTAGCAGTGAGAGCTCAATTGTTTAGTGCAAAAGGCTTATCAGCTCCACTTGTTTACCAATTTTTCTTTATGGCAGCTAGTAGCATCCCTCATGTTTCTTTCTTTTATTTTATTTGTGTGCACCTAGTTGTATTATTGAATGCAGATAGGAATGCATGTGAGCTTTACTAGATAGATTACAGAACGTACTAATTTATATTGGTTCTTATTGAAAGAAATTGTTTGGTTTGCTAAAGAAATGCAATTATTGAAATCAAGAACACTGGCCTCACCATGAAATCAGAATATGTAGATTCTTCTAGTGGAGATACTTAATAAACCTGATTGATCACATTCATAATGCTTAATAGGAAATTTTAAGTCAATTAAAACCTTATGATCCTCTTTTCCCCTACTTATTGTATGATTTAACTAATGTTTATTGAATTTTTTTTTGGTGAATAATGTTTAATGGACCACTAGCATCTTCACCATCATTATGTGTGTGTGAATTTTTTTATTATTATTATAGTTATGCTCAAAGTCTGATTTCCCTCTCATTCTTAAAAAAAAAAAAATCTGATTTTCCTCCTCACTTTTCTCTCTCACCTCCCACAATTTAAGCTTCTTTCTTTCTGTTTTTCTATTTTTCTTATTTCCAACATTTGTAATTATTAATTTGTCTTTCGTTCGTAAGATGACATATTTTAAAGTTTTAATCAATTAAGGGCATTATAGGTAGTTTAAAAATTTAACCGTTGATAAAATCAAAAAAACCTTCTGACTTTATTAATAGAGATATATTACTTACGACCAAAAAGCTCGGGTTATAGAACAATTTTGGTTTTTGTTGAACGGTTAAGCAGTTGGCAGTTGCTTATTTGTTTCTATATATTGGAATGAAATTCATTTTCATCTATACGTGATCCTTAAAAGGAATTAGATGAAAAATAACAAAAGTATATGTAGCATTGCGCAATATCATTGAGGCCATGAGGAAGAGACGTGATTCAGAAGCATGCCAAAACACGAAGTGATTAACAATGGAAAACCCAAGAAAGAACAATCTTGATTAACAATTGTGTTTCCCCCAACACTCTTCCCACGCCGCAGAGTAAACAATGTTTACAATTGTTAAAAGCAGTGAAGAAAAAGAAGCAACCACAACAAAGAGAGCAAAACGCTCAGAAGTCACAGTAAAAAGAATGGTGTATTATTAGGAAAAAGCAGAGGATTATAGGAAAACATTTTATAGTTTAAGCTATTTCCAAATCATTTTACGTAAAAATCCGTACAGAACGGTCAGAACCCGAAGAGAAATGTGTTTAGTTAATTTTAAATTCAAATTTTGATGAAATAAGAAAGAAACTAAATGCATTATTATTTTCTATTTTGGCCTGAATGCAAAATACGTTACTGTTTTTTTCTTTACAGTTCATATGCCATGTAACAACGACAGTTCCAAAACCCAAATCTGTCATATACAGTGTGTCTACACAAGACCCAATAAAGAGAGAGGAGCAATGAGTCTCCTGACTCTCCTCTATGAGTGGAGAGACCAAGAGAGATAAAATGGACTGCAGTGTCTCAGTTTGCAGCAGCTGGAGTTTTCCTATCATGGCTGCTGATCACAACTCCATTACCAGTGTTTTCATTCTTTTGGCATCTACCTGATCCAAACAGAGTGGAAAGAATCTCTCTTTTTCAGTTTTCATTGAAACCCAATTGCTTGCTTTGAATGTGAATCAGTGAATGGTGTTGTATGTATCCCCAGTAGTACTGAATCAGTCATATAGTGAGTTTTTAATCTCATTGGTCTCATCATAAAGGATTGGTTTTTTCAGTTTTTGTGAGTACCCATCTGCTGAAAATTAATGCATTTTGATATGGTAGGTTCAGTTGCTGATTACAAATCCTGCATCTGCTATCATTCCAATTCTTTTGGTAAGTTGTTGATACTGTTGTTGGTAAAGGATTCATCTTTTATCTGATTGTTGTGGAACCATTGACAAAAAGTCCATCAGCTGTTTGTTTAATTTGCTTATGTGAGTGCTTTGTTCAGTTTCTCATGAATTCTTTCCTGCATTTGATGATTGGGTGAGGTATACGATGTTAGGAGTACAATTATGGTTTGACTGTTCTTTTGTGTATTGTAGTGTTATTGATAAGCCGAGTTAAAATAAGAAAATGATGCTTTGAATCAAGTTGTATTGGAGTCAATTTATGGGTGCTTTGTGTTTTGTCATTAACTTTGTAGCACTGGTGGAATTTACATCAGCAGAACCATAGATCACTACATTGTTTGTTTGCTTTAGTATCTTCTTGTTTAATGGCTACTTCTTTCCTTGAATCAATTGCAAAATTCTTATCTTTCATTCTACTGGCTAAATGTTGGGTTTGAACTTGCCATTTCTGCAGATCTCATTTAAATTGCTTAAATTTATAATTCCTTTGATGATTTTGGGGTACAGGTGCAAGAAGCAAGGAGCAAAAGACCGAACTGCAAAGCCTTGGCAGTGGAAGCTCATTGAACCGATACTCTGGCCTGGATCCATTTGCTGAGGCTTTGTTACTTGTATAGGGACCCATCATTTGCCAAGTCAAAACCAGTTTTGTTGTTGTGCTGTGCCGGAATCATGGCAACCCTGTTACAATCCGAGTCCAGACGCTTGTATTCTTGGTGGTGGGACAGTCACATTAGCCCAAAGAACTCAAAATGGCTTCAGGAAAATCTTACAGGTCTTGATACTTACCGAGTTGGTTATCTATACATCTCAGCTCCAATTTCTATGCTTCTCTTATCACATTGGTGCTAGAATTTAGGATATCAAGCATGCGGAGACAGTGAATAGCTGTCTCATCATCTTATACATCCAACTCTTCTGACTAGTCAGTAGAATTTTGCCTTCCAGACTGAAAATGATAGCAAGGAGTATTTGACACAGTCCAAATTTTTAATTCTCTGAATCTTCTTCCAACTTAAATCCATCTTATTTAATAACTATGCACAATCAGTTTGTTACTATCTCAGTATTAGGAACTTATTAGTATGATTTGGCACCCTTACTCTATTATCTCTGGTTTTCTTGAAGTGTTCACCGCTGTACATTCTAGTCAAGAAGACTGTTTGATGTTAAAGAACAATCAAATTATCTAACTAGTAGTTTCCCCTCATCATGGAAGTGAAAAGGATGCAGTGGTAGCTAAAATACATGTGTTGGGTTTCTCTATCGCCTCAGCGTGCACACTTAGCATGTTTATGCACATAGTCTTTGATATTTTTGAGGTTGCATTCGTTATTTACCCAACATTTGTACATACAGATATGGATGCTAAAGTCAAAGCAATGATAAAGCTCATTGAAGAAGATGCAGACTCTTTTGCAAGGAGAGCAGAAATGTACTACAAGAAACGCCCCGAGCTCATGAAACTGGTTGAGGAGTTCTATAGAGCTTATCGTGCATTGGCTGAGAGGTATGATCATGCAACTGGGGAGCTGCGCCAGGCTCATCGAACCATGGCAGAAGCATTTCCCAACCAAGTACCTTATGAACTGGCCGATGAATCATCCTCCTGCTCTTATGGCCCAGAGGCTGGACCTCATACACCAGAAATGCTGCATCCAGTTCGTGCCTTATTCGACTCAGATGACTTGCATAAGGATGCACTGGGACTCTCTTCAACTGATTTACATGCTTTGAAAAGGAATGGAGGCTCCGACTCTGGAATAAGAAAAAGAGGTCTGAAGCAGCTCAAGGAAATGTTCGATCCAGGAGAAGAATTTATTCCACCGAAGGTTGCGGAGGGTAGATTTACAGGAGGCTTGAGTTTTCATGAAGCAGATGAGAGCAAACCAAAGTTACAGAACGGGTACTCTCAATTAACAAGTGAGAACCAGAGTCTAAAGAACCAGCTCCTCTCTCAATCTGAGCGTGCTGCAAAAGCTGAAACTGAAATTCAAATCTTACAGAAAACTCTATCTGAGATACAAGCTGAAAAGGACACAGTCCATCTTCAGTACCAGCAGAGTTTGGAGAAGTTATCTGAGCTGGGTAAAGAACTGAACAGTGCTCAAGAGGCTGCTGGAGGGCTCAATGAACGAGCCAGCAAAGCTGATATTGAAATTACAATACTGAAGGAAGCCCTTGGGGAATTAGAAGCTGAGAGAGATGCCGGTCTTCATCAGTACAATCGGTGCTTGGAAAGGATATCTAGCATGGAGACCATGTTATCTTTTTCCCGGGAGGATGCGAAAGGGCTTAATGAGCGAGCTGTTAAAGCAGAAACTGAAGCTCAAAATCTCAAGCAAGAACTTTTCAAGTTAGAGGCAGAAAAGGATGCCTGTTTTCTCAAGTACAAGCAATGTCTTGAGAAGATATCTGCTCTGGAGGCTACAATCTCACTTGATGAAGAAAATGCCAGAATCCTTAATGACCAAATTGAAAGAGCTGAAAATGAAGTTAGATCACTGAAGGAATTGGTTGCTGTACTGAAGGAAGAGAAAGAGTCTGCAGCTCTACAATTCAAGCACTACATGGATACAATAGCTGAGATGGAAAGAAAACTTTCACAAGCTCAAGAGGATGATGAAAGATTGAACAGTGAAATTTTGACAGGGGCTGCAAAATTAAAGGGTGCCGAAGAACAATGTGTTCTCTTGGAGAGATCAAATCAGTCCCTGCGGTTAGAGGCAGATGGTTTGGTGAAGAAGATTGCAACTAAAGATGAAGAACTTTCAGACAAAAATGATGAGATGGAGAAACTTCAGAATCTAATGCAAGAGGAGCACTTGCGGTTTGTGCAAGCTGAAGCCACTCTCCAATTTCTGCAGAAGTTGCACTCTCAATCCCAAGAAGAGCAGAAAGCTTTAGCTTTGGAGTTCAAAAATGGGCTTCAGATGTTGAAGGACTTGGAGATGAGCAAACATGGTGTGGAGGATGATATGCAAAGGGTTAAGGAAGAAAATAAGAGCTTGAATGAACTGAACTTTTCTTGCACTATCTCCATTAGGAACCTGCAAGATGAAATATTTAGCATGAAGGAGATGAAAGAGAAACTTGAAGAGGAGGTTAAGCTTAAAACAGACCAAAGCAATGCTCTCCAGAGTCAAATTTCCCATTTGGAGGATGAAATTAAGGGGTTGAGTGGAAGATATCAGGCTATAGTGGAGCAAGTGGAATCAGTAGGTTTAACTTCTGAACGCCTTGGATTGTCAAGGCTAGAAAGCACAAGGGATGACAGAGAACAACAGAAGGATATCAAAGGAGAACGAGAAGTTGAAGGATATGGGCAAACTTTCAAAGGAGAATGTTGTTCTGGAGGGTTCACTTGCAGGTTTGAAGGAGGAATTGAGGAGTCTTGCTTTCCCAGGAGAACTCAGAGCACAAGCTTTTCGAGAAGAACTCCTTGCTGGAAAGTTCCCTCTCTGGAGCAAACATTGAGCTTGAAAGGTTGAGGGCAAGAGCAAAGAGCTTAGAGGAGCTGTGCCAGGTACTTAATAATGAGAAGTCCAATCTTCTTAATGAGAGAGGCACCTTGGTGTTTCGGTTAAATGATGTTGAGGAGAGACTGAGAGGCCTGGAGAAGAGGTTTAAAAAATTAGAGAAGAAGTATTCTAAAATGGAGAAGGAGAAAGAGTCCACCCTTGATGCAGTAGAAGAATTACGGGATTCCTTGCATGCAGAAAAACGAGAGCGTGCCAGTTATATTCGGTCAAGTGAATCGCGAATGGCAGGTTTGGAAAGCAATGTCCATCTCCTGCAGGAGGAGAGAAGGTTGGGAAAGAAAGAATTTGAAAAAGAACTAGATAAAGCTGTGAATGCCCAGATTGAGATCTTTATCCTTCAGAAGTTTATTCAAGATCTGGAAGAGAAGAATTCGACAATATACATTGAATATCAGAGACATGTTGAGGCCTCCAAGTTTTCTGATAAGCTGATCAAAGAGTTGGAGAGTGAAAATCTTGAGCTACAGGTGGAAGAAGAATTCTTAGTAGAAGAAATTGAAAAGTTGAGGCTGGGGATTTATCAAGTGTTCAGGGCTCTGCAGATTGAAACAGGTTCACATGAAGATAAGGTTGAGAGAGAAAACGTACTTGTACTGCACATTTTGAATGCTATCAAGGACTTGAAAAGTTCTCTGGTGTGGAGCAAAGATGAGGAGCAGCAGTTGCTGGTTGAGAATTCAGTGCTCCTAACTTTACTTGGGGACCTAAGCTCAGAAGGTGCAGAGATAGAGTCGGCAAAACAAACTTTGGGGCAGGAGTATGAGGTAATGGCAGACCGTTGTGCTATTCTACAAAATAACAAGCATGAGCTTCTAGAGATGCAAAGGCAGTTGAGGTTGAAAGTGACTGAGAAAGAGCAAAAGGAGGAAACATTAGAGGCTGAATTGAAAAGTCTTCAGGGTAAGCTGAAGAGTCTGCAAGATGCATACCAAATTTTGCAGGAAGAACAGTCCAAGGTGCTTGAAGAGAGGAGATCCTTGCTTGAGAAGCTTTTGGATCTGAAAAAGGAAAATAAAATCCTTGAAGAGGAAAATAATGTTAATTTTCATGAAGCACTAGCTTTCAGCAACCTCTCTATGGTTTTAGAGAGCTTCACAATTGAGAAAGTTGTGAAACTAAAAGCACTTGCTGACGATCTTGATGATCTTGCTGCTACTAACAATGACCTCAAAGATGCAGTTGGAATGTTGGGGAGAAGTTAGTGGTGAAAGAAGTAGAGAATCAACATCTGAATGAGATGGTTCAATTTTTGGACAAGGAACTTTATGAAGCCAATGACTTAAATGGTATATTAAGCCATCAAATTTCAAGTGTAAAGGATTCTCTCAAACAGAAAACCATGAAGCTCTCAGAGGTAGAAGAGAAGCTTCAAAAGACAGAGAGCTTGAATGTGGAATTATGCAGAACTGTTGAGGAGCTGAAGATGGAATATGAAGAGTCAAAACTAATGAGTCATAGTTGTGAGAAGCAGATTCTCCAACTATCTGAAGTCTGCAGAAATCAGAAGAAGGAAATGAATAGCCTTTGCGAAGCAAATGAAATTCTGGAGGATGAAATCTTATGTAAAGCTATTGAAAAACAAATAGAAACTCTGCACCTGAATGAGACAGTCCATTTGTTGGACAGAGAATTGTGTGAAGCGAAGCACTCGAATGAACAACTGAGCAATCAAGTTTTAGTTGGAAAAGATTGTCTGAAACAGAAAACTACGGAGCTTTCAGAAGCAGAAGAGAAGCTTAGACAGATAGAAGACTTGAATGTTGACCTATGCAGAAATGTTCAGGAACTGAAGGTGCAACAACAAGAATCAACAATCACAAGAGAAACTTACGAGAAAGAGATTGTGGAACTTCTTAAAGATAACACAGATCAGAAAATGGAAATTGAGATCCTTCGTGAAGCAAACGGAACTCTAGAGAGTGAAGTGGGTGTCTTATGTGAAGCAATTGAAGAATACAAAATTCGAGAAGACTTTATGAGTTCAGAGCTGCAAGAAAGAAGCAATGAGTTTGAACTCTGGGAGGCTGAGGCTACTACTTTCTACTTCGATCTTCATAATTCTGCTGTCCGTGAAGTTTTTCTTGAAGATAAGGTTCATGAGCTTACAAAAGTTTGTGAGAGAATTAAAGATGAAGATGCTGCAAAATCTGTGGAGATCGAACAGATGAAAGAAAGAGTTGGCATCTTGGAAAGTGAAGTTGGAGGTCTGACGTCCCAGTTGTCTGCATATGCTCCTGCTATAGCCTCTTTGAGAGAGAATGTAATCTCTCTTCAGCATAATGCCCTTCTTAGAAACAAGCTCTTTGTGGAAGACAACCAGCGACACAAGGTAATGTTCTTTTCTCTCTTAAACCTTAAAATGATTCAGACATGCAGTCTGGGCTAGGTAGAGCTGTTATTTTTGTTGAAAGCATGAAGTTGCATGGCCTGAATGTCATAGGAGAACTGTTTGTGTTTGTGGTGGAATTGATATAATTGCTATAATATGATTGTAATTTTAAATTGGTATCTGAGTGTTGCTGCATCTAGATACTTACTAAACCTGTTTGTGTCTCTAGGATGATGACCTGCCAAATAATCTATATCAGAGGAGCTCTCAAGGTTACAAAGAAGACCAAAGCACTTTGTTGCCACATGGAATTTCTGAATTGGAAGAAATGCAGACTATGATCAAAGAAGTCGAAAAGGCAGTTATTGAAGAAACAAAAAGGCTTTCAATTGAATTAATTGAAAAGGAAATGGTGGAAGAAATTGAAAGGCTTACAACAAAGGAAAGGGCAGAGGCTTTGGTGCAGACTGAAGAAGTAAAATTAAAAGGTAACTTGCATCAAGAAAATGGTAGTAAAGGAGAAGAGGCGGAACATGTGATTGAGTACACTGATGATACTCTGAAGAGGAGTAAACCTGAAAAAAGGCTTTTGACGAAAGACATTCCGCTTGATCATGTTTCGAATTCTTCATTCTATGGAAGAAGCAGAAGAAAGAGTGGTAGGGCTGATGATCAGATGCTCGAGTTATGGGAAGCAGCTGAGCAGCATTGCGTCCAGGATCCAGGGGCCAATATCAGGAAAAACCAGGCATCTCCACCAACTGAAGATGTTACTCCCTACCCTTGGTTTGCAAACTCAAGGAGGACAAGTCGAAAGTCTTCTTCCGAAGTTCAGGTTGAGAAGGACTTGGGCATTGACAAGCTGGAAGTGTCCTACAATATTCGACAACCAAGTCGCGATGGCAAGAAGGAAAAGATCTTGGAGAGGCTTGCTTCTGATTCTCAGAAACTGATGAGTCTACAAACGTCTGTGCAAGACTTGCATAAGAAGGTGGAGACCAACAAGAAGGGTAAGAAGATCAACATCTCTGAATATGAAACAGTGAAAAGACAGTTGCACGAAGTTGAGGACGCAGTTGTGCAGCTGGTGGATGTTCATGATCAGTTGAAAAAGGATGTTGAAGAGTTTCCATCTTTGGACGAGCAGACATCCATAGAGTTGGAGGAGGCAGAAAATGTACGCAGAGAGAAAGTAACCGAACAAGCATGGAAAGGATCTGAGAAGATTGGAAGGCTGCAGTTTGAGCTGCAGAACATCCAATATGTTTTGGTGAAATGGGAGGGTGAAAAGAAACGGAAAGGGAGGCATGGATTTTATGTGAGTAGAACAGGTCTTCTCCTGAGGGATTTTATTTACAGTGGCAGAAGTAGTAGTGAAAGGCGCAAGAAGGGTTGTTTATGTGGTTGCATGAGACCATCAGCAAATGTTGAATAAGGTAGCCCTCTTGGAGGAAAAGCCTTCCTTTTATTTTCTGTAAGTTAGTGAAAAATATTGAACTGTATTAGCATCTGGATGCTCATGCTCTGTAAGAATTAGGTTTTCCCTAACCATAATAATCTGCAGCTTCGTTCAGCTTTCTATCTTTGCCACGTAATAGTGGCACCAAACGATTTGGCATTTTCTAGAACCGAACCACCAAACCAAACGAGCTCCATTTGATAATTGATCACAGTACATTTCCTCTTTTGTAATAATATCAGAAGTTGGAGAAGAACTGAAGAAAGATGCCCACCCGAATTCCATTTGCTTCTTGTTCTCCGCTTTCTGTCCATCCATCTCTTCTACTCTTCTTGTTCATGCAGACATTTTCTGTTCATATATACCTTGAGAAGCCAACGCAAGCCTGGGCAAGTCCAGAAAAGAAGGTGAAGGTGATACAGTTCAGGGTTTTCTATAGGGCTAACTTCCTCCGACACGATATTTGCTAACAAAACCAATCAAACAGTCACCGGTCCGGTTGCAATATGCCTCGAGATTCCTAGAATTGCGTACACGAGTGGGAGGTACAAAACTCGTATCTTCACAATCCATCATCACATTCTTGTACAACAATCATGTGTGTGTGTGTATTAGTATAATTCTGCTTCTTAATCCTTCCAGCCCCAAACAAGAGTCAAATGTTAGCATAGCATAAACCAAGATAGAGGAGTCCAAGACTGTCATAGGATTTAAGGTGGGCAATGACAATCTTGTTGAACAGACATGCCCGTACCTCGCTCTCAAGTATTTCTAATTAGAGCTTTACTACCTCCTAGCTGTTTTCTCTGATTGACGACTTCACAGCCGTTAGAAGTGGCTTCGGCGGGGGAATCACAACTTGTGGAAGAGTGTATTGATCATGATCATTATGTGTGATTTCCATTTTCGACTAGAGTACGTGGTCCTCTTGATCTATGAACTAGAAGATATAGCTAGAGGTAGGCACTTGCCAGTAGTTGTGACCTGGATTTAAGGAAGAAGATATGAAAATTACTTTATGGGAGCAGGTTTCTAACTTTTCTTCAAGATTTCTAGTAAACTTAAAAGATAGAATGATACAATGAAATGGATAAGAGCGCATAATTTTTTTTATTTTTTTTTATTCATCATTCCACATCTGTCATGTTAAGCGCTGCAACATAGTATTCTTGACCTTGATCGGCTATAAGTTTGCAGCCAACCTTGATCAGTCTTGAAGTTTTCAGTGAGGTTGCTGCCCAGAGCTCCGATCCTGATCTCCTTGACCTTCTTCTTCATGTCAACGCCGTCCCAGAGGCCTCTAGTGTTCATCCGGCAAGAGAAGCGTAGTCGTCGACTCCTAAAGGTGAAGAAATCAGAGACGTCCGCAGGGCTGTGCGGATGTCCGTCTCTGAACGGGCCTGATGTGTGTGTGTGTTAGTATAATTCTGCTTCTTAATCCTCTAGCCCCAAACAAGAGAAGTGTTAGCATTGCATAAACCAAGATAGAGGAGTCCAAGACTGTCATAGGTTTTAAGGTGGGCAATGACAATCTTGTTGAACAAGCATGCCCTCAATGTACCTAGCTCGCAAGTATTTCTAATTAGAGCTTTACTATCTCCTAGCTTTTTCAATCTTGTATGTGCACTTTAGCTGTATTACATACATATTTACAGTTGGTCTCATGCTCTGTAAGAATTAGGTATAATCTGCAGCTTCGTTCAGCTTTCTCTCTTTGCCACGCGACAGTGACACCAAACGATTTGAAATATTCTAGAACCGGACCACCAAACCAAACGAGCTCCATTTCATAATCCATCAGTACGTGATCTCATTACATTTCCTCATCTGTAAATAATACCAGAAGTTGGAGACGTATTGAAGAAAGATTCCCACCCGATTTCCATTTGTTTCTTTTCTGTTTGCATATAAATGTACGATGGCCAGTCGAACTCTTATCACGTACACATTAATTCTCTCACTCTCACACTTGATCAGTCCATCCATCTCTTCTTCTACTCTTCTGCATGTTTTTCTAACAAGACCTCAATTCCATTCCATAAACAATCGGTAAACTTTGTCCACGAATTTCAGAGCCAGAAGCCCAGAATTTAGTGTCTATAGCTCTACGCGGTGATCATCTAGATTTCTTCTTATTCTTCTTCTAGAATTTTCTTGTTGTATCTACCTATTTATATTGTTTGTGCATGCTATACCATATGGTATATTAGAATTTTCCTTGTTTTTCAGTGATTAATTTTTCACATCCAGTAATTGGTTTTGCCTGGTGGTAGTAGACTTGGTCTTGCAATTTGTAAGAGGTACTTTACTATATATGCTTTACCATACTCAACTTGATATCTGTCTCTGTTCACCTTTCAAGAAAAACTTGATATCTGTTCGAATATATATAGAGTTCAATTGCTTAAGCCTCAGTGGTCTGGTGGTGTGAATGTTCTTAGCTAGTACTATTTAGTAGTGTAAATTACTGCCTTCTAGCTTTGTCAAGGACCAGTATGTGCATTAGCTATTTAGCTGTATTACAGTTGCTCGCATCTAGAGGTAATATGCAGTATGGACATTGAAATAAAAGTTTTTTCGTGTACAATTATATTTATTTATTTGATATACTTTTCAAACTAATTAAGGAGAATTATGTGCACGGATCCATACGTTCAGCATATAGTGAGCTATTCTTTCGCATATTACATAAGAATATTATGTTAAGCGCGGAGCTATTCTTTCGCATATTACATAATAATATTATGTTGCGGCGCTTAACGTGACAGATGTGGAATGATAAATAAAATAAAATAAAAATAATAAAACCAAAATTACGCGCTCTTATCCATTTCATTGTATCATTCTATCTTTTAAGTTACTAGAAATCTTGAAGAAAAGTTAGAAACCTGCTCCCATAAAGTAATTTTCATATCTTCTTCCTTAAATCCAGGTCACAACTACTGGCAGGTGCCTATCTCTAGTTATATCTTCTAGTTCATAGACCAAAAGGTTCACTACGTACTCTAGTCGAAAATGGAAATCACACATTATGATCATGATCAATACACTCTTCCACAAGTTGTGATTCCCCCGCCGAAGCCACTTTTAACGGCTGTGAAGTCGTCAATGAGAGAGACTTTCTTTTCTGACGACCCTTTCAGAGGATTCAAGAACCAACCCGGATCCAGAAGAGTGATTTTGGGTTTGAAATACTTTTTTACCATCCTCGAGTGGGCTCCTCGTTACAATTTGAGTTACTTCAGGTCTGATCTCATCGCAGGAATCACCATTGCCAGTCTAGCAGTTCCTCAGGGTATCAGTTATGCCAGCTTATGTAACATGCCGCCAATCATTGGCATATGTAAGTTACCATATAGTTGTGACATTTTGTGCTATCATACTTTTTATTTTACGTATATAAGAATGTGATGGCCATGGTGTGTTGTGTAGATATGAGTTTTGTTCCTCCACTTGTATACGCAATTCTGGGAACGTCGAGGCATATGGCAATAGGACCGATGGCTGTTTCATTGGTTCTGTTAGCAAATATCGTGTCGCAGGAAGTTAGCCCTGCAGAAAACCCTGAACTCTATCTCCAGATGGCTCTCACCTCCACCTTTTTTGCTGGAATTTTTCAGGCTTGCCTTGGCTTCCTAAGGTATAAACAAAAATGACTGTATGATGTGACACAGAATCTTTTAAACAAGAAAACCCTTTATTAATTTTACTTAAGTAAACTGATCTTTTGTATTTTCTTGTATGTAAATTGGTCCATGCAGACTTGGTTTTGTGGTGGACTTCCTTTCTCAAGCAACAATAATTGGTTTCATGGGTGGAGCAGCCATTACTGTGATTCTTCAACAGCTTAAAGGGTTGTTAGGGATAATACATTTCACTCAAAAATCAGATGTTGTCTCTGTCCTCACATCAGTCTTTACTCAATTCCATGAGGTATACATGTTATATATAATTCTTCGTATCTGAAAATTCTACGGTACAGAGTATAGACCCCATTTGATATGCATGTTTCTTTCTTTATATATGTCTTTAGACTCTAATTGGTATTGACTCAGCCCTTATGTTATATATTGTGTAGTGGAAATGGGAACCTGCACTGATGGGATGTGGTTTCCTCTTCATTCTCATACTTGCTAGAAACTTTGTAAGTAGACGTCATCGATCATTCTCAGCCCTAACTGTTTTGAAGTAATTATATATGTGTGTGGTGAATGGTGATTGATTGTGAGTTTGTGACCATGAACAGAGCATGAAAAGACCATCTATGTTTTGGGTAAGTGCACTGGCGCCATTGTTCTGCGTGATCACGGGGAGCCTTGTGGTTTTCCTAACCCATGCTGATAAAAAACACAACATTAAAGCGGTAAATACTTGGCTAATATTTCATAAATAAGAAGATAGACGTATGAATTGCAAGCATGTTTAGTTCCAACATACATGTTTGCTTGCTTGTTTTGTAGATCGGGCACCTTCAGAAGGGGCTGAACCCTGTAACTGTTTCTGACTTGAACACGGTTATTAAGTCACGCCATCTTATCGCCTGTATAAAAGCTGGATTGATTACTGGCATTATTGTCCTTGCCGTAAGTTATGAGCTCCTCCCAAATATCTGGTGATAGCTTACATCTATAAGGTCTAATCGTCGTGGAATGGTTGTGATTATACAGGAAGGAATAGCTTGTGGAAGAAGCTTTGCCGCAATCGAGAACTATCACATTGATGGAAGCAAAGAAATGATTGCTTTTGGAATGATGAACATAGTAGGCTCTTGCACTAGTTGTCCCGTGGCGTCAGGTACATAAATAATCAGTCTTCAAATCGAGCCCGTTTATTTGATTGTTACAAGGGATGACTGAATACGTACAGGAATATTTTCGAGAACTGCTGTGAACTACAATGCCGGAGGCAAGACTCAAGTCTCACCCATAGTCATGGCGATTATGATGTTGTTGACAATATTATTTATGACACCACTGTTCCAGTACACACCACTAGTGGCCCTCTCTTCCATCATAATCGTTGCAATGTATAGCGTCATGGACATCCCAGCTGCCATCCACCTCTGGAAGATAGATAAGATCGACTGCATGATATGCATGGGTGCATGTTTGGGTTATTGTTTTGGCAGTGTTTTGGTTGGCCTTTCCATTGCGATTGTAATTTCTTTGCTACGACTCATCCTATTTATAACAAGACCCAGGACTCTCAATTTAGGCAAAATCCCAAACACGTCGGTTTATAGAAGCGTGGATCAATACCCGGCGGCAAACAGTATCCCAGGAATACTAATTCTTCAAATTGATTCACCCATATACTTTGCAAATGCCAACTATTTGAGGGAAAGGTAAACTGTATATACAAGCACTTCTATACATAGAAGAATGTTAATTGAGATATATATAGAGTACTGATATGATATCTGCTTCTGATTTTGAGCTCAGGATCTCAAGATGGATATATGAAGAGGAAGACAGGATAAAAGCGTCTGGAGAAAGAGGCTTAGAATACCTTATACTAGACATTAGCAGTAAGTATCAAGCTGCAATATTTTCAAATCAATGCAAACATTTCAATAAAAAAAATAAAATTAAATGCAAACATTGAAATCAAATCACAGCTGTGGGAGGCATTGATACGAGTGGGATCCGCATGCTAGAAGAGGTCAAGAAAAATTTAGACAGAAGGAATATCAAGGTATGAAGTTGTGTTCCATTTGTAACTATTTTATGTTGTACATTGACATAGATTATGATCATACAAGCTAATTAGTTTCTTCTGTCTTTGAATCCATTAGCTTTTATTAGCAAACCCGAGAAGCGAAGTTATTAAGAAGCTGGATGTGTCAAAGTTTATTGAGAAAATTGGTCGGGAGTGGATGTTTGTTACAGTGAGCGATGCTGTAGAATCATGTAAGTTCCTGTCGCATAGCAGCGATCCCAGTTCAGCTGAAGATAAAGTCAAGCCATCAGAGGACAATGTCTAATCCTCAATGACCAATCAAGTAACTATTGATCCGCGAGGTGGTACCGTACGTACATGGTAGACAAACAAAGGTCTGATCGTAGATGGAGTGCTAGTTTTGAAGTATAGAGTTTGGTATTTCAAGTACACAATCCTGAGGCTGAAAAACGTAGATGCTGTTTTGGTAGGCGGTTTGTTTGCCTGTACAACACTTGGATGTTGTCTTAGTATCAGTCTCTACTAGAAGTAGACAGTCTTCAGTTGATATCTTACATTTGGATGCTTTGCAAACTTTAGGTTCCCTAACGTCTGCTGCGTTCGTTCAGGTGTCTATGTCATTTTGATTGAGAAACTTGGTAGTAGAACGTTTTTTCAAGTCTTTGGTAACATGGCGCACACCCAGTGCTCAACTAGTATGCATTTTCCGGTAACTTTTCCCTCCATCCATCACCAATTCTTGTTCATCCATTTCAGAGAGTAACATCTACCCATAACCCTGTACTCAACACCAGAACGTCTAGTCATTGGAGCATAAGCTTTAAAGTTTTACAGGACCAGTGGATTTACTTGTTAGGGTATCCTTGATCGTGAAAACAAACGAAGTAGTTTTCCCTATATGCTAAGTTCAATTAGATGTTCCCCAGTTCTGCCCATATAGATCTTCACGCTTTCACTAGTTTCAGTCATGGCAAAAGTGAAGAAAACAGGCACATTGTTGTTAAATTATGTAACTACATAATTTTCTTTCGCTCATAAGAATGAGCATCTAAAGCTAATTGTATTGATACATTGTTTGAACACATGCTTCACTTCTATTAGATGTTAACCTATTTAGCCATTGGACAGCCAAACTTGAACTCAAACAATATTAGTATTAACACAAAACACACGCCATTCAAACCCGTTCTAAAATTAAAATTTAATAAAGTTCAAGTATTTAGAATAAAAGCACAAAATTTAAGTCAAAACGACATTCTTGTTCGCAAAGCTAGAACATGAAGCAACAAGTAACTGGTATTCAAGTTCACAAAACATAATAACTCTAGACACTGCAAATTTCTAAGCTCCGACAATCTCGACAGGTGCCTCAGGGACTGCTTCTTCAGCAGGCCTGTACATCCCTTGGTGCATCACATTTCATACAGCAACAGGTAGGTACAAAAGAAAAATTGGTAAAAGAACTAAAGGGAAATAAATAATACGGTTTTTGAATAAAAGGGAAATGAAATCGTACATGTTTTTTGTCACTAAGACAAAGCATAAAAGATACATACCTCCATAAGCTTTTCCAAGATCAACTTGGGGCCTTCAAAGATCTTAACTTCCTGAGAAGACATTTTGTAGAGGATAGATACTTGTAGTTTGCCTTCTCAATCTCCTTACCAATGGCTCAGCAATGACTTGCGCAAATCCTTGAGATCACAAGATGTGAAACTCTAATTACGGTGGAGACATGCAAATAAAAGGGAACATAACATCGTAATGTTTTTGAATGCACAATGAAAGAACATACATATATGCGTCACTAAGACAAAGCATAAAAGATACATACCTCCATAAGCTTTCCAAGATCAAACTTGGGGGCTTCAAGATCTTGACCTTCCTGATGAAGAATTTTGTAGAGGATAGATACTTGTAGAGTTTGCTTCTCAATCTACTTAAATGCTCTCAGCAATGAACTTGCGCACCAAATCCTTGAGATCACAAGATGTAGCCTGGGAGACCATGATTTCAGTCATCTTGCGACGGATCTGAAAAAAATAAACACAAATAATTATTGTCAATAGCCACATAAACAAATCTATTAATATTTCAGAATTCATTCTTCACAGTTAGAAGTAGAAAAGAAACCAACCTGTCTATCTGGCTGGATTGAGCATAGCAAGTCCTCTTGACTTGGTTAGGACGTTTCTTGGTGAATCCAATGCAGAACATCCTCAGTTGTGTTGTTCTGTGGTTTTCACATCCACATGAGCTTCGATCAAGGGTTGCCATTTGCGGACCAATGATCTCAACTTATCGGTGGTGAAGTTCCTTCCCTGTAACCCAACAGAACATACCAAAATGAGCAGCGAATTATAATCAAGTATGACAAACACATACATTACACAAGCAGGAAGACGATTGTAATAGTATCATACCCAGAAGTTTGTGAGAACAGTCCTCCTTGGACATCTTCAGCTCTCAACCGCATCTCCTGTAGGCATGCTCCTCATCACCCTGAAGGTCAGCAAGTGATGTCTCAAAGACTCTGTGCTTGAGTCCTTCTGAAGCAATCTGTCAAAAATCCAAAATCCAATCAGTTGTGAAAACTACAAACCATGCAAACAAAAACATGCACTCTTTTCCACATAAATGTGTGAACTCTAACATCGGTTGCAATTCACACCAAGCTCAAAAGCAATGTCTTCATGCATAAATATGCAGCTTTGACAATGTAAAGCTCAAAAAACCATTTGCAAATTTCATTTTTATAACTAATATCCGAAAAACAATAGCACTTGCAAAAACTATCAACAGTGCTAATAACGGCAGAACAGATCCAATCCACATAATCGATGGAATAGCAGCGTATTACTTTACAAAACATACAACCGAAACAGTTCCAAATGCAGAAATGTAATACTAAATAAATAACGCACCTTTCTCAGCCAAAGGATTCAATTAACAATCGCAAAAGAAACACATAAATCATCAAAAGAGATACATAGAGAGAGGGATTGAAAATACCTTGGTACCCTGAGTACGGTGACGAGAGTCTTCCCACCTGCTTGATGTTAAAGATGGAGGGAGCCTTGATGTCATACCAGTCCTTCTTGGTAAAAGGATCAGCTCTGCAATCCACATCAACAAACAAACACACACTCAGAAAACCGAAAATCGAAATCAAAACCAAGAAAAAGTGAGAGCTCAGATCTGGTGACTTACGCTTTCTCTTTCCTCCCTTCTTGCCCTTGGAGATTCTCTTGTTCTTCTGTTACACACACAGAGCAGAGCAGAGCAGGATGTTAGATAAAGCTACGCACAGCGATAAGAGAGAGGGAGAGATTGAGTACCCGACGGCCATGGTGGAGGGGAGTGTGGAGAGACTCGCAGAGACCAAAGTAAGCGAGAGGCGGAAGCGGCTCCTCTGAGAACTCTCTTTTGCGATGGGCAACAAAAACCCTAATTCTTTCGTATAAGTAGCGAGGATGGGTGCCATTTCCTGCCCTTACTGGACCAGGCTTTCGGTTTTAGTTTTCTTTCCTGGTACCCAAGACAGGCCCAAGTATCCCTCATGTTTTGGTGGCTAGAAATTATGGTTTATATAATATAGTTGTACGTTTTTTTATAAGATGTCACGCACTTCCTGTCTATTAAGCATGTGGTATGTATGATTTAAGGTGTTGGTTATAGCAAGAGGCTTGGTCGCATTGAGTAGGGTTCGAGAAGAAGAAGCAAGCAATCAACTCTTATTCATTAGGACTTGAACGCTCATTAGTTGATTAGACATCATATAATATATAGGGTGTTTAATTTACGGGCACACTCCACCTTCTTCCGATTTACTTGTCGGCGCTAATGGTAATCGTTAGGGCATGCGTGAATAGCCTTGATCTTGAACAGAAATAGGCTTAGGGTACCAAACTAGCCCGAACATCTATATAGCTGATCCTCTTGTTTTATTGATCTCTCTTAACGAAATTGATCTTATTTAGAATGAATTCGAGAGGTCAATAGTAACTATTGAAAACACATAAGGAAAGCATCATTATCGAATAAGACTGTGTGATCCTCATTACTTTGTAACCGTATAGGCAGTGATATGCTTTAACAATTTTCCTTATCAAATCCTACAAGTTAGGAAGCTGTTGTATATATATGTATCATTGTTGACATATCAATACAAGAAATCATTCTACCAAAATATCTTTTATTATGGTATCAGAGCCTTCGTGCTCTTGAGACCTCCCTTTTCCACAAACCTAGATCGACGACAAAAAAAACCCTGCAAAACACAATGACAATAGAGCTTGTAAACACCGATGCAAAACCCAACCAGATGCAACATCGTCTCAGAAAGCACCGGCATGGGAGAACTCAAATCATCCTTTATACCTTCATCATTCTAATCAACCAGGCGCGATTCTTGTCGCTCAACCATGACGGAAGACAATTCACACAATGGATTGAAGCATGAACATGGTGCGCTGCAAATCAAGAACAAAATAGGGTTCGTAAAGAAACTCTACCCAAGCCGGCCATAAACTTGGATGAACAAGTGCAATGGGATCGATGTAACATATTAGTGAAGACTTGGCTACTTGCTTCAATGTCGGGGAGATTGCTAAGAGTTTCTCACACTGCAAAGATGCAAGAACTGTTTGGCTGGAATTGTATGAGAGGTTTGGCTAGACTAACACCGTTCAATTGTTTCACATAGAAAACGCAATTCATGATTGTGTGCAGGGATCTTCTTCAGTCACTCATTTTCACAAAACTCAAGGATTTGGGATGAAAAGGAGTCTCTTTGTGTATTCCCTCCTTGCACATGTGAGGCTGCGGCAACAATGAAAACTATCTGAGACTCAGAAACTATGAAGTTTCTGATGGGATTAACAGCACAACCAAGCCACAAGCAATCATGTTGCAGCGGTTTGTGAGGCACAAGCAGGAGCAGGAATCAGCGCCGGTTTTTCGTTCTCAAATGAAGATTGTGCGCATCTTATCGAGCTGTTGCACCAAACTAGAACAGGATCCTCAAAACAAGCTAGTAACATCTCAAACTATGAGGAACTTTCGGGTAAGGTTGCAATCCTAGCTAATAATTGTTGTAACACCAACATGGCTCATAGACAGTGGTGCAAGCGATCACATCGTTTGTACACTCAGTTTTTCACTAATATGCGGAATGCCATTATGAGACCCCGCAGAATTAAAGTACGTTATTTGGTGCTTGGGAGATTTGGAGAAAGCGATTTGGGAATCTTATTGTACTAAAGCAAGTGACTTCTGGTGAAAATAAAGTTTAAAGCCTTCATTAGTCGGATGTTTTCTTCGTTACCAATTTATTTTAGTCTCTTTCTTTTAAAGATTAAGCTTGTTTAGTACACATGTTACTAGGCCATTAGACTGGTCAAACTGAATGAAAGGGAAGAAGGGTGATATAAGTTAGAGACGCGTCCTTCACCCGTGAGAAACCGCCTCTGTCCTTTGGACCTTCTCTCCTTTGTTCTCTACACTTATCAAATGTTTTCCTTCTTGATGAAGCAATCTTTTAGTAGCCAAAGTGACACACAACATAGCCAAATTTGTCTGGTTAATCAGTTCTGAATTGAGAGAAAGTTGCAAATTGAGAATCACTTGTGAACTTGTCCCTGTCAGCCAATTTTGATGGCTGAAAGCTGCCACTTCTGCTCTTCAGATGACCACGACTTCTTCATGAAAGTTTCTGGAAATCGGGTTTACTATGCTGTGCTAAAATTTGACGATGATCCAACGGTTAGATGGTCCTCAATTAAGGTAAAGCCATCTGCTGTACAAATGTTTTCCTTCTTGATGAAGCAATCTTTTAGTAGCCAAAGTGACACACAACATAGCCAAATTTGTCTGGTTAATCAGTTCTGAATTGAGATAAAGTTGCAAATTGAGAATCACTTGTGAACTTGTCCCTGTCAGCCAATTTTGATGGCTGAAAGCTGCCACTCTGCTCTTCAGATGACCACGACTTCTTCATGAAAGTTTCTGGAAATCGGGTTTACTATGCTGTGCTAAAATTTGACGATGATCCAACGGTTAGATGGTCCTCAATTAAGGTAAAGCCATCTGCTGTACAGGAAAGAATCCTGTTTTGATGTATAGTCCGATTCCGATTCTAATT
The DNA here is from genome assembly GCA_010134655.1 of Fragaria nilgerrensis. Lineage (NCBI taxonomy): Eukaryota > Viridiplantae > Streptophyta > Magnoliopsida > Rosales > Rosaceae > Fragaria > Fragaria nilgerrensis. The sequence continues at coordinate 742,864 of CM020980.1, forward strand.
CGAGTTTATGTTCCTTTCTCCTACAAATTCAGTTTTTCTCCTTGATATGGGTCATGTTTCCCTCGGCGTCGAGTTAATATCATGAAGTTTTCAATCTCCTTGAGTGTACACTATTGATTTGGCAAGTGGTAAGTTTTGACTCAATCTATTGAATCTCATCCTTTCTAGCTCAATCTTCATATAAAATCTAAGTTTTGTGATCATAAACATACCTTTTGCATCCGATATACTTGGTCCCTTCAAGTAATTTGATATCAAAACCCTTGTTAAGGTTTATTCATCCTTTAGTGTTCATTCATATCAAAACCATACCTTCTAGAGTTGTTATTTATCAAACCCATATTGCTCTTAAATGAGTTTATGCTAGACTTTAATTCATAGAATTTGATTTGTCAAGCATTCTTCACCACCTTGTTTGGTGTCTACCGAGTCATAGTGACATTTTGTGGCAGATTTTATAGTGATAGAATGCTGCTGACTGGAAATTTTAAGAAAAACTGAGCAATTTGGTTTGTCAGCTTTGGATCTGGAAAGTTTCAGTTCATTGATCTTTAGATGAATTTATACTGATTTTCTGAACTTGATGTTGTTTATACCTTAGCACATCTCAATCTTTTTCCTGTGTGCTACTTTGATATCCTCAATCATGTTTAATTGGCTTCCATTGGTTCATAGTTGTTTGGCTTTCCATATGAGAACCTTCATGTTCTGCTATGGCTTAATATATAGCACTACATATTAGAGGCAAACAAGGAATTTAGACATCAAGTTAGGTTTATAGAAATTGGATCATGAGAATGATAGTTTGCGACATTTATTTTATTAGGAATGAGGACTCACTGTGGACTTCGATCACCAAAGGAACAATGATAGAGTGGTGGCTAGTTCATGGATTTGTTTTCCATTTGCTAAACCTTGAAGCTACTTTATACTCAGATTCCAGATAGGGAGGCTTCACCCTGGTTAGTGTTTTATACACTGCTTTATGATTTAAAAAATGGATTTATGATTTAATGCTTGAGTTTATGAGATGATTTGAGAGTGAGTGGGCATAGCGCTTTCTTGGGTTTCGATCCCCTAAACCTCCAGATGGGCTGTACGGACTGGAGAATGTCCTAACATCCTTTGAGGTGTGGCATTGCTCCTAGGTGGTATGGCGTAAATAGACACTCTCGTTACTCTTCACCATTGTTGAAGACAAAGATATTCGGTGAAGAGGTAGTTGGCTAATATAATCGGGGTCATCAAGTTTGGATTTTTACCGGGGTACTCTTGGATTTTCGTTGGTTTTACATTGGAAAATATTATTTCGATTTATTTATTTTTTACTCAACTGGCGCCTATTATTATTACTATTTGGATTTCAAACCCTAGTTAGGGTTGATGCTTGAGCAGCGAGGACGAAAGCTCACCCCTACTATAGTTGTCTTGCAGGTACTGTGCACGAGAGGACTTTGGGACTGAGCTGGGTGCTACGTTCATAATTATTTTCCTTGGTATATATTGGCTTGACTTGTGTTTACTTTATATATTTGTTATTGTTTAATTGTGGCATTTGTTAACCTTGTAAATGTGAATCTGAATATTCCTTGGCTTCTTCATTCCATTCTAAATGTTTGAAACCAACTTACAACTTCTTATTGTGTAGCTTGCTGGTTCTGTTTGGTATCTCTTTGTTGTTTTGTTTGAAAACACTTTGGGAGTTGCTATAGTTTATAACATCATCTAGCAAACAATGATGAAGTTGTTCAACATTTTCACCTCATTTTAAAACTCTAAAAAACGCTGATTTCTTTTTCTCCATACTTTATAACGTATCCAATTTGAAGATGTGCTTATTGGGGCGTTACAACCATCAACTATACAGTGAAGCTCCCATCTGGGTTCATCTGCTGCCGTGACACATATAAGGACAATAATATTCTCAACAGTTTTAAACTTGAGAACATATTATGTGTCCCATCAGTTATCTTAATTTGATATTTGTAAGCAAGTTGGACGAGATTCATTCTTTGTAACAATACTTCTAAGACAAATTTGTGTCATACAGGACCTTCGATCGGGGAAACGATTGGATCGGAACTGAGAGGGAGGGAGTTTAACTGCCTCGATACACACCAGAAAGGAACGTGTAATGTGAGTCAAGTTCGAACACCAAGTCTTTGGCATCAACGCCTAGGTCACCCATCTCATCGATTTTCATTATTTCCCTTTTCCAAAGACACATCTTGTGCACTAAATAATTATTTAATTTGCCCTTTGGCTAAGCAAACTAGACAACCTTTCCTTTGAGTACTAGTTTCAGCAAAGTTTGTTTCAAGTTAATTCATGTTGACATATGGGGTGTTACCATATTCCTTCACTTACCGAGACACAATATTTCTGACCATGTTGATGATTATTTCCGGGGGCACATGGGTTTACTTAATGAAACACAAATCCGAAGCACACGTCCCTTTTCTTGTCAATTACATTCAAATGGTCGAAACTCAATTTGATAAACGAGTCAAAACAGTTAGAGTGATAATGGTCCTGAATTTGTCTGCCTGATTTTTACGCATCCAAGGGCATAGAACATCAAACAAGTTGTGTTAATACTCCCCACACAATGGTGTTGCCGAAGAAACACCAACATCTCTTGAACATTTCTCATTCACTTCTTTTTCAAGCCAACCTTCCAAAACGTTTTTGGGGGTGATGCAATATTAACTGCATGTGTATCTCATTAATCGCACCCTACTCCTCTCTTGCAAGGTCAAACTCCTTTCGAAAGAATTTTCTCAAGAAGCCAAGTTATAACATTTATGAGTTTTTGGTGTCGATGTTTCGTTTCTACACATCCTTCCACGCCTATAAATTTGATCCCCGGTCCATTGAATGCATTTTTTTAGGGTACCCGCAGGTAAAAAGGGTTACAAGGTCTATCACTTGCAAGGCAAGAAAACCTTGGTATCGCGTGATGTGCTCTTCTTTGAAGATAATTTCCCTTACAGTACCCTTGTCACCGATCCTTTTGATTCATATCCAAGATATCCCTCAAATCTCTCAAATCCTATCCTCACAGAAGATCTCGGCAATCCACCTTCAAATTACAAAACGGTCGAAACCCCTAGCTTGTGCACATCATCAGAAAATTCTGAACCTGCCCTTAGTGTTTCTACAGGTGACACTTCTAACCCTAGTAGGAATCCTCATGACATCCAAACTTCCTCGGCAGAGTCATCTGATAGTTCAGCCACTCCACATATCACGCAGATACCTATCCCATCTTCCGTTGAAAATTCAAATCCAACCACCATTACATCTTCTGATTCAAATCAAACACAACTTCCTTTTCCAAACACACCTCTACCACATACATCGAGTCCTTCTACCTCCAGTGAGTCAAATCCACCAATGTCATCACCAAATCCTCCACGTCGTTCAACTTGTCCGACAAAGGTCTCTACCAAATCGCATGACTTTCACATCAAGGCAGCTCTCCCCTCACGTACTGTTTCAACGTCCCCTTCAAGCGAGGTCAACACTTCAGGTACGGCTCATACATTAGCTAATGTAATTTCATATGATAGACTCTCTACTTCTCACCGAGCATTTACTGTTGCTCTAACATTGCATCGAGAGCCTACATCTTATTCTCAGGCCGTCCTGGATCCCAAATGGCGAGAGGCCATGCACAATGAAATTCGTGCCTTGGAAGCTAATCATACTTGGAGCCTTGTGTCCCCACCTGCTAATAAGCGCCCCATCAGATGCAAATGGGTATACAAAATCAAGTACAACCCTGATGGCAGTATAGAGAGGTACAAAGCTCGCCTTGTTGCTAAAGGGTATAGTCAAGTGGAAGGGATTGATTATCGAGAAACATTTGCTCCCGTTGCCAAGCTCACAACGGTACGTGTCCTCCTCAGTTTGGCATCCATGCGTGGTTGGCATCTTCACCAACTTGACATTAGCAATGCCTTCTTAAATGGTAATTTGTACGAAGAAGTTTACATGCAACTTCCTCCTGGATTTGGAGGAAAAGAGGAGACTCGGATATGCAAATACACAAATGACTCTACAGTCTCAACAAGCTTCAAGGCAATGGTTCATCAAGTTGTCTAATGAATTAGAGGCAACTGGTTTCAAGAGGAGTTGGTCGGACTACTCTCTTTTTATCCGCAATTACAAAGGCAGATTCACTGTCCTCTTGGTTTATGTTGATGACATAATTCTAGCAGGCAACAATCTAAAAGATATCACGGCAGTGAAGCAATTTTTAGCCAGCAAATTCAAGCTAAGAAACCTGGGAGTGTTGAAATATTTCCTTGGAATCGAAGTGGCCAGGTTTCAGCAAGGCATTGTTTTGAGCCAAAGAAAGTATGCTTTGGAGATATTGGAGGACTCAGGCTTTCTCGGAGCAAAACCATTAAAGTTTCCGGTCGAATGTAACATTGCCTTGACACAAGATGGCGGCAAGTTGCTTAGTGAACCAGCTCAATATAGAAGACTGGTAGGTAGACTAATCTATTTTACCATAACAAGACCGGATCTCGTCTATGCGGTGCACATCCTCAGCCAATTCATGGAAAACCGAGAGAACCACATCTTGAGGCTGCACATAGAGTATTGCGGTACTTGAAGCAAACACCAGGGCAAGGTTTGTTGCTGCCCTCTACTGATACGCTACAATTAAGAGCTTATTGTGATGCAGATTAGGCTCGTTGCAAGGATACTAGAAGGTCAGTTACTGGTTATTGTATTTTATCGGTACTGCACCTATTACTTGGAGGACAAAGAAGCAAGGTATTGTTTCTAGATCAAGCGCAGAAGCAGAATATCGATCCATGGCTTCTACTTGTTGTGACGTTACATGGTTGCAAAACATATTAAAGGACCTAAATGTCACAGGTACGCAACCAACATTACTTTTTTGTGACAACCAAGTAACTTTACATATAGCATCCAATCTAGTTTTTCATGAACGAACAAATCACATAGAGATTGATTGTCATGTTGTTCGTGAAAAGATACAAAGAGGTTTGGTTAAGACTGCCAACATTCAGACACAGGATCAACCGGCTGATTTGTTCACAAAGCCGATTAGTTCACAGCAGTTCACGGAGTTGTTAAGCAAGTTAAGTGTACTTAACATACACTCTAACTTGAGGGGGAGTATTGAAACACATAAAGAAAGCATCATTATCGAATAAAACTGTGTGATCCTCATTACGTATAGGCAATGATATGCTTTAGCATTTTTCCTTATCAAATCCTACAAGTTAGGAAACTGTTGTATATATATTGTATCATTGTTAACGTATCAATACAAGAAATCATTCTACCAAAATATCTTTTATTAGTAACAGTGGTCATCACTCAATATACACACTTGTGACTTGTGGCAAATAATACATAGTGAGCTGCACCGTACCACCCAAGTATAAAACTATGGAAAAAACTATTACCTACGATCGAGCAGTACTCGATCTCTCCAAATCATTAGGTCAAGGACTAATTCACACATTCTATCCGAACAACGAAAACAAGAAACAAGTATGTAAATAATAGTGGTCATATATAATTAAAGATTTGAAAAAGTATTTGTTTGAGTTTCGTGTAGTAATGCTCAACAAGAAAGCTAGTAATCGAACTTCATGCCATCATGCTTTGTCAATCATGGTGGTGGCGAATTGGTTACGCTCCACAGTTGGCCAAATGTTTATTATGGAAATGAAATGTTGCGCATTGTTTTGCCGATCTCTGCAATGGCCTATATGGAATGCAATTCTTCCTATCATCTGTTTCTCTCAACCTCACACACATCTCTGGTTGACCACAGAAGTAGTTACTCGAAGAGTTAAAGCTCTCCAACTTATGCAAAGAACAAACACTAGCCGGAATCTGCCCCGAAAATCCGTTATTTGCCACATTCAGTAGCTCCAAGCTCTTCATCCCACCCATTGACTCCGGCAACGAACCATCCAACTTATTATTGCTTACATCAAACACTGTCAATTTGTCCAAGCACCCAATATTCCACGGCAAACACCCTTCTAGTCCGCTATTCGTTAGTATGACTTCGTTTAACGTATCCTTCATTTTGGCCAAGCTTGAAGGAAACCCACCTTTGAAGTTGTTGTTTGCTAACACGATCGCCGAGACTGTGGAGTTGCCGATGTTTTGAGGCAATGAACACTTGAACTTGTTATTGTTGAGGAACAAGGCGTCGAGCTTTAAGTCAAAAAGGGCAGGCGGAATTCGACCTTCAAAGTTGTTGTATCTAATGTCCAAGTACTTGAGGGAAGGGAGATAGAGAACAGATGAAGGAAATGAACCTGAAAATTGGTTGTTACTAATGTCTAGCTCGTAAAGAAGGTACAGGCCACGAAAGCTAGAAGGAATGGTGCCACAGAAGTTGTTTGAGTTTATGTGCAGGAGAGCTATGTCGACTAAGAGGCCGAGTTCTTCAGGCAATGAACCAGCTATGTTGGCGTGGTTTAGGTCTACGCCGGCCACGGTAGTGATGTCTGGGTCATCAAGGGCCTGTGCACAGTAGACTCCATTGTAGCTGCAAACATCGGGGCCGCACCAGTTGTCGGTGAAGTTATTCGGGTCGGAGGTGATGGCATATTTCCATGCTTGGAGAGCTTGGTAAGCCTTGTGAAGTCTAGCATTAACTGGAAAAGTTTGAGGGGAATAAGAAACTTGGTGCGAGGGTTTGGAGATGAAGGTGATCATAGAGACAATGATCAAAAGGAATAGAGTGAGATTTGGGGTTTTCATCATTTGAAGGAATGTATATAGTAGAGCTAAACATACAATATGCTAGTATATATGATGTTTAAGATTGGAGTTTATATAACTTTGCTACCTAAAATCTCTTTAATTAGATTTAATTGACTTTTTGATTGATGAAATAGTAGGTAACAAGAATGTTCTTCATGCAAAGATGGACTGGCATGCATGATTATTGCATGGAAAGGAAAGAGGTGCTTCAATTCCTTGTAGACACCTAAAGAGGGTCGGAACGAAATTTGGCAGCTGATCCTACCAAACACACGGTTTTTTACCAGTTTCCATCGTCAATCTTTAAACTAATATATGTAGATAGATACATTGTTGTTGAAAGAGATTAAGATACATATTCTTATGCAATTTTTCAAGTCATTTAATTGTTTAACCAAAAACTAGGTCTTGATGCAGAACAATTCTAAGTAGATTGCTACTTGTATATTGATCGAGTGTCACCATTGCATATCTTTGTTCTTACTTGTTATTTGGGAAGTCAAATATTGAAATCACACACCCTCACACGGCAGAGCAGGTAGATAGCTCTTAATTTGTCGCATAATCAATTCAAGCATGCTTGAATTTTAGTTCATCAATTCTTTTGGCATTTGATTTACTTGTGATTTTAGGTTTGATTAAGTTTAAAGCGACTATATATTGCAAACTAGTGGTTTTTATATATATATACTTCTTGTTTTTGATCAGGAGATCATGTAAAAAGTCAAATGGATTTCATTGATTATGAGAGTTGGCTTGTACAGAAAATGGAGAATTTCTTGAGCAATACAATGACGAGTATATATATATATTGAGCACATAATAGGATAAAACAACCATGCAAATAATGGATGAAGTCCAAACTAATAAGCTACATCTTTATTGATCCGGATGAGTTGTAGACCACCTTTCTTCTTTCAGGGATAAGAGTCGAGCTCATAAATAACGACGTTAGTTGCGTCAAGTTAGGGAATGGATACTCCGTACTACAAATAGTTACAAATATTCAAGTTTTAATAAGTTATATGTAGTTAATTAAGCTGCATGTTACTTTCTAAAGGTCGGTTCACGTATATTCTATATTGATTAACAACTTTATATGCTCCACAAAAAGCGGAGTTGAGGATCCTAAAACCTAGAGTTTTGGTGAAAGGCTGCGGTAAATTCAGGTTGCTACGGTTCTTCTACAGCACCTCATCTGGCTGAGGCGCTTGGTAGAGGTGGTATGCTCTTGATGTAGGGCGTGTTTGGATTAGGTTGATGAATTTTTTTTGAAGGCTTGGCGGCTGATGTGGAAGGTTCCTCGTATCGTCAACGACGTCTATATCTTGAAAAGGGTGGAGGCAATGCGTAGTTGGTGGGTGTTTATGTATCTAGTCGCATCTCGATTAGAATAGGTAGGTTTTGAGGTTGATGTGCGGCAGCGGCGTCGTGGTCGCGGTTTTGGAAGGCCATCAGATGCTTTGCTCTAGTGGTCGTACATGAGTGGAGGTTTTTTTTTTTGCTTTATATAGTGTAGTTGTCCACTTTTTTAGACGTACTCTTTTTTTTTTTGGTCTAATTTTAGACGTACTCTTTAGTTGTAGTTAAATAAAGAGTTTTGTTCTTTATCTTGTATCAAAGCTTGTTGCTGCCTGACCTAGTAATACTTTGCTCTAATGTTCGTCATGTAGCCTTATAGTGTGTGTATTGGGTTTGCATCAGTTTCACGATTTACAACATACATCTCTACTCTAATATGTGCTCTGCAATCTCGATTTATTTCTAGCATTTCTGTAGTCACACAATGTCAAAAATCGTGAGATCAAAGTGGTTCGGTTTGGTTCAGTAGTCTGTTCCAATCAAAACATTGGCTAACCATATACCTCTTTAGAAAGACCTAATTGGATTATAATCCAATTTGACCCAATTTGGACAAATGGCCCGAGCCGCCCGACCCATTTCACCCTGATTAGTGATTTAACCATGGCTCAGAATTTTGTAGAAGCTTTACTTACTTGAAGACTAGAAGCTCGTCTCTCTCATAAACCCTACTGAAAACGAGAGTGTGTAAAAGCAAGCATTAACAATGGCAGAAGCAGAGGGAGGATCAGATAAGAAGGCGAGTGGAGTCGAGTCTCTGAAAGACAAAGGAAATGAGCAATTCAAAGCTGGGAATTACCTCAAAGCCGCCGCTCTCTACACTCAGGCCATCAAGCAAGACCCACAAAACCCCACGCTCTATAGGTACCTTGCCCACTTCAAAGTTCTCTGCTTTTTCAGTTTCGAGTTTGATGTATTAATCAAAATGCCATCTTGATTGGTTTTGCGCGCAGTTCACTTGATTTGTTCACATGGGTTATGTTTTTTACGAACATCTTGGTGATCTATGTCTCGTGTTGTGGAGTTCAATGGTTTAAAGTTGTTTGCTTTGCTTATGTAGAAACTCATTTGATTTTGTTTCTGTATTGTTTGATGTTGTTTATAAGCGGCATTTTCGTTCTTAATTTGCACCATTGTTTTTCATAATGTGTTGTGCCGGATTAGTTTTACTTTTCAGCTGCTGCTTCGGGCATTTTGTAACTATAGGACTTGGAGGGTTTGAGAGTTGATGTAGAAATCAGTTGTTGGTTAGTGTTAGTTGTGCTTTTGAGAAATTGAGATGCAAAAGGGTTTCACCTTCCCCTTACCGGAAGAAAATTAGGCACTTAGATGAACCAGATACAGGTTTAAGGGATCTTCTGTGGGGATTGAGTTTTCGACTCATGTAGTATGATGGAAGTGCATCACAAACTGGAGTTAGGTGCCTCAGTTGGCATATACTTAGGGTGCAACCCAGACTATTCAATCCCGGTTATCTGATATAAGAATTTGTACTGTTTCTTTATAGAAGGTTAGTTTTTGGCATCAATTCTGCCTACCGGATGGAAGTATTCTGAGCAAAGTTTATGCAAGAAAAAATTAGCCATCGGGAATTTATGGATATGCAAGGAGAAAAAGACTTTGTTTGCATAAAAATATCCACCTTGTTACCACAATCAAACTGTCAAATTTTGATTATGGCCTTTTTTTTTTTTTTCATGCAATGTTTGGATACATCTGCTCCCTTTGCTCCCTATTTTCAACTGCTATAGGAAGTTTCAGGTTCTGTTACGTACAGTTTCTGCTTCAACAACTGCTACCACATTTTTTTTCCTTCACATTTTAGCATTAGTTAAGAAAATGGGATGTTTGGAAAATCGTAGAGGAGGTTTATGGTAGCCCAAGACTAGTTCTGGGTAGGTGGGCACTCTCTCTCTCTCTGTGTGGTTGCTGTTGATTTTGTTGCAGAATGATAATTATTCGACTTTCTTTATATATTCTCATTTGGTGTTATATGCTGGGATTGTTTTCTTGTAGACTGAACTAGAAGGAAGTTCATGCAGAACATAGAATAGTCTTCATATGAAGTAGGATTCTTGGACTAAACAAATCAGTACTGTCAAAAGAATAAGCTATCTGCTGATTTTCTACATGTAACAAAGCATGCATGCCGTGTGATGGATTTTCTCTCTATCTAACTTTTCCAATTTCCAGCAACCGTGCTGCTGCGTTTCTGCAGTTGGTCAAGCTTAGCAAAGCCCTTGCTGATGCTGAAACAACAATTACATTGAACCCCAAGTGGGAAAAGGTAATTTTCTCTTTCTTCAAACATACTTGGTGGTCAGCAAACATTACTGATTAGTGATGCTGTCATTGACTAAATGTACCATTTTGATTCACCTCCAGGGATATTTCAGGAAAGGATGCATATTAGAGGCCATGGAGCAATATGAGGATGTATGTCCTGAAGCTTTTTCACTCTTTCCATTGTTTCTACTGGCATTGTGGGCAAGACCACATGATTTTTTGTCCACTGCTGATATTCCTAGTGTTCATCACCTTTTGTGTAGGCTCTGACTGCATTCCAGACAGCTTTGCAATATAACCCAAAAAGTGTAGAAGTATCACGAAAGATGAAGAAAATTTCTCAGTTGGCGAGAGATAAAAAGCGTGCTGAAGAGGTGGAGAAAATGAGATCTAATGTTGATTTGGCAAAACATTTGGATGAACTGAAATCCGAAATGGTGAGTCTATTTGTCAAGCTAGGAGTCATGATTTTCTATATCACTTTTCTTCCATAATGTTGTGCGTTGTCATATAGTGATATCATCTCAATGTAAATATGGAATTCCTCAGTCATTTACACAGGTCAATCTCTGTTTCTGTTTGTTTTTTTATTCTTTGCCTAAATGTAGGACTTTCTGTCTTTCATAATCATACTTGTAAACTTTCTTAGCTCCCTAAACTGTGTACTGCAAGTAAGAATTAATTCATATTCTTAGCATCTTTTATAGAGATGGTAAATGGATCACCGTGGTTGGTTTGTTTCAATCACTGCTAACAAGGACTGCCACTCTTTCTCTTTGCAGTCTGGAAAGTGTGGGTCTGAAGAACGCGACGATGCATTCTCTTTTCTGGTTGAGACAATGGAGGCTGCTGTAAAATCATGGCATGAAACTTCAAAAGTGGAGGCTAGAGTGTACTTTCTCCTTGATAAAGAAAAAACAGACACTGAAAAGTATGCTCCAGCTGTGAATATTGATAAGGTATTGACTGTTAGGTTGTGATTGTATATATCTTACGAGCCTTTCTTTTTGTGTTACGATAAGTGTGTTATTCCAACTTACGTGTTTTGTCTCATATGTTAAGTCAATGTTATTCAAGCCCTGAGCCATTGTTCTCTGCTTGTTAACCATACTAACATGTGAAAACTTCTAAACTAACAAATGCTTGCCTGTTGTTTCAGGCCTTTGAATCACCCGATACACACAGAAATTGTTTTCCTTTTCTTAGGCAGTATGCTGAGGATTCTTTCTCTAGAGCAGCTTGCTTGGTGACACCCAAGAGTATCATGTCTTACCCACAGGTATATCTACCTTCACTTGTGTTTTACAATGGCATAAATTCAATCATCTGAGGGAAACAGATTCAGTGTGACATGATAAAACTTTGCTTTCCTAACTCTGTTTCATTTGTAATTTACTGATTTGGATGGTTGCAACGGCCAATAATAATGTAGCTCACAGATGCTTTTGAGGTTTGCCAACAAGTTTTGTCATGGATTTTTATCATTATCTTTAAGTCACTCATTGTTAAGGAGTTTATGGAGATTTAAGTTTGGTAGCATGTGCCCAAGTCCTTTGTCTTTGTGGGAAGTGCTTATGTGTGTGTTCCATGTAGCCTCTGTGGAAAGTTTACCTCTATGAGGGTTCAATACTCCAACTTGTGTCCTTGTCTGCTTCAAAACCCCTTGCATAATGTTTGCATATTAAAGTTTTTCTCACAAGAACATTGCATATTGGAGCCTTCTAAAAAAATCGTTGTCCTATATTTCTTTCCTGATATAAACGCAGTACTGGTTTCAGACTACATATGGGCCAATCAGTTTTCTAGCATGGACAGAATTACCAAGTTCATTCATTTAGTGCAGTTTGTGAATGGCTATCATAGATTCACTAGCTCTAGCTGGTCATACAAATTTTTAAATCCAACCAATATCGTGGGGCCAAATCTATGATCTGAATAGAGTGGATTATGACATTTATAAATGGAATTTGTAATTAAGAAAGAGGTTTCAGTGATCATTTGCTTTTTGCAGGTTTGGAAAGGTCAAGGATCAAGGAAGTGGAAACATGGGCAACAGGATGGTTTCTTTGTTCAGTTTGAGGCACCTTTCTTGCGAAAGTTGTGGTTTATCCCTAGTTCCACTGAACTGGGTCAGACATTATGCAGGTATATCTCTCTCTCTCTCTCTCTCTCTCTCTCTCTCTCTCTCACACACACACACACACACACACACACGCACACACACACATGCATGCAATATTTCCATGAGGTAGTGCACTGTATTTTAAAATTTTATCAACTTATATACCAACAATATATTTTAAAGTCTGGGTATCAGTGCCATCTACTTGTAATGTGTATCAGTACATAGGTTATATTTGATAGTTGTGATTCTTCCCACATTGAAAGTTTTACTATCATGTTGTGTTTTCTCTTAAAAGTGTGAACAAGCATGCCCTTGTTTTTGTTTAAGAGAATGAAGGAATGGAAAGTTTTCAAAACACATTTAAGGTGAAAATACCACACTTTTTCAGCTATGGAGAAGGATACTGTGTTAACATTATAGCAGTGGATTTTCTTAGAATATCCTTCAAGTGCAAGGGGTAGGAAACTGTAGGGGGGTTCTTCATTTACATCTAAGCATGCTTATGGTTCTTAACATAAGTTTTAATGATATAGAATTTCTTTTGGAGGTAGGTAATTCTAAATATTTGTGCCTCTTTCAGGGATCCGGAAGATTTAGACATCAGTGCCCATGAATTGATTCCGCGCCTATTCAAAGAGAAGTCCTCCAAGTCATAGGCAGCTTCATTTGCATTTTGTTGGACAGAAATCTGGCCCACTTTAGCAGTATTCTAAAGAGCAGACAGCACTGGTGCCAGCTTTTGCCTTACTGAGAATCTCAGATGTAAGGTCTTCTTTGGCCTGGTGATTTGAAGGAAGGTGCTTTACGTATTCATTCAATGCATCTACCAGAGGTTTTGTTTCCCCCATTCCCAGAAAATTGTGGCGGTTTTCTCTCTGTATTTTGCTCCTTTTTTTCTTTCTTTCTTTTTGCTTCTTCGAAAGGATGTTACACCTTTAAAGAGGTTCCTTATTGTGAGATTGCCTATCCTGATTTCATACCGGGTTGATTCCAACATATACACATTAGTGTTGCTTGTATGGTGCAAAGACTTGAAACTTGGTGCTATATTTCGTCTATCATCGTTTATACAGCGATATATAACTGATTACAGTTATATATACACAAGGTGCTTTGACTGATTCTGCTCAGCATTAGTACTTTATGATTGTATCCGAGACTTTGTGGCCAATGAAACCTTTTCTGACTGCATAATTTGTTGATTGATAGGCAGTGAATTCCTATATTGAGTACCAGGTTATTCAAATCTGAAAAGGAAGTCTTTTTAATTTTATTTCCCTCCAGACTGCATTCAAGATGCTTGCGGTGTAAGATTTAGTGATTTACAACTACAAGTATCTTTAGGGGAATACGACTGCATTTCAACTACAAGTTCTAAGGGGGCTATTCTTCTTCTTTCTTTTGCTTTTGCTGCTGATCTTACATCGGAACGAAGCAGGACTAGAAAACGTGTCATTGTTGTGGTAGCGGAATGCGATGCGTCAAGTCAAGGTAAAGTCCGCATAAGTCCTCCCCTTGCCGTAATATGGAATGGTGGTTGGGACGGGGTCTGAATTTCAGACTACACTCCATGGCCCTCAGGCGGTACAGGAAGACAAACCGCCTACAAGCATCATCTACAATTTTCAGCCACATCTACTACAACTACCAAAGGTTTAAGCACTGTGTCTTCCATGCTTCTTTTCTCCCACCTTGTAGTTAGGTAAAACTGAAAACTTTCATCATCTACAATTTTCAGCCACCACATCTACTACAACTACCAAAGTTTTAAGCACTATGTGTCTTCCATGCTTCTTTTCTCCCACCTTGCAGTTAGGTAAAACTGAAAACTTTCATCTGACGTCTCTTCTTACAGATTAAACGTTGTCCTCTGGTGTCTTTGCCTTTTCTTCCCCTGGATTGGGTTTGCTGCTTTTCAGTTGGAACTTACATGATGTTACTGTATCTCCCACAGTAACAAACATCCATTCCTGACCAATGGTTTCAAAGAACTTCGAAGTATCCAGCTTCTTAATCACTTCACTTGTTGGGTTTGCTGATACAAGCTAATTTATCCATAGAAATAAACTAATTAGCTATCAAAATGTGTCAATGTAGAACATGAAATTTTTTCAATTGGAATACAGCTTCTTACCTTGAGACTCTTTCTGTCTAATTTCTCTCGACCTCTTCTAGCATATGGATCCCACTCGTATCAATGCCTCCAACACCTGTAATTTGTTGTCAATGTTAGCAACTAATTGGGAGGTGAGAAAGATGTTAATCTGAAACTACAGCAGTACTTATTGCTAATGTCTAGTATAACATATATATTGTAAGCTTGTTTGTCCAGTAGCTTTTATCCTATCTTCCACTTCATCTATCCACCTTGAGATCCTGAGCACAAGATTAAAACCAAATCTCATATTAGTACTCTACATGTCTCTTGTTTGACATTAAAATTCTTGTATAAGTACAATGATTTGTAAATTTTACCTTTCCCTCAAATAGTTGGCATTGGCAAAGTATATGGGTGAATCAATTTGAAGTATGAGAATTCCTGGAACATTGTTTGCATCAGGGTATTGTTCAATGCTTCTATAAACTGATGTGTTTGGAATGTTGCCTAGATTGAGAGTCCGGGGTCTTGTTATGAATAGGATCAGTCGTAGCAAAGAAATTACAACCGCAATGGATAGGCCAATCTCAACACTGCCAAAAATAACACCCAAAAATGCACCCATGCATATCATACAGTCGATTTTATCAATCTTCCAGAGGTGGATGACGGCCGGGATATCTATGACGCCGAACATGGCCATCATTATAGTAGAAGAGAGAACGACTAGCAGTGTGTATTGGAACAATAGTGTCATAAACAACAATGTCATCATCAACACAATCGCCATGACTATGTTGGAGACTTGAGTTTTGCCTCCAGCATAGTTCACCGCAGTTCTGGAAAATGGTGCTGCAAGTATTGAATCGTTATATCAATCAATAAGTGGTATGATTTGAAGACTTTTGTAAATGCATGGAGTGATGGAGGAAGATTTAAGCACGGTGTTGAAAGAGGTATGATGTACCTGCTGATAAGGGGCAACAAGTGCAAGACCCTATTATGTTCATCATTCCGAAAGCGATCATTTCTTTGTTTCCATCAATGTGATAGTTCTCAACTGTGGCAATTATACGAAATCCTAACCTGCAATCTTCATCATAAGTTAAATTAAACACAAACCAAATCCGAAAAGCAAACGTAAAATCAAAACCCTAACCCAGATCGATGCTCAAAGTCGAAGAAACAAGTATATACCGTATCATCATCCAAGGCCGGTTCGGTACCTCGAACCTGAAACGGCACGCCGTATTGGAGATTAGAGAGGCATGCATATCTCCGTCTTCTGGAATTGAAACGCGACGAGACAAAGGATTGGCATTGATGTGGCTCTCGTCCATGAGAAGAAGACGATCCGCGCAACCCTAGCTAGAAATGAATTTTGTGGGATAAAGAGTTGAGTTTTGTATTGTTGTCTTTCTGGTATATATGCTCGTGTTTCCTAGATTGTTGATAGAGGTCGGCACATATTTTTATATGCAGACTAGTCATGCTATGGAAGCTGCGCTCATTGTTGTACAGACATATCATCATTCTTTTGGAGACTGAATGCTACTCATGAAAGCAGCTGATTCAAAATCAATTAAAACAGGTAGTTGTCTTTGTTGATGCTCAACTATTTGTACAGTATTTCTTGTATGACAAACACGCAAGCAATGAACCTGAGAACACCCTAGCCCCAATCCAATGCACTTCTGACCTAACAGGAAGGCCAAAAATTATGTTGCGCTAAATGCTTCATCATAAGTTCACAACTTCAACAGGTGAGGCCGGCCCTCAGCTTACATGGTGAATTGGCGTGTAAAATCTGTACGTCCTTACATATATGTGCTGTGTTTGTGCTGTGTTCAAATTTAGAAACGATAACCAATTGCCCTGAAATCTTATATCTTTATCAATACCATATATACTTCATTTGTCTAGCCTACCACCTTGTTGATCAATGGTTAGATAAAATAACAAAGTTTCACATGATTAGATTGCTTCTTAGAGATTAGACATTGTCCTCTGCTGGCTTGGCTTTATCTTCTGCTGGACTGGGTTCGCTGCTATGCAATAGGAACTTACATGCTTCTACAGCATCACCCACTGTAACAAACATCCATTTCTGACCAATTTTGTCAATGAACTTTGACACATCCATCTTCTTAATAACTTCGCTTCTTGGGTTTGCTAATACAAGCTAATGGATATCCAAAGAAAGAAAGAAACTAATTAGATAATGTATAAATGTACAACATGAAAAAGTTAAAAATGGAATTTAACTTCATACCTTCAGACTCTTTTTGTCTAAATTTTTCTTGACCTCTTCTAGCATGCTGATCCCACTAGTGTCGATGCCTCCGACAGCTGTAAATTGATTCCAGTGTTAGTAATTGATTGCGAGGCGATATAGATGTTAATTTGAAACTGTTGCAGCTTGATACTTACTGCTAATGTCTAGTATAAGGTATTGTAAGCTTGTTTCTCCAGAAGCTTTTATCCTGTCTTCCTCTTCATATATCCATCTTGAGATCCTGAGTTCAAAATTAGAAGCATATATTATAATAGTACTGTATATATCTCACTTTCAAGATTAACATTCTTCTGCATACATAAGTGATTGTATATATAGTTTACTTTTCCCTCAGATAGTTAGCATTGGCAAAGTATATGGGTGAATCGATCTGAAGAATGAGAATTCCTGGAACATTGTTTGCTGCTGGGTATTGATCAACGCTTCTATAGATGGACGTTTCCGGAAGGTTGCCTAAATTGAGAGTCCTGGGTCTTGTTATAAATAGGATGAGTCGTAGCAAAGAGATTACAACCGCAATGGAAAGACCAATCAAAACACTGCCAAAACTAACACCCAAAACTGCACCCATGCATATCATAAAATCAATCTTGTCTATCTTCCAGAGGTGGATGATTCCCGGGATGTCTATGACGCCGAGCATGGCCACAATTATAATGGAAGAGAGGGACACTAGCGGTGTGTACTGGAACAATGGTGTCATAAATAACACTGTCAACAACATCATAATCGCCATGACTATGGGTGAGACTTGAGTTTTGACTCCGGCATTATAGTTCACCGCAGTTCTTGAAAATAGTCCTGCACGTATTCGATCATTGCTTGTAACAATCAATAAATGGACTCGATTTGAAGACTGGTTATTATGTACCTGACGCTACGGGGCAACTAGTGCAAGAGCCTATTATGTTCATCAATCCGAATGCGATCATTTCTTTGCTTCCATCAATGTGATAGTTCTCTAGTGCGGCAAAACTTTTTCCACAAGCTATTCCTTCCTGTATTTGCAGTTTTGCACAACCATTCCATGACAATTGAAACCTTATTTTTATTTATTTTAAAATAATAAAGATATGATGTTATGTTGTTAAACTATATATCAATAGATATTTGCGAGGAGCTCATAACTTACAGCAAGGGCAATAATACCACAAATCAATCCAGCTTTTATAGAGGTGGCGAGATGGCGTGACTTAAAAACCGTATGGAAGTCAGAACAGTTACAGGGTTCAGCCCTTCCTGAAGGTGCCCGATCTACAAAAAAGAAGCACATATGACATATGTATGGTGGGATTAATTAAATTTCATGCAAATTATATGGTTATCTTCTTATTAATGATCATTAGCTGAGTATTACCGCACGAATGTTGTGTTTTTGATCAGCATGGGTTAGGTAAACTAGAAGGCTCCCCACGATAACGCAGAACAATGGCGCCAGTGCACTTACCCAAAACAATGATGGTCTTTTCATGCTCTGTTCATAGTCACAAGTAACCAACATAAACAATATATCATCACTGTAGATAAACCTCTAAAGTATGTAACGGGCAAAACCAGAAAGGGTTTTCTATATAATACATATCATTTCCTTCCTTTGAGCTAAGCTTTAAGTTGATGGGTTCAGCCGAAAATTCAACTTACCCAGAACAAACTATCACTCTCTCTCAATAACACAAACCGGTGATCGGCGACAGACTCAATTGATATGGCGGTCGAGAAAGAAATAAGAGATGATATAGATTTTGAGAGCTTATTCACACACACACACACATGTATATAAGGGCAGAGGGATTGTATTCGAATTCTCTTCCTACCAATATCGCTGAAAAAAGATAACATCTACTTACAAAGTTTTTAGCAAGAAAGAGAAACAAGACGGAACCACATCCCAACAGAGCAGGTTCCCATTTCCACTGCAATATATAACCGCAATAAGAGGCTGGTCAATTAATTCTATCTGAAGTGTCAAAGACGATATATAAAGAAAGAAACATATCAAATGGGGTTTATATTGTAGAATTTTTGAGACTCTGAAGATACAGAAATATATACCTCGTGCAATTGGGTAAAGACCGATACGAGGACAGAGACAACATCTGATTTTCGAGTGAATTGTGTTATCCCTAACAGCGCTTTAAGTTGTTGCAGACTCACAGTAATGGCTACTCCACCCATAAAACCCATTATTGTTGCATGAGAAAGAAAGTCCACCACAAAACCAAACCTACACAAGCCATACAAAAAATTGTCACTCTTATACATGTTAATTTACTTATGTAAATAAAGTGTTTTGTTCTTTAAGAGATTCTTAATTTGGCAAATCATAGTCATTTTTGTTCATATATACCTTAAGAAGCCAAGGCAAGCCTGAAAAATTCCAGCAAAAAAGGTGGAGGTGAGAGCCATCTGGAGATAGAGTTCAGGGTTTTTAGTAGGGCTAACTTCCTCCGACAAGGTATTAGCTAGCAGAACCAATGAAACAACCGTCGGTCCAATTGCAATGTGCCTTGAGGTTCCGAGAATTGCATACACAAGTGGAGGTACAAAACTCATATCTACACAATACACCATCTCATTCTTGTACAATCACGCGTAGATTTAAAGTATATATGAAGCACAAAAAATAAGATATATATGTAACAACTATATCTGATAACTTACATATGCCAATGATTGGCGGCATGTTAGCCAAGGTCGCATAGCTGATCCCTTGAGGAACTGCGAGACTGGCAATGGTGACTCCAGCAATAAGATCAGACTTGAGGTAACCCAAATTGTAACGAGGAGCCCACTCGAGGATCGTAAAGAAGTACTGCAAACCCAGAATTGCTTTTTTGGATGCAGGTTGGTTCTTAAATCTTCTCAAAGGATCGTCAGAAAAGAAAGTCTCTTTCAGTGACAACTTCACAGCCGTTAGAAGCGGCTTCAGTGGTGGAATCTCAACTCGTTGAGGACTGTACTGATCATGATAATAGTCTGGATCTTCCATTTTCGAGCAGATCACTTCAAAAATAAATCAGGAATGAGCCTTCTCGATATCAAGTATATGCACCTGAGTTTCAGGAAGAAGATATGAAAACTATTTTATAGGAGTGTAGGTTTCTAACTTTTCTTAAAAGATTTCGAGTAAACTTGAGGATAAAAATAAGGATGAGAGCGCATCATTTTACTTTGTTACTTTTTTTCCTGAAGGGATTCACCATTCCACGTATGCCATATAAAGCATCATGCACATGATTACTATGTGCTCAAATTATGACTCCGTATGAATAATTCTCCTTAATTAGTTTGAAAAGCTTTCCAAATAAGTAAACATATTTGTAAAGAATAATGCTAGTGAATCGAACCACATTTTACTCACCTTGCATTGCTCTATTTGTACATGAGAATAACTTCTATTTCAATCTCCTAATTACTTTCATGCTTTAGATGCAAGCAACTGCATCTAGCAACATATCTGCCTAGAAATAAATCACCGCCAAGAAAGGAATAGAGAGGATGACAAAATTAAGAAATGGGCACTGATATGGGGCCTTAATGAGGCCTAAAATTTGTGTCTTAATCCTATGTATAATGCCATATAAGTAAATAAAAGTATTTATTTCTAATTTCACATAATATATTTTGCCAAATCAGAATATTGCATTACCAAATTTTACTATTTTTATTTCCTTTTAGATTTTAAAAGGTGAATCAATGGTACTAATGTACTTTATCAAGTAATTAATGAAAATAAATATTACGTAGTGGTAGTAGTCATTAATTATGCATAAATTTTAAGAATGTTTCTTACCTATTGAATTAGTTCTCCAAATATTAATTAGGTGTTAAAAGTAAATATTGATGAAGTGCAAGTAAATTGAGAATAGAGAATCGTGAAAGATGTGTATCTCATTCATTGATAGGAGCCCTTTATATAGGGAATTACACATTACCAGTTTGGTAAAGATATGAATACATAGATCTAGTCTAACTACATATCCTATAGGCATAAGGCAAAGGCACACATAAAGAATATCCAGAAAGATATGGAATATCTTAGAACACTCCCTCTTGTGCCGCACGTTGATATGCCAATGGTGCTAATCTGTTGCCTCGTCAAAAACCTCGTCAAGTCACAAAAATTCTGTGGGAGAAAAACTGAACCTTGATCATAGGAGAAAAAGAGTACAACGCACCAGCCTACTTCATTGAGATGATACTCCCCCTGATGTGAACATTATTCAGAGAGTCTTGATAGCCGACGCATGCCTATACTTTTCACATGTTTCTTAAAAGTAGACTTAGGTAAGGACTTAGTAAATAAGTCTGCTACGTTTCCTTCGGAACTAACTTGGTTCACTTGAATGTTGAGAAACGCCTGTTGTTGTTGGTTGTAGAAGAACTTAGGTGAAATGTGCTTTGTATTATCACCCTTGATGTAACCTAACTTCATTTGCTCAATACAAGCTGCATTGTCCTCATAAATGCATGTAGGTCTATCAGTTGTAGAACTTAATCCACTAGTTCCTCTAATGTGCTTAATGATTGATTTCAACCAAACACATTCTCGAACAGCTTCATGCAAAGCTATAATCTCTGTATGATTTGAAGATGTCGCCACTAAAGTCTGCTTAGTAGACCTCCAAGATATCGCCATATTCCCAATGGTGAAAACATAATCAGTTTGAGAACGTCCTTTATGAGGATCAGATAAATATCCGGCGTCGGCGAAACCCACCAACGTATTGTTGGGTGTCTCGGCATAGGACAAGACGGCGGTGGCGTGCACGGCATTGGACCGTGTCCAGCAGCCGTACTAGCGGCGTCCATGGCGGCAGTCCGGTCCCTTGGTGGATCGGTGCCGTGACTTCCATGAGCCATAGGACCATCTTCTGTCCTTCTTGAATCAGTGTAGGGAAAGAACAGTCCCAAATCAATGGTACCTTTAAGATATCGAAAGATGTTCTTAATTCCTGTCCAATGACGTTGGGTTGGCGCTGAGCTAAATCTAGCTAACAAGTTGACTGAGAATGCAATGTCTGGTCGAGTGCATTGAGCTAAGTACAATAACGCGCCTATTGCACTAAGGTATGGAACCTCTGCGCTCAAGACCTCTTCGTCGTCCTCTTTCGGACGGAATGGATCTTTAGTTATATCCAGACTTCGACCAATCATGGGAGTGCTAACATGATGCATCTTGTCCATATTAAATCGCCTGAGTATCTTTTGGACATATGCAGTCTGATGGATAAGGATCCCACAGACTCGGTGCTCTAGTTCAAAACCTAGGCAAAAACGAGTCTTCCCAAGATCTTTCATCTCAAACTCGGATTTCAGATAAGCCGCGGTCTCTTTGATTTCATCAAGAGTACCGATAATGTTCATGTCATCGACATAAACGGTCACTATTGCAAATCCGGAACTTGTCTTCTTTATGAACACGTACGGGCATAGTTCATCGTTCTTATATCCTTCCCTAATCAAGTAGTCACTTAGACGAGTATACCACATTCGTCCGGATTTCTTTAATCCGTCAAGTGAGCGTTGCAACCTTATAGCATACGCACTCCGTGGTTTAGAGTCACTTGATTTAGGTAACGTAATGCCATCAGGCACTTTCATATATATCTCTGAATCTAGATCCCCATAGAGATATGCCATAACCGTATCCATAAGCTGCATGTCAAGTTTTTCGGACACTACCAAACTGACTAAGTAGCGGAAAGTTATGACGTCCATGACTGGAGAGTAAGTCTCCTCGTAATCAATCCCAGGGTGTTGTGAGACACCTTGCGTCACAAGGCGGACCTTATACCGAAGTACCTCATTCTTCTCATTACGCTTTCTAACAAAGACCTATTTATGTCCAACAGGTTTTACACTCGGCGGAGTTAGCACTACTAGGCCGAAGACTTGTCTCTTTGTTAGAGAGTCTAATTCTGCCTGGATTGCAACTTTCCATTTAGGCAAATCTGCTCTGTTTTGGCATTCTGCAACAGAGCGTGGTTCGATGTCATCGTGCTCAATGATTTCGTGAGCCACGGAATAAGCAAATATATCATCGACATGGGTTGATGACCGGTTCATCAATTCATAAGTGTTATCATAACACATGGATATCTCTATGTTCTCTGATGTTGACATTGACCCTGAGGCGTCCCCCATGGATTCTAATATCAACTCGTGGACATAACTGTAATCAGAGATGATCTCATGAGAGGATTCTCAACATCGATGATCAAAGGATTGACTTGTGCCTTGTCGGTCCGTTTCTTTCTCGGACGTGTGTCAACCGAACCAGGTGGCCTCCCCTTTTTCCTTTGGGGAGCCACGGCCTCCATCCTTCCACCATAGGCGGCACCGCCGACAGCGGCAGTACCGAGCCCGGGGATGGCCGTGCCCTTTCTAGGGACTTCGAGCCTAACAGGAACATTTGCAGCTGGTATATCTGATCTTGTCACTTTCGCAATCTCGGAGAAAGAGTCAGGCATCGTATCTGCTACTTTCTGAAGTTCGAGAATACGTTTCACTTCACTTTCAGATTGTGAGGTGTGGGGATCATAATGAGACAGAGTGGGGACAAACCACGACAATTCCTGCCGTTCCACATGAACACGTTTGTTCGTATCTCCCCCTAACGATGGGAAGAATGTCTCATCAAACTGACAATCCGCAAACCTTGCGGTAAAGAGATCACCTGTTAATGGCTCGAGATATCTGATAATCATTGGAGATTCATAATCAACGTAGATACCCAATCGTCTATGAGGACCCATTTTAGAACGCAGTGGAGGCATAATTGGCAAATAAACCGAACAACCGAAAATGCGTAGATGCGAAATGTCAGGCTCATATCTAGTGACCAACTGGTACGCACTAAATGGTTGTTTGGCAATGGGTCTGAAACGAATAAGTAAGGCTGCATGCAATATTGCATAGCCCCATGACGCAATTGGAAGGTTAGTGCGCATTACCAACGCTCGAGAAATAAGCTGAAGCCGCTTAATCGTAGATTCGGCGAGACCGTTTTACGTGTGAACATGGGGTACGGGATGCTCGACTTCAATCCCGATAGACATGCAATAGTCATCAAAAGTCTTTAATGTAAATTCTCCAGCGTTATTCAGTCGAATTGACTTAATTGGATAATCCGGATGGTGAGCCCGAAGTTTAATAATTTGTGCTAGGAGTTTTGAAAATGCAGCATTACGTGTGGACAAGAGCGCGACATGAGTCCAACGCGTTGAAGCATCCACCAGGACCATAAAGTATCGAAATGGTCCACATTCAGGATGGATGGGTCCACAAATATCACCTTGTATACGATGTAGAAATGGAATGTTTTTGGTGTTATCTTTAGTGTAAGACGATCTCGATACTACTTTCGCTAAAGAGCAAGCTTTGCAAAACGAACGATGAACGTTTGAAAGAGTCAACGACACATCAAGGGAAGAACGGCATGCCTTAATTGCATGAGGGAGTGGCCGAGCGGCAGCCATGAAGTTGGTGCCGAGCCCGGGAGACGTCAAAGTCCCCTTTGGGCCATGGTGACCAGTTGAGGCGTCACCACCATGATTCAAAATGATATCATTTCCCAGATATTTTCGTTTTGATTTGAAGAAGGGATGTCCATGAGAATTACGCAGAATTCGGATCATCATGTCCCTTCCAGGGTGACCAAGTCGATCATGCCAAAGCTTGTATGAGTCAGAGTCCCAAAGATCTTGTTTGGCGACTACATGAGATTTAATAATCTGAATCGTAGTAAGGTAAAAACCACTAGATTGACTCATGAGTTTTTCCAATATACTTTTGCGTCCGTATTCATGAGAAGTGATACACAAGAACTCAGTTCCATCTTCATAATGAGTTTCCAAGTGAAAGCCATTAGCGCGAATGTCCTTAAAGCTCAACAGGGTTCGGTGCCCTTTTGGGGCATAAAGAGCATCCGTGACGTGGATCATAGTGCCATGAGGCAGAAAAAAGAGAGCGATTCCACGCCCGAGGATCACAGGGGAAGATCCAATCATTGTCGTCACAGATGATTTACAAGGCACTAACTCAAGAAATAGTTGCCGGTTCCTTAGAATTGTGTGGGTTGATCCACTATCTACGAGGCACTCGATCTCTCCAAGAGACATACCTACAAAAGAGAGTAGATATATGAGTAAATAAGTCGATATCGAGCTATTTAGAAGGATTGAAAAAGCTAAAAGTAGTAACAATCCCGAGAGTGCTGGAAATTTCTCGCGCAGAATGACCTTTGTGCACTAAAACAGTCATAACTCCTTCGTTAAAATAGATATGGACGAACCGCAAAATGTTCTGAAAACTAGACTCGTAGATATTTCTAATGATACAAAGCTCACTGTCTGGTTCGTCCGGAGCTGTTCACAAAGTTCTAACAAAGTGACTGTCCAGGGAGGACAGATTACTGTTTTTTTTTTTTTTTTTTTACAGATTTGGCATTAGCAAAGCTTTTGAAGCTTGCTGGTGGCATGGAGACGAAAACTCAACCACATGGACGTGTTGATGATCAAAGAACCTAGAGGATTCAATGATGGTCCGGTTTTGTCAAGTCTTTAACATCTTTTACAAGACGGCAATTGGAGTAATAGCGTAAGGGGAATCCAAAATCAAAAGCTTTCGGTAACTCCAAATTAAGTATGACCAGACATGTCCATGGAGGGTCGGTAGTGCGAGACACACTTAAACCACTAGCTCCTTAATTTCGGACAATTCTAAGACATCATACTAACTTGGATGAGCCTAGTTGAACAATTGATGATGGAAAATCCGCTATAGGTAAAAGACTTGAACCGGAAAACACGTGAGTAACTCTCCTTGAGAGTCACGGCGCCGTACGTCACCTTCTTTAAGGGAGAGACCGAAGACGGCGTTGATGCCATGTTTTCTAAGGTAGATGTAAATCAATTCGAACCATGTAGAGACAAGAAGAACCATGAAATAAACTTTCATTAATGCGTTGAAAAGAGTACATAAGGGTCTCAAAAAAAAATTGAGAAGAAAACTAAGCATGGCATGCTGACGATGCCTTATTACATCATGACTTGTAAAAGGGAAAACAATCTAGCCGGTGACGTCAAAGTCAGGGGCATCTAAGTCAGAAAATTGTCCATTAGGGTCAGCGACCTTGAAGGTAACATTATGTTCAACTCCATTTTTTTCAGTGGAATTGACTTCCATCAATTCCTTGTATTTCTTGTATGCGGCAACAACATTTGCAGGAGCGCAACAACTTTTAGACCAGTGGTCCTTGGACCCACATCTGTTGCATTGACCATCAAATGCAGAAGAAGAGCGAGTATGCTGCTTCTGAGGAGGAGCGGCGGCGCCCTTGGGGCCGGCGGCACCGGTGTCTCGACGCCATGAGTTGGTACGGCCACTAAAGCCGCTACCTTGTCCCCGAGAACCAGAGGCACGGTGGTGTTGATTTTCACGTGTATAAGGTTCATTCCTATGTTGATCCTTGCGTTTCGGAGCTTTCTTACTCCGGTTGCAATTGTAATTAGATTCCGAAATTTTCCGGGTGCCTACAGGACGCAAATTATGCTGATCATTGATCATGTTATTCTTTTCTTCCATAAGGAGTTGCGTCATTAAGCCGCTAAATGTAGTAATCCTCTTATTTGTGAACTCAAGCCGATATTGGTTCATGAGGATCTTAGCAGCTGAAGGGAAGGTCGAGAAAGTCTTTTCGATCATGTCGGCATCACTTTTCTCGACTCCACATGAGCTCAGTTGAGCTTGTAGGCAAAGCATATCCCTGTTGAAGTCATCAACCTTCTTGTAATCCAAAAGTCGGATTTCATCCCAGCGAGCAGTTAGTTCTGGGAGCAAGGTCAAGTGAATGTTGCCGAAGCGTTCGGCAAGGGCATCCCACAAATCTTTTAGATCGTGCTTGGATTGATACTGCCTGCGCAGTGTGGGATCGATATGCTTACGAAGGAACATGAGTGCCTGAGATTTTGTTCTCTTGCTAGGCGGTTCCTGATCTGGATCGGGGAATATGGTCTCGGTCAGATCCTTAGCGATGAAGGTCTGTTCTATGTCCGAGACCCAACGATGGTACTCAGTACCATGGGCGTCAAGGACGTCAAATTTAATGCCTCTGTCCATCTGCATACAAGAGAGAACAAGTCGTATTAGTTTTCTGTTGGAGACCCTGAAAAAAGTACTCAAATACGACGCTTTTGGTTTGTCTCTCTAGGGTTGATCAAACATAACCCTAAATGTCCAGAGTCGATCAAACATGACCCGGAAAAAACTTGTGTGAAGGTGATCAAACACACCTTCAAAATAGCAATAACCAAAGTTGATCAAACACAACTTTGGACCCGGGGAGGATAACCGGGATTTTTAAACCTGCAAAGACACCGTCCCAAACATAGAATAGAGTAGAAGAAGAGGAGAAAACACTTTATCTCCCCCGAGGTTATTGAACTTTGAAGAGTTTTAGGGTACGTTGTAAAGTAAACATACCGTAAAACTTGGATGCTTGATCAAACGAGAAGGAAGCAGTGGAGCGGACGGCCGGGGAGTGGCAGTTGGTGGGGCAACGGCGGCCGAGGAAGGGCCGAGGGTTTTCGGCTTTTGGTTTTAGGGTTTGGGAAAACTATTAGCTCAAGGGTTTGAGCAAATGGCTGATAACGTGATGAAGTGAAAGTAAATTGAGAATAGAGAATCGTGAAAGATGTGTATCTCATTCATTGATAGGAGCCCTTTATATAAGGTATTACACTTTACCAGTATGGTAAGGACATGAATATATAGATCTAGTCTAACTACATATCCTATTGGCATAAGGTAAAGACACACATAAAGAATATCCAGAAAGATATAAAATATCCTAGAACAAATATATAATACTAATTTTGTTTCGATGTTAGTATTGTTATTTAATTAGAAAGATATAATAGTTTTTTTCACTAATAGACGAATTTTAAAAAAGAAGAAGAAGGGGTATATAACCCTTTGTATTAATAGTCTCAAGCTAGAATATCACCACATGTACAAATGTACTATTACATTATAAAATTGAAGCTCATCTAAAATGAGCCTAGCCGAGCTAGAAAGTTACCATACACAAGGATAATTTGACTGAAAGCTTTCTTGGCCAACTTAAAATAATTCTTTTATTACATGATATAAGATATTTAATGTGATGTGTCTATGTGATTTGACAAACCACATAAGTTTGAGGCTAAATTAATTTTCCTTAAGAAATCTACTACATTGTTCAGATAAGGGCACTGATATGGCGCCTTAATTTGTTGCATTTATCCTATGTCTTATGCCATGTAAGTAAATAAATATATTCATTTCCAATTCCACATAATATATCTAGCCAAATCGTAATCTTGTATTACCAATGTTACCATCTCTATTCAATAATATTAATGAACTTTATTACGTAATGGAAATAAATATTACGTATCGATTGTAGATTTGAGGCCATTAATTGTGTTTAAATATTAAGGAATGTTTTTATATATTGAATTAGATGAAGATTAACTTCTTTTTTCTTCAAATATTAATTAGTTTTGTCAAACTTAATTTGTTAAAAAAATTATCGTAATTCATCCAAAAAAACACTTATATAATACAGGTATTTGAGAACATAACAGATGGGGAGATGAGGAATTATACTTTTGAGGGAAGTATAACAAATAATACTTTTGAGGATCTGAAAGGAAATTGAATGAGAAAGGAAATTGGAAGGTTGATCATATTGGCAGGAGAGGGAATAATGCAGCGCATTTAATTTGCTTGCTGCATGCATATGCGTACGTGTTCTTAAAGAACAGTCCGGATGAGTCTTACTTTTCTATTCCTAGGGTGATTGAAGCTGTGATTGTGTTATGACCGGACTGTAGGACCTTGATAAGCCAATCCAAAAGAATCTGAACTCCACGCAGTAGCCGAAGAACAAACTCCATTTTGGTCACTTCCAACATGTGGGACTCGAGAATGACTTCAGAAACATCCAAACTGAGCTTGTGCTTCGAGAGCTGCTCTGTGGGCGTAGTCCCAATTGTCATTGTTTCCCACAAACAACCAGCTTGACCAAAAGGATCAACCAGACAAGCATAGTGTTGTACACCAGGGACAAAGGAGTAGGCTTTGAGCATGTTTTCTAAATGCTTTCTCCCATCCTCTACTATAACTGAGTGCCTACAAGCAGTCGAAACCGCTAGAAGAGTGAAGTTGTTTGCTGTAATACCCGTAGCTTCCATCAGTGAGAAAAGCATGAGAGAATCAACCATGTAACCTTGATGAGCACAAGGCTCTAATATAGATGTCCAGGACAAAACACTATTAGAGGGCAATTTCTGAAAGACGTCCTTCAAAGGAATCATACAAGATGCATCAGAGACAAGAAGCATATTGAGGAGGTGAGTAGCTGGTACTACACAGAACTTCCCCCTCGTTGGATTCACTGGTTTACTAAAACCTTCATGCCCAGATTGCTGTAAAGCACTGGTGAAGAAAGTTGTGATCACATCATGTGAGCCAAGCAGCTTAACTTTTCCACCACGTGTGGTTGACACCGAAATAGACCGCTTAACAACAAAAACGTCAAACTCAATCATCTCGCTGGAGTAGCCTTCATAAACATTTTCAGCAACACGCACAACAATCGCACCAAGAGAATCATGTTCAGTATGAACTGTTACTCTTCCAGCAGGTGTTTCATAGATATCTAGGTTACCTTCCATTCCCGAAGTTAGAGACCAGAAGGAGGTAGACGGCAGAGTTCCAAACTGTAGCATCGGATCGTTCAGAACGGAAACGGAGAGGTTGGGTTGGATTTTGTTGGGGACCAAAACTTCGCGATTCAGGCTGGGTAAGGTGAGACTGAGCTCATCAGCGACGGTGACAGAGAGAGATTGGCGAAGCTTCTCGGGCTCGTCGACGAGGGCAGATGGGAGCCCGGAGTAGGGGTCCTCGTCGTGCTCTGAAGCATCGGAATTTAGTGTCGAAGAAGATGGGTTCGTTGCCGGCGGTTCCCACGTATCGGCCGGATTTGGTGTACCCACACAAAGCTGACGAATTTCGTCCATAATCTCAGAGAAGAGATAACCGTTTTGTGCCTTGATGGCCCAAAGACCTTTTTTGCAGTTCACCTGGGTCCCGGGCGCTTCACCCACAGTAGAGAGAAGATCTGGCTTTCGGGTGGCTTTGAAAAGTCGCCTTGTTGCTGCCATAGAGACTCGGCGGCGGAGAACTCTAAGCTGCTTGCGATGGAGATAAATGGGTTGGGTAGGGTGGGCTAGTGGAGGGTGGGTTAGTGGACATGGCTTCTCATACTGGGTCTGGTTGGTTGCAGTATTCCAGTAATAGACTGAGCCTGTGGAACCATCTATCAAACCCCTCCAAGGACTGGGAAGCGTCGGGTCCTCAGAAGCATACTGTGGACCGCTGTATGAAGCAGCTGAAGCAGTCGGAACCTTAGTGC
Organism: Fragaria nilgerrensis; assembly: GCA_010134655.1. Lineage (NCBI taxonomy): Eukaryota > Viridiplantae > Streptophyta > Magnoliopsida > Rosales > Rosaceae > Fragaria > Fragaria nilgerrensis. The sequence goes on from CM020980.1 coordinate 773,264, forward strand.
GGAGTTCCCGAATCAGACGGCGACTCTGTTGAAGGCTTTCCTGAATCTTCTGCATATTCTCCCTGAAGTCGTTGGATGCTTCATTCATACCTTGTTGAAAAACAGCGAAAGCATCGATACAGCTTTGCACTGCGGCATGATTGGGAATGAAAGCAGGTGACTGAAATGGTGGGATTGGATGAGACGAAAAGTGTGGTGGTGGCGATAGCGGTGGGTTAACGAGGGTGGGTGAGGGTGGGACAAATGGTCGGAGTTTGCAGGTTCCACATCGGAACCGGCTCTGGATACGAGTTGTTAGGACCGAAGTCCATGGGATAAATTGCAGAGAATTTGAAAATGAAATAAACTAGTAATTACCTTATGGTCGTCTCTGTAACCAACTCTAGAAACCCGTTTACAATATGATACGACCCGAGCTTAATAAGTAGCCCATTCATGTAAATCAACATACTAGCTCAAAATGATATATAGGTATAACATAATGATCCTAACAGATTGCAGCTGAGTTGTGTCATGTTTGATCTTTGATCTCATTTGAATAAAGGTTGTCACTTTCGATTAAAAAAAAAAACTTTTGAGAAATTATAATCTGTATTATATAAGTGTACAAATTTCGCGTGCCCATGAACTCAATGCATTTAAGAAGTACTACTATATATGATTTTCAACATTTGAGTGTAAAATATATAGTTCATTTCTTTATTGATATTGAGATTACATCCAAGTCCCCTCAGGCAGTACCGAGCATCATCTACATTTTTCTGCCCCTGTTTTGTGAATTGAAATATCAAAGCTCAATACTTAATCCTTGTAGATCAAAGTTAGATAAAATCAAAACTTTCATCCGACTTCATTGCTCCCTATGGATTAGACATTGTCCTCTGGTGTCTTTGCGTTTTCTTCTCCTGGATTGTGTTTGGTGCTTTGCAGTTGGAACTCACATGCTTCTACAGCATCTTCCACTGTAACAAACATCCATTCTAAACCAACTGTTTCAATGAACTTCGCGTTATCCAGCTTCTTAATCACTTCGCTTCTCGGGTTTGCTAATACAAGCTAATGTATCCAGAGAAAGAAACTAATTAGCTTATATCAAAATGTATAATGTACAACATGAAAACGTTACAAATGGAATACAACTTCATACCTTGAGATTCCTTCTATCTAAATTTCTCTTGACCTCTTCTAGCATGCTGATCCCGCTCGTATCTATTCCACCAACAGCTGTAATTTGATGTTATTGTTAGCAATTAACTGCGAGGTGAGATATATGTTAATTCGAGGCTGCTAGCTGCAGTTTGATACTTACTGCTAATGTCTAGTATAAGGTATTGTAAGCTTGTTTCTCCAGAAGCTTTTATCCTATCTTCCTCTTCAAATATCCACCTTGAGATCCTGAGCACAAGATTAGAAGGATATCTCATATTAGTATAACGGTAGACATTAACATTCTTCCATATATATACAAGTACTTGTATGTTTTACCTTTCCCTCAAATAGTTAGAATTCGCAAAGTATATGGGGGAATCAATTTGAAGGATGAGAACTCCTGGAATGTTGTTTGCAGTTGGGTATTGATCAACGCTTCTATAAACCGAAGTGTTTGGAATTTTGCCCAAGTTGAGAGTCCTGGGTCTTGTTATGAATATGATCAGTCTTAGCAAAGAAACTACAACCGCAATGGATAGGCCAATCTCAACACTGCCAAAAATAACACCCAAAAATGCACCCATGCATATCATACAGTCGATCTTATCTATCTTCCAGAGGTGGATGATGGCTGGGATGTCCATGAGGCCGAACATGGCCATGACTATAATGGAAGAGAGGACCACTAGTGGTGTGTGTTGGAACAATGGTGTCAAAAATAGCAGTGTCAACAACATCATAATCGCCATGACTATGTTGGAGACTTGAGTTTTGCATCCGGCATTGAAGTTTACCGCAGTTCTCGAAAATGGTCCTACAAGTATCTAGTCATAAGCTCTCACATACAATCGATAAATATTCACACTATTATTTCTATAGGCAGAGTCATGCACGATGTTGAAAGAGCTAGGCATGTATATTACCTGCTGACAAGAAGCAAGAAACGCAAGAGCCTATAATGTTCATCATTCCGAAAGCGATCATTTCTTTGTTTCCGTCAATGTGATAGTTCTTGACCGTGGCAAAACTTCTTCCAACAGCTACTCCTTCCTGTATAATCGCCACCAATCCAAGATGATTGGATTTGAACGTTTAATTTTTCCAAAGCATGATATCATGATATGTTATCTTGTTTGATTATCATTAGAGAACTTACAGCAAGACCAATGATACCGGAGATCAACCCAGCTTTAGCGGAGACGGCAAGATGACGAGACTTAAAAATCTTTCCTATGTCAGACACAGTTACAGGGTTCATGCCCTTCTTAAGAGGCCCAATCTACAAAAGCAAATAGATATGTAAAGTTGAACAAAACAAGGATGTAATATTACTGCTATCTTTTGAATCAATGATTCGTTAGTGAAGTGTTTACCACTTTGATGTTGTGCTCGTCGGCATGGGTCAGGAAAACCAGAAGGCTCCCCACGACGACGCAGAATAATGGCGCCAGTGCACTTACCCAAAACAAAGATGGTCTTTTCTTGCTCTGTTCATAGTCATAATCAAATTAACATTAACATTTACCTTTAATGGTTAGAAAATCCATCCAACTTCTTAGTAAAGCTATCTTTTATGCACATTATAGTAGTAAGATATTTATGGATGATCTAAACTTCATAATTAAGCTATAGTTCGTTTGCTTATACACACACAAATAAGGCACAAATTTTAGAGGTTTCGAATAATTACATGCGTATACTACTTACAATGAATTTAGTGAGGAAGAGAATGAGGAGGAAACCAAAGCCCATCGCAGCAGGTTCCCATTCCCACTGCAATATGTAACCACGTAAGAACCAAGTCAACACCACTTCGATTAATTCTATAACTTGGATGTCCAAAAAAGATAAATAAAGAGAGAAATATATCAAAAACCGGAACGGATTCTATGCACCAAGATGCACTTGCACCATTAATGTACAAGTTATCAAATTGATGTATGCGAAGATACAATGAAGACTAGAGACCATATATTCATTCATTTCATTTTCATTTTTGATCTGATCAAATTAAACGCACATAATAAGAATACCTCTTATTTAACCTCATGTCATCACCTCTTGTGTTGGAAACATTTAAAACTATTTTTTTAGATTTTAATTCTGTTAACGGTATTAGGCCGGATACATACATGATAATGTGATGTGGATAATCAAATCAAAATATTGAATATTAGATACTCGGTTCACTTGCATATTGGAGCATAGAAGAATTTTCGATCAAAAACGTATATATACCTCGTGGAAGTGATTAAAGACCGATGTGAGGACAGAGATAACATCTGCTTTTTGAGTGAAGTGTTTTATCCCCAACAACCCTTTAAGCTGCTGGAGAATCACAGTAGTAGCTGCTCCACCCATAAAACCCAATATTGTTGCATGAGAAAGAAGGTCCACCACAAAACCAAGTCTGTATGCACCAATTTACATACAAGCAAATCCAAAAGATCATCAGTTTTATACATGGTAAAAAAATAAAAATAAAAAAAACTTGTTTCAAAGATACTTTGTCACAGTTATATTTGTGGGAACTGAAATTTACACTTTTAATTTTACAATTCCCAATCTCACTTTCTTTTTTTGGTAATTTAAATTTTATCTTTAGTAACATGTGTGTTTTGTTTTTTTTGTGAAAACTTTACCAAAAAAAAAAATAAGAATATGGATCGTAAAATAAAAAATGTAAATTTCACCTCTCATATTTGTTTATACCTTAAGAAGCCAAGGCCAGCCTGAAGAATCCCTGAAAATAAGCAGGCGGTGAGAGCCATCTGGAAATAGAGTTTTGGGTCTTGCGTAGGGCTAACTTCCTCCGACAAGATACTATTTAACAGAAGCGACGCAACAGCCACTGGTCCGATAGCAATATCCCTTGAGCTTCCAAGAATCGCGTACACAAGCGGAGGTACAAAGCTCCCATCTGCACTCATATACCAAAATAGACCATCACATCCTTGTACACTAATCACGTACGTAGATTAACGGTGTGTTAACATAACATGTAAGATGTTGCAGCTGTATTTATTGGTTACTTACATATCCCAACGATTGGCGGCACGCCTCCCAAGCTCGCGTAGCTGATCCCCTGAGGAACTGCCAGACTAGAAATGGTGATTCCGGCAATGATATCAGATTTGAGATAGCTCAACTTGTAGCGAGGAGCCCAGTCGAGGATTGTAAAGAAGTACTGCAAACCCATGACTGCTTTTTTAGATGCAGGTTGGTTCTTAAATGCCCGGAAAGGGTCGTCAGGAAAGAAAGTCTCTTTCATTGACGACTTCACAGCCGTTAGAAGCGGCTTCGGCGGCGGAATCTCAACTTCAACTCGTTCAGGACTGTACCGATCATGATCATAATCGGTTCCCATTTTAGAGTCACTTCAGAAGAAATAGTCAGTACTAAAGGTTTCGTTGGAGGCAAGTATGGTGTGTTAACTCAAGCTCTGCAATGAAACTCCATGGAGGGCTGGGTGGTATATAAAGGTGGTGAAGGTGAAGGTGAAGGTGAAGGTGAGGTTGAAGATGATCGAGTTGGAGGAAAGGATCTTTGAGTGGGTAGTGGAACCCACAAATGGACTCGCAGGTAATTATATATCTTCAACACTGATTAACAAAGTCCCATATATGTAGAGAAAGCTAGAAATAGAGACAGCAACAGCAACGAGACGTGTGTTAGGTCACTGATCTGGGGCACCTGCGAGAAGTTATGACATGATTTAGGGAAGAAGATACCAAGACTAGTTTTGGTTTATATAATTTGCAGTTTTCGAAGTCGACGATGCTATCAGTAAGAGCATAAGGACGTCTCAACTGATCGATCGAATTGTGGTGACAATTGGTATGGAGATCAAGTTGTGAGTGTGCAGCTGTGTCTGATTTTAACTAGTCTCTAAATTAGGGTTAGTGCGGGAAGACGCCCACCAATGTTGATACTTGATACTACTTTATATTTCCACGGTATGTTTGAGATTTTTAGAATGGCCATCGCACCTACCCAATCGCATTACTAATTTTCAAGGTAAAAGTGCTACCATGGAGGGGGACATGAAGAAATGTAAGCGAAGTTGGATATTCGTTTTTCCTTCTTCACTAAAGCTGTACTCAAGAAACTAAACACAAGCTATGTCGTTGAAAGACAAAGAACTTTGACAATGGCATATAACCTTTATCTCGCATTATATAAAAATAAGTTTCAGACAATTCTTGTGAAAGGAATTTTTCTTATTTATAGTAACCAAAGTCATATAGGTATGATCCTCACATATGCAATGTTGTTCTAGCGACATATTTGAAACTGATATATGAACTTCACAAATTTTGTGAGGAGAAGAATTAAATACACTATGTTTTGTGCTTAGAAAATACAGTCTGAACGATATTATTTCAACTTTGCAACATCGATCCTTCATCAGTATTGGCATTACAGTATTCGACGCGAGGAGAATTTATAACTTCGATCTGATAAAGGTCCCTAATAATTTTAGGGAAAAAAAGATACAATAAAACAGATAAGATCGTTTAATTATCCTTAATTGTTCAACCAAATAAATAGATGCATCTTCTGAGAATAATTGAGGAATTAAATCGTAAAATCAGATAATTCTTAGCTATGATCATACCCAGATCACAGTTTCGTCCTTTTGGCAAAATTTGTATGCATAGGTCAAAGTAAGATCACACATTTTGATACCAAGATGATGAATCACACAAAAGATGGAGAATTCATCCTGATTAGTTTAAACCTTGAAAATGCATAATATTTAATAATATCAGACGAGTACGTTAACTTGCAAAATCATATCAATCAGATTACGAGTTGGACATTTTGGTTTGATGTCATTCTTTCTCACTCAAAAGAAGTAAACAAATGGACTGATAATTTACCTGGATAGAATGTACAGATAGGTGTATCCCTTCTTCCAGTATGATAACATTAGCTTAGCCCGCAGCAGTCTCCTTTCTCTTTATTTTTACAATAGTAATTAGGATTCTTGTTATTCTGAATAGCTTGCTCTCGTTCTCTCTGTCTGAATCGAAAGTGATGGCTTTGCCTAATTGCCTCTCACTTTATAGTTCCGGAGAAGGATGTGTGTGGTAACCACGAGTCACAACTAAATGCGATTCTGACGACGCGTGTGTTAATTCTTACCTTAATTGAATCATTGGTGTTCATTGTGGTTAGGGATTCTGATATTTCAACCAATTTAGGTAACATTGAATTCCTTCCTACACACCACAGTAGCGTCTGCAACCTTATCCAGATATATTCAATTTCCAAAAACGAAATTCTACCGATTACCCTTCAATCATTCTATAACGTTCCGAGTCAGTAAATGTGTCATAAGTATAGAACTTAACGCATAATTAAGCTAGCATAATGTTCACAAACGGGGTAAGTACTCATTCTTGCAAAACAAGTGTCATTTTTTTTTTTGGACCAAATATCATGGAGCATAAATGAAAATGATCGAGAATCATAATCATCTCTGCTAGCTTTTTGGGCCGGATTTTAGATTTAGTAGATAAGGATTTGATCTAACTAGCTCCCATCCACATAGCTATATGCTATACATAAGCATGACTACTTCGTCTTTGGTTTTCAACTTTGATTGACTTTATATGGATATGTAGTTGACGTGTGGTCCGACTCCACCTATCCAAATCAAAGTCGTTCCTCGTTCCAAAATTAGAAGTTGACCAAACCACACACGCCTACATTTACGAGACTAGCTAGGGGATTCAGGACTAACATATATACCTCGTGAAAGAAAATCTTGAGCACAAAGCTGATCAAATAGAGTCAAATACTACCATAGTCTAGCTACTTTATGTACATTATCCAAGCGTCTATTCGTGATGGTGCTATTGTGCGCGTGTCTGTGCTCTGATTTCATTCTTGTATATCGTTTTACGTTTGAAATTTTGGAATGTAAGGTGATTAAGTACATGAATATGATGATTCATGTTTATATGTATGTACTTAGTGTTGCACGAGACTGCATTGCAGATTAGCAGGGTTTGGTCTCGATCTCTTGAAAGGTGTTTATGCCTGTAATCCTTCCCTCCAGGATTTTTACTTCCGGAATTACTCGATCAATGATCTTCTTATATTCTAGCTGTTTGATCTTCAACGATGTTGTCATCAAAGCTAAGAAGAAAGGTTCATCATTAGGTCCATATATTATGCAAACGTTGAGATAGTGGTATGATGTGTTTCATGTGGATGAACTAATAATCAAATAAAGGCGGCAATAAGGATAGTCCACAATGGTAGATCTCTAGTTTGTTTTGACCTAATTAAAAGAGAATGAGAACTTTTCCGGTTTCCTTTTCTCTCTTCGCTTTCTTTTAGTTTCCACCCTAATCATGACGAGACAGAAAACTAATGCTAATGACATTATTCGTGCTCCTTTCAACATTCATCTCCTCACGGGACAGATTTCGTGGGTGACATGCACAAACTTCCCAACGCCAACTGCGACAGCTCCTCCGGCTGATCGGAGCGGCGCTCTAATGCGCGTACTCACTCCTGACTAGCTCTTAAGTCTCACTTGAGTATGTAACTGATCGAGTATAACTACAACAAGCTAGGAGCCTAGGACATACTGGCCGGTCTAATACCATTTATATGTGCAATTCCAATAAATCTAGATCTCTCCTTCTCATTTTTCTAATTTTTGAGAAATGATGAGAAATGATGAAGGTCTAGTATAGTTGTAGAGTTACCCGTAGGAGTACTCATTAAAGAGACGAGACAATCGCATAATTTCCTAACCTCGTGCATGAATTATTCTCTTTTTCATCTGAACATAGATAGATACCAATGCATAAACCCAGACATACTATTTGAACGATGTACTTAATATTAACAACGTTTTACCTTTCCTTTCAAAAAAAAAAAAAACGTTCATCATAGTCCAATTATTTCCTGCAGATTATTCTAATTGCAACATTATTGAACACATATATGCTCATTACACGATTGAAAACTTACAAAAAGTAATATGAAAATTAATAATATATAGAATATATATAGCAACATGGTTGAAATTAAGATCATGCTCATGATATATAAAGCTAGGGTTTCAATAGGATTTCTCAGTTTATGTCGTCCTATTTACATACGTACGTCACAAGTTAAGAACATCCCCACAAAACACCTCGAGTTGTCTTTCCCTATCGTTGCCACTAACAAAACCCACTTCTTATTTTCCTTTTGAGGATAACACAATCCACTCTATATGCACGTAGTTCACTTAATCACATCAACGATATTAGTCGATGTATGAAGCAGAATTTGAACTTCATCGATGTTTCTAGCGTAAATACTGTTAAGTTAGCAAGAATCAAAGCAAAACTTTAGCTTGATCTTGTGTGGGGTTAAACGAATCGTTCCCTTATTAGGTGTTTCTATTCGATGATCCGGCTAATCTGTTAAACAAACAATTGGTTGTTGTGCGACTCCTCGGCAAAACCCTAATACAATTCATGCAAATCCTGGCTTAACGGTCAGCTCAAACAAACAAAATTGTACAAAGTTAATTACAGACCCATGCCAGTGAGTTGCATTGGGAGACCTAGACGATATAGTGTAATAGCTAGGTATACGTACCACCCCATGATCGATACCGATTGTGGGAAGCACTGTAATGACTTCTTGAGCTACACAATGTACAGATTATGTAAACGAAAGATAAAAAGAGAACTGGTCGACGGCCCCATAACATTATATATGTGATCCCTTGAATTTTATCTATGATCACAAATTCAGGAACCAGTTATGAGCTAGGAATCTACTTGCATTTGTTATATATGTACCATGTATTGATATATGTAGAGCTGCAAACTAAAGATCTAAAGGAAACTATATTGTGTATAATTGACGCGACGATGATCGAGCTCAATAATATTATGGGGATCAGTTGCAGAAATGAAGTTGAAGCAGCAGTTGCAATATCATTCAAACATTTTAATTCATAAATAGTTCGATTTTCTTTAGTATTGATCTCGAAAAGTTCTGCGAATTCAGTTTCCTTTACATGATGCATGTATACCGTTAACTTATTCTTCAAGACTAGTTGGTTCAACAATGATTCGTTTACAAAGCAACGCAAACATGCCTTGTAGGAACACGAGGATATATTTCTCCCCAAGATTTCTGTATTCTAAGATCGAAGTTACATATGCTCTTTTGAAGACAATATGATTTGTTGGTTGAGAAGGAGAAAAGGTCACTATAAAATAGGATCACCAGAATGAAAAGGTGGCTGGCTGGCTGCAATATCCTCAAAGCTAGAGCTAGGCAGCTAGCAATTGGAGGGAAAGAGTTAGTGATGGATAGAGAATCAGATCAGATAGGGCATATATGATTTGTGTTGCGCCTCCATATGTGTGTGTGTGCGCGCGCGCTAATGCAGGGAAAGGCTTGTATTTTCTGAATGTTTTGGAGGCTTGAGCTAGCTCTCTCTCTCTCTCTCTCTCTCTCTCTCTCTCTCTCTCTCTCTCTCTCTCTCTCTCTCTCTCTCTCTCTCTCTCTCTCTATATATATATATATATATATATCAGTTTATATCCAGAGCGAAGCTTCGCTTTGAAATTAAAGTGTGAAGTTCCTTATTTGACTCACTTTTCGGTCATATTTCTACATCTCAATCGTTGAGTTTATTGATACTAATGTATAGATCATTCCGGCAAAATTTCATCTAAATTGATGATCGTTAAGGTACCGAATTAGATTGAATCAATGAACGGATCAAAAATCTGTCTAACCTGAACTGTTTGTGTAAATATCGATTACGAAAACTTAAACGATCTTCAAATTTGATGAAACTTTACATAAGTGATCTATGCATTAGGCTCTACAAACTGAGCGGTGAAGATGTGAAAATATGACTGAAAAATGAGTTGATAAGAAACTTCACATTTTAATTTAAAAACGAAGCTTCGCTCTGGATAGAAACTGATATATATATATATATATCCCTAATGATCGATGTTCTCCCGAACTTGACGATAAAATTAAGCTCAGGTTACTTTTAAAAAAATTCTGTTTTAGCATCATTAATTCCCTTTGCATGTTCTTGAAAACCTGCTAGCTTATTAGCTCTTGAACTGAAATTTTTGATTTGATACATACAACACTCCTTATTAATTCTCAGAATATTCACCATAGATCGAATATCATAACAAAAGAGATTTATTAATTTACAACAAGCGTCCCAAAAGGCCAATAAATCTGAATTTTGGGTTCAGCTTAATTTGCCAGATGAGGATGCCCAATAACCAGTCGGGTTCAAGTTCATAACTTCATATACCTCAATTAATGATCAAATATGTTTGTTATTTCTGATCAAGTTGGGAACTTAACAGGGGCACTAGCTCTAAGAGCATCTCCAACAGCTTCCCCAAATTCTTGAAATTCTCTAATTTGGAGAAGATTTTGGGTGTTTTGCTCCAACAGATTTCTTAAAACTTTCTCCCAAATGGGGAATGTGATGAAAGAGAAGCCCAAATTCCCCAAATATGCAGCATTCTCCAAATTTTATAGAAGGATTTGGGGAATCATCTTGAAATCTCCAAAATAGAGAATCTGTTGGAGTTGTAGAAGAAAAATTGCTTGGAGCATTGACTTTTGCTTCCCTATAATAGAGAAATTATGGAGAAGCTGTTGGAGATGCTCTAAGATGGATCCTTTTTCAAACTTGCTCAGTAGTTGACCCTTAACAATTTAGCTAGAACTGTAACACATATACGTATATGCATGCTTCTACTCCCACCTACAATCTAGAGAACATATCTTGCTTAACTTTTGGCAACGCAAAGATTATCAGTCTCTAATTATCTGGTGTAGGACCTAATTAAAGATAATCATATTGTCTTCATCTACATCATACAAAAAAAAAAATTAGTTTTATCACTTCTGCAGAACAGGTATATGGGAGGCTAGGGTTTCTCTTGAAGTTCAGATCGGCAAGAAATGACATCGATCCGACATAATTATTCCAGATCGACCATATATATGGCTCACACAATATATATATATATATATATAACCATTGGTGTGGATTTCCATTTTTGCACCACTTTTCGATCGACTTTCCTCATCTCCACCGTCTAGTATCTAGATAATATTGTGTAGATCATCTCTGTAAAATTTCAACCAATTTAGTGATCGTTAAGGCCCTCAAAATCGAAAAACAAATGGAGATGATGAACCGAACATAATTCAGTCCGTCCATTTGTTTTTCGATTTTGAGGGCCTTAACAATCACCAAATTGGCTGAAATTTTGCAGAGATGATCTACACAATATTATCTAGATACTAGACGATGAAGATAAGGAAATTAGATCGAAAAGTGGTGTAAAAATGGAAATCCGCACCAAAACTTTGATGCGGACGTCCGCACCTGATCAGCTTTGTGTGTGTGTGTGTATATATATATATATATATATATATGCTCTCAGAGTCTCAGAGGTGATCCTCAGCTCCCATTCTCCACGTACCTAGTACAATTCATGACGTTTTGAAATAAAAGTTCATGAGCTATCAATCAAATCGAAGGGTTTCAGGGTTAAGTTTCAGTAGTGGAAGCTACAGAAATCGTAACAAAATAAGTGCTGCAAGCAAATTAAGAAATTACGCAACAGAGAGATTTCATATGCGAAAAGCGAAGATGGGGTGTGCTTTCTTATGTATAATTATTGTAGAGGAGGTCGACCGTATATAGCATAATGGAATGGAAACTCATGATCGATCGAGTACATGAATGGATGTTCATTCAAACTTCTGTATCAAAATAAGTGCATGCCTCTCTATCTTAACTTTAATTTCAATCCCACTACAACAATATAAGGCAAAAGCCACACCCCCATATTGTTGTAGTGGGATTGAAATTAAGGTGTTGCAAATCGTCTTATGTGTGACATTTTTCCTTATATCTCATCAATACCCACACTAATATCCTTATTTGCCACACATAAGGTGATTTGCAACACCTCTACATGTCACAAACCTCTACAGAAGGTGTTTGGTCTTTGCTCCATATTCTTGTAGTGTCTGATGAGATATTTACAGAAAGAGAACATAAACGATTAGCTAGATCGAGATCGATCTACAACAAGCCAACTAGGATATCGAGTCTTTTAGTTAACTGATCAGCTATAGTGTGCAAGTTTGTGAGTTGGGATAATCTCTGTCTGCTAGCATCTTTATCACTCTCTATTTTGGTTTTTAGGTTATTTTAATGAGCATGTTTAGCTTTTTTAGTATTTTCGGAGCTCCGGTAGACTAGCCGAAGTTTAGCTATTTTGATTGTTAGCTATCTCGCTAGCTAAATATAGAGAGTGAGACGAGACTCTCTATAATTTAAATAATTCTTTTTAAGTGTTCTAGAATATTCTGTATCTTTCTAGATATTTTTTATGTGTGTCTTGGCCTTATGCCAATAGGATATGTAGTTAGACTAGATCTATGTATTCATATCCTTACCATATTGGTATTGTGTAATTCTCTATATAAATGGCTCATATCAATGAATAAGATGATGGTTCTCTTATCTCTTTGTTTCTACACTTTATCCTTCATCACGTTATCATGCATTTTGTTCTAACTCTAGAGCCAATAGCCCACCATTTGTTTTCCAAAACCTTAAAATCGGGCAGCCTTGTTTTTCCCGATTTCCGACCAAAATTCCGACTTCCCTCCGCCAGAATCTTATATCCACAGAAAGCGCTCTCCGTCCCGGATCCAACGCCGTCGGCCTCACCCTAAGAACCGGCCGGAAAGTCTCCGAACCGGCCGCCGGAAGATTCCAGACCGCCGCCGCTACCGACCACCGGTTCACCACTTTCCCTTGCTCCGATCAACTGAATTTTTGACAGCAGCTTCCTCATCCAGAGCTACTCCTCCTGTCAAATTTTCAACCCCAAATTCGAAGCCAAAGTAGGCGAAACGTTGTTTCTCCTCTCGGCCGTCTGCTCCGCTGTTTTTTTTCATCCGATCAAGCATCCAAATGTTTACGGTATGTTTATTTTACAACCTTAAAACTCTTCCAAGTTCAATAACCTCGGGGGAGATAAAGTGTTTTCTTCCCTTCTTCTACTCCATTCTATGCTTGGGTCGATGTATTTGCAGGTACCAAAAATCCCGGAATTTTATTCGCGGGTCAAGAGTGTGTTTGATCACTCTTGTTTCCTTGTCCGGGTTGTGTATGATCAACCCCGACCTATCACCGGATTGTGTTTGATCAATCTGAGGCCTTTTTTCGAATTGTGTTTGATCAATTCGCGGCTTTTCCGTATTGTGTGTGATCAATCCGAAAAACAAACCATTAAAAGCATTATTTGAGACCTTGATATTCTCACATTAGCAATAATGAATGCCTTGAGAATTTTTTCAAAGTGAAACTATTCACCTCTTATGGTTCATATTGATTTACAATTCAGATGTACACTTACATCGTCCTTAGAAACATGGCATATTGTGCCGATTTTGGTCCCTTTCTTTGAAGGTGACTCATGGCACTGCATCCTTAAAGAGGATCACCCACGTGTTTCCGGTTAAGTCTTCTACCCTCTAGCAGATTTTTCATCATCAATTGTTCAACTAGTCTCATCCAAGTTCAGTGTGATGTCTTAGAATTGTCCGAAATTAAGGAGATAGTGGTTTTAAGTGTGCATCGTACTACCGACCCTCCACGGACATGTCTGGTCATACTGACTTGGAGTTACCGAAAGCTTTTGATTTTAGATCCCGGTACGCTATTAAACCAATTGTCGTCTTGCAAAAGACGTTGAAGACTTATCAAAGCTGGAAAATTATCATCATAATCGGATCCCCTAGGTCCTCTGAGTTAGATTATGTTCATGTCAGGGAGCTTTTGCTAACTAGTCATGGAGTTTACGACCTTAGAACGACCAAAAGGACTTGGTTTTGATCATACACACGTCACTTTTGGCTAAAGCAAAAGCCTACACGCCACCTGCAAGCTTCATAGCTTCACACATGCCAATTCTACGAAAAACAGCAATCTGTCTCTTCTGAACAGTCAACTTCGTTTGAGCTTTGTGAACAGATCCGAATGAACCAGACAGTGAGCTTTATATCATTGGAAAGCTCTACGAGTCTAGTTTTTAGAACTTTTCGCTGTTCATCCATATCTACGTTAACGAATAAGTTATGGCTGTTTTAGTGCGCAAATGTCATTCTGCGCGGAAATTTTTATGCACTTTCGGGATTGCAGCTTTTTGTAGCTTCTTTCAATCCTTCTAAATGGTTCAAGTGGAACTATTTACTCGCCTATCTACTCCTTGCAGATATGTCTCATAGAGACATTGAGTGCTTCGCAGATAGTGGAATTATCCACAACATTCTAAGGAACCGACAACTATCTCTGGATTTTGTGCCTTGTAAATCTTCTGTGACTACAATGATTGAATCATACCGGTCATTCAAGGACATGGTTTAGTTTGAATCTGGATGTCTCATGATCAACATCACAGATGCCCTCTATGTATTGAGAGGTAACCGAACCATATTGAGCTTTAAAGACATTCATGCTAATGATTTTCATTTGAAAACACATTGTGAGAATGAATAAGAGTTCTTTTGTATATACCTCCTCATGAATGCGAACTGAAGCGCATCTTGGAGAAATTCATGAGTCAATCTAGTGGACTGTATGTCACTACGATTCGAATATCGAATCTCATGTTGTCGCCAAACATGATATTTGGGACAGCGACTCATATAGGCTTTGGTTTGACCAAATTGGTCAATCTGGAAGAGATATAATAGTCTAAATTTTGAGAAATTCTCATGGACATCCATTTTTCTGCTCAAAACGAAGACATTCGAGATCTAGCATCACCATGAAGCATGGTGGTGACCCGGGGGACATTGACGTCACCCGAACACGACTCCAACTTCCTGGAGGTCGTCCGGTCAATTCCTCAAGCAATTGAGGTGCACCAGCCTTCTCTTGATGTCACATTGGCCCCCTGCAATGCTCATTACTCGTTTTGAAAGCCTATTCTTTAGCTAAATTAGGAGTGAGACCCTCCTATGCTAAATAACACAAAAATGAACATTCTATTGTTACATCAAACTATGTAGATAGATACAACCAACTTGCGGACACCTTTTTATGTTTTATGGTGTTGGTTGAAGTGTTAACACACTGGTCACGTGTTACACTATTATCTACTGCTTATGCTGCTTATATTTCTATGGGCTCACTACCATTCTTTAACGAAGTTTATCGGGATATAAGTTGAAGTGTCTTGTACCCCATGTTCACATGCAATACGGTCTCACCGAGGCTACGACTAAGCAACTTTAGCTTGTTGCTCGAACATTATTCATGCGCACCAATCTTTTTATTGCGTCTTGGGGCTATGCAATATTTGCATGCAGCTTTACTATTCATCTACGACCCACCATCATTGAATTTTGTTGTACTACAACTCGTGACTGTGTACCAGGATTGACACGAAATTGCAATCCTTGAGCTCGGCGGGACTGAAACGAATCTCCAATCCTTGAGCTTGGCTAGATGTTATTTATAGGTGCCAAATCGCATTGCTACTGCGTACAATGATGGGTCATTTGAGATGAATAAGTTTAGGTTGGATATAAACCTCCACCTATAATTCACATATGTAAAAACCTTGTCAGGCGATCTCATTTTTTTGTCACTTTGATGAGACAATATTCCCGCCGTTAGGGAGAGATAAGAACACAAGTGTTCAAGTGGAACGACATGAATTGTCATGGTTTGTCCCCACTAAGTATCATCTTGATCCCAAATGCTTAAAGTGTTAAAGTGACGAGATGACATGCTGCAAATATGTCTGCAAAGATTAATGTCCTACAAAAGGATATGGCGTGACCAAAAGAAGTTGGTTTTGGCGCCATCACCATGGATGGTGATATGGTGACACCATATAGTGGCAACATTAGTGTCACAAGGCCGTTAGGTTCAATATTTTCTCGCACTAGGAAGAAAACGAGTTTGGCACAACCTGATCCATTGATCAGTGATACTCAAATCCATCTCATGAAGTCTGAATTGTGATTATCGTTGGGGGACGTCTCAATGTCAAATCCAATCCATATAGAGATCTCTACAAGTATTACACTAGTGTACATGAGGACGTGGGATAATGAGTCTACTATCGAACCATCCTTCGTTGATGGATATCAACTTAGTTGATTGGCCTAATGGAAAGATGCGATCCAGCTTTAACAAAGAGATAGGTCCTTGGGCAAGTGATGCTGACACCGCAAGCTAAACCCTATCAACTATACGTTTGTTAGATAGCGTAGTGAGAACAAGAGCTTAGACTCACCTTATGGCGCAAGATCTCTCACTAACATGCACTGAGATCGACTACGATGAGATATGCTCTCGTAATGGATGTTATTGCACTCCACTACTTTGTCAGTTTGGTAGTTTCCGAATAACTAAACATGCAGCCTATGAATGTGGTTATAATAACATCTTTACGGGATCAGAGATGTACATGAAGATCTTAAACATACTTCATTCATCCAAGTCAAGTGGCTCCAAACCACAGGAGCATGCGTTTGCTAAATGTATTGAAATGCACATGGACTCTACTTGATTTGAAAGGGATATGGTGAATTATGTCTTTGCGTGTTCATTCCGGATTTACATGGACTCTTGATGGATCAAGGGATGCCAATATGTATTAACATCCGAAGAAAAAGATCTTAGGAAGACACAGTCTCGATTAGACACTCGATGACTGTATTGATGATGATTTTCCATCAATCGGCTTAGACACTCTATAACTAGCGAGGCCTACATATACTCCCATAATTAGTCAAAGTCTTTGATCTAAGGAGAGATCTGCTGTTTTGTCTAAATGAAGATGACAAATATGTGTTAAGAGATAGAGTTCACATCTAAGTACAATAAGACACATCAATGTACTCAATACAATACGAAAGACTTGACATCTCATTCGTTAAGAAAAGTTGTAAAACTAAGTGTAGCTATGCGCCCACGCAACGCCAATGTAATGACAGTAACTCCTTTTTAATGGTATGAAAGGTTGAGGCTTATTCTATCCCTACATAAGAAAGACACATCAAAATTAAAATCAGAATCTATCAAGTTTTATAGGTCAAATTCCATGAGACCTATAGGAAATCTCACTCACTGGAAAATGGTGAAATTAGTACCATTTGGAAGGTCTATGTGTCTAATTTCCAAGGACACCAACCATTTGATCATACCTATCATATTGAGTGAGTTATGGCCATTTTCGTAAAGTAGGACGAATCTGTCCGAGAATCTGATTTTGGCAAAACAGTCAACTTCGACAGGACTTTGTGAATAGCTCCTAACGAACCAGAACGTGTGTAATATACGGTTGGAAAGCTAAATGAGTCTAGTTTCCAAAACCGTTTACGGTTCATTCATATGTATTTCCTAGAGGAGGTTACGACTGTTCTAGAAAATGAAGGTCATGCTGCGTGAAAATCTGATTTCCTGCACGAACTTATGTTTTGAGTTCACAAGCGGCCTTATCCTTAAGATCTAAGTGTAAAAGATCATTTGAGGATAATACGGCATGATTTAGTTAATCATTGCCCAATGTCACATTTGAAGACATGTTAAAGAGCATTGACATGCTAAGTTGTTGAAACTTCTGTGATTAGTAAAAATCAGAAAGAGCCCTATGATTGATGTAAAGATCAGGGGGAGGTGCGAACTTCAGGGGAATCTAGCACATGCATACATGTCACTATAAAATGTGAATGGTGCGTTGTACTCTTTTTCTCCTACGATTAAGGTTCAGTTTTTCTCCCACAGGGTTTTTGTGACTTGACGAGGTTTTTGACGAGGCAACAGATCAACACCATCGGTATATCAGCGCGCGGTACAAGGGGGAGTGTTCTAGGATATTCTGTATCTTTCTAGATATTCTTTATGTGTGTCTTGGCCTTATGCCAATAAGATATGTAGTTAGACTAGATCTATGTATTCATATCCTTACCATATTGGTATTGTGTAATTCCCTATATAAATGGCTTCTATCAATGAATAATATGATGATTCTCTTATCTCTTTATTTCTACACTTTATCCTTCATCATTAAGATATTTTATGTGATATTTAAATACATATAAATTATTTAATCTTCATTTGAGCAATAATATTAATTTAATATTAGCTAAAGTAGAGAGTATTGATGCAGACGTGTATCTAAAGTCGCTAGCTAAAATTATATTTTAACTAATTTAACTAAAATTTAACTCAAAAATAGCTAGCATTCGTTAAGATACTCTTAGCTCTTTCAGACTCATGAACATTTTAGTAGCTAGCGAACATAATAACAAAGTCATAATAACATTATACACTGAGAGATGAGAGATTGGCATATGCATGCATATATAGTGCTTACACTACGATGAATTGAATTAATTGGTGTTAATTAAATAGTAACGTTTTTGGTTTGCTTTAGAATGGTTCAAGCCCTTTTGTTGTTTTAGGATGCGTCTATTACTACCCCACATTCTCTTCACACGTCTACTTATTTATTTTTAATTGTAAGTCTACTTTGTTCACCCATTTACAATACCAAAAATACCATTTTTACAATTCTATGAAGTTTTCGGGAGCGGGAAGGCTTATCCCGGGAAGGGGTTGCGGTATCCAAAGGTGGCCTGTAGCTGTAAACTTAATTAGGGTCTGAGTAAACCACAAGATCGGAGGTGGCAGCGAGAGCCATGGTAGATTAAAAAGAGACGAATCCAAACTCACACTACCAGAAGAAAGGTTTTAGCCGACAAAAATAAAAAAACCAGGCCGACGAATTATTTTTTCGTCGGCTAACGTGGACTTTAGCCGATGAAATTTTCCTTCGTTGGCTAATTTAAATTTTCGTCGGCTATGGTCAACTTTATTTCGTCGGCTAAAGAAATTTTTTCGTCGGCTTTAGTTTGTGAACTTTAGCCGACCACTATATAAAAGTTTAGCCGACGAAATATATAATTTCGTTGGCTAAAGTGCCTTATATTTGAAGATCTGGACAGCAGCTCATCTGGGAAAAAAAACGGGAGAAAAAGTTATGAAATAAGATATGACCAGAATGGTGAAATACGTCTACGGTTGAAAAATCACGGTATTCCGGTAAAGTCTCGGTGCCGATAGTTGCGGTCAATGCAATTTTCCATTCTTTCTCCCCATGGGTAGCCCTATCTTCGGTGGTTATTTTCCGTAAAATTTTTATACGACTTGTTGCATCTCATCGATTTGAAACTATTTTCAGTTGAAGGTCCAGCCAAAATACGTAATTTAGACGGTCCAATGACCTTTTTCGTGCGTTTAGGGGTTTGACTTACGAGATTGACCGTCCGGATCGAGCCCTTAACCTTGTCGGATCAAGTTGAATTTTTTCTCATCCATGTATTTTATCATGGTGGTCAGATCTGACGGTCGGATTTTCATTTATCAAGTTTGATCATCACAATCACAATGTGCTGAATGTATAAAAAGTACTATAGCCGACGACATTATTGAAAATTCATCGGCTATAGTTAATAAAATAAAATAAAACAAATAAATTGAAAATATTAAATAAACAGTACTATAGCCGACGAGATTTACAGGCTTAGCCGACGAATTTTACAGGTTTAGCAGACAAATTTCATTACTTTAGCCGACGAGATTAACAAGTTTAGCCGACGAGGGGTATATAATTAAAAGTAATGAAATTAGGGGTATACAATTAGGGGTATACATACTTGGGGTATATATTTTACAGGTTTAGCCGACGAAATTTTTAAAGGTATAGGGTATATAATTAAACCCAACGCTCCAAAAGTAGGTGTTGTCAATGATTTGTCAAACTCACATTCAACAATTTTTTGGTATCAGAACTTCTAGCCTGGCTTTGGCTAAGTATCTTGCTTCAAGGTGAGGCGGCAGGTGTGTGCTGACCTTCTCGAGGAAGAAGGAGTTGGTTTTCATTGTTTCTACGGATGGAATTGATACTGTGTATAGTTACTCTTTCTTGGAGTTTGCCATATTCATGCAAGCAAGCATTAATTATTTGCATAAATTCAGTAGCACATATTCAGTAGCTAGCACCAATCTGGACTACCATTCACAAGCTGTAGTGGCATCGTAAGAAAGAGAAGCAACCAGTAGAAATGGGTAGTTATAGTATGAAATAACTCGGTTCTCGATATACGCTTCCTTTAATCGAATGGAAATTTTGATTTCTAATTGTTCTTGAAACAGTCTGACTGCTTGTTTTCTGGCAGCGATCATATGTGGTGGTTGACGAGGGGTTTCAGCAAGTGGCATGAGTCTCTTTAGAGGCTACTGCAGGATCAGGCTCTCTCCAACAAGTATGTATATTCATCAGAGCTGATCAATGGGTATGTCCCAGTGTAATCCTCTTAGGATAAGTACCTTTCCTTTAGAGGAAGTATTAAAACTATTCAGTTTTTAGAATACCAGTGCATAACGTAATCATTACTCTTTCCTTTAAAGGGTTTATTTGATTAGTTCCTCTTTAATTTTGGAAAACAGTTGGAACTGTTGGATTATCCTCAGTTTAAATACCTATATATTGCGGTCTCAAGTATCTCAACTTTGCCAGTAACTTACGTATCTTAATTACATAAAGGCAGGTTCTTAGAAGCCAATCTGTAGGATTTGTAAAAATACCTTTTGTATTCTGTTCACATCTAGAGATACAATGATATGTTTAATCTGAAGCGGTGGTCTAAGAATTCAACAAACATTTCACGGCAGAAAATAACAAGCATAATAATATACTTGGAAGAACTTAAAGGTCTTTCCTGAGCTGCTTTGTGTTATCGTGGACAGATAGAATCAACAGTCCCTTTGCTGATGATGAGGAATACTGATATTCGAGCATTTACAATTATTCGTCTTCATTGTTGATTATCAGTTGATCCAACTGTGAAGGAGAATATTGGTGGCAGTCAGCGTGGCACTGCAAATCAAGGTAGTCCCATAGTCCATACAAGTTGGTTAATATTATCCAGAATTAATATTTGGTTCAACTTTGTTACCAACATTTTGATTGATGTTACCTACATTTTGGTTAAACTTTTCTGTTGTAGATTCATGCAAGCAAGCATTAATTAATTTGCATTACCATTAAAATGTCTAGTGGCACTAGAAGAAAGAGAAGAAACTAATTACACTCGAAAATTATATTATGAAAAAACTTGGATCTTAATATATGGTTCCATTAACAGATGGAAATTTTGATCTCTGATGTGTTTTTGGAAAATTATGACTACCTTTATTCCATTGCAGCGATCATATGTGGTGGTTGATGAGGGTTTTCACAGTCATAAGCAAGTGGCATGAGTCTTTTTAGAGCTGTTGCAGGATCAGGCTCTCTCCAACAAGTATTTCTATTCATCAAAAATGATCAATGAGTAAGTATTTCTTAGAATAAATACCTCTCCTTTTTCTTTTTTCTTTTTTCCTTTTCTTTTTGACTTAGAGGAAGTAATATAACTATTAAGTTGCAGAATAATAGTGCATACGTATATTCAGTAAAATTTGTATTTAAGTTTTATTTGATCATATTCCTCGGTAGTTTTAGAAGACAGCTGGATGTATTGGACTATCCTAAAAAAGACCTATACAACAAGGTCTACAAATCTCAACCTTTCCATTATCTTAAGTACATGGGGTATCTCAATTTTGCAGCCAAATTCCCTGAAGAAAATCCCAGCCCATGTATGCTTCAGTCGAAGCCGAACTGTTGGATCACCACCCTGTGAAATGCTTTGTGGCAGTCTGCATTCATATCAGAAAGTGGAAGCAAATTTGTATACCTTGTTACTCCATCATCATATAATCAATATCATGTACAATTTGGTTTTGCTCTATATGGAATCAAATTTCACTCTGATGTATTCTCTTAGAGTGGTTTGAAGCAAAAACTTGAAATGCTGGTTCAGTTTTGACTTCAAGTTTCAATGTGCGAGAATCAAGATTTTTTTAGTCGTCCTTCCAAGATTTGCCAATTTAGGCTTTTCTCCATGTTTTAAAAATAAGATATTTTGCTTACTAGGGTTGACATTTGTAGGGATCTCATTTTCCTCCCTTTTCTGTTTTAATTGTTTCATTTATGTACTGGAAGGGCAAACATATTGATTTCCTGGTCAATGTTTACATTGATAGTTTGATTTTTAAACCTAAGGATTCTGCTATATATCTGCTATATAATTGGTATACTTAAAAAACTTTTGCAAGCAGTGAATAAATATGCACTCTTTGACTTATGTGATTACACAGACATTGCTATACTATCTGAGAATCTATGATGAGGTTGTTTCCTAGAAGCCAATCTGTAGGATTTGTAAGAAGCTTGTAGATTATGTTTGCATCTAGAAATACAAGAATATGCTTAATCTGAACCAATCTAAGAATTTGATAAATAATTCATGACAGATATACAAGCTTAATGTTTTGCTTGGAAGAAACTACAGGCCTATTCTTAGTTGCTCTGTGTTATTGTGGACAGATTGAATCAATAGTCATGGTGCTGCAGAGATTGGCCACATGATGATAAGGAATAATAATATATTCATCTTCATTGTTGATTATCAGTTGATCCCACTGTTTAGGAGAATATTGGTGGCAGTCAGCTAGACGCTGCAAATCAAGGTAGTCTATAGTCCGTACTAATAGTTGGTTTTACTTTGTTACTTGCATTTTGGTTAATGTTATCCAGTAATAATATTTGCAATAGATTACTGTTATACATTTGATAATTGCTTCTGTTTGCAGTGGTATCTATAAACTTTTTTTTTTTGGGTCAAAAGTATCTATAAACTTCTACTTGGAATGTTTGCAGATTCGGGAAAAACGGGTACATGCTGATCTGATTAGATTTTTTGGTATTAGCTAAGAGTTCTTGTCGGCGTTGGCTGAATTCCGCTTCAATAGTAAATTTTCAAAGCTCAAGTGGATCAGGGTTGTGCAGTAGCATTACATGGTTCTTGTAATTTCAAATAGGTATTAAAAATTTGAAATAGTTTTTGGCTCCACAAAAGAAGTTCAGTAAGAATACAATCTATCAGTTTGTTGGACTATGCTTGTAGTGTTGTTTCTATCCCCTTATTTACTTCAATTGTTTTGAATCTTGGAGTTTAGTGTCATTTTGGTTATGTGTTTTGAAATTGCCCTTTCCTGTTTACAGTAGCTTATATAAGATTAAGATGGTAGCAGGATATAGAGCTGAAATTGCGGTGAAATCCCAATCCCCCTCCCCTTTCCCTCAGTTAGAGGAAAGTTATTATAATTAGATTTAGAAGGATGCTTAGTCCAATGTTGATTATTATTATAGATGAGGTTTCGTTTAGTAGATAGAATGATCAATAGATAATAACATACTAATTGCTTAATATGGTAAGTTCAAACAGCTTAAGCAATTTCTGGACTCATAGATATCATCCTCCATTACAGTGTGGTCTATGTATCCCCTCTTGCATCTACTTAATCAAGATTTGATTGCATCTGCTTGTTTCACTAATAATGGGTGATGTACACCTCTGCAACATTTGGTTGTCCTCTGATTGTTTCACTTGTAATGGGTGATTTGCATTTTTCAAGAGTTTTCTGATGTGAATGCAATTCTTGGGAATCCATGCAGTGGCAGCTCTACGGTGTTTGAGCCCTGATTGTAGATCTCAGTTTTAGTCTGTTTATGACATCAACTTTAAAGTTGAGGCTTATGCCACTGGAAACGAGTTTTGGTACATTGGAATTAGGGATGCTGTTACATTTTCAAATGAGGTTTGAATGTTCTATGAGGCCAAGCTTATGAACGATTTGAATCCATTTGGAGTATGAACTAATATCACGGTGCAGTGAGCTGGATTTGTCCTAAAGAGTGGTCCAAGTTAAACACTGATTGTAGTCTTAGAAGCGATCAAGTGACACAGGAATTATGAGTTCTGACGCAGGGTTTTTCTGCCAACCTGGGTTGTGGCCGAAATTTGGGTTCTCTTTTGGGGGTTGCCATGGTTCTGGAATTCTGTTGGCAGACTTCTCAAGGTTGAAAATATGTACCTTAATGATTTTGTTCTCGGGGATGATGAGTTTCATCTCCATGTGTTATGTGTGGATCACAATCTTCCGTCTCTGCACATTATCAGTGATCAGTGGTAATCTAGACAGCTTTCCTCTTACCGTTGCATAAAACCAAACAGAAAAATCTACCATGAACCCTGCCACAGCATGGCTTTGATTTGAATGCACAAGCATACAAATTAACCACCAAAAACACTGACAATAAGAACTCCAAGCCAGAGTTCCTCATACAATACTATAACAAGGTCCCCTAACTTTCTTCTGAATTAAATCTGAGACTCTGAGAGCAACTTATAATAATACAACAGTACACGACAACAAAGCCATGATAATAACGAACAACTTTCATGAAGAACTCGCGGTCATCTGAAGAGCAGAAGTAGCAGTTTTCGGCCGTCGAAATTGGCTGATAGGAACAAGTTCACAAG
Organism: Fragaria nilgerrensis; assembly: GCA_010134655.1. Lineage (NCBI taxonomy): Eukaryota > Viridiplantae > Streptophyta > Magnoliopsida > Rosales > Rosaceae > Fragaria > Fragaria nilgerrensis. The sequence continues at coordinate 797,960 of CM020980.1, forward strand.
GGATTCTCATCTTGTAACTTTCTCTCAATTCAGAACAGATGAACCAAATAAATTTGGCTATGTTCTGATTCACTTTAGCTACAGAGAGATTGCTTCACCAGGGATGAAAACATTTGGATAAGAGTAGAAAACAAAGGAGAAGGTCCAAAAGAGAGAGGCGGTTCCTCACGGGTGAAGCACTTGCGTGTCTCAACTTATTACTGTCCTTCTTCCCTTTTAATTCAGTTTGACCAGTCAAATGGTTCTAAAAATGCCATATGCACTAAACAAGCTTAATCTTTTAGAGATCGGTAAGTGGTAACAAAGAAAACCTCTACCGGCTAATGAAGACTTTAAGCTTCAATTTTACCCGAGGTCCACTTGCTTAGTACAACGTCAACCCCAAATTGATGTCCCCAAATCTCCCAAGCACTAAAAGGACTTTAATTCTGCGGGGTCTCACATTCCCACCCCCCTTCAAAAAAAAATTCGTTCTCAAAATTGAAGTCAAAGATAACATCTCAAGCTACTGAAGCTCATTTCTACTTCAAATACTGAGTTGCTGTAATTCAACATAATCACAATCCAGTAACCTTCTAAAAAAAACGCAGAAGTTCTTGGTTTTGGGATTATGACAATAACCATGACTAACATGCTCATAAGAGGTAGGTAAGAACTAAACAACATGGCAGGAGAGCTCAGTAGATCATAACCTAGGGGGGAATGGAAAATATTTGGCTAGATGGTGACAAACCAGACCTAGAGGGGCAAAGGATTCTAAGGTAGTTTCCTACTTAGAATTGTAACATATAGTACGACCCTATTGATGCCAATGCGCCTCGCTGTAAACTGCATCCTTGACAAGCGCATACAATTCCATGTGAATGGAACAATTGCCGCCCGAGTGAACTCCATACCAAATTCACCGTTCTAGTCGAGTAGACCCTACAGGATCGTAGAACAGTTTCGATATATCTCAAGTGAAGTCACAAAGAAGCGAGTACTTGGGTCAGCAGGGCATGAAGCTAATGTCAATCGACCTCAGTCCATTAGCCCTTATTAGCAGGTCCTATATTACCGCTGTGGGTAAAAATGCCTAAAAGGACTACACTATGCTTAGGTGTAACGAATACCACCAGATAATTCTAGAGCGTTTACAAAATCTGCTCTCATAAACAAACGGTCTAACAACGGTTCCACAAGTCTTCCCTACATGTCCATCACCTGTATTTGATATCATCCTTATCCGTTGATCATACCTCCTCTACCGAGTATATGATGGGGATCCGCCGGCCGGTCAGGCTGGCCACCACTCGGAGCAAAGGAGAGAGTACCAGAGAGAGGATATGATATCATACGTCCAATTTAAATAGGGAAACTATTTCACAATAAGGAACCACAAGTCAAAGTGACCATATGGAATTTAGTAGCTACAAATCAATACTATAATTTACTAAGCAGTAATGTTATATCAAAATTCTGAAGTAATCTTCTTCATATGCCAAACTTTATTGACAACATCAGACGTCAGTAGATAACATATAGGACATCAGTCCCTTCCTCATTCTCGGATATATAAGACCATATCAACATGTCACAAACATTAATGTATCTACCACGTCAACCAAAATCAACGTTGTCTCAAATATCGCAACCATATGCTGATCTATACAAAATATACCACAGGTACTCATTTCAGCCACATATATAATCATGGTTACATACCTGCTCAACCTGGCATAATTTACCCAACCACGGTCGCCTTCTCTTATTCCATTTCCAAGTAATTTCTTTTGTTGGTCTGTGCACGAGTGGGACGAGCTTTGGGTGTATGCTATAATTTGAGAGCAATAGGTATCAAAATATCATAATACTTAATGTTCAAACTTGACATGCATTTCATGGATTGATGATATAGACTGGTAAATAAGTGGTTTCAAATAATTGAGTCAGAGTAGGAAACCAATCTAACAATGAAGTGACACAGAAAGTGAGATACTGTTTCAGAAATATAACATAAATGAAATCTTGAACGACAGTCAAACTTTCAGTTCAAGCCAAAGCTGACAAGAGGTTTACTGTAAGTGTAACTCATTTTCTGAACGAGCAATCAGAAGCAACACAAGCTGTACAAACTCAACAAATACCTCAACCCATATACACAGGGTAATCCAAGCTAATATCAATTAGAAAATTCAGATTCAAACATGGCTTGGAACATCCGAGACAATCCTCAGAAGGTAACTTTCAAAGCAAGGATAAACGTCATGATTTGAGAAGACTCAAATACTTAAGAAGTGAAAAACTGATGCTGATTCCTCAAAAACAAGTTGAAGCATAACACATGGCCCATATTGGAAACTAACAGAAAACAATTTGAAATCTCGAATAAAGAGACAAAGTTTTTGGCTCAAACGGAAAGGAAACCTGAAGCCATTAACAAGTAGAATCTCAAAGCCAACCGTCTACCAGATATGATATTCTGAAACTCTGATAAAGGAATTCAAGCTTAACATAAAGTCTATAAAATTTAGAAATCTGAGGAACACTTCTAAATATTAAGTAAATCAAGAAATTCAATGTCATAGTGAGAGCAAAGCTTTTCAAATAAATCCCAGCATAACCCTTGAAATTAAAACAATGGCAGGAAGCAAAATGCAAGTATGAAGCTCTACAAGCAGTTGGTGTTAACTGGAGTTTCTTGTGCAGCAACTACTTGGACTTCACCTTTTCTGCAAATGCAAATCAGTTTGAGCTTAATATGAAATAAGGGCCAGATTCATGAACAAAAACACATTCATCAACAAAAACATACCTAAATAAGGGATGAAACATACCTTTCTGAGAGTCCCAGAGCCTTGATTCAAGGTCCACAACCTCCAATTCCGCCTGCGAAACCTCCGCATCCAAGACGCTGATCCGCCTCTGCAAATCATGTATCTGCTCCGCATTCTTTTCCTTCAGCTCATCCCATTTCCTCCCATCAAGCTCCAACCCAGAGGCAGCAAATGATAGAGATACTAAGGCGACAACAGACATGGAAGCAACCACGCTCAGAAATCCGGGTCCGGAAGGTACGAGGGTCACCACCACCCTAGGTGGAGGGGTCGGTGAAGGATTGAACACCACAGTAGCTGGAGGAGTAGGTGGAGGGTGGTTGACGAAGAGAACAGTTTGCTCCATCTTCAGGAATCCGGTCGTATGCGTCCAAATCCGCCTCAAAACCCCCATCTCTCGGAGCAGAAACGTCTGTGTGCCTTTTTTTTCTTTTCTGTTTTTTCTGCGTATTTGATCTCTATTAATAAGGCAGGATGGTTAAATTTTTGAACTATCCAAAAAACCCAAGTTTATTAATCTTTAGTTATGTGTGAAAATTGAGTGAAGGACCCTATCGTAATCTTACAACCGAAAGAAGAAGGGACGCAGTCGCCCACGATCTTCATTCCTCAGGATAACCGCCCGATATCTGCCGGACACGATTGTGAGAGTCAATTGGAATACAAATGGATACACCACTTCTTTATTGTTATATGCAAATTTTCAAGCTTCGTTTCCATTGATTTTCATATTCATCTGAATTGGTTTGTTTTTCTTCCATGTTAGAATTTTTCAGGAGTATCGCGATCTTTGGGTGATTGATTTCAAGTAGGTATGTTGTTATGATCCTGTATTGATACAGTTTAACCCTTAATCATAAGAGTAACACTCTCATCTATTCTACAAATGGCCAAAATGGCTGCGCTTATCAATTTGATTTTTCAATCTCAATGGAAATCTATTGCTTAGTTCATAACGACTTTAAATATTAGAAAGTAAATTGATCTACTTTGAGTTGTAATTTGGCACGGACAAAAAAAGAAGGTTAGGGATCGGCTGAATTTTTCATAAAGGTATTTTGTTTTCTCCTCTCATGTTCTAGGTATCTAATACTCTTAACAAAATTGGTCATATAGTTGATGCCATTGAATTCAAAATTGGTTTCTTTTCAAATCCCTTTTGCCAATGAAGAAGAGAAGCAAACCAAAATTGAAATAACTTTACCGTTTCAACTGTATGAGCTTATTAACTGTAATGGTATACTTTCATTAGTTCATGTATACTTTCATGTATTTTTTGGTTTAACTGTATTAATGCGACCCTTCATGTGCTTCTGCTTTCTTTCTTTCTACTCCCTTTTCTGGGTTTTCTAAATGTAATTGGATTTGTGATTTGGTACTACGCTGGTATTAACGATCTGAAGTTAGTGTTTGGAAAAGATTTTTCATATTCTGGATTTTCTTTTCATTGGTTGTTTTCTTTTTCAGATATCAACTAGCCGTGAGTTTGGTTGGATATTATTCTTAAAATTATTACTCTTTCTGGAATACTTTAGTTACTCGAACGTGTCTTTGCTTTGGAGCAAACAGTGGGAGAGAGGAATTTGATGTTTTGCTACTTTTGTATATTTATTTCGTCTACGTACTGATCATTGTCAATCTACTCTTGCAGCGGGGGTTTTGGGCATGGTTGTTGGCAGATCGAGGTGTTGACATTCTGAGAGGTATTTTACTTTCTTTTTTTTTTGGGTAAGAACAGTAGAAGGGAACTTCGAGTAGCTTTCCAGAAAAATAAAAAAATTCTTTTAGAAGTTTCAAAGAACTGTTAATAGTTAAGATTACTGATGAGAACTGTTTTATTATTTTATCGTTGTTGAACTCTGATGTTAAATGGTGCTAAAGCAATTTGGTGTCCATGTAAATTGCCTTTTGGTTTGCAGGGCATTGATAGTTTATTAGGGGTTTTGAGGGTAGGGTTCTTCGGGTTCTGGAAATTAGAGGTGCTGGTTTTGGGTTTTGGCAAGTTTAATGGCCAAGATGAATAGAGGCACCATAAACTTACAGTAAACAATGAAGTATATCTGTACATATATGTCTATGCTTTTTAAGTGACAGTGAACTTGATTTGAGTCAAGTTAAGTCTTCGTTCACATTGAAATAAGTTTTGCTATGACATAAGTTTTGGTTAATCTCTATTCTTGCATGTACTCAATTGATTTCATTTATGAAAATAATATGTGGGTTGCAATTACTGATCCATCAATTTAAGACCAATTGGTCTATAATCTTTCCTCATTCTTTATTCATTTTTTTTCATCTTAAAAATAAGATGCTATCTGCACTTTTAAACTCATCTCTCTCCAGGTTATGGCACCTATATACTTCTGTGTATTACAATTCTCTAACTTTTGGTTTTGTAGAAACAAAACTCAAATGGGCAGAGCTGAGAGCATGTGGATTAGGACCTGTTGATTTATATTCAAGGTATCCTTTTGATATTTCTTTTGTGGTTTTAGGATCCATATATGTGATTATGTTTTTCCTTTCTTTTTTTTCGTCTTTGTCATCTATTGATCTTTCAGTTTGATTAAGCATTGGTGTATGTCTTATCATGCAGTACTAAACCATTTTTCATCAAGACAGTTGTATTGTTTGTGGACTAAAAGATTAGGGAACTTTGCGGTTAACTCGGGTTAAGTCAGATACACGTACCACTCTAAGTCAGGTTCACACAACATACCGTGGAAGTTTCCCCAAGACGACTCCAAGATGACACAGAGTACGGATGGTTCAAGTACCAGACTAAATTTATAATGAGCAGCTAATCAAACAAACTTTATAATGAGCAGCTATAGCTAGGTAAAAAGCAAGCAACACTTCCAAATACGTACTGATTCATATTACCAGATCACACATACCTTTACTATTTCATCCTTTATTGGTTTAAAGTAACTACGGTGTTGTTAAAAGGAAAAGTTGCTGCAACCTATGATGAAGATGAATTCTGGTATATTCTGTGATTTCGAAGTTAACACGTAAATCAGAATTTTTTTTTTTTTTTTTGGCACTTCAACTTTAACCACACTCATCACTATCAGCTTTTTAGCTCTCCTGGCAACCACTTCAGATCTTAGGAACTTGAATGGAAGTGCATAGATATATGAGCTTTAATTGTTGCCTATCTCCACTCTGGTGTTCTTAGATTTCGAAGTTATAGAGATTTAGATGGCATGTAATGAACTAAAATGTGGGTGAAAAACTAAGTATTCAATTGAGTAGAAATGGAAGCTTGCTTCAGTCATGATTACTTTTTTATTTGTCATGAAGTTTCTCTTTTTATGTGGTCATAATATATGTATCTACACTGTTATTTAGATTAAGGATTACATTACTATTCCGACTAACTGTGTATCTACCCTCTTATTTTCATTAATACACCCAATGGCAAGAATTTAGGAACTTGCCAATTGACTTTACAAGTTTAATCACTACTCCCATTGAAAATACGCTGGTGATGGAAGATACTGAAAAAAGTTTATTGGATGAAATAGCAAACCTGGATAGTGTGGCGCTAATTATCAATATCAGTAGATGCAGGATGTAAATACAACTGAAGTGTGACAAAAGCCAAAGGATGATCATTCTTCTCATATTTGTTTATGATTTTGTAAATATTCATAGTCTGGAAGATTGCTACGTGATTACGTGATTAGTTTGGGTATGAATAAGTAAAATGTTAAACAGAGATGTGCGACCAAAGAGGTTTTATTTGAGCTCACGTAAAGATTGAAGAAAATGATCTTCATAGCAAACTATACTTTGCCTACACATCTCAATTCAAGAACGATTATACACGCGCATATGTAGGATATTAATTTGCATTCCTCTTTCTGAATAGTAGGTATTGTGTAATGGGCTTAACCCATATTGTATGTGTGTAGGAACTCAAGGCCCATCCGACCTAAGTAGGTAGTTATCGTAGTTATTTTTTAGATCTGTAGGATATATAATTGTTGTAAACTTCTCTGATTCAGTCATGGATGAATGATTATGAATGTTGTTTAGTTTATTCTGTAGTTTTCTTTTAATTAAATCGTTTCCTTGGATTTTATGGATTTTTTTCTTTTTTGGTCTGGAATGTTGTTTAGTTTATTCTGTAGTTTCCTTTTAATTAAGTCGTTTCCTTAGATTTTATGGATTTTGATCCGAGTGGTTTTAAATACACACCACACATAATATACATCCCTATTATTTGATATTTCAAATCAGATTTGATTAGTATGTTAAATGACAAAAAGAGGCATGTGTAATAAAATTTAAATATTAAAAACAAACTTATATTTGGAAACTAATAATGTGAAATATAAACCAAATTAAAAAATTAAAAACGAAAACTTATTTTTAGAAACTTATAAAGTGAATTAGAGCAAATTAAATTTTTAAGATTGAGAACTTATTTAGGGAAACTATTAAAGTAAACAAAAAATTTGCAAGGAAATTTGGATAATCAATTAATTTATTTTTTTTCCTTAAAGATTCATAATTTCCAAGTTTAGAGTGTGAAAGTGTCAAACGATGTAATTGTTATGCATATGAACACCTATTTTGTTATATTTCACATATTTTCCTTTTCACCCAAACACACTATTTGGATATGTATTTTTCAGCTTATTTATCATTTTCATGTTTAAGAATTTGAAATAAACAATGAATCTGTAAGAATTTCTCAATAACTAACACAAGTAATAGATACGAACATCTATAAAATGTTATTTTATATAAATATATACTAATTATGAAATAATAATAGTGTTAATATAGTCACATAATATGATATTTCATGGATTTTTAGATTAATGGTATTTTAGGTACTTTAGGTTGTGTATTTAGTAAAATATCCGAATGAAAAATTAAATAAGTGGTGTAATGAGAAATAGATGTGTATTAAGTTATTTGAGGTGTGTATATAAAATTTCTCTTTTGATTCTAACATGCAAATACAACAATTTATACTATACTAGCGCCCCCTCAATTTATTTATTTATTTTAAATAAAAAATAAATAAATATGTAGTGAGGCGACGCTGCAAATAGATATTTAGTTGGGCAATAGATAAACAATATTTACGTTCGTAACCATGCCTAATATTTTCAGGTTATCAGAGGTAGGTTGAGAAGTTTAATTTTTTGGTAAAGCTTTGACACCAAAACTTTGGTTTCCCACAATCCCATTATAGGAGTTTAGATATAATAGGGTTAGAGACTTAGCACTGTTCATTCATGTGGCAGAATGATAGTGTTGCCCCTGAGTGTGGTTTATTTACTTCAATGTCATCATGTTCCCCTTCCATCATGACCGTCGACAGATGACAATGATTCTTGCTTCCACGAAAGCCTTTTTGCACGCAAACGGTGTGATCGACGCAACCCATTTTCTTCGTCTCTTCCTCCCTCTGCTCTCTCTCAGAGCTCTCAATCCAGCTCTCTCCTCGCTATGCCCCATTAGGAACTGAGGGGATCACGTTTCGGCTCGCAGGAGAATTGAGGATCTCATTTCCACATAGTTCTGATCAGGTTCCAAAAGTGAGAGGAAGTTCCTCACGGGTGAAGGACGCGTGTCTCAACATATTACTATCCTTCTTTCCTTTTAATTCAGTTTGACCAGTCAAATGGTCCTAAAAATGTCATGTGCACTAAGAGCAAGTTCACCCATTGGATTAGATTGAACATAGTGACCTTGGTCACTCTGGGTTAGTATAACTGGGCAGCAGTTTCTATCCATAAGAAATGTGAAATTGTTTATTGAATTTAAAAATATTTTTAAAGTGCGGATAATGGTTTTAGTTGTAAATAACTATATAATTTATTAAAATTATTTTTTTTATTGTATAACATTTAATCGATACTTATTGAAATACAAACCATGAAATTAAGGAATTTTTTTGTGTGTGTGGGATGTAGAGAAGGGATAATAGATATCTACAAGTGATTTTTTTTTTCTTAACAGTTGCTAATTTTTTTTTTTTTGAGAAGATTACCGTTGCACTTTGGAAAGATTTCTTTTTTTACCGTTGACTTGCTCTTAGTATTCTATAATTATTACTAAATTATAGGAGGAAAACCCTTTTGACGGGACAGCAAGAAAACCCCATAATGGCTCCACACGCGTCTTCATTTTGACGGGATTCGTCCGTGTCCTTCACGCATCTCGCAGATGCGTGAGAGCATGCATGCGGCAGCTGTTTCGTGGGTGACATAAGTCACCAAGTGGGCTTGTGGCTGAGTTGGATAATCCCATTTTGGCTTGGATTTAACCTGGGTCAGATTGCTCCCTAACAATCTAACCTGTGTTGAATTAGGAAGAAAACTCATTCATGGGTGGAAGGTGGATTTTTTTCTTTTGGGTTAGATTCCTAGGTGTCATCTAACCTGGGTTGGATTTTTGTTCATGAGTGGACATGCTCTAAACAAGCTTAATCTTTTAGAGATTGGTAAGTGGTAACAAAGAAAACCTCTACCGGCTAATGAAGACTTCAAGCTTCAATTTTACCGGAGGTCCACTTGCTTAGTACAACGTCTACCCCAATTGATGTCTCCAAATTTCCCAAGCACTAAAAGGACTTTAATTTTGCGGGGTCTCACATGCTATATATGATTTTATGAGTTTCTAAGCTTAATTTGGAGGTATTTATAGAGTTGATTGATCGTAAGAAGCTACGATTTGTAGCTTCTAAAGCTGTTTTGGGAGTCAATGATCATATAAGTAATAATTGATGAAATAAATGAAAAATATATGACAAAAAGTATTAATAAGTGACAAAATAAATAAAAACTGAGGGACATAACTATATTTAGATGCCAAGTATAAGGTGTCTAGGGTATAAGGTATACCAGTTTAATTTAAAAACCGAGTTACATAACTGTTTTTATGTGTTAAATATAAGATGTCACAAGTATTTTCTCTAAAATAATATATAAGAATTCAAAATACATATTAAGAAAATATTGACAATTTCTATTTCTCAACCAAACTATATACATTTTTGTGGGAGCATTTTGGTTTTATATCTACCCAAACACGTTTTACTTACAGATTAACAAACACTCAAAATGATTGTTGGTTCTCATAACACTTTTGAAAACTGTTTACGGAACACCCAGTTGAATTTCCTCACAACAAATTCAAAAACAATTTTAACCATAGCAGACTCAATGGCAATTCTATTCAAAGAACATCCAAGTGAGACTCTACTAAGAACTGCACAGCAGAGTCAAACGCAATTCTATTCAAATCATAATCTAAGGAAAAAAAAAAGGAAACTAATAATAGTCATAATAATTTGGACGGGCAACATTATTAAAAGGCCCAACCCAATACCGTATGTCCAGTATATAAATTCATAGCTAGCGAACCCTAAATATCAGATCAAGAGAACTATGAATTATCGCGTAGTCATGGCGTCGCGCGGCGTGATCGATTATATCAGAGACACCGGTTTGGCGGTCGTTTGTCTTGGATTCTATGCATATATGACGCCTTTGTCTGAAGGCGCTCTAAAAAGATGGATACAGGACAGCGACGAGGTACTGAAACGGCGCAAGGTCGCCTTTATATCGGCAAGTGGAGGTTGGCATCTCTGAATTTGTGATTCTGAAATTAAGTCTGGGTTTTAATTTAAGTCTCTATTTTTCATCAAAATTGGTGCCTTTTTGTTGTCCTGTATTGTTATATGTCATCAAAGTGTTTTGAGTTTAAGTTGATTTGTGGATTAATATAATGTTGCTTACAAATTCCAATACAAATCATTTTCTTCTGGTTGCTCTTTCCATTTTGTTGTGGTTATGCTCTTGTTGTTAGTATTGTTGTTATACAAGTCATTTAAAACAGCATTGACAACTTGTCGAGGAGGTTGCTGAAAAATCAGAACCAAGGTTAGACTTGGAGAGAATATCAGATAGCTGTTAGTATTGTTGGTCTTGTGTGTTTTTCCAGTTTTTGACTTGCTACAATCTGAACCAATTTTTAGCCTCTGCTTATATCCCCTCCCTATCATAACCATGGTTCTCTACTTAAGAACAATGTGTACTTCTACATTAGATAGCTATCAAGTAAGGTTGATTCAGTATTTGACTTGGATCAGATGATATGAAATTATGAATTCTAAATGCATGCTTGTTTTTGTTAGGTCCAATGTTATTATTTTAGTCTTTAACACCATAATTGGTCACAATAAAAAAAAGGTATAGGGGAGGGTTGCTGAACCAAGTATGTGCCGCAAAAGTTACTTCTATGCAAGTTTCTTCTTTGAACAATGAACCAGACTATTTTTGGTTTCATCTTTTATCTATTCAACTGGTTTTCATTTCCACATTGATGATTCTTATGTGACATTAACTTCTTTGTCTGGTTTTTGGTTGATATGCAGGCGAGCATTCCCCTGAGCATGTCCCTGAGGATGTCTCTGTGGTTAAGAAGTGATGGGTATGGATGTCCAAAGCCTGAATAGTCTGTGTTTATGTATCTGAGGTCTAAAATTTGTCGTTTTATTTTCATGAGATCACAATGACTGAATAGTAGCCTGCTATGTATCTGCTGAGATCCTTTAAGGAGCTAATCTTCACATTTGCTTCTTGACCTCATTTGTGGTGAACTTTTCTTTGATTTGTTATGCTCCTGCATTTTCTTCTTCTTTGCTTCAACTTTAGCCGATGTATAAACTGTTGGAATCACAAATGGGTCTGGAATAGTTTCTATCCTACTGCTAGAACAAGTAGTGGACGAGGTCAAATGTCACTCCCCAAACCACACTTCCCGCTCACTTTGACAATACTTTTTTATAGGCGATATATCTTTTCTGTTCCAAAAATGCCCTTATCTTCCTCTCATTGTTGATACTGGATGAGAAATTTTAGAGCTCAATTACCCATCCTCTTGAAAATGCATTATACTGTTGATCTTTGCATGTTCTCCTTTTCATTCTCAAGCTTGTGGTCTTTGCATTATACTGGTTTTTGGTTGATATGCAGGCACAGTGTATTCCATGATCCATCGACACTCTTTCCATCTGAAGCAAGCGCCTCATCCAAATCAATGTCCATTTCAAGCCATTTCAAACGCTTTGACAATTGGAAGTCAGCTTGTGTGCTTTGCTTAGGTCCTGTTGCTGTTGGATAATGTAATTGCACAACAAAGACGACAATGCCTCTTTATTCAGTTTATTTCTTTATAAAACAATGTCATTTTCTTGATTGATAAGCATAATAGTGTTTCTTTAACCAGAAATCACAAAACAAGGAAAGCAAATTGGAAAACCCAGTTAAACATAATATTAGTGTGCTCAAGTCAAAACAGAACCAGAATAACATAAGTTTTCTATTGACCTTGAGCCAGAATAACGCATGTAGACTATACAGAGAAACCAATACTTTTCTATTGGGGTTCAGATCAGAGTTTGAATACCCACTAAAATGTGGCTGAACTTGTACACAAGTTTCTTCATTTCCACTTCAACTTGACTGATAAAATTAGTACAACATAAGGGGTCAAATAGCACAAATCACTGCATTTTGATACCCTTTTCTCAGCACAAACCGTTTCATAGAATATCCCAAATTTCTGTTGGAACTGAATTTGGTCAGTGACGAATTTTCTGGTGACTTATTATCAGCTGATGGTGAAACAAATAAAAAGATAAATAAGTGGTGATTCAAGATCTGTTCAAGTGACATTAATTAAGATTAAAATGGTTTGAAATTCACAGCAACAAACGCTACTAATTAAGAGTGTCATAAAAAAACATAACAGAGATAGATTGAGTGAACGTGTTAAAGATTCATTTATAGTGTATGGCTTGACAATGAAAGGATATGATTCATGATCAGTTGTGCGAGGCCATGCCTAGAAGTTCTTGGTTAATTCATGTAAAAGTATTTCAAGAAAAATGAATATCAATGTACCAAGACAAATGCATTACAACTGTTTAGACTAGTGATTGCTGAACATACCTGGGGATGACCTCTGGTCATCTGGTAACGCTTTCTCCTATTTTTCTTAAACACAACTATACTTGCATCTAATGCCTGTGCTAAAAAGGAATAAATGAAATCATAAATTCCAGATTTGTAGAAATAAAGAATGCACAGATACCTAATGATAACTTATAAATCAATAGTATAGTGCCAGTCAAATTGTTATCCCACGTCATTTATCAAGTATTGATCAGTCATGTTGATAATATTTGAGATGGACTCACGTGATGTTTCATCGAGACATATAGTTAAGTTCCATTACTATTTCCCTGAGCATTACAGAGAAACTAAGAAGGAATTAACTGTATACACTTACAAAATTGGCCACAGAACCCTCCTCTACACTCGAAAACTTTATTCTTTTGCTCTTCTAGTAAAATTTTGTTGTGCCAGAAATGCTAGTTAATACTACTACTCACCCTCATGAACAATAAGAGAAAGAATAGGAGGCACACTTACATGATCCTCAATAACTGCATGAACGGTTGTATCTGGAACTATTGCCTTGCCGATTACTGTCTGACTACTTGTGTCCACCAACAGAACCTTGTTCAATATCGATAAGCAAACCGAGCATCAAAACTAAGCTCACATGTAAGGTTTGTTTATTACTTTAGCTAAATGGGCATCAAATGAGCAATAACTAAAAAGCCTGAAAGATGAAATGTGAGTTCACTAGTTTGGCTTACCATGTTCACTTTAAGCACCAGTCATGAATTTATGAACCACTTTGATGCATATCACACTCTACACCCAACATATTCTAATCTCTTTTTCCATATTTTATAAATCAATATACCAAAGTTAAATATCCTATAGCTTAGACACTCTCTCTTAACCTATGTATGAGCTTGTGAACTTGAAATCACAAATTCTCACAAAATATTTAGGGCAACAGTAGTCTAAGTAAGTCCACAATGTGCATAACAGAGCAAAAAGTAAAAATAGAATAAGAGAAGAACCAAGCATATACACTAGCTCCAATCTTAAGACAATACACTTACTGGTATCGATACAATACCATCACTACCAGAAGAAAGGCTTTAGCCGACGAAAAAAAAAAAAACCAGGTCGACGAATAAAAGCTTCGTCGGCTATGGTAAACTTTAGCCGACGAAAAAAAAATTCGTCGGCTAAAGTTCACAGACTATAGCCGACGAAATATTTAAAAGTTTAGCCGACGAAATTAATATGTCGTCGGCTAAAGTGCTTTATATTTGCGGATCTGGACAGCAGCAGCTCATCTGGGAAAAAAAACGGGAGAAGAAAAAACGGGAGAAAACGTTTGGGTGTTGTCGAAATCTGTCCATAATTAGTTTGTGGAGCCATATATAGGTACGTATATGTATATATATGTTAATTAATTGAGTTTTATTTGAGTTGATCGATTTTAAGTGTGATTGAGTTTATTGATTTTGATTGTGATTGAGTTGATTAATTTTGAGTACGTTGGATGTATATATATATGTGTTGATCGATTTGGTTGATGATTTGAATTGATAATATATATGAATTAATTTGTTGTTAATAAATAGTAGATATATATATATATATGTTAATTAATTTATAATATTATTGTGTTTATATGGTATGAAGTTGTTGATGATATATATGAGTTCATGATGATTTTGTGATGATGTTGATATATAATATTGTTATGATCGAGTTGATTGATTTTGAGTATGTTGGATGTATATATATATATATATACATATATGTTGATCGATTTGGTTGATGATTTGATATAATATATATGAATTAAGTTGTTTATAAGTAGTAGATACATATATATATATATATGTTAATTAATTGATAATATTGTGTTGATGGTATATACCACAATGATGATTTTGTGATGACGTAGATATATATATATATATATATGTGTGTGTGTGTGTGTGTGTGTTAATTAATTTGTTATTAATTAGTTGTAGTACGTAGAATATATAGTAAATGAATTGAGATTTTATATATGGCATGAAATTTCATTAATAATTAGCTAGCAGTAGCAGCGTTATAAATATATATTTTGTTATATTTTCAGGATATGGATAAGAGTTGGATTTCGCTTCCAAAATGGGACAAAATATACGGTGCAGGAGTTATGAGTTTTATAGAATATGTACTGGCTAATGCTAACGGGAATACAATTTTCTATTGCCCGTGCACGAAATGTCAGTGTCGCAGCGATATGCATCGATTTCCCATTGACAAAGTATGGCAGCACCTGAGGAGTAACGGGTTTTGGGAGAAGTACACATGTTGGTTATATCACGGTGAAACATCATCAGGGGGTCCGCATGATCATGGGCAATTTTGTGAGACGGGCAGTACATCCAACGATCCAACAACGGCATTCATCAACGACATGTTTCCTTATGAGAGCGGTGTATGCGCTGAAGGACAGTATATGCCTGACCCGGTGCAGCCCTTCCCTAGAGCTGTCAACACTGCTGGTATTGAAAAGTACAACAAACTGCTTGCTTTCCAACAGACTCCTGTGTACCCGGTTGTCAGAAGACCGTTCTTGAAAGTGTGATGGACGTAATGAAGATTAAAATTGAGACAAAATCGACCGTGAAGGCTGTTGATGATTATCTACAGTACACTGCTTCGATGCTGCCCCACGGTCATCGTCTTCCTACCACTCATCGTAAGGTCCGATGTATCCTGAAAGATCTTGGCCTTTCCTACATCAAGATCCATGCATGCAGATATGACTGCGTTCTCTTCTGGGGTAAAGATCCAGAAGGGAATGACCTTGGTGGGCTTGACGCATGTCCGGTATGTCACACTGACAGGTATAAGCTAACTCCTGCAGGCAATAGGAAACCTGTGAAGGTACTTCGGTATTTCCCGTTGAGGGATAGGCTTGAGCGGTTGTACATGTCTTCACACACGGCTAAAGCTATGAGATGGCACGTTGATAGGAAATTGCATGATGAAGATACCCTTATACACCCTGCTGACGGGGAGGCTTGGAAGCATATAGACAGGGAGTTTCCTCATTTTGCGTCAGAGGTCCGAAATGTGAGGCTGGGGCTCTCATCCGACGGGTTCAACCCTTTTGGCAACATGAGTCTTCAATACAGTGTATGGCCGGTGATTTTGGTACCGTACAACCTTCCTCCATGGATGTGCATGAAAAAGGAATACAATATGTTGAGTTTGTTGATTCTGGGGCCCGGTTATCCAGGGAAGTGTCTCGATGTGTATTTGAGACCTTTGATTGAAGAGTTTCAGTTTTTGTGGGAAGTTGGTCATCCCACTTATGACAAGTACATGCACGAGATGTTCCAGATGCATGTCGAATGGTTGGTTACAATTGAATGGGTATGTAATTCAATATTTCTGTACGTATTTATGTTTATTGCATAATTATCCATATTTACAGTTGAATGGTTGGTTGCAGATGAACCATATTCAATTTGATGGTCACTCAAATTGGTCGCACGAACTAAGACTTCTAGCGATGAAGCCGATAATGTCAAGAGTTTATCCGATGTGCAAGGTGAATGGCGTGCAATTTATATGTGAACAGAGAGACAGCAGACGGAGAACACAGAATTCTGGGGTGATGGCGCATGGTAGGCGGAATGGAGTTGACTATTACGGTGTTCTTGATTCAGTGGTGGAACTCGTTTACGGTAAAGGCATGACAGTGCACCTCTTCAAGTGTAGATGGTTTGATACTAGCCCGCAGAGCATGAAGACCGATCAGTACGGAATATTATCGGTGAACACTGCTACAAGTTCTTACGAAGATGACCCGTTCGTTTTTGCCACATCGGTAAAACAAGTGTTTTATCTTGATGACCTTGCTAAGGGTGACGCGTGGAAAGTAGTCAACCTTGTGCACCCTCGAAACATTTACCAGGCGGCTACACTTGGAGAGGCCGAAGACCAGGAAGAAGATGTTGCGTATCAAGAGCCCAACGCAATAGGTATTCCTAACTCCTCTACCGTTCGCCTTAATAATTTTAAAGCGGGTCGTTCGGGGTCGTTCGGTGCGAATTCGTGATGAAGAGCCAAGGCTTATTGATGTTGATCCCAATCAAGAAACAGACGAAGACTCTAGCGATGAGGAAAGGCATAGATTACCAGAAATTAATTCTGACACCGAAGAAGACTCATCGGATGATTCCGATTACGAGCCTTAGTTTTAATTTCTTCGGATGTAATACATTAATTTGTAATAAAAAAGATTGTATTACCTTCATTTCTAGTTTACATATGTTGAATTCATATTTCTGTTATTTTAGATGAATTTTGGTGATATATGAACAGAAAATTAGTATGGTTTAAACCTTCTGTTTTAGGGTTTGTATTTTTTTACTTAAGCCGACGAAATACAACATAAGTCGTCGGCCTAAACTCTCTTAGCCGACGACTTATATTAAAAGTCGTCGGCTTAAACCATCTTAGCCAACGAAGAATACTAGAAGTCATCGGCTAAAAGAACTTATACCCGACGACTTTCATTTCAAGTCGTCGGCTAAAAGAACTTAAAGCCGACGAACTGAAAAGGAATTCGTCGGCTAAATCATCTTAAAGCCGACGAATTGAAATGAAAGTCGTTGGCTATAAGTTCTTTTAGCCGACGACTTATATTAAAAGTCGTCGGCTTAAACCATCTTAGCCAACGAAGAATACTAGAAGTCGTCGGCTAAAAGAACTTATACCCGACGACTTTCATTTCAAGTCGTCGGCTAAAAGAACTTAAAGCCGACGAACTGAAAAGGAATTCGTCGGCTAAATCATCTTAAAGCCGACGAATTGAAATGAAAGTCGTTGGCTATAAGTTCTTTTAGCCGACGAATTACAGTAGAAGTTGTCGGCCAAAACCATCATAGCCGACGAAGAATACTAGAAGTCGTCGGCTAAAAGAACTTATAGCCGACGACTTTCATTTCAAGTCGTCGGCTAAAAGAACTTAAAGCCGACGAACTGAAAAGGAATTCGTCGGCTATAACCATCTTAGCCGACGAATACCCTAATATTTCGTCGGCTTTATTAATTTTTATATTTTTTTATTACCTAGTATAGCCGACGATGATTTAGGATATTCGTCGGATAAACCCTAAACTTTTTCTGTTACATACTATAGCCCTATCTTCGGTGGTTATTTTACGTAAAATTTTTATACGACTTGTTGTGTCTCATCGATTTGAAAATATTTTTAGTTGAAGGTCCGGCCAAAATACGAAATTTAGACGGTCCAACGACCTTTTCCGTGCCTTTAGGGGTTTGACTTACGAGATTGACCGTCCGGATCGAGCACTTAACCTTGTCAGATCAAGTTGAATTTTTTCCCATACATGTATTTTATCATGATGGTCAGATCTGACCGTCGGATTTCCTTTTCTCAAGTTTGATCATCACAATCAGAACATGCCTACTAATGTTGTATAACTTGTTTACCAAGTGTTAAGTAAATGTTCCGTTTCAAAAACAAACTACACGTAGAACCTTCAAACGTGAAAAAGTCGTGAAATAAGACATGACCAGAATGGTGAAATACGTCTACGGTTAAAAAATCACGGTATTCCGGTCATGTCTCGGTGCCGATTGTTGCGGTCAATGCAATTTTCCATTCTTTCTCCCTATGGGTAGCCCTATCTTCGGTGGTTATTTTGCGTAAAATTTTTATACGACTTGTTGCGTCTCATCGGTTTGAAACTATTTTCAGTTGAAGGTCCGGCCAAAATACGTAATTTAGACGGTCCAATGACCTTTTCCATGCGTTTAGGGGTTTGACTTAACGGATTGACCGTCCGGATCGAGCCCTTAACCTTGTCGGATCAAGTTGAATTTTTTCTCATACATGTATTTTATCATGATGGTCAGATCTGACGGTCGGATTTTCGTTCTCAAGTTTGATCATCACGAGCAGCAGTCACAGTTTGACGAATGTTTAAAAAGTAAAATTTTTATACGACTTTTACCTTAGCCGACGAGATTATTATCTTAAGCCGACGAAATTATTATTTCGTCGGCTAAAGTGTTCGGGTATAACCCAGCTCGACTGGTTGTATGCCCTAGCCTCCTTTTCCTCTCCCTCTCCGAATTTCGCCTCCTCTTATTTCCGCTCCCTCTCCCGGTCGCCGCCCTCTCCCTCTCACTCTCCCGGTCGCCGCCTCCTCTCCCTCTCCCTCTCCCGGTCTCCGCCTCCTCTCCCTCTCCCTCTCCCGGTCTCGGCCTCCGCTCCCTCTCCCTCTCCGGCCGGCCTCCTCCTCCTCCGGCCTCGTCCTCCTCCTGCTCGGCTTCCGGCCTCCTCCTCCTGCTCCTCCTCCTGCCGGCCGACCTCCTCCTCCTCCGGCCGGCCGACCTCCTCCTCCTCCGGCCGGCCGGCCTCCTCCTCCTGCTGCTGCTCCGGTCCTCCCTCCTCCTCCTCGAGTACGTTTTTTGAGCTTTAGTTATATTTTGTGTTTACTTTTATTTTCCGGTTAATTATAATGTTGTGGTGTTGTTAGGAAGTGTATATTTGTATTTAGGAAGTGTATATTGTTATTTAATAAGTGTATATTTGTATTTAGTATTTAGGAAATGTATATATTTGTTTTGTATTTTGTGTTTGCTTTAATATTCCGGTCAATTGCAAGTGTTGTGAAGTGTTGTTAGGAAGTGTATATTTTTATTTATGAAGTGTATATTTAGGAAGTGTATATGTGTAAAATTTAGGAAGTGAAAATTAGTATTTAGGAAGTGTTTTTTAAATGAGTTTGTATTTTTTGATTTTGTGACCTTGATTCAAATTAATATTTTAAATAGGATGAGCGGTAATATTAGATCGACGAAGGGTTCGAAGGGCCAAAGGTCCGTATCGTCTGAGGGTTGCTAGAGGTTCCCTCAGACGATACGGACCTTTGGCCCTTCGAACCCTTCGTCGATCTAATATTACCGCTCATCCTCAGACGTCGATCTAATAGTATCGTCTGAGGGAACCTCTAGCAACCCTCAGACGTCGTTTCAGGGCCCTATGACAGCTAGACATGCGAGCCTTCTGCAGACGGCGCAAAGGCAGCCGGAGGTGCCCCCTTCATCGAGGCAGCAGGGCTTCCCTTATTCCGCGAGGCAGTTGTTTGCTCAGCCTCAGACGGAGGTGTCTGCACCCCGTATGCCTGAGATACACCGGGCGCCCACTCCAGCTCCTACTTCTTCGGATAGTGGGTTATCTGGGGTACAGATGCCGCCGCCTCACCTATTCCTTCCGCAGATGATACCGGCCATACCTGTAGTCGATGACTCAGGGACGCCGATTTATCCACTACCCCCGCCAGTGGCTCCATCAGCGGCGTACCGGTTCGTGCCTTTTGATACGCCTCTTATTTCCGCGAGGGTATCATCATCAGAGGCGGAATCTGTCGCGTCCACGTCCGATCCCTCAGGTAATGAAAGATGAATGATTTGTTTTGTTATAATTCTCCGATTCCGATTTTAATAATTAATTTGGTTTATCATGTCATAGGCACCGTCGGAGCGAAGCCGGCAAAGAAGAAGAGAGGCCTCGTCACAGGGAAGGCTCTGGAGAAGATCGTCGGTACCTCAAGGAGGATTGTCATCGGTACTGACGGGGATGGCGACGTAGTATCGGGCGGGAAGTCGAGGACGTACTCCGGCCGCGTGGGAGCACTCATTAGGGATAGAGTCCCTATGTTGTGGTCAGACTGGGGCGAGGTCCCGCAGGAGGTTAAAGACATGGTCCACAACGCGATGTCGGTGAGTTTACAAAATGCCTGAATAATATTATGTATTACATTGTAGATTTCTGGAAAAACTCAACTAATAAACGGTTAAATGCAGGTGTGGTTTAAGGTTCCCGAGCCCTTGAAGAGCAGCTGGGCGGACTTTGTGCATGGGGGAAGGTACGTTGGGAAATTAATGAAAAAACAAAACTGTATGTCATATTTATAATATTTCTAATATTTTTGTTGTATCTGTAGGTACAAGGAGTAGAAGAACGAGTTGCGGACCCATTGGACTACGCACGGGAACGCACGTTCTGCTACCCCTGCTGAGTTTCAATACAGAGAGTACGAGTGGCGTTGGCTTCTGACATCAGAATTCAACAACCCTCGTAAACAGGTATTTAAATAAATTAATTAGTTAATTTATCATTAAGTACGTGCGTTTTAAAATATTTTACTAATAGTTTACTTTTTTCTTTAAAGGCGGTTTCCCGGGCGAACGCTCAGAACCGGCAACGCAACACAAGGAACCATCATGCCGGTTTTAAACCGTTCGCTGTCTTCATGGACGAGGCGGCCAGGGAACATCCAGAGGTCAACCAATACGTCTATACGTACGAGAAGGCATATCCTGACTCCTAGGAGGATATAGTAAGTAATCTTTCCTTTTTACGGAATTTTTAATTTTACTTATATATATGTTAAAATGTTGATTAATAATTTTTTCCTATCCAATTAGGCAAGGGTGAGGGAGGCTAGTGACGAGGTGATGAGTGCTATAGTGAGGGAGACATGGCCGGACACGCAGGAGGAAGAGATGTCCGAAGCCATTTCCCGGATCGACACTTCAAATCCCAGGGTTGGGGCGAGGATCATGGGCACAGCCTTCCCACCGCGAGAAAACAAATTCTACTGCCGGGGTCTAGGAAAGAAGGGCCAGGGGGTCTTGAAGACCACTCCAGGATTTCAACGAAAGGCAGCCTCGACTAGCAGCAGGACGACTCAGCTAGAGTCGGAAGTTGAGAGACTACGGGAAGAGCAAGCCACTCATGCTAACGTTCATGCCGCTCAGGTTGCCGCTCATGCCGCCCAGTTCGCCAAATATAGAGCCTATACTAGAGCCCTACATGCAGCCCAGCAGCAGCAGATGTTCCAGTACTTCCAGGAGTTGACAGCTGCCCACATTCAGGGACTTCCACCTCCGCCCATGCCTGCGCCTATAGAGATACCTCAGCCGCCGCAATCTCCTCACCAGCAGGCCCCAGATTCGGATATTGATTTAGACCATTTAGATTTTGTGTAGTTGATACTTTATATAGTTTTATGAATTTTGTGTATTTTTTTTTATTACTGGAATGGAGTTATAGCCGACGAAATATGCCACAATTCGTCGGCTATAGTATTTTTATTTTTTTTCAATATAGTTTAGCCGACGAATTATAGAATATTTCGTCGGCTAAACTCTATTTTTAATTTTTTAATTATATACTTTAGCCGACAAATATCTCAGTTCCGTCGGCTAAACGCTTGGAGTAAAGCCGACGAATATTTCTGTTACGTCGGCTTAAGTCTGGCAGTATAGCCGACGACAGAGGACGTCGTCCGCTAAAGTCTGGCAGTATAGCCGACGAAAGATAGAGTCTGTTTCGTCGGCTTAAATTCGTGAACAAAAGCCGACGACAAAATAGTTCGTCGGCTATTGTCCAGACAATAGCCGACGACGGTCTCTAGGGTCGTCGGCTAAAGTCATCGCCGACGACCCTTTCCCGACGACACTATAGCCGACGAGTTATCGTCGGCTAAAGTACTTGTCCTGGTAGTGCATGTAAGATGACACCACACGCAACGGATAACAAATGACAGTAGCCTTTAAGCAAACCGAGTGCATTCATCGTTTAATTTTCTAGTTTTGAATAGAATCAATTTCTCAGAAAAAAAAAATAATAATGAGATGCATTTAAGAAGAAGCAGGATATTAAAATTGATTCAAACAGTAAACCTTGTTTACAGCCAATGTCTGCAACTTGGTTTGGCACATATCGGCATTCAGAGCAACAGCAAGCAAGCTCTGCTTTTTGCCGATCAAAACTAATCAAATTTCAGTCTCAATTTGATAACCTAATCAGAAACACACAGTTGGAAGATGAAAGAAACTGAGAAAGATCAACTGAACCTGAAGAAGAGCGACGGACTTTGCAATTTCCATAAAAGAAGGAAACAAAAAAGAAATGCAATGTGTGTTGGGCTTTTTAAGTTTGGGATCCAACGGCTGAAAACATTATATGGACAGCTATATAAACGTCCTTAAAGAAAGAAACCCTAAAACCAGAACCAGCAATGGATAAATTGTTTAGAATGTTGCCAAAGGGTGGTTTCTCTGTCCCAAGTGCGGCCACAATGTTTGATGTGTTTTATAGAACCGTGATTTATGGATGTCCAACCTACTATTTGTGGCGTACGATGCCGTCGGCCATAGAAGGCTACCAGAAGTGTTTGGCTGCAGGAAAGTAAGAATTTCGTTGTCTTTCTAATTACAATTTTTAGATCTACATTCTGTCTTCCCAGTTTTCTTTTCTTTGAATTTCAGTTTGAATCAGACAAAAATAGCCCTAATTTAGTCCTTAGTTTTGTTACAATCTCTTGGGTTGTTGTTTTGTATTCATGATGATATTTAGTATTTTGGGTAGCGGATATTGCCTGATTAACATTACTTTCCGGTGTATTGCAGTGCGATAATGTCCCAGCGACTAGTTCCGAAAGATTATGGGTAAGAATTCCTGTGAAATCACAATTTTTATGTCTAGATCTTCTTCTTCTTTCGCCAGCAATATCAACAAAGCGTTTTTCTGTGATGTTCTCCTGCTTCGCAGTTCTGTTTGAATTTCATTAAGAATTGATCTGTTTTTGTAAATTGGAAATATTATCTACAAGGGTGCCGCTAGCACTGGCCCTAATTTAATCCTTAATTTTGCTGGCCTGTTGTTGTTATGTGACAATTTTTTTTATCTAGTTCTTCTTCTTCTGTTGCCAACAATATCAACAAAGTAACCACCACAGGAGAGATCGAGTTGGTAAGAGCCTTAAGTGTGGAACCCCCATACTTAGGTTCAAATCACAGCCGACGTTAATTGGAGTTAAATCTCATTCAAGGGAAGAAGCAATCTGATAAGATCCCTCGACGTGGGTTAGTCTCTGCGACTGGAAAACCTATATATGGTTTAAAGTTTAGTGTAATTTTTTTTTTTTTTTTTTTTTTTAGTGTTTAGAGTTTAATTCGATTAATTCAATTCAGTGTAATTTACGGATCGAAATTTGATTTTGTAAAATTTATTCATTGAGATCATAACGTGTCTATAAATGTGTTATAACTTGTTTAGTAGATTCATCTAAATGTGCATCTTTGTGAATAAACTATATCTAGGAAGCAAAAATTTCAAAAATCTTGTGAAATAGGATGTAATCGGTCGAAGCTTGAAGCGACAAGATGGAGGATTTCCTTTAGTATCAGAATTAAGAAATGACGAGATGTTTTGTGCTATTTTGTTTTTGATTCGGTTGAGAGGTTTGAGGAAACTACTGACCAAAGAAAAAAAAAGATATTCATACCGAAAAGATTTATTTCATTCCACTAAAGTTCAAAAGATATGTATTGAATTTTGAGAACCAAGTATTGAGAAGGGTCCATTCTATTCCATTAAAGGTTCATTGATGACCAAGACTAATTCAGGATTTTGAACCTTCTCGTCCTAGACTAGCTACCGGAACCAGCAACTTCGCCAATTGAAGTTTATTGATGATTAAGGGCACGTTTACAAACTTGGAATAAAACTTATCATGAATTGGTATCAACAAGAATCGGTATCAGAATATTTCATTCCATTATATTGTTTACTTACCATATGGAATCAAAACATGAATAAAACTAAATTACGATTGATGTTGTTTACTTACCATATAAAATCGGAATTAAAACTAGTTTGATTACTAAAATACCCTTACAAGAAAGAAAGCTAGATGTTTGCAATTTTATTGTTCTTCTTTTCAAAGATGTAAATATTCTTGGATGATATATTCATCAGACCACCTAAACTATATATATTGGTTAACTCAAGTGCGTGTGTTCAAAGTTTTGCAGCACAGATATGAACACTCATGAATGAAATAGAACCGAACGAAACAGAGAGGAGACGATAAACAAAAACAAAGAAGCTTATCGATCACCATGGAAGAGAGAAACAGACCTTGGAGTGCGCCGTCTTCTTTTCTATTTTGTCGTCGTTGTTTTCTAATCTAACAATATTTTGTCGTCTTCTCTTATATATATATATATATATATATATATATATATATATATATATATATATATATATCTAGGGTTGGGTCATTTAGAAATATTATAATTATGTGAGGATATTTTGGGAAGAAAAAGTTGATTCCATTACCTTGATTCTAATACCCACCTCCCCCCTTCGGTATCGAATAAAGGGTTTTGTCAGAAATCAATTCATGATAAGCAAGTGGGACCCACATCCATTCAAATACCTTGATATGTTAGTAAACGCCGGAATTCATCCATTCCGGAATCAATTACACCACTCTCAATTTCATTCCAGGTTGGTAAACATGCCCTAAGACTTATCTCAATCATTTCCTCATGTCATGTAATATGCGTGTTTGTGAATTGAAATTCATATTTGTAAACTCTTGAATGTAAACTCCAGTGGCATAGCTATAAACTTTGTTAAGAGGGGTCATATTTACATGTATAATTATTAATTTACAACTTGGATGACCTATATAGAAAAAAAAAATCGGTCCCTCTAATATATTCGTATAATGAATAGTCAAGAAAATAAACACTATCACTAAAATGTAATAAGCAACTATAGGTGCGGAAATGAGAGAAAATAGACAAAAAAAAAAAACACAATATTTTTGCTTTTGTCTCATAAACTAGCTAGAAGAAACTACATATTCTATTATATTAGAAGAGGCAAAATGAGGTGAATAACTTACTCTCTGTTATTTAAAAGTAAGAATATAAGAAATAGTTGGCTTGGTGATCATGATGAGGAGGATCAATTGACTCCTCTAATGTCCATGTAGCTACACTGGTAAACTCTCGAACTCCAATCTCAATATAGTTTATATGGCATTTTAATGATATATATAACACGCTCATCCTTTTTATGGTGCTTGAGAAGTGATAAATATGAGCTTAAAATGGTTTGTATACGCTAACTATTGTGCATAAATAACTACCATCCGGGAAATAGACAATATACAACAGACTTGCTTTCATCATCGATCGCAAAGTT
The DNA here is from genome assembly GCA_010134655.1 of Fragaria nilgerrensis. Taxonomy (NCBI): domain Eukaryota; kingdom Viridiplantae; phylum Streptophyta; class Magnoliopsida; order Rosales; family Rosaceae; genus Fragaria; species Fragaria nilgerrensis. The sequence goes on from CM020980.1 coordinate 823,789, forward strand.
GGGCACTCACATGCTCAAGAAAGAAAATTACTCACTAGGCGCGTTTTTACCGTGTATAGATCTAAGATACGCGGAAATCAGCAGTACATATAGGTGAAAAAGATCGAGGAGGACATGGTAGAAAAGTAAATAATTTCCACACATTTCTACGTTTTTTTCTCATCTCTCATCAATTCTGATACAAAAGGCAAATCCGTCGTCTTAATTCCTTGACCTCTATCTCTTCTTCCTCTGTGTTAATCTCCCTCTTCATTAATCAATGGGGTTCCGATTACCACAGTTCATGAAGAGTGGCGACGTAGAGGCCCAAAAAGATGGCCAACTTTACCCTAATCAGATGGAGACGCCTCAGCTCCGCTGGGCCTTCATCCGCAAGGTTTACAGCATTGTTCTCTTCCAGCTGGCTCTCACCGTCGCAGTCGCCGCCGTCGTCGTCACTGTTGAGGACATTCCCAAATTCTTTAGAACCGGTCCTGGTTTAGGAACCCTAGTAGTCATCATTATCCTTACCGTAGCCAGTAAGTTTCATATATTTCCATCCTCGATATATAATATATGTATGTAAATCAAGATCTTGATTTGTTGCATGGTGTTGTTTTGTTGGTGCAGTTGCTATTTCGTTGTGGTGGTTGCACAACAAGCATCCTTGGAATTATGTGCTGCTTATTTTGTTTACCATTTTTAAGGCGATTACGATCGGGCTTTGTTGTGCGTATAAAGAAGGTAAAAAAGAATTTCGGTTAACTTTTTAAATCGTCTTTGGTTTTGTTTCTCTGCTGTGGTAACCAAGTTTATGAAATTTAGGGAACTTCTAGCTTCTGCATGCAGGGAGCTTCCGTGCTATTATCAATCTTGATTTTGCTTAACTTGATATGCATAAATGAATATGCGATGAATCTTTTATGTGATCGATGAGGAAGAGAGGGGAACAATATACACGATATACAATTTGTCATTCTTGATTCGTAAGAAAACAAAGTGGAATTTGTTCATTTTTCGGAGTCTCGAAGTTACATTCATACGTGTTTTGATATTTAGTAACTAATTTGGAATTGTGGAGTTTTATCAAAAAAATAAATAAATAATTTGGAATTGTGAAGCGACTGTTTAAGTTTGTTGGTGGTAACAGGGAAGATTGTTTTGCTGGCCGTGATTCTGACGGCGACGGTGTTTCTTGCCCTGACTCTATACACATTCTGGGCAGTCAAAAGAGGAGCAGATTTCTCCTTCATGGGGCCATTTTTGTTTGCTGCATGTATCATGCTTTTTACATTTGCCCTCATTCAGGTAATTACACCAGTAGCATCTTTGTTATAAGCACATTTTGATTTGGAAATGCACCTATGAATCAATAATCTGCTCTCACAAAATGCACATGTATGCCCTCCCTCCCATTTTTAGCTCTTTTCGTTAGGTTTATATTTGGTTCAATAAGCTCTTGATTAATCTAAACGTCTGTCTAATATTGTGTTCTTAATGGATGACATTACAACAGTTTATCGTACCTATGGGGCCTTGGTGGAAGTGTACACTAGCAGCCTTGGGAGCGATTCTGGCCTGTGCGTTTATTGTATACGACACAGACAACATCATCAAGCGCCTCAGCTACGACGAGTACATCTTGGGAGCTATCTCCATATACGCCGATATTGTCCTGCTTTTTCTTTCCCTTCTAGGGTTTGACTTTTAGGCACGGAAAATCCAAAACCGGTCAAAACCACACCAAACCAACATCGAGAAACCGAAATCAAATGGAGTCGGGGCCGCACCGAAACCGAACCAATGTTAGGGTTAACTGATAAGAACGGTTTTTATATGTCACCATTAGAGAGTACGTAACCAGTTCAGAGTAATAGCAAGAGTAGAGCCTAATTGCTGTGACATCCATTGCTTGGTGTAATTGTACAACCGCACTATGCAGTGATTTTTGCTATAATAGAGTATTTGAGTTCATTTCAATTGCATCTTAAACATCTATGATTATGATTAGCTTAGTTGCGATGGAAATCGGTCAAACGATACTTTCTCCATGCAAAACCAGTATTGTATTAGAAGTACAAAACCGAGAGTAACAAGCAAAACACTAATCCGTCAAGTTTGATCGATTCAAGTATCATCTAAACAACTGGCATTAAGCGACTCTCTCTATGTGGATTCTAAAGAAATGAAACCTTAGTTCTTGCTATGATGGAAAGCAGCATATTCTTGTCACATATGTTGCCTCCGGCACAGGATCTTGATAAATCTATGACTTATCAGGCCATTTATATTTGTATACAATACCCAGGTTTAAGACCAGACAATCATCTTAACCACTAGTTTATTCAAGCACATTCTCTGATGATCAGCCACTTATTCCTCTTTCAGCCAATTTAATATTTCTCAAGCCCTCCAACATTCCACTTGATCCAAACAAATTTACTTAATAAAGAGCAAGGAAGGATTACACCCCAAAACAATCATAGAAAGATCCACAGCATCTTATAAATCTCAAACAAAGTCCAAAACCCAGTAGGGGTCAAAAGCAAAAAAAAACCCCACAGGAATAAACAAAACCACAAATGAGGACAATGTCTTTATCTTCTATCTTGTTCTTTACTCGAACTGAGATTCTTTTCCATTCTATTTTTGACTGCCTTCAGTCCAAGATCCTCCTTTTCTTTCCTCAACAGTGTCTTAAAACAAGGACTTGAATCACATGGTGCTGCTGCCTCTCAATCTCATTTTCCAATCACTTTCTTTTCCACTACAAAAAACCAAAGAGGAGTCCAAAATATATATACTCCATCCACAACACTAAACAAGATCAATTTGATAGCTTATACCTTTAATTTAACCCTTTTTACAATAATAAGCACAGCCAAAATACCAAAAATATTCAACACAAGACTACTACTACTACTACTATCAAATTCTATGCCTACTGTTCCTCTTTTCTGCAGCAATGGAGATCAGCCTGGAGACGCCCTGAGTCCAAATATCGTACTCCCTTTGGCTCCGGCACTCAAACTCCACCACCCCACGCATAACTGTCTTCAGACCAAAGTAACGCCGGTGCTCCCCGCCCTCGAGAAGGTGGCGACCAGGCCAGGCAGGCATATCTCTTATCACCTCCAGCACCACATCTGTAAAAATCAAAAGGAGATGGAATTAAAGATGAACTCTTTTGATCTGGTAGTGCTACTGCTAAGCTAGCTTTTGAAAATCCCAAGATATAGAAGCAGACCCCCCCACCCCACCCCACACCTCCATTCTGCTCATCAAATTATTAGCCAAAGACAAAAGCAATTCTCTTACTCTTTTTCTTTTTGGTGATGGTCCCATGAACATGCCTGCTCTTCATCTTCAGCATAACCTGCACAAAAAGAAGCTCCAATCTAATTAAAGAGAACACAAAAAGAAAAAAGAGAGGCTAGATCCAATTCTTTCATCATACTACTCTTCTTTTGCTGGGAACCTTTTGATCCCATCAGGTTCACACATTGATGACCAGAAAAGTTGCATTGATGCCCAAATAATTGATTCAATTAATGTTAAAAGAAAATCAGTTTATCAGTGATGTTAGGAGCTTTACCTGACTGCTCCTGTTGATATAAACAGAAACAATTTTCCAATGAAGATCTCCTGCATTAATCATAACAAAGACAAGACAGTTAGTACCAAGTAGCTTGACTTTACAGGAACATAAGAACAATCTAATGTGATCAATCTCCACTAGTTGCAGACTCATTCTAGTTCATGTAGATTCACTCAACAAGAAAGCATTTTCTTTATCAAGAAAGCATTGTCTTTCAATTAGAACTCACTAGCTTTACTATACTGAAATTGAAAGACAATTTAGAGTAAAGTAGAATCGGTTCATTTCATGTAAATGAACTCAGAAAATCAATTTTTTCCAACTTTCATATCAGATATACAAGCTCATACATCAATTTCAGTGAAGAAAAGTTACTGCCTGAATATACCTTTGCGGGTGCGCTTCAGGAGCTCACACCCTTTAGCTAGTAATTCTCTACTGCAAATGCCCAAGAAATTCTCTTCAGGAACCAGTTCACCACTGAAGCTACTGTTAGAATCACCATTACTGCCCCCATTTCCACCTACAACGACCCCTTTTTCGACGGGAATAACCGCCGCAATGTTCCAGACTTCCTTCAGCGCCCTGGCCTTCAATGTTGCTGCACCACGCAACGCTGCAATCCCAAACCACAAGAATCAAATGTCATTAGTCATTCTATGAGCTAAAAATATATCTTTCCAATTACACAAACACAAACAAAATTAGCATTCTTTACCTGTTGCAGCAGCGGCGGTAAGCGTCATGATATCCCCGGCAGACCTGACATTCACGGCGGAGCTAACAACCGAGTGAAGGTGCTCCCTTTCAGCACCCATGGCCTCAGCCGCCTCCACACATTGAGCAGCTACCAGCGTGGCAGCAGAGGCCACTGCCATGTCGGTCTTAGCCATCTGCTCGTCTTTTCCAGACACGGAAGTAGCGGCCGTGGCCGCAGCAATGGCGGCAATGGCAGAAGCCACACCGGCAACAGACACAGCAGCATGGAGCTGTGCATTATGAGCCCTCGCCTCCTCTTTCTTCTTCTCCCTCCTGTCCTTCAGCCACCTCCCCACCGTCTTTCCCCCAGCAGCCACCGTAACTCCGCCGTTGGCGCCACCTCGGTATTGGTTGTTGACGTGGTGGTTGCTAGAGCGACAATACTGCAGAGAAAAAAAAAATACCAGAAATCATTCTGGGTCATCATCAATTGATTGAAAGACCCCAAATTGGGAATCATAAAATTAAAATCAAACCACCAAAATAGAGACTTGTGAGTGTAACATGAATAGTGTACCAATCCACACACCCACTCTTGGTTATGGGGGTCCATAACTCATTCACCCAAAACCAGAGTAACACCAAGAACTGGGTCTACAAGTAGATATGGTAGATTAATAAATTTTCAGAAACAGATTTTTGGTGTCATCTCCAAGCCGTGCGGGTTGGAAGTTGCAACTGAATCGAGTAGTGGGGGGACCAAACATGACTAGTGGAAGAAGACCAAGAACAGAGGACAAAACCAGAAGAGTGGTAGTTATGTAAATAAAAACAAAACCAACACTGTTTGTGTAAAAACTAAAAACGTCGTAGCTCAACACCAAATTTGATTATAGCTAAAATCCAATTTGCATTGGAAACAGGGACAACAGGGATTTGGTAATAGGGGCGTTGGTTAATGGGAAAGCTGGGGACTATGTTCGACCGGTTCTGAGTTTGCGTCAGTCTCTCACACAGTTCGTGCTTTAAAACCTAGACACAACTGCCCCTGTCCTACAGTCGGTCGGAGACATATTCCGGCCACCGGTTTCCGGCAAAAAACCGGAATTTAATATGTGATGATCAACAAAACAATTGAAACATACCTTGATGTCATCGTTATCGGAAGGAGAGACCGGCGGGCTGTCGGTAAGAGGGCCGCTGCTGTGAGAGAGCCTGCCAGAAGTTCTAGGAGACACATCCTGCTGTTTAGAGAGCAAAAACAAAAGTGGGAGTTACTGGTAAATATTAGTAGTACTAGTACAAGTTGACATTGAAGTGAGAATGGTATTGTTGTCACCCGAAAACAAGAAACACATAAGAACCCACCGGAGATCAGAAACAGACACGAGAGAAAGGCCAAATTAAAAGAGAAACAAAGAGAAAAACAAAAAGAAAAAGAAGAGAACAAGACCAAAGAAATCGCAATCAGATTAAACAAAACAGAGCTGAAAACACGATACTGAGAAATCCACAATATTGTCTCGACTCTGTTTCGCTCTATGGCTCTTAGAACTTACCGACTGTGACATGATACGCTCCATGACGAGCTGGGAAGTCTCGGAGGAAGCGAAGGAAAATGGGTTGCCGGAGACGGCGGCGTCCAGCTCGCCGGCAAAGTCCTCGGGGATAGGGGTGGTGTCGGAGTTGAGGTTGAGCTTGGAGAGTGATGGGCCATGGGGAGAAGGGGCCACTGCTTTGGAGACTTCGAGAGCGGAGACGCTCCAGGAGCGGGAGAGGAACTCCATGGGCTCGCGGGGGGTCTCCGGAGGATGGAAGAGGGACGTCTGGGCCGGGTCCGGTCGCCACTGCTCCGTCATGGGTTCAGAGAGAGAGAGAGAGAGAGAGAGGGAGGGAGTGGGAGTGAGTGGGTTGGTTTTTAATGGAAAGAGGGGAAGGAAGTGAGGGGCTTTAAAGGAGAGTTCTTTGCACAAATGGGAAGGTCGTGGCTTTATAGCCGTATTGAGCCATTTTTAACCGCTTTTCATTTTTTTCAATTAAATGGATATTTTCTTTTTCACAAAATAGAGTTTTGTAAAATGAAAATCTTTTATGTGTATTGCTTTTTAGATTTTTAAGATGTGTTGAGCTCATGGAAGAGCTCATACATTGTGACTATGAGAATCCAAAGTTACCTTAAGCTTGATTCAAAAAAGTTACCTTGAGCTTTTTGTTATAGTATAAAAGTGAGAGAGTAACTATTATTTGGTTAGCAAAAATAAAAACTTTTAAGATCTTAAGGAGCGATGTGAATTATCATTGTCAATACTAAGACATTTCTAGTTAACAAAATGATCAGGTTCGAGCATGATTATTCCTAAACTTAATGTAAGTTTTTTTTATTATTAAAATTTGTTACGATTATTTTTTTTGTCTCATGGTGTATCAACTAATTAGTATAGCTCCATGAAGATGGTATGTTCAAACTTTTTGATCTGACTCTTGTAACGAGTGTTTTATTAGCGGCTCATGTTTGTATCATTTCATAAAATTTGTAACTTGTTTTGTATGAATGCCCTTATTTGATCAAAAGAAAATCCAAATTTTGCTCAAACTTTTTGTTGTATCTTTGGTAGCAAACATAAAAAATTTTCCATGTGTGATTTGAATTGTTGTCGATATAATCAAATTATAATTCGGGAAAACAATATCTTATGGCTAGAAAGTTGTATGGTTTAATGTTAAGCAAATGAAAATGTACATATAATTGAGGTTGCGATTTTATGTTATGTGTGAGGTGACAGCAAGTGGATTTGGAAAACAGGGAAAGACACATGTTGCAAATCAACTGCCTTTGGGTATTTTACTGTACGATAAGTTAAAATCCGATGGTTGGCATCTTTTGTTCGGCCAATCAGGAGTTCGTAGCAACGCGGTTAGTTTGTTTTACATGTGTAACATTTGGGAAGATACCTTGTTCTACTCTTCGGTTTTTGTTCTGATCATCTGATGCCTGTTTGAGACTATGACACTTTTGACCCTTCATTTTCTATTTTGGTTAGATTTATCATCTACATTCTTGTTTTCTTCTTTTATTTTCTCTATCATAAAAAAAAAAAAAACCAAAGATTACGAAGTAACTATTTTCTCATTCTTCCCTTAACGAGTCAAAATACAAGGCCAGGTAAGTCGAAAGAGAAAGATAGTGTACCCATTTGATAAGTTTTGAGAATTACTACTAGAAACTAAAATATCGTTATGAACATAGATTTTAAATAAAAAGTAGCTTCAACATATTGAATGTTATCTTTTGGCTATTGTTATTAACACACTTCTTTTTATTATTAACACATCTTATCTATTTTCCTATCCACATATTTTTATTTTATTTACAAACTTATCACTTGAATTTAATTGATGATTGGTTCTCACCATATAAAGGGTGTGTTAATAACACCACCCTATCGTTTAATCTTTAACTAGAGTTTTGATATGTTGATGAGTTTTTGAATCGTTCTATCGATGCCCATTGGACAGAGAGACTCTCTCTTCATCTACTTAGCATTAATCAGACCTTGAGCTTTCGACTAAATTGTGGATCGTACACTTGTCCTTTGAGAAAAGATCGAAGTTGATGAAACACTCATTGCCGAATATATAGAGATACCAAATTAAAATGTATGGCTTTGTGTTTCAAATAAAGTTGTAGTGATAAGTTTAAAATAGTAACTCGATGTTAGTTCGACATATATTTATTTTTCAGTAAACTCTCGTTTTCTTCACATGGTCATACATTTCCATATCCATTATACAAATTTATTTCTAGGAAAGTTCAATGAAAGGCATGATAGAGATTTGAGGTCTATTACTCAATTATAGATATATTATGGAAGAAAACAAAAGAAAATAGATTTTATAAAAGGAAATAAAATGTGTGACAAGTCTGAAAACATAGAGGGCTGGCATTTGGAGCAGAAAGGGACCCGATGGGAAGCCAGTGAACTGTATCTATCTGGAGAATTGAATGAAATGGGACCAAAAATACAACTGCAACGAGTGACAAAGAGAGCTTTTATATGATGCAGGAAGGAACCTGAGGTAGAGGTAATCGAATTATGCAGCTTTCACTGATAATTGAATTGAATTGGATGATAAATGGTGAAGATTGCAGAAGAAGAAGAAGACGAAGACGATCAATCATTGGCAGTCGATTTTGCTCTAGAGTGTGTGATTGGTTTTGTTAAATGTTTCTGATCAAGGTTAGAATTCTGTTTTATACTGCATTACCGCTGCTACAGCAACTTGACAATTTCGGAGAAAATAAGGGAATTGTGATTTCTAACTAGTACGCAGTTGTCATTGTCGATATTCTGACCTTTATATAGTAGTTGTTATGTAACTTACACTGTAATTATTCATGTGTGTGCATAACTTGTTGAATAGTGTTCTTTATCACAAGCTGGTGTTCAATTATGAACTTAAATGTGACAATGAAAAGACCAGATAAGTAAAAGTGAACAATGGATTCCCCAAGTGTTGATGGTTCATGTCAATCATCTCTGACCAATTTAACAGAGAATTCGCGAGGGAATACCGTTCAGTTTTCTAGGAAAGTAAACAATATAGATCTCAACTCATTATCTCCTTCTTCTTTTTTTAATAAACTCGTCAATGTGGTTTCCAGAAATAAAATAACGAGGATTTTGATCAAAGTTTATAACGTTGTTCACGTCTTTTACGAAATAGATGTGAGGAATGTTTATATCATTTCGGTAAACATATCATGACGTCGTAACTTTTATCAAATAGTATCAAGTTTTTAGAGATAAATTAACATTATTTAGTTCTCGATCTCTCATGTTTATTCCTCTCAAGGTCGTAAACACTATCGATCATATTCTCAACTCAGTAGTGTTTACCTGGTCAATTACTGACCAAGAGATTCATGGTCGATCACCTTTGGATGTAAATCCAATAGTAGAAAGAATTATTTTTAAGTAGAGTTGTTTTCTCTCGACCCTTAAATGTAGATCTAATGGTGATTGATCATGAATCTTTTAGTCAGTAACTGAACAGGTGAAGATGATTGATTCCCTACATTCTAATCTACAAAATCCCCCTTCTTTAGTCTAAAATCATTTTAATTATGATAGTAACACACTAACACGATCTAAAAGCTAGGAAGAGAGAGAAAAAAGAAGAAGAAGCATTTCGAATCCGCTCATTCCATGTAAAACAAATTTTGAATTGTAGAACGTTCAGAGAAGCCATGCATAATAATTTGACCGACCCGAACCAGACATACAGTGCTGCATGATGATACAAATTAAACACCCGGCCATCAGAATGAATCAGAATTCAGAAAGCCTTCAACGGCAAGTCGGCAATGAATCAAGCCATCAAGATACTCGTATATTGCTCCAGTAAATCTCCGGCCCCACCTCTTCTGATGAGTCTGATCAGAGTCCCCTTCATTTCTCAACTAGCTCATCATGCTCGTTGAACAAGACAGAAGGAATTTCAATTTACTTGTACGGCCGAGAAGAAATGTAGGGTAGAGACCTCATTCAACAGACTGTTTTCCGGTCCTTGGCCTCTTGCCGATCTCTTTCATTCTTGGCCGGCCCTAGCTCTTTCATTCTTGGCCCTAGCCCTACGTACGTTCTTTCACCATTTTCTGTTTGCCTAACTTATTAAGCTCCTGTGTACGTACTGGTTTTTCAGGAATGTATTCATCTTTATTAATGGTGCTGCATTTAGAATGATTAGGTTTGAGGATGCTTATGTATCCCCATTCAACATTGATTGAGGTTTTATCTGGTAAAGGGTCCTTATTGTGCTACTGTAACATGATAGATATAACTCATATATAAATACCCGGCCCCTTTTGAATTATCATAATCCTTCACATGTATATGTACGCTTATACATCATAAGCAAAACACAAACATGCATATATATCAAACCTACAACCTACATAAATATGTGCAAGAAGTGATGTAGATCTGATTCACAATTCATATAAATGTATGAAGATGGAGGAAAAAATTGACTAAAATCTTTAGCTTATTCAGAAAAAAGGGAGCAAACTCATCAAAATAACCAAACAGTCTTCACTATCATACAATTGATGATAATGAATCTCTAAGATAGGTAGTTCCATATTCCTTAATATTGTCACTCATCTTATTTCTACATGATCCATCGATGCAAGTCATGTAGGTCCCCGAAACAATCCCATATAGATGATCTTGCCACATAGGACCAGAAAATTCCACTTTTCTCAGTTCTTGGCTCAGACTAATGGAAACAAAACATGTAACAGAAACCAGCCCCTGACAATGGAAGTGCATGCAGTGAGTGATTCCGGTAATACTATTCTGGCATCTCTGCGGATTTTGTTTGGGGGTCCCCGGCCTTCCTATTCCTTCCTCGCTCGATCTCCTATGCCCAAAACGGTGCGTGGTGGCGTGCCTTTGCATTGCGTCATCATCTTCTTCCTTTAGCCCTTCCGATCTCGCAGAGATCATCAAAAGCTTTAGAAAATGAAAATAAAAGAGAAACAGCGTCGCAGGCTTTACCCTTTTTCTCTTTTACACTTTTGTTTCTTCTTCGCTGAATGAACCAAAGACAACACTGTGCAGAGAGACGCGAGCTCACAGCAACCCTCTGATATTATATATGCTCGATCGATCCCCCTGAGTGTTGCCCTTTTGTTTTTCCGATACTGCCCTTGTGGTGATCGATCTTGCATTAACTTTTAGTGGAAATATATTTGAGGTGGTCAAATATATTGGCTGTGGAAGTGTGTCAATGGTGGTGGGAGTGCTTGAATTTGGGTGCAGAATGTTCCCGCTTTTGTTTATTGGGAAGGCCGATACGTAACACTTTACTAGCCAAGTGAGTGAGAACTTAAAGACCTAACGAGAAAGACAATATAGATGTTAAAGGTTCAATGTGTTTGATATGGAAGTTTGTGGAGAGTAATCCAATTCATCATATGCGATTGTAAGCGCCTAACCACAAATAACAATGCATGATAAAATCTCCTTCATCTAGCGTAGGTCGATAAATTATGTGATAAAATAGTCTGACATTCATATCTAAAATCAATTGATAATGTATGAAGAAATCCACATGCAATGTCTTATAATCTCACATTTTATATTCCCGATATGAGATTGATATCTCAACACGCCCCCGCATACGTGACGAATCTTCAAACTTAACACGTAGACAACATTTAGGGTGACATAGAGTTTGTGTGGCCATTGAGCTTCATAAACGGACGTGGGTAACATGCTATGATACCATGATAAAGTAGTTTAGAGTTCACATCCAAAACTAATTGAAAATGAGTGAAGAGGCTCAAACCCTTATAAATTCACATGAAAAGTCTTATATTCCTGATATGAAATTGATATCTCAAACATTTTTTTTCCCGTTTAAAAATGTAATTAGAAATTTTTCTTAAAACATTGTTAGACTGTACGGGTGTAAAATATCATTTCACTTCAACGATTCATCGAACATTGCAATGATTGCATGCATGTTGCTAATTGTTAGATAAAATTGGCATCATTGATAGTCACATTCACAATCGAAGAGAGTTTGAGTTTTTTCACTCTATGAATAAATTAATATCTGCATTCTGCAGTACTGTCTCTATCGGATGAAGTTGTACTCTCTCTCTCTCTCTCTCTCTTCGTTTTTTTTTCCTTGTCTCAGTGAAGACTGAAGAGGTATGTATACATGTATATACGTATAGTGATAGCTAGGCTGGCTGGTTGCTATCAATTTATACAATGCAAGTGGCAGATCGATGACTAGGGCATGACAATGAGAAGAGAGAACAGAACACCATCACCATGCCATGCTTCTGATCGAGTTCTGGCAATTTGTGGGTGCTGCCGGCATGGCATAGGTAATTGTAACAGCAGTGGTGATCGACTGGTGATGTATAGAGGCTGCAATTATTAGCTCATACCAAATTTGATGCTCTTGGTAATCATAACTTCATGAAACATGGTAGAGCAACCTATTATTTTAATGTCTTCGATAACCAGCAGTGCAGAAACATGGGAACTCATTGTTCTTATTTTATTTCGAGACTGCGTTTCAAGTGTGTCTGTGTGTACACGTATATTGATCGAAGTGAACGACATTTGTCTAAATACTCTTAGCTAGGTTACAACTTACTCCCAAGTCCTAATTAAGGATCCTAAGTAACCTGTAAATTAACAATGCGAGGGATTCTAGTAATGTTGTAATAATAACTACGTAGCATTTTGATCAAATGAAAATGCTTTGGTTAATTGTCATGACTCCATGAGAGTGATTTAAGTAGCTTAGAGAAGATCAGAAGAAGACATCTTCAATCTTGTACCTGACCTGAGATTCAAAACAATGACACTTGAAAGAGTCGGGCAAGCTTGCCTCAACCAAACACTTAGTTATAGACTACTTATAGCTGGGTCTGAGTCTTATTTAAATCCTTTCTAAATCAGCCCCTAAATTTTACGGTTTCCATGGCGTTGGGTTTTTGACATTTTGCAGCCATGGTTTTGTTGACATCAATTGGCCACAAATATATATAGCTTGATGCAGATTCTTTATAAATGATGAAATATTAAAAGCTTCGAGGTACATTGTTATAACACAAGTATCTCATCTTCATCGTATTTATATTCACTTTATATGTGTTTCTCTGATAATTAGAAACTAATTACAGTATACCAAATTTTGAGTATTTACAGTATGCTATACATCAAATGTTTTTGTTTGTTACTTTGAGGACTACCACTTGAGAGTGCACGTAGTAATTAAAAAAGTTTACCACTTTTACTTTGAAGATTAGTATTACTATTTTGATAGATTATTTTACGATTTTAAGATACTTAATTAATTGCATAAAACATGTCATACATTAACATATTTTAAAATTTCTGGTATATAACAAACTAATTAAATATTTTATTACTTGCTAATGTTTCAATTACGGTAACAGAATTGCACTATCAGTTTAAATTACAGTTTTAAAAAAGATGTCTTGAATAACATTATAATGGAGCTATCAACCTTATAAAACCAATGTGCTAAAGTTATGAAGACCAATTACTAGAATTATATATATTCCTGTCTATAATTCTATATACTAATCGTTCAAGTTGAGAAAATTTTCGATCTGTTATTTAGACGTGATGATGAGATGGACAGAACCATAACCAAGGAAGGAGATAATTTTATGGAACATTAAAACCCACCATCAACTTAGAAAGCTCTTTGTGTGGACGACAGCGAGTCCTATATATGAGATAGTGAACTAAACATCCATTCAAAATATATTGTGATTTCCCTAGAACTTTCAACTTCAGGATCATTGGAATCTTTGATTATCACCACCAAGCTCACCTTCTGATGCTGCTAGTCCAAAGCTTAATTCAATATATGTATATCCATCTATCTGCACATATAGTACGTTGCGACTTCTGAGTTGGGCATGGGAGGAGAGGTCTAATGTGTTATGACTCCATGAGAGATATGACAATTGACATATTCATTACCAAGTTGCCCCAGCAATTATGTATTCAACCTGCTTAGCAGAAAATTGGTGAGTCTTCTATCATGTTATCATGACCATCTTGGCCCATGCCATGAGTATCCAGAGTTGAATGTTAAAACTAATCTATCGTGAGTTTAATTAGTAATGTCAATTGTTTGTATTTGAATGCTTGATTTTATTTCTTAACGCTTGGCCTCTTCAAGTACGGTGGTTTGAATTGTTGATACCTAATCTCTCAAACGTACAAGTTATAATACTAGCATTAGGGTTCTACCAACAGGTGATTAACTTTCTTTTTTCCGGCGAACGAAACCAGGTCTTATGAACTGAAAAAACTATATAGAATTGGGCGACCTACTCAAGTTTTCGAAAGGGTGATCGGTCAAAACTCAAAAGACATGGAATATGCCCTGATGTCCCAGCACGCATATAGAATAACTCCGTCGACTAGTGGGTCACCCACACAAACCAATTAATCTGCTAATCAAAATGAGGAATCATTAACCTTTACACATAATTACATTACATCCCTATACACTCCATGTTTCTAACAGCATTATAAGTGCAATATTATCTTAATTAAGAAGCTAATTGACTTTGCAATGATGGTATTGTAACACAGACAATGGTCAATAGGCAGGAAATTGATGCCTCGCTTATTTATTTCTAGAGTAAATGAATGGGAGGATCAAAATTCTGAATATTAATGGCTGAAACGAAAATGCAGGCCTAGATCTCGCATTTCATATTCCGATGACAGACGAGGACTCTGAATTGATTGACAATGATCGATACAGTAGCAAATTAGCATGGACATGACAGCCAATGTGGTGTAGATAGATACGAGTGATCCAGTTTCCAAAGGCTAGCTATAGAGCAGTGAGTGGGATACAGCGGAAATAAATAACGTTGGAATTCACTAACGGCGACTTGAATCCACAAGTCTAGTTTTCTCGAATCCACGAGAGAATCTGGAATCCACCAGAAAAGTTGAGATAAACTCAAGGTTTTTATTAATATCAAAAGTTGACGACTACTAATAAAGACTCCTTATATAAGAGCAAAACTAAACCCTAGGGCAACTAACAATCAAGCCTAAAAACCCATTAGGTTAAAAGAAAACAAAATCCAAAATAAACTAAAAACCTAAAATAATACTAAATGCCGAATCGGATATATAAAACGATATCTTTTGGCTTAAATCTGACAGGGCTCACTAAAATGAGTCTTGTAGATCTCGTCGTTCCATTCCGGAAAGGTATCATGCGTCCCAAACGGATGTTCTGGCCAAAAGTTACTCCAATCAGATTTAACAGATTTTGCGCGACAAACCCGAAAAGTCCAAAACAACATCTTCTTGAATATTCCAGCGGCTAGCAATCTCATGATACGAGAATTACCGATCTTCAAATCATTCTTTTTGATTATTCGCCGCTTCCGGACTTTTATTTCTTTCTGTCTAAATTTGCCCCATTCTCGTTCTACATCAGAGTGAATGAAGTCATAGCTTTCAGTGTTACAGCAATAACCCTAAAGCAAAAACTGAGAAAACCAACTAGGGTTTGGTTGCTATAATACCAAGGGGTTGCCTGAAAAGAAGAGACACACAATGGGAAGGAAACGAACGAAACCAGAAAGAAGAACGGAAATTTAGTGCATGACCTGCGAGGTACGGGAAACCAAAAACTTGAACCGAAAAAAGCAAACAGACACAGAGTTGGTGAAGTGAGAGAGATGGAGTTAAAGCAGGCAATAATTCACTCACAACATTCGAAGAACATGATAGCCAAGTTGAATTCAATTCGAATGATTTGAGGACCATGAAATTTAAGGGTCTGCATGTCAGTCTTTCTCTACAGTACCGAGTACTCTACCTGCAGTGTGAATGTGTGATACAGGGCACCTTAATGGGACTGGGAGGGGGCGGGGGCCGTACGCCGCCGCTTTAAGGGGAGGCGAGGAATTTGCTAACCAGCAAATTTGACAACCACCCATGACCATCCAATGAAAAACCGCCATGTATAATAATGGTCATCTCTCTCTCTCTCTCTCGATTAAATGGTCACGGTGGTTATCAAATTTGCTGGTTGGCAAATTTAATTCCGGGAGGCGAGGCTAATGATCGAGTTTGAAAGAGATTCAATGATATAATGTGATGGGGGTCATATTGGGCTTTTGGGTTTGTGTATATTTATTTCATTGTACAATGGTGTAGGCCTTTAGGTTTTGTAAGCTTTGTAGCTCAGAGCCTCAGACTGGTTACTTTACGAAGGGGTTTTGATGAGGGATTGATGGGGGAGCTTTGAGAGGAAGTAGTTTATATTTTGGAGAGGTCTACCGAAGATTCAAGGGTGAGAGAGAATACTAATCATGAATTCATGATTCGTGGGTAGCTTAGGCTTTATCTTTTTCTTAAGCTTTGTCATCATGATGATGCGAATGAATATCTGCTGGTTTTTTTTTTTGGACTGAAAATGGAGCAGTAGCTCCCTATATTGATGAAAGGTGAAATAGGATTACAATCAAAGTTTAGATCTTTAAGCATCTTTGGGAATGGAATTAGTCCACGTACCATAACTAGAATTTATGCTGGATTTACTTTTACCCCCACGTACCATGACTAATATGTGCTATGGTGGGAAAGGGCTCGAACACGACCTAAAATTCGTACGCCTAAAACGCCCATGATGCGTGGCATCATCTAGTCCACAAAATTCAATTTCGAAGGTCACATAAGTAAAATTCTCACTTAACTTCTGTTAACAGTAAGATTCAATTGTTATAGTAAAGTTTTCAAGACGTTTATATCAAATCAAACAAGAATTAACCCCCAACGCCGACTTTTCTCTCTGTGCGCGTCAAGGCTAAAGGTTCTTGCTGACCATGACGGCGGAGTAGGAGTCAAGTTGGATATTGGAGGTCAGCTCGTCGAGAATGATGATGATTCAGATCCACATGCGGCGAAGGAACTAGATCGATGTAGATTCCGATCGAGACGCGTTAGAGATTGACGCCATCGAATCCTTGCCTTCTGACAAAGCTATGAGCTCTTTTATTGTTCTCGTCGCCGGGCGAAAATGGCCGGACATCATTCATAGTCTTGGTATTGAGGAGTGATGTGCTTGTGAGTTGTGAATGAATAAAAGAGGGATGGTAATGCGTCAAAAATGGTTGAAATTGCGATTGAGAGGATAATCTAACAACTGCCTATTTCAGAACACATCAAGAGTGCCATGAAATTCATAAACCCTAACTGAAGACAAAGTTCAAGTATGTACAAAATTGAAACCCTAATTTACATACTGGAAAAAGTTATAGAAAAAAGACTTTCGTAGCTTTTCCATCCATATAAGGCTCATCATCTAGTTCGTTTTGTGCTCGTCTCTCTGTCTAACTCATCTGATTCGTAGAGGTAGATTTCCAAATTTTGCCTTCCGGTCTTCACTTGTAAACAATTTCCTTTTTCACTTTTGAAATGAGATCTAGATCAATACTTTGTACTTTTCTTCTATTTCCTTTTGCCGCACACTTCTTTTAATTTTTTTTCTTTTTACATAAAAACAGATATTTCTTTTTTCTTTGTATCATAAAATCTGACTCCTCCATGCTTACGCTTTGAGAACAATAATTACAAAATTAGTTTGTTATGCGGAAGCGTAAACAAACTGAATATTGAATGAAACAAATAAAAGAAAAGACAGACAATGACACATAATTTATAGTGGTTAACCCAATCAATGTGCCATTTTTGGAGCAGGCGAAAAATTTCTACTACAACCATCGGAGGAAGTACAATAAAGCTTTTAATAAACACTCAAATAACCCAAACCCTAAATACTATTGTTCCTTGTTGATGATAGAGAATAGCCTAGGTTTGATTACAAATTCCTCACCCACCAATACATGGCGGCATCAACATATATATAAAACCCAGTTAACATAGGTTTATACATATTCCTAATTAACCAAAGACAACAATGCCCGAGGAGGGTGTGGAAGGCTAATGTACAACCTAAAGTCCGAGCTTTTGCATGGAGATTGCTCAAACAAATTCTTCCTACAAAAGAAGCGTTGTCGAGGAGAATGGTTTCGGTGGGTGATGATTTTTGTCTTTTCTGCAGAGAACCTGAGACTCGTATTCATCTATTCAAGGAATGTAAGGTGATTGCATGCATGTGGCTACACTCACCAATTGGGTTGCGTGCTCATAACCATGAAGCTTCAAATTTGTGGGAGTGGTTGGAAGGAATGGTGCACGTACTGAATAAGGAAGAGGTTGATATGTTGTTTATGTTTTTGTGGGCCATTTGGGAGGAGAGAAATAGGTTGTTATGGAATGGAGGAAGCTTAAAACCAAAAAGATGTAGAGAAAAACACTGTTTCGTCCTGCTTCTCTCTACAATTCCAGCCTCTCTCATCTTCCAGCTTTCTTTCTTCTTCTCAGATCTCCCTCACCTAAGTGGTGATTCCTTATCCTTGTGGCGATTCCTCACCTTAAGTGGTGATTTTCTTTTCATTTTGCCTCTAATTTGGATCAAATCTGTTTTTATCTCTTAGATCTAAAACTCTAAGATATACTTACAGATTTGTGCTCAAGATGAGTTGCAAGCTTTTGTCTTCCCTTGTTCCCCAAGATCTCCAAACCACGAACAAAGCTCATTTTTCTATTCTACCTTGCCATGTCATGGAGGAATTCGTTTTCTTCTACAACCACCTCTACAGATTTAAGTTCATTTGGCTGAGATTTTTTTTGGTTTGGTTGTGGGTGTTCCTCTATACGAGATCTTCTCGTAATCGGTCAACTGGAGAATGTATGGTGGCTTCGGCCGTATCCTCACCTCTGCATAACACCTTGGTTCTCTATCCATGCTCTCGACTTCCGTTAGAGCTCCGGCAACGAGTCCTCCATGGCGGCTGCGAGTTAGAGTTGAAGAAAAAGTTTTTTTAGGGTTTGGATGTATTGGGCTGCTTGGGCTTTTTATGTTGTAGGCTTTATTTTGTAAAGTTTAATGTCTTTCTCTTGTCTTGATTCATTATGAATCTGACTTTAAGTGACTTGTTTATGGGCATACTTATGGCTTTGTTTAGGCCTCCATTTGCTTTTGGGCATTTATAAATATCTTTCAAGACAAAAAGAAGAAGAAAAGAATGGAGGAAGCTTTAATCCCAGGCACGTGGTCCATGAAACTTCTCCAAGAGTACCAATCTTGGCACCCACGAAGCGAGAAAGGGAAGCTGTGGTCTAGATCACAAAAATGGGTGGCCCCTCCTTCTGGAAGGCTTAAGCTAAATTGTGATGGGGCTTATAATATCGATAATGGGTGTGGAGGTGTTGGTATGATTATTAGAGGAGTGGGTGGTACATTTGTGGCAGCATGGTCAAAGCATTTCAGTCATATTAGCTTTGCTCTTCATAGTGAAGCTGAGGCATGTAGATCTAGCCTGCGATTAGCTATCGACCAAGGTTGGAGGAATATAGAGATAGAGAGTGACTCGGTAGCTATTGTCACTGCGTTGAATAATAGGGAATTCCTTCATCGAATTTTAGAAGATTGCATTATTATGATTCAAAGTTTTGAGTTCTTTAGAATTCGACATATCCACCGTGAAGCAAATAGTGTGGTAGATCAATTAGCGCACTTTGCTAGTAGAGGTCATGTTGTTGACCTTATGGTAGATGAGCCCCTAACGTTATACAGGATGTCCTCTTCATAGATTCATATAATGGTACTTCTACTCAGGGTGTCGGTATTATGTCCCTCTGATAGGACAAAATAAAGTATTATCAATAATAATGTGGGCGTGAGGATGAGCCTCCCAGTAAAACTGGTTCCAAATCCCACTTTTCTTCAAAAAAAAAAAAAAAAAAGACAAGAATGCCCACGTGATAACACACGGGGCCATTTGGGTTTTTGAAATTTATCAATTAAAGACAATATTTAATAAACATAAACAATGAACGCTGTTGACAACTTGACATGCATGAACAACACACATAGAAACTAGAATTTATCGTCAAATTAGGAAGAAGAATCTTGACCCAATATCCTTACGAGTCCAGGAAAGCAGGACCCTTGTTCAAATAAGGAAGCCTAATTCAAATAGGAAGGTCTTAAACCCCGCTTATTCTAATACGGAAACCCAATTTAAATAGGAAGGTCTTAAACTCTTATATATACTAGGTATGGGTGCAATTACATCAGGAAAAGATTTATTTGCGCCAACACCAAAACCAAAACCCTAGAAGATCGTCACACACTCGTACTCCGGCGGAATGAAGAACAGTGGAGATCTCAAACTTGCAAATGAAGATCCAATATCACAACTCCAAGCTGTGGAAGTTGACAGGATCAGTGCACTACCGGATGAGATTCTCTGTCACATACTCTCTTTCCTTATCCCGTTATATTCTGTCCGGACCACCGTTTTGTCTAAGAGATGGAACAACTTGTGGACTGGTTGTATTACCAACCTTGATTTCAACATGTATGATTTCCGTTCATCATGGAGTAACTATCGCATTTTCGTCAGGTTCGTTGATCGTGTGTTGGCCTTACGCGACTCTTCAAAAGACATCACAAGATTTCGGGTTGCCTGGGCGTGTTGTGAAGATTTCTCTATTATTGATCGATGGATACAGGTCGCCGTCAAGGCTAATGTTGTTGAGCTTGATGTTGAATTTTGTGTGGAATGTTGTGATGGACCTAGCTATGTGTATCCTTTCGAAATGCCTCGATGTGTTTATACCTGCAAATCACTGGTGTCTTTGAAGGTGAAGTCAGATTATCTTACATATTATTCTCTTCCTAAGACAGGTTGTTGTTTCCCAAATCTCAAGTTCCTTCATTATATTTCTGGTTATGATTCCGACCGTGCCTCCGGGGAAAATCTTTTCCGCAGCTGTCATGTACTCGAAGAGTTGACTATAGAAGCACATCATAAGAAACGTGTTTTGAATTTTA
Source organism: Fragaria nilgerrensis (assembly GCA_010134655.1). Classification (NCBI taxonomy): domain Eukaryota; kingdom Viridiplantae; phylum Streptophyta; class Magnoliopsida; order Rosales; family Rosaceae; genus Fragaria; species Fragaria nilgerrensis. The sequence continues at coordinate 844,568 of CM020980.1, forward strand.
ACATCTCTGCACCTGAATTGAGGACACTAACCACCATCATTACACAAGAATACTATGCCACCATCATTACACAAGAAGGTTATGAAGAATATGAATGTGATTCAGATTCTGAAGAAGAGGCCGCTGAAGAAGAAGAGTCTAGGAAAGAACCCTGCAATTTCTTTATCAATGCCCCGAAACTTGAAGACCTTTGTGTTAAGGGAGAGGTTATGTCAAAGTATATTTGGGAGAACTCAAACTCCTTAGTTCAAGCCAAAGTTCAACTGCAAGAGTTCAATGAAACTTCCGCTGACCTTGTTGCTGAGTTATTCAATAGAATTTCTAATGTCAGATCTATGACCATTTCTGCTCCTGATTTTAAACCTTGTTTGCCCCAAGCTTTTAGTAACTTAATCAAGCTAGAGCTGGTTTTTTATAAACAGTCTTGCTGGAAATGGCTAGCGGAGGTGCTAAACATATCGCCTAATCTAGAATCTCTTGTCTTAGAATTTGCAAAGATAGGAGGGGATTCCTTCCAACCATCAGAGTTTGTGCCCTCTTGTTTGTCTTCACAGCTCAAGACTATCTCCATAAAGGGATTCAAAGGAACACCAAATGAGATTAACGTGGCAAAGTATTTGTTAAGCTATGGTGAAGTTCTACATAAGGTGATTGTTTCTTCTCCAAGTTGTTTCTGTATTGGTGATGCAGAGGAGAAGATTTTATCCTTTGAAAAAGGTTCAAAGATATGTCAAGTTGATTTTATGGAAGAAGTGGATTCTGAGTTATCCTCTGAAAAGGGTTCAGAGACAAGGCAATTTGATTTTATGGAAGATGGGGATTCTATCGAAGATTATGATTCTGAGTCTGACTGAAAGGAGGTCAAATACTTGTAAAAGGGTATAAAACCCTTCATCATACTATTTTATCAACGTTTTTTTTTTTTTAAATTTTTTTAAATTTTTTTTATACAAGTTATTATGTTTCTTTTTATACAAGTTATTCTGTTCTTTTTATGTTAGCTATTCAGCACACCAATATTATTTGGTCTCATGAACTATAGTCTGTATAGATAGAGAATACAAGAAGCTTTTATAAGGATCGCTTTTATAATACACTGTCATCTTCATTTTCTACGGGAGTTCAAAATGTCTCAAAAGTGCCAATGAACCTACATCTTGAAAAGAAGTACAAAATCCAAGCTTGAAATGAAGCTATATCTTCGAGTAGGCAGTAGGTCTTAGTTATATACAAAAACAAAATCACACTCCTCAACCTATCTATATGAATGAAGAGAAATTGAGATGATCACCTCACTAAACATGTGTGGTTACTTAGCTAACTAACCTGACTAGTTCCATATCCAATGAAGCATAAGAACCAACATTATTAGGGTCACCAATGTAATTGAGTTTGCATGTGTGATCAAGCTACCTGTACATCAGAAAAAAAGGCAGAAAAAATGGATTCAGCATGACACAGTCAATATGAATAATTCAAACAGATACTTCAATCCCATTAATACAGCTGTTGGGACTAGCATTCAACCGAAATTTATGAGAAAAATCAGCTCCTAAAAGTGGGTTATTTGTACTGCTTTCAATAAGTAGGTTTCCATCTTAAATATTTTATGATAGATTGATAGGTAAAAGACAGAAGCCAGCTCATATAATTCTATTAAGACAGAAGCTAAATTAAAAACAGAAGTGCCACTATCATTTCCCCTTACATTTAACAGTACAGTTAGTTTCTTTTCTTCACAACAATCCTTACCACTATCAGTCAATGCAGGTGTTGGAGGACTAGTAGATTTATTTGACACCGAAATCCCAAGGTTTGCACAATCCACTCCAATTGAACCTTAAATATAAAGTGTGAAACAGTCGGACATTCTCATCTGCATTTCTGCATACTCATTCATCATTATTAAAAGCATTTAAAAACTTTACGAGTTTATGTGCTCTTACATTCTTTAAGGCAAGGGAGGGTAGTCATATTGAGCAGATTATAATAACCTTCTCCACATTCACAATTGTATGACAATTTTGATGTCTTGTTGCAAGTTCCACCTCCACAATCCATCCAATAGCAAGCTATACAACCAATAATATATAATAAATAAGCTTATGCAGGAAAAGGAGAAAAAACACTCTGAGTATAAGAGTCAATACGATCAAAGATTGATGTATTCGCCTTGTTCGATTTATCTGGAATTGGGACTGGTGCTTTTTCACAGGAATAATCCAGGTTACCTATAAAAATCCACAACAATATATCAGCAACCTCAGAATCATGATATTGGTTGGAAATCATGTAACATAATCAAAATGTTTGACTTATGGGTAGAATATCGAAGTTAAAGGAAAATTATAGTCGAGATCTTTTCACTTGTCGATAAAGATATCAAAATCAAAGCTTTGCATTTAGAAGTGTATGCACATCTCATAAAGTAACATAAGACGACTGTGTGACTAAAATGCAGTCATGCACTAGCAAGTAAATTAAATTGGCATTTTTTATGAACAAATAGCGATTTGTCATGGTTAGATATATACTTCAATTTTACCCAAAATATAAGTTGTTCTGCTGTTTATATTTCACTCCTCGTTACTTACTCTAGTTACCAATGTACCAACACCAAAACTCCCTTACCCCCTTACCCCTAACCAGTTACCAATGACCACCAAAGAGTACTGACGTCAACCAAAGTACTAAACCAAGAAACCAACACTAAAAAGTATCAAGATTTTTGTTGCATCTGCTAGAGCTTTGTAGAATAATAACAAACACTCGCAGAAAAAAAAAAAAGGTTAGGAAGAACTCGACTGATGTTACTAGTATAGTCCATTATCTACTTGTTTCTGAATTATGGAAAGAGAAAGATGTAGAAGCCTTACAATCGGGAATCACACAAGGTAGAAACTTAAAGTGATCAGTGCTGTTCTCAGTAGTCTGCTTCCACCCAGAATCACATTGACATTCGAAAAAGAACGTGCTACTGCTTGAAGGCTTGCAAGTCCCTTTACCACATTCTATGTCTTTGCAGACATTATCTGTGATCAGAACCCGCCAATCCAAATGACCAAAGCGTCAGATAGTGGGATAAGAACGAAATTCATAGAAAGCCCAATAATTTACAAGCAGAAGAGAAAGAATGGGAAGGAAACAAACCCATGATTGGAGAAAAAACAGGAGCCAATATGTTGCCTAATGACTCGGCAGAGACAGATTCAAGAGGAAGAAACATGGCAAGTAAAACACAGATAAAGGGGAAAGCCATATGCTTCAAGTCTCAAACTTTGCTGTAATAATAAGACGAGCTAGGAAGAACAGAAGCTATAGCTGGAAATATGAGTTAGAGAGAATGGAAGGAAGGGCGGTGTGGTAGATGCTTGTGATTTAAAATTGGACGACCTGTGGATGAGATATTAACTTTTCAAGGGGAATGCTCCGAAGTACTAGTTAAGATTTGCTACGTGGGTAGTTGGAAGTTGGGTTTTGACGTTTTGAGACTAGAGGTTTGGATCTTCCTCCATACATGTACAATTGTACATGTTATGTTTATATACGTTTTGTACATGCTCTTTTGGATTGAAGGAAGCAACAATAAGAATTTTAACGTTTCAAAAATTAAGAATAAAGCAAGCATTTCAAATACCAATTTGGTCTAAAATATGTAAACATGTGGATTTTATTTTTGGAACTTTTTATTTATATGGAAATGATCATATAAGTAATCGAGTGGTTTTTTTTTTTTCCAGTAAAATTATAACCGTTGAAACTATCGAATTCTTGTTCTACCATTCTACTAATTTGGCTCCTAAATTATAACCATGCTCTTCCTCCTCCTCCTCCTCTTCCTTGATCTTCCTCCTCCTAACTATGTGGCAATAATGTATTCTGGCAACGATACACCAGTAGTGAATAGATTTTCCAGAACAAAGGCCGTGGATTCCTATCAAGTATTTGAATTTGGATAAGCTAGCTAGCTGGCTGCTCTTCCTTGTAATAATACAAACGGAGCATGCATCTACTAGCTAGCTAGTACGTCTATACATGTATCTGCCGTTTGCAGATCGATGTCTTTAAAGTTTTCTTTTCTTTTCGTCATACAAGAATTATTAGAAGTCATATATTATGTATATGGAAAAACCCGAAGAAAATAAAATGCATGGGCTGATCCCTCTTGTAGATGAAGAGAGATATGACGAAACCAACCCAGCGGGTATTAGTGATCACTAGCTAGCTCGCTCGCCTTATTGAACTGGGGAGCTAGCTAAGCAGGTACGTACGTTGATGATCATATATCTAAACCCTAATCCTTAAACATATGTACTGGCCATGATAGTATTTAGAAGGCTCTTTATGGTCACGTACTCAAATTTTAGATAAATATAGAGATCAGAAAGTTATTTGTTACGTACAGATCTTAATTCCACACTTATAAAAGCTTAGTGATCATATTGCACTGGTCGGTTTTGAAAATATTAAAGATTCTAATGAAAAGTCAAAAAATGTCTTATATATGTCACGTCCTAATTTAATTGATGTTGTATGTAATACAGAAGATATTATAGATGTTTGTAAAAGAGCTAGATGGATGATGATAGTTTTAGAATATATATCTATCATAGATCGATCAGATCATTTTGAGTTTTTGGCAAACGTAGATTTGATTGAGTATCATTTCGCCTCTGGAACAAAATTGCGTACTTCTGAACAGGCCCCTTGTTAAGGCCTTAGCTAGCTTGTTAACTCGTGATCCAATCCAGTAACCCAGTAAAGCCCTACATGATCCACAACATGACAACCAAGTGAAAAATACCTTTGAATACTGACTAAACTGTCAAATCTCACGATAATATTCCTTCGTGACCAAAAGTGCTAGGCACAACTGCCTCTTCCATTAGATCCCTAGAGCTAGTATATTAAGCTTTGAAAATAAACGTGTATATGTATACAGTTTTCTTTTAAAACGGGACTCTGTGTATATATATATATATTAGACAAAATATCTTAGTCGTAAATAAAGTGCCCCTTGACTCGAGTCAAGCCGAACTTTTTTGGATTGGAAATTTCACATAAATAGTTCTTCTCGAGTCCCTGAAATCTCAGCTAGCCACCTTCATGCTTTACTTGTTAATCTATAATTAGCTCCAGTACTGATCATATATCTTAATTAATTGATTTTGTGGCTTTGTGCGCGCAGCAATGAACTATAACAAATACTTTTCACAAAAAAAAAAAAAAAACAAAAACAAAAAACTATAACAGATTTTTGTCGAATCATTCTGTAATTTGCTGCATTCAACTTGAGGAAGAAACCAAACTAAGACAGCAATAATCAAGATACCATTTCACTTGTAGCAACTATATATGTATATATGTAGAACCACCTTATAGCATGTGCTTAAGGAAGAAGCTTAGTCACATACAAACACAACAAGATCAATTATCTATTCAAGTGCTCTCTAATAATCTTCAAGACAGCATTCACATTTCACAATCTCAATTTCTTTTTAAATAATTTGTCCCATGTGGTGAGCACTTCATTGAGCAAATTCTCATTGTTATCTTATTGTTACAATGCAAGCATTGTGAGTATAGTTTTATCAGCCTAAAGTACAAAAACTTAATCTTTCTTGAATCACAGAATGTCTTTCGAGGGATGTATACATATACATTTATATGCACTACTGTTCTTCACATGCTTAACTTCAAGTTTCAAGTGGATGCATGCATGAAAGATTCAAAAAATTTAAACTAGAGAAACATGTATATCATTGATGGCCCTACCTAATAGATCTTGCTAAATCAATAGTCCAAACTATATTCAAAGAGTGCGGTTATTGAGACCTTTAAATTTGCTCACTAGACCTCACTTTATTGTGAATTATTAAATGACATATACATCCTTACACACAATGACTATTAAGGACAATAATTATATAAAAAGAAATATTATATTTAGACTTTCCAATTCAATAATAATTGATTTTATTCTTTATGATTTTCTTTATATATTTTTGTTTTCCAACTTCTTTTTATTAAAGCGTACATATAGTTTATAAGAGCTAAAAAAATAATCAATATCAATCATGTAACATAAAATTTTGTATTATCATACATGTTGAACGCATATACTTGTAAGGTGCATAAATATTTTTGCAAAAAAAAAAAATTAATATCTATTGATTATATAAAATATATATTTATTTGAAATAATTTATTATGAGGTACAAATAGAGATCAAATTATTCAAAAAAAAAAAAATAGAGAAAAAATAACACATACAAAAGAGAAACAATTAAAAAAATATATAGAATAGTTCATGATAGAACATTTTCTTGCATGAAAAAAATAATCAAAAAATGAAGGTAGGGATAATGGATGTTGAAAAAAAAAAAAACAAAGAATGAGAGGTCTATTGAGTGAATAAGAGGTAATTAATTGATTGAAATATATGTCAATAAATAACTAAGGTTATGTTAGGAATTTAAAATAAGGTATAGTGAGCAAATGCTTATATTAAAAAATAAAAGAAGGTGTAGAGAGAATATGAGATATCCACACCCATAAAATTCATAAATTTTCTATGTATATTATTCTTGAATATATCCAAAATTTCCCTATCAAATGTATTTTAAAATTGACACTGCTTTACAAATTTTGTATTTTTATGAGGAATTAATGAATAATTGAATAGGATCTTGGTAAGAGTAAGAGGGATTACAGGCCGATTGTGTCGACTAATCTATAGAATTAGATGTTTAATTATTTGAAGGATATATGAGAATAGTATAGTGTGAAGGGTGTTTCCATGAAGCAAACACCTAGTCAAAGGGGAGCATCTAAACACATACCATGTGGTTGCCACCTCTATGATTCCATTATATATATGTACACATACATAGAGTTGAATAATAATGCAATATACTCCCGAGACATTCTTGTGTAAATTGGTAAGATGGATGGAGACAAAAACATAATTTTACCACCCTATTTTGTTCAATACATAAGAAGCTGGATGGACTTGTCCTTGTGAATTTTGGTCCGAATACTAATTGTTACACTAACATCGAGATGACTTGCTATTTCACACAAAATCTAAAAATAAAAAATAAAAGAATTGGTTGCGATGACTAAACTAATTCTGATAGGCATAATCTATCAAGTATGCATTCATGCATGGTCTATTTAATTAGTAGCAACAGAATTGGTGGTAGACTGTGGATTCATCACATCCCAGCGCATGCACTTGCTCTTGTCGAGTTATATCATGCAAATAAATATGGGAGCTAAATTTGCAGATAATTGTTTTGATAATACTGAAATTTTTAGTTGACTTCGTATTGATCAAGGTGACACAGAAATTAGCTAGAGTTGTCGGTACACTTTACCAATACGTATGTATGTCAACTAGAATTCTGATATTTTTGGTCAATTAGCTAGCTATTGTCATTTTGTCACCTATGTTTAAGGTTTGATGAAGTGAAGAATTGCCCAATCTGATTTATACTTGACCTCTGACATACATATGTTATATCTTTCTTTTACTAAAGAGCGAAAATGCATGCACATAAGATAAAGTGTCATAAATTATCTTGAAAAGTTAGGAAAGAAGCAAAATAATTTTCATTCTTCGCCTATACTCCAAGATCATACATTTCAGTCCTGCAGCCTGCAATAATGTGATCTAACAAACACCTCTTGCATCAACCAATGAAGATTTATGGATTCCTCATACAATAACTTGATGTAGAAACAGCTCTGGGATTTAGTTTCTGATTCCATTGTAATAACTTGATCCATCAATTCTCACTAAACTAATTAACCGTTTCACCAACTCTCTTATCTCATACGGAGGCACTACGTACTCTATGAATCGAAAGGCCATTAAACCATACTTTCTTGGTCTCTGAATATCAAGAACTATTTATAGAAGTAATCCATGAAGCATTATTCGAGAATACTAAACTATACTTGGTAGAGGGTCTTGGTATCAATCAAGAAACCAGGGATAACTTTCACAGATAGCTTCTCTTTGAATCGTGAAAAAACTTAGCCTCAACTCAACTACGACATCAAGGATAGGATAAACACGTGAAGAACCAGAGCCTTCCTTAACTCAAACACTAGCATAGGGATCCCATATCGCCCATTCTAATAAGCTTTGTCTCTATTTCTAAATTCAGAATAAGCTTTGTCTCTATTTCTAAATTCAGATAACCCCAAAAGGGACCCCTAGCTAGAGTATTCTACACCAATGCTGCCTGTTCTTGACCCATTTTCACATGCTTTCTGATCCACCAGATTCCATGTTAAACCCCCAACTCCCATGGTTTACCAAACCACCCTTGATGCCTGCATCAGAATCACAAGTACCAGAAGGGCAAAACTGGGTAGCTGCAAGGCTAAAGTGAAGGCAAGGAATCAAATGCCTAACTTATATAATTGACACAACAAGATATCAGTGTCCAGGAAGTTACATATGAAAGTTAAATAACAGAGAAGGATCAAATAATAATGACCAGACTAGCTAGCTGGCAATTTAAGATGTAATCTAACTGGGAGGGCCAGTTATAATGCTGAAAGCAACTTAACAAGAAGAGAGATTTAACACCTCTAACTCATCATTTGTTGCTTTCTTCTTTTCATGTTGTTGATGATCCAGTGGTGGCATCTAGCTTAGAACTTAGGCACAGATAATGGGGAAGACAGGTAAATGGCTTAGAAGCTTCTTGGCTGGAAAGAAAGACAAAGATCACAAGGATAAGGAGAAATGTCCCACTACTACTACTACCTCTAATCAGAATTGCTCACCTGCTACAACTCATGACCAGAATCCTACTACTCCAATTTCAACACCAAAAGAGAAGAGGAGGTGGAGTTTCAGAAGGTCATCTGCCACATCCCCAGCTTCGAAGGACTCAAGTGTTGTAGAAGCACCAACCACACAGCCACCTGTGCACACCACATTGGATTTTTCTGATAATTTTGAGCAGAAAAAACATGCCTTGGCTGTGGCGGCAGCCACTGCTGCAGTTGCTGATGCAACTGCTGCTGCTGCACAAGCTGCAGCTGCTGTCATGCGGCTGACAGCAGCTGCCAATGGGAAAGCTGCCGCCATTGAAGAAGCGGCCGCCATCAAAATTCAATCTGTATTCCGTTCTTATCTGGTATGGAATATGAAAGTCCAATCTATGTTCTTAACAATCTGGAAAAAGTCTTGTATCCAATGTTTCTTTTACATGATTTGTCGTTTAAACTGTTATGTTGGTTTTGGTGCAGGCAAGAAAAGCATTATGTGCATTGAAAGGACTAGTCAAGTTGCAGGCATTGGTAAGGGGTCACCTGGTGAGGAAACAGGCAAAAGCCACGCTGCGCTGCATGCAGGCATTGGTGACAGCACAGGCTCGAGCTCGAGCTCAGAGGATTAGGATGGTTGAAGATGGAAATACTGTTAATCCTAGGCCATCCACGGGCAGAAGGTCTTTGCAGGACAATCGGCTCAGGCATTCTTATAATGTAAGTTACTAAGTCTGATACCCCTTTGTCAAAGTCTAAGATTTTCCTGCATTCCTGTTATTCTCAAAACAGTTTATTTGTCATAAACTCATTAATCTCTTAGGTGGTTCAGGATTATTCACAGCACATTTTCCTTGTGTTCGTTTACTTTGAGTTGTTTTGTTCAAAAGAAATAGTGAAAAGGTTTCTCATCACACCAATATTCGGTCTGCAATGTGGTTATGATACTCTAGGAATTCGATAGAGGCATGGAAGACAACATTAAGATTGTGGAGATGGATGTTGGGGAATCAAAAGGAAATGTGAAGAGCAGAAACAGCTACTCGAATCACACACAAGCAGATCGACCAGACTCTAGATTGTCGACTCAGTCTGCACCAAATCATCAATTATACATAAAGCCAGACAACTACAGCAATGTCTCACCAGCTCCATCAGCTCTGACTCAGGACATGATGAGTCCAGGAGCCTGCAGTGGCCATTTTGAGGACTTCTCCTTTGGAACAGCACAAAGCAGCCCTCAGTGCTACTCAGCAATGTCCAGACCAGATCCATCAAGAGTTCCTTTTGCTTTTCCTAGGCCAGATTATGCAGCACAGTTGTCCTATGACTACCCACTGTACCCAAATTACATGGCCAATACACAATCTTCAAAGGCCAAAGCCAGATCACAGAGTGCGCCAAAGCAAAGACCTCCAGATGCATTTGAGAGGCAACCAAGCCGACCACGAAGGACATCAATGGAAGGAAGGAATCATATCCCAAGGGCTGTGAAGATGCAGAGGTCATCTTCACATGTAGGTTCCACTGCTCAAAATTACCAGTACCCTTGGTATAATATCAAGCTTGATAGATCATCAGTTTCACTAATGGAAAGTGAGTGTGGCTCCAGCAGTACTGTGCTTACCACAAATACCAACTACTGCAAATCTCTTGTTGCATTTGATGTGAGTAGTACTCAATCTCAAATCGTAGTAATCGATTATGAAATTAATCTATGACTGAATCATTAATATCTGATTCATATTGATTCTTTATAATGTGTTTGCAGGGACATGGAAGTAGGTACTAATAAACATCCATGCCTTCCTAAAGTAAAAGAAGAATATGCAGAGTTATTAGAGCATGCAAGCTTCAACAGGAATGGACTTAATTAGATGGTGAAGATCTTCCTCGCCAAAATTTCTGACATCTTGATTATTATTATTTTTTTTGGAGGGGGGGGGTGGGGGTGTTTACTTCTGGTTTTGTAAGATTGTATTTTATTGAAGTTTCCTTGTGTAAAAAAGCCCCATTTTGCATTTAGCAAAATGTGCTCCAGAGGCTTACAGGTTCAGATAAGTAGCTTTATCTGGATCACAATGTAACTGAATGTAATCTGTCTATAGTTTTATTATTTTATCAAGCATTATTTTCAGAGACGATTGCTCTTTTCTATGAAATCAGTATAACTTGGTATGACCAACACAAAACCTCGTTACAGTTCGTTTTCAGGAAATCTGACAAGTGAATAGCACGCTTCTGAGGCATAAGCGAGCGATGAGTGGTGAGACCTGAAAGTAGCAGCCACTTATTTTAGCTGGTTAGATACAAAACTAAATGGTCCTTTTCTACGGTGAGGAAGAGTTCTTGTATGTGGTTCTGTTGGTGGCTCTGATACTAAATCTGATCCTATTCACCATCTAATTTTCTAGCTGACGAGAATGACTTGTTTAAACACTTGGCCATCTGAATGTGACACTGGTGCTCCTCAAGGCTCAAGTTGTTCCTTTGTTTCTATATATGTCGACTCCAACCTGGTCCAGCCTAATTGACTGTGCAACAACCAAAATAGACCAGACAAGATTTGAACTGTATAAAGAAGTTGGAATCAACCTAGCCATGCATATGATCCATCATTGAAATAGATCTGGTAAAACTAATTCCCTATATCCACACAACTATTGTTGCATAAACGACAAGTCGACATATCACCATCCAACATTTGTCCAATATCTGAAATACCTCTTCTTTGTCAGATTAAATTGACATGCTAACTATCATCAAGTGTAGAAAAGACATGTTACTTGTCAAGTATGGAATAGTTCTGATAGCAACCAGCGTCATTCTGCATAAGAATATGTAAACAACATGCTGGTTTATAGAAAACAACCCTTTGTTCTGTAGTTGAATTAGATTCATCACCCTCATAATGTGTATGCAGCTGTGAAAAAGACTTGGGAAGCAACTGGATTATAGATTACCAAGGAATATGGCCTATAAGGACAGAATTTTACTCTAGAGCTCTTGTGCCTAGCTATGGAATCACTGAGACATCAAACTCCTGTAAACTTTAGAAGTTTGTCGTTCTCACATTTTAACAGTGTTCTTAAGAGAGTATGAGGTAAGGTGTTGGCTAAAATGCCTCAAAGAAATTCCTAAACTAATTAAGCGTTACCTTATCTAGTTTTAAAAGTTTAATACCACATCTGATTGAACAGGACAATTAAGAACTTCTATCTTTATCTGGCAATTAGCATGTTGCTCACTGTCAAAACTAAGACATATGGCCCCATTTGAAACAACATCAAATAACAGAACTTACAAAAGCACTTCAAGATGATATACACAATAAGGAGGAAGTTAAATTTCCCAAGCATATGCTATGGCCGTTTGGGGATCATACACACACACACACACACACTACAAATTCTAGGATCATATAAGCAGGAAAATAAAACATTACCGTATGTTGGTGCTTCTAGTATCAGATAGGCCTTCCCCTTCAGTCCTTTGCATCAGCAATGCCTCATGCATTTATCTGAATAATGTGCCTAGTTGTCAAGAATAACAACATACGGCTACCCCTAGTCATCATTTTATAGTGTCTCAGTTATATAACTATAAATTCATACAAGTGATGCAGGCTTTCAGAATACAATAGCAAACCAATTCGGTAAGTGTAAAAGGATATTGTTTCAGCCTCAGGCAGCTGGTTTGCAGCATCAAACACCCTGCACACATGCTGTTTGCCGTTTTCTTTCAGAACATGAGGCTTATTGTTGCTGCATGTCCTCCTGCTGCTAGTTTCTGTGGACATGATCGAACCCATAGCCACCAGGATCAGCTGTTTCTTCACAACAGTAAGATTCACAGATAAGCCTCCAAAAGGACATGCATTGATTACTTTAAACATATAGGTTTCGGATCAAGTCATACATGATAATTGTTCAATATTACCATGGCCAGCCATGTAGACAGAAACATTGAATTCCTCTGCATTCTTTATTTAACCGGAAAGCATATGTGCTGGTCTTTGCTGCAGATAATCATTTTCTCATGTCATGAAAGATAAAGTATGGAAAAAGAGTAGAACATAAGATCCAAGTGAGTATAGGCATTGCAGGGAACATATGAAACTGACCTGGCAATCTGCAAGTTCTCCTCTCCCAGTTAAATCCACTTGAAAGAGAGCAATCACTGAATCCACAACCTGAAACATGATCATAAATTGTCGAGATCTTTGTACCATAGTAGGGAGTTTGACTGTAAAAATCCACTTGAAAGATTACTGCTGTATAGTTCATCAAGGCTTGTCTTCCGGTTGTAATGCGAATCACAACTTTCTCTATACACAAAAACAAAATTCAACTTCTCAGTTTCACACTGAGCATCACGTACAGTTTTAAATCAAGAGTAAGAGTGTAAATTTGATCAGACAGCTCAGATATCACTTCCATTCAACTAAGACAACTTAAAATCATAACAGCTTTAAACTTGCTTTGGTGACAGTAGGGCATCAGTTCCAGTAATATATCCAAGATCCTAAATTTCTAAAGAAAAAGAACATTGAGCAGCCAAACAAATACCCATAATGTGTATGCAGCTGTGAAGAACACTTGGGAAGCAACTCGAATATAGATTACTAAGGAATATGGCCTATAAGGACAGAATTAGTTTGCCGTCTTCACATTTAACAGTGTTCTTAAGAGATTATCAGCAAAGGTGTTGGCTAAAATGCCTCAAATAAGAAACCCTGAATCCCTAAACTAATTAAGCGTTACTTCATCAAGTTTTAAAAGTTTAATACCACAACTGATTGAACATGAAAGTTACGATAACTTGTTCAATTAACATCTTCTATGCTTATCTGGCAATTAGCTTACATGTTGCTCATTGTCAAAACTAAGACATAGGGTCGCATTTGAAACAAGATCAAATAACAAAAGCACTTCAAGATGATATGCACAACATGGATGAAGTCACTAAATTTCCCAAGTATGTGCTACGGCCGTTTGTTTATGTTTGCCAAACTAAAAGATCATATAGCAACTATATATCATTACAAATTCTAGGATTATATAGGCAGGAAAGTACTGTACTTTGGTGCTTCAAGTGTCAGAAAGGCCTTGCCCTTCAGTCCTGTGCATCAGCAATGCCTCCTGCAGTTATCTGAAAAATGTGCCTCCTTGTCAAGAATAACAACATACCTGCTCCCCTAGTCATCATTATATAGTGTCTCAGTTATGAGAATAAACTTTCATACCAAGTGATGCAGGCTTTATGAATACCACAGCAAACCAATTTGGTAAACGTAAAGGATATTGTTTCAGCCTCGGGCAGCTGGTTCAGAGCATCAAACACCCTGCAGACTCGCTGTTTGCCTTTTTCTTACAGAACATGAGCCTCATCGTTGTTGCATGGGCTAGCACATGTCCTCCTCCTGGTTTCTTTGGACCTGATATGAACACAATGCCACCAGGATCAGCTGTTTCTGCACAACAGTATGATTCACAGATAAGCCTCCAAAGGACATGCATTGATTACTTTAAACACATAGGAATTTCGGATCAAGTCCCCAAGACATATATATGAATATATCACCACCTCATACCAGGTTATTGTTCAATGATTACCTTGGTTGGTTATGTAGACAGTAACATTGAATTCCTCTGCGTTCTTTATTTAATGGGAAAGCATATATATGCAGGTTTTTTCTGCACATAATTATTTGCTCATGTCATGAGAAGTATGAAAAGAAAAAAATAGAACATAAGATCCAAGTGAGTATAAGCATTGTAGGGAACATGTGAAACTGACCTGGCATTCTACAAGTTCTCCTATTCCAGTAAAATCCACATGAAAGAGTGCAATCACTGAATCCACAACCTGAAACATGATCATAAATTGTCGAGATCTTTTGTACCATAGGAGGGAGTTTGACTGTAAAAATCTTTAAGAGAAGTGTGAATGGCTCTTCAGCCATTTTTTCGATCAGCCAGACCAAGAAACATATTATATATACTGATGCTCATATGTATATGCACGAACATAAACAATCTTTTGCAATGACAGAAAATGACAAGATTAGTAATTATCTCACTAGTTCAAAGGAAATAATATGGAAAAGTAGCAGCTTTTGTTGAGAACATCTCTTGGATACGTTGAAACCAAAATTTTCAGCTATTCGTACTAGTACGTCTTTCAGGCCGACTGGAAGTGCACTTAGTTAAAATAAACACATACATCATACCAGGTAGAAATTATTTAAGATAATGTTTTGGCCATCATATGTATTAGAAAAATGCTATAGGTTAATGTTCAAGGGGATGGACAAAAAACCAAGGACACAAAGTTTCTTCAGTATCAGTGTTAGCATTTTTTTCCTTTCCCTCCATGCAAATGTGACTAGGAAGCTCAAAGAAGCTGGGAGGCTCAGTCAGCAAGGCTGGATAATATTTGAATCAAAATGCAATTGCAATAGTTTAATCATAAGGAAAAGTAGTACCGACATTTCAACTTCAGTTATAATGACAGCCTGGGACGAAAACTGCAACTATCGCTTGATGGTTTCCAAATTCTATCCTGAGAAGAGCCAATGAACCATATATAGTCCCTTAGTAGGTATACTCTATGATACTGAATCACATAAATTTAAAATTAGACTCCTCAATTTTCATTGTTTTTTTTTAGTTAGTGAAAGACCACACAGTAATGCCTAGATTTCGCAGTATGCTAAAACATATGCATATATAGAAAGACAAACCTGAGTAGAAAGCTGTGTTTTCCCTGATGACCTGTGTTGGAATTAATGCACATTGATAAAACATAATCTAGAGAAATCTAGATATTGAATGGAAGTCTAGAGTTACTAGACTAATCTAGATTAAGAGAGAATGATCATGTACATTAGCTAGCTAGTTTAGAAACATCTACACTAATCATGCATGTAATTAACTAAGTTGCTAGCTACATGTATCTAGAGATGTCCAACAATGTCGGTGGCTACTATGCAAGGTCGGTTAATGATCTCTATAAATATGTATGCAATGTAATCAAACAATGTAACAAACTAATGAGTGAATGAAATTACTTTGAAGCAAGCTAATATAGTCCTCCTCTGTTTCTACCTTCTCCTCTAAACTCATCTATCCTCCTGACCTAGTTGTCATAATAACCTTGTCCTAATAACATCCTTCTCCCAAGTCTAGCTCCTAAATACCAAAATCCTTAACACTTTGTCCTAGCCCATCACCACTAAACACTTCCGCACCAATACGATAGTGATTGTGGTAATAAGCCACAAACTCTAATAATGGTATGATAGCCACTTCTAAAAACCTGAAATCGGGTTTTTAGTCTGGTCGCTAGGCAAGCAGAAGCAATCAAACAGAAGAATTCTTGTGTTCACATCAAGCAATACACTACAAGAATGCATCAAAGAAAGTGTGATTGCAATATTATATTCCAATCCCACCTGAAAGTTAGACAACACACAATTAGAAGAGTGAAGTAAAGCATACTCTATATTAAAGTATCAAACTACTAAGAGAACAAGAGTACCTCCGTATAGTTCATCAAGGCTTGTCTTCCAGTTGTAATGCGAATCACAGGCTTTCTCTATGCACACTGAGCATCACCGTTTTTAATCAAAAGTACATCAAACGTAAGAGCGTGACAAGAGTCTGTTTATGCTAAGTTTGGGGATCTGAACAAGGCAGATAAGGTGTTTGGTTTTGATGCCTGTGGTTTCGATCTTGGAATGCTATGATTGGTGGGTATTGGAAAGGGAGGGAAGCGGGGTGTGCGTTCACGTTGATATGGGAGTAAAGGGTAATAGTAGTACAGCGGTGAAAGTATATGCTTGGGGCCAGTTCATGGATATCTGATTAGGGCATGCATGGAGGTGAATATAGTTGTTTGTTACGGCTTCGATTGATATGTATTGTAAAGGCAAAAGGGTGCAAGTGTTTGAGATCATGGCATATAGGAACTTGGTTTGCTGGGATGCTATGATTTTGGGGCATTGTTTTCTGGGAAATCCTGAAGATGGACTTAACCTGTTTAGTGAAATGTTGGGTAGGACAAAGTCAAGGGATGTGGAAACCGTCCCTGAGAAGAGGTTTCCTATGCCAGATGAAGGCAGAGGGCAAATTGATCGGCCACTACCTCAGTGAAGGCAGAGAGGCCATGCTTTTCCCCGGCCACAAGCTAATAGACAAGCAGTAAACGATGATGGCACTTAGGTCTCGTTAGTTTTGGTTCGTAGAAAGTAAGCATTACATATGAACTTTGATTTGATTGATAGCTTATGAACTTTTCGAAACGTCTTGGATAGTATGTAGTCAGGTACGTGGTCCGGAGAATGGGAGCTGAGGGTCGGCTGAGAGCATATTTTGTTGGAATGTAAGCCATGATGACTGGCCCGGATCAACATCTTGTGTGGGGGCTTCAAATCCTCTGGGCTTCAAAGCCATTTTGCATGGAAAATTTAGAAAAGATTTTCTGAGCATGACCTCAATGTTGAACCCCAGACTTATTGTCAACGAGATAACATAATGTTTCAGCTAGTAAACACTTGACATGATCCGAAACTAGCTAGTTCAACTACTACTATCTACCATACTTGTATCAAACATTGCAATGGACATGCACATTTGTAATCGCTGCTCGGAGTAAAACTGAGAAGCAGAATACATCTCAGTTTCATGCTTGCTAAGTAAGATTAGAATGTGAACATACGCCGACAATTATAATGTGTTGTTAATTTGCTCATTGTTTAGAATGTTAAATCATTCTTTGTTATTCTGTCAAAACTATTATTAATGCCTTACAATGAAGATGATTGATCCTTGATCAAGAAACTACCAAGTGAGCCAAGGAGAATAATATGGAACAACTGCTGGTGTCCAAAACTAAACTACTAGACAGGAACCAAACTATAGAATTTCAATCCAAACAGAGATAGTAAGCAAACCATATATACAATAAACAGCCAACACTCTCCATTTACAAGGTCTTCAAATTATTCAATACATATAAAACTCCATTACAAGACAAGGTCTTAAAATTAAGGAAAAGATAGTCATCCTCCAAATACCCCTGACCATTGCAACTATTTAGAACAAGAAATGCATGTTTGTTTCATGGACTAAAAGAGACTAAGATTGTACTAAATAAGGAGTTCAGTTTAGTTAGTCTTGTGTTTGGTGTTACTAGGTACTAAAATAATTGAGCTTACGTAACACCTTGTTTTCATTTTGGCTCTTCTTAGATGGTGTTATTGTGGATACTGAAATATGTCATTCTTAGATAGCACCATCATTCTAAACCATAAACAAGCAAACTACCTTCTAATCTCATACAACACCAAACATGGTTAATATTAGTATAACTTCAGACATCTCACATAAGTACATTGACAGTCTTAAAAATAAGGAGTCTAATATAGTCTCAAGTACCAAACGTGCACAAAATGCCCTACTCGGGTTGTGCAACAGCCCTGCAATAAACAGGAAAGTTTGTGTTAATCACGCCATTTCTAGTACCCAAAATACGATTTTCATGATAGCAACAGAACAACAACAAGGCCAGCAAAATTAAGCATTAAATTAGGGCCAGTGCAAGCAGGAGTAGCAGCACAGTGAGCACACCCTTGTAGATAATAATTCCAATTTACAAAAACAGATGAATTCTTACTGAAATTCAAACAGAATTGCGAAGCAGGAGAACATCACAGAAAAACGCTTTGTTAATATTGCTGGCGAAAGAAGAAGAAGATCTAGACATAAAAATTGTGATTTCACAGGAATTCTTACCCATAATCTTTCGGAACTAGTCGCTGGGACATTATCGCACTGCAATACACCGGAAAGTAATGTTAATCAGGCGATATCCGTTACCCAAAATACAATATATCATCATGAATACAAAACAACAACCCAAAACCAAGGACTAAATTAGGGCTATTTTTGTCTGATTCAAACTGAAATTCAAAGAAAAGAAAACTGGGAAGACAGAAGAATCATCTATTTCTTAATAAGATGTAGATCTAAAAATTGTAATTAGAATAGAAAGACAACGAAATTCTTACTTTCTTGAAGCCAAACACTTCTGGTAGCCTTCTATGGCCAACGGCATCGTACGCCGCAAAAAGTAGGCTGGACATCCATAAATCACGGTTCTATAAAACACATCAAACATTGTGGCCGCACTTGGGACAGAGAAACCACCCTTCGGCAACATTCTCGCCAATTTATCCATTGCTGGTTCTGGTTCTGGTTTTAGGGTTTCTATCCTTAAGGACATTTACATAGCTGTCTACATAATGTTTTCAGCCGTTGGATACATTTAACCACTGAGATTGTAGTTGGGCCCAACCTTAAAAAGCCCAACACACGTTGCATTTCTTTTTGTTTCCTTCTTTTATGGAAATTGCAAACACTGCTGGTCTGTCGCTCTTCTTCAGGTTCAGTCTCTTTCTCAGTTTCTTTCATCTTCCAACTGTGTGTTTCTGATTAGGTTATCAAATTGAGACTGAAATTTTAATATCCTGCTTCTTCTTTAATGCGTCTCATTAATTTTTTTTTTCTGAGAAAGTGATTATATTTAAAACTGAAAAATTAAACGATGAATGCACTCGGATACAATATTTTAGCACTCGATACTAAATTGAAGTGGAAAAACATAAAGTCACTTCCTTCATTAATAGGATCTGAAATCTGAACTTGCTACCATCCTCATCATCTAGCGGACTGTTGCTGGTATGTTTAACTGCTACGAGATCATTGAATTGATATATGGGTAAAATTTCACACATTTACCGAAAGAAATGGATACCCGGCGCTTTGAGGTTCTCAGAAATTGAATTAGAATATGCAGTTTGAGGTCTTGTAGCTTACAATGTATCTGTGTTAGGTTCAGACAAAGTGAGAAGGTTTGTTTTAAGGTTACTGTAATTTGTTATCCGTTGTCTGTGGTGTCATCTTACATGGTATTGCATCGATGTCAGTGTACTGTCTTAAGATTGGAGCTAGTGTATATGCTTGGTTCTTCTCTTATTTATTTTATTTTTTGCTCTGTTATGCACATTGTGGACTTACTTAGTTGCCCTAAATATTTTGAGAGAATTTGTGATTTCAAGTTTACAAGCTCATACATAGGCTTAAGAGAGAGTGTCTAAGCTATAGGATATTTACTTTTGTATATAAATTTATAAAATGTGGAAAAAAAGATTAGAATATGCTGGGTGTAGAGTGTGATATGCATCAAAGTAGTTCATAAATTCATAACTGGTGCTTAAAGTGAACATGGTAAGCCAAACTAGTGAACTTACACTTCATCTTTCAGGCTTTTTAGTTATTGCTCATTTGATGCCCATTTAGCTAAAGTAATAAACAAACCTACTCTCTCTCTGTCGGGGAGTTTGACAGGTCAATGTCGCATTGGGGTCAGATTATTTGACCTAGTTATTGTAATGAAGTTTACTGGTGGAAGATCTCCTTTTGCATTTTAAACTTTACATGTGAGCTTAGTTTTGATGCTCGGTTTGCTTATCGATATTAAACAAGGTTCTGTTGGTGGACATAAGTAGTCAGACAGTAATCGGCAAGGCAATAGTTCCAGATGCAACCGTTCATGCAGTTATTGAGGATCATGTAAGTGTGCCTCCTTTTCTTTCTCTTATTGTGCATGAGGGTGAGTAGTACTATTAACTAGCATTTCTGGCACAACAAAATTTTACTAGAAGAGCAAAAGAATAAAGTTTTCGAGTGTAGAGGAGGGTTCTGTGGCCAATTTTATAAGAGTATATAGTTAATTCCTTCTTAGTTTCTCTGTAATGCTCAGGGAAACAGTAATGGAACTTAACTATATGTCTCAATGAAACATCACGTAAATCCATCTCAAATATTATCAACATGACTGATCAATACTTGATAAATGACGTGGGATAACAATTTGACTGGCACTATACTATTGATTTATAAGTTATCATTAGGTATCTGTGCATTCTTTGTTTCTACAAATCTGGAATTTATAATTTCATTTATTCCTTTTTAGCACAGGCATTAGATGCAAATATACTTGTGTTTAAGAAAAATAGGAGAAAGCGTTACCAGAGGACCAGAGGTCATCCCCAAGGTATGTTCAGCAATCACTTGTCTAAAAAGTTGTAATGCATTTTTCTTGGTACATTGATATTCATTTTTCTTGAAATACTTTTACATGAATTAACCAATAACTTCTAGGCATGGCCTCGCACTGCTGACCATGAATCCTATCACTGAGACATAATTTCATTGTCAAGCCACACACTATGAATGAATGTTTAACACGTTCACTCACTCTATCTCTGTCATTTTTTCTTATGACACTATTAATTAGTAGCGTTTGTTGCTGTGAATTTCAAACTTTTTAATCTTAATTAATGTCACTTGCACAGATCTTGAATCACCACTTATTTATCTTTTTATTTGTTTCACCATCAGCTGATAATAAGTCACCAGAAAATTTGCCACTGACCAAATTCAGTTCCAACAGAAATTTGGGATATTATATGAAACGGTTTGTGCTGAGAAAAGGGTATCAAAAATGCATGATTTTGGTGAACCTGGTTTTTTTTTTATCTTGACATGGGTTTGCAGTGATTTGTGCTATTTGACCCCTTATGTTGTACTAATTTTATCAGTCAAGTTGAAGTGGAAATGATGAAAGTTGTGTACAAGTTCAGCCACATTTTAGTCAGTATTCAAACTCTGATCTGAACCAATAGAAAAGTATTGGTTTCTCTGTATA
Organism: Fragaria nilgerrensis; assembly: GCA_010134655.1. Taxonomy (NCBI): domain Eukaryota; kingdom Viridiplantae; phylum Streptophyta; class Magnoliopsida; order Rosales; family Rosaceae; genus Fragaria; species Fragaria nilgerrensis. Next base: position 866,129 of record CM020980.1, read on the forward strand.
GTCTACATGCGTATTCAACTGAAAATATTTTGGTTCTTGTGCTTTTCTGATGTAGAACAGATGGCGTTAAAGATTAAAAAGCAGATCGATCGAAACAAGTCTAAACCCGGTTTGCTCCAGATTTGGCGTTCGGTGTCTGATTGACCATTATGATATCTTTCTGGAAGCGGAACGGCCCAACGAACCAAACACGTCGCTTTGCTACGACGTATGAGCTTTTTAGGCCATCCGAGTCCGTTTAGGCTTCCAAAATACGAATTTACTTATTTTCAATAATTATTTTTAATAGTTTGTTTTGGATTTGGTTTTCTTTTAATCCTTGGACTTTTAGGCTTTGATGTTAGTTGTCGGTTTATTTGCTCCTATATAAGGAGCATTTATCAGTTGTAGTTGTCAGCTTTTGATATTAATAAAAACCTTTGAGTTTTAACTCAATTATCTGGTGGATTCTAAAATTCCTCTCGTGGATTCGAGAGATTAGACTTGTGGATTCCAGTCGACGTTGATGGATTTCAACGATATCTATTTCCGCTGCATCATTTTCTGTCTTGGCTTTTTCTATGGATAAAACTTTGTTTATTTTGCTCTTAAATGACTGTCCTGGAAGTTGTATGGGTTGAAGTTTTTTTATTAAGTACATCATTTCTCAGCAAAACCATCATTGCTTTTCTGCACGAAGCTCCAAATTGCAATATACAGTATATCCTTAATGGGTTTCTGCACACTGGTACCATTTTATAGAAAGGCAGAGATGCATCAAAGAAAGGCAGAGATGCATCAAAGAAAGGCAGAGATGACTAGGCATTCATATGCCTTTATTGCATTGCCTGGTTAGTATAAGCCTGCACTGCACATCCTTCATAATTGTTTTGGTTTTGCACCAAAATTCTTAAAGCAATCATATACATATGGTCCTTCATGGCTTTTAACACCATGCTGACCCCTTTAACAAGGTGACCGTATCACATTCTATTCTGGGATGTGATTTGCTAGTGGATCCTATATATAATGGAGTTAGTTCTAAGTAAAACATATTAATGCATGTAATGCTTTCCTTTTTGGGTGTTCTTGACACTCATCAAAACCCCAAAGTCCGTTTCAGATGAAAAAATGGAAACAAACAGACAAAAGGCTATAGAGTCCCCTTCCGGTGGTGGTGTTGCTCTCAGCTACCCAGGTTATGAAAAACATGTGATCGACTGGAAAAAACTACATCATAAAATGGAAACAGAGTTTACACTTGAACTAATTAGGTTCTTTATTGTTTACAGTTTGGGAATCTTCCGTACTGGTTTCGAGCAAACACATGGCTTGTACCGCCTGTTGCAGGGTAGTCGCCTTCAGGTTTCCCTGCTCTCCTACTGAAGGAGCTTGGGGAGGAAATGGTGGGGGTCTTGGAAGAGATGAGCAATTCGATCTGATTCCTTGGGCTAATGGGTTTTGGTTTATTGCATCTATGCCTTGCAAGACACGGCTCTTCCTCCAGATACCTTCATTGCAAGGAGTTTCTTACTCACTGATACAATCCATCAGGAAAGGAAACTGTGGTGCTTCACTCTTCTGCAAGTATGCTCTGCTTCTTTTTCCTTTGGTATTTCGGAAACAACTGTAATCAATTTCAGGAATTCAAATTTTACGTAAATTTGTGAATGTTTTTTTAATTTCCATAAAGTTTACAACATATTAGTGTTGGTAAATTTGTTGTCCCATGTTTCCTGGTGCCTCTATTCTCATCTTCAATGCTTGCTGATGGTAAATTTTAGATTATGGAAAAGTTGATACTGTTGCAGCCTTGTAGGTGGTTCACTATCTGTCTTCAAGCCTTGTGAAGTGAGTACTTCAATTTTCTAAACTGTTTCTTTTCTGGGTCTTGAGTGATTGTTCTGTTTTCTCCATGCCTAAAATACTATATTGATATTATGTATGTTCAAGTGGATCTTGTTCTCTGATGTGCAATTCTTCAGTATATTAGGGGTTGTTCAGTATCATTTTACAGAACAATCTTTTGTTTGTAGAAAATGAAAACGACTGTAAAATGTGTTTGTTAATCATGTCTGAAAACACGGAAAACAAGATTCTGAATACAGATTTATGATTAAAGTTTGGAAAACATCTCTGGCATGTTTTTCTTGTTTTTAAGAATACGGATTATAAACAACAAAACATCGGTTCTTAGAGCATCTCCAACAGCTTGCTCAAAATTTCTCTAAAATGGGGAAGCAAAAGCTAAATTCTCTAAAAAAAATTTGATCAAAATCCAACAGCTTCTCTATTTTGGAGATTGCAGCATTTAATACAACAATAAAATAAAATATATCATCATTAATTATAACAAAAAAACATTATATATTTCATTGTAACAATAAACTACCTAATAAAATATTTTATTGTTGTCTTAAATTCGTTGGAGCACGTGAAGAATTTAATTTGGGGAAGAAAGGCTTTGCTGCAAATTTGGGGAATGAAGGCTTGTTTTTCTTCTTCATCCCCATTTTAGGGAATGAGATGGGGAAGCTGTTGGACCTAAAAATAGCTCTATATTCCCCAACATTGAGAATTTCAAGAAAATAGGGAAGCTGTTGGAGATGCTCTTAGAATTCTTTACCTGGCTCTTGATTCATAAATCTATTCTCTCCTGCATCTCTTGTATGCTACAGATGACTGACAAACATGCGTTCAATTTCTTATGACGTTGATCTTCATTACGACCTATACTTGACAGAGATTGAAGCTTCTACCTACTTCATTATCGATTTTCTTTGTCAAACGTAAATCATCATCAATATCATCTAAAAATGAATCTTTTCTAGTCTTCGTGATTCTGAAATTATTTGGCTAATTATATATTCTATTTTGATTTTGACTATTTGGATAGGAATGAGGCTTCTCAAGTCTCAGGGAAAGATTGAGGAGAGGCTGCTGGTTGCGCACCATAGTGTCTGACTCATGTGTTCACTGTTTACCAAAGGTCGAATCATCTTGTGGTTGAGATGATGCAATGAAGTAATTTTGTTGATCTCTCTTTTGGTATGTGGACATTGTTCTGCTAAAATTTTTATAATCTATATCTAGTGGAGTATGCATTTTAAAAATAAAAAATAAAAAATAATAGTAGAGTATGTATATGAATTAAGAACTGACGTATACCCTATTTGTTCATCTTTTAGTTCGACTCGTCTGAACTTTTGTTAAGAGTGTTTTTGATATCAATACAATTTTCATCGTTTTTTATTGGGAAAATGCCGTTTAGTACTAATTGTAACCCTTCATTGTCCATTCCAATGACAATCTTTTCTATGAGCCCATTTAAATGAAAATAAACTCTTTTTGTGCCCAAATGGTCAAATCTTTACTAAAGTCTTAACAAACTATATTATTTTAAGACTATTTTACCCCCACCTCTTCAACATAAAAAGACTTGACTGGAATGTCGGACTCCGGTCACCGGTCACCGGACTCCGATCATTGGCCGCCGGACTCCTGTCACCGGTCGTCGGACTCGGGTCACCGGCTGTCGGACTCCGGACACCAGCCGCCGGACTCCGGTCACCAGAATTTCCCCAGTAACCAGTTACTGACCCCCAATAACCAGTTACTAACCCCCAGTAACCAGTTCAGTAACCAGTTACTGACACCCAGTAACCAGTTACTGACCCCCAGTAACCAGTTCACTCACCAGTTACTGACACCCAGTAACCAGTTCACTAACCAGTTACTGACACCCAGTAACCAGTTACTGACCCCTAGTAACCAGTTCATTAACTAGTTACTAACACCTAGTAACCAGTTATTGACCCTCACTGACCAGTTATTGACCCCTAGTAATTGAGTTAATCACCAGATTTTGGTCACCGGTTGCTAGATTTTCTCAATGATCGAGTTACTGACCCTCAGGAATCGAATTACTGACCACAATATCAATTTAAAATCAACATCTCAAACTCTAGAAAATCACTATGGAATGCAGGCACATAGAATGCTAAGGTAACTTAATTTTTTAACAAAAACTGACAATTAGAATCCACATTCAAAATCTTTAATATAAAACTCAGCAAAAAACGATTACAAGTCCTAAACCTTGAAACTAAACCATCTGTTCAAATCCCTACAATGATACCACTGGTACTAGCTAGTAAAATTTCACACTTACCGCAGCAGTAAGAAAACACAGCGTGTACAATACTATACCGATTTGCAATCTATCATCATGGAGATAAGAGAACAAAGTAAATCAAGTCGTTGGATTGGGAGACTTATCACTTATGGTATGGCAATGCCCGACGTTGCATCACCACTGCTACTCTTGTGTCACCCACTCGCACTAAATCATCGATCTCTTCTCCTCAACCTCTCTTCCAGTACAAATCCTTCATTCTCGCCGCCTTCTTCCCCGGACTCTGACCGCGCAACGCTTCTCCGGCGTCGTCTGATCTCAACGGCAATACCAGTGGCTCCGTCTCGATTGCAAATCCTTGCGGTAGTGCCGACGTGAAATGGTGCAGAACTTGATTGACGACGGCGACGACGACGAGCTGACTAGACTTGATCGACGTGGACTTCATCGATGTGACGAGCCCGGAAGCTCCCGGACCTTGTCGGAGCCGGGGATGAAGCAGCGGGTGGGGCGGCATCGGCGAATGAGGGCGGCGGCGAATGAGAGAGAGAGATGAAAAAGTTTCAAATCGTAGATGAGAGAGAGTAGATGAGAGAGTTTTTAGATCGGAGAGATAAAATGAGAGATAAGATGGGAGAAGGGTAAAATTGACATTTTATTAAGAATCATTGAAATGAGCCATAAGAAAAGATTTTCATTGGATTAGAGTTTAAGAACCTTATTTTTAGGTATTTGGGCGTTATCCCTTTTTTATTTAGTCACCGAGTGTTTTTGACTTTCTTATTCTATTTTTCTTTTATTAATTCTGCAGCCGGATGCATTCTCAAATTTGATCTCTTGTTTTCTTTTATTGAAGACCCAGCCTTAAAAACCCATGCTTCCACCCATGAAAAAGAAATCACCACCATTGAGCATTGGGTCATGACCTGGGTCATGGGTCTGACCCGTCACAATTTTATATTACCCGGGCCTTATCATCCACGTCAGCCCGAGCCCACATACTCTAATGACGCCAGCATTGGAAAGGATGGTGATCGACGCTTGAGTGAAGGAGCGTTGAGCCACGGACCAATTGAGAATGTGTTCATGTGGCGTGAAGACCACTTTCTTGTCCTTACGTGCAACGTATATATGGCCCAACAACAACATTTTGATATGCAAGTGGGTCTGAGCATTAGTTTAAACTTTTTTTGGATAATATGTTTAAACTCAAATAGCAATTAAGACGTTAATAGCTGTTTGTTAATCATTTTTTTTCAAAAGAACTACTACACAAATTAGATTATTAATTAATTAAGATGAATAATATAAAAAGAAATTTTCTAATAATCATAAATTTGCACCATAAAACTCTTATAAACAATATAAATAAAGATAATTTTTTTTATTTATCTTGCTCTTAAAGATAGACCCAGGCCTTCCTAACGAAGACCTAGAGGGTGGACTTGCTCTTAAAGATAGATCCTTAGGCCTAGTTTGGTACAACTTCGTTTTAAAAAAAATCAGCTTATATCTAGACTTTTAGATTTTATAATGTTTGGTAAATGAAAGAAAAACAGTTTTTTTTTGAAAATTACAAGTGTCGCTGGTAACAGTTTTTAGAAGCAACCTGAAGATTACTTTTTAAAAGCAGTTGTCACTCCAATCCATCATCATCTCTGGTCACCAGCCTAGATGAAACCATCTAGCTTTCCCAATCCTCCTCCAAAGTGCTCAACATCTCCGTTGGCGCCGTCCACAATGCCATCTTCCCATGTCATCATTGTTGAAGTCACCATCGTCGAGTTTCTGGGCTTCGGTCGTTCGTCGACCATGCGGCAGACGTCTTCGTCAGAGTCGACGTGGACGAGCGGGGCGGCGGCTGCGCCAGATCTAAGCTGGTAGTTAATGACAAAGGAGGCAAAGCGGGGGAGAGATCAAAGATCTTGGAAAGGAGCTTGGAGAAGTTGACGAGGCGGTCGACGGTGATGATCTTGGTGTCGCCGCTGGCGTATTGGAGGACGCTAGAGGGCGGGCGGGGGTGGAAGGCGCCGTTGAAGAAGCAGACGAGCTTAAGGTGGGTGTGGTGGTTGGTGGTGGGCCTATTGGGCTGAGCATGGTGGTTATTGCAGCGAGAAAGAGAAAGAGGTGGCTCTTTCATAGAGATTATCGGAGGGAGAGAGAGAGAGAGTGAGAGTGATTGTTGAAGAAGACGGAGTAAAGTTTGATAAAGTGTTTTTATTTCGGGCGGAGATGTCGAGAAGAGGGTCGCATCTTTTAGTTATAAATCCGGCATGAGTTGTTTATATCCAACCTCTCTAGCAGGATTTAATATCAGACTCTGATAAGATTTAAATTTTCCATCCTTGAGCAATCTGAAACACCAAACACCATCATTGATATATTTTGATCCTATCCGTTCAGTTATCCAAGGAAACAAACGCGGCCTTGTGTTATTTTGGTTCTGTTTTGACTTGAGCGCACTAATATTATGTTTTGAGTAACTGGGTTTTCCAGTTTTGTGATTTCTGGTTAAAGAAACACTATTATGCTTATCAATTTATTTTTATTTTTTGAAGCAAAGGCGGATTTATAACTCATTGTATTAATAGTCGCAACCAGAATGACATCGATACAGATCCCAACCAGAATGACACTAATAGTGGCCAAAAAAAAAGGGTTTGGAAAATTAGAAAACTCAAAAAGTAACATAGACAAGGCCCAAGAACTTCACTAGGCCCACCATGAAGTCAAATTTGTCAAAGGCATGTCGCCTCCATCCCGTCGGCGCTCTCTCCCTCTGATCCACAACCCCTTGCCACCGTAGTTGACCCCCCGTTCAGAGATCGTCATTCGATCTCCAATCTCCAAGCTAGCTGGAGAAGCCAAAGCTCCAAGATCATCTGCACTCTGGCAAATCCAAATTAGATCTGAAAGATCCGATCTCAGTATTGCTTTCATCAATTCACCGCCATCAGGTGGATGCCGATTTGGCAATGTCGACCTCGTCCGTCTGCGCTCTAATCTCAGGTGCACCAGCCCAGGTTCAACCCTCCACCATCTCTTGCCATCAAAACCTGCTACCAATCGAAACAAAGTCTCCAGCCCCATAGCTCTTGCTTCGTCGGGGATCATCTTCTACAGACACGAGGTCCTTGTCGGGCCATGTCCGATGACGACGCAGTAAGGGCGCGCCGCCAGACGAGGCATGGTCTCTTGATGAGGAGCTCTCTCTCTAGGGTTTCACCAAGGTTTTTTTTTTTTAATTATTATGCTTCTCAATTAAGGAAATGACATTGTTTTATAAAGAAATAAACTAAAAGGCATTGTCGTCTTTGTTGTGCAATTACATTATCTGAAAGCAACAGGACCTAAAAAAGCAAAGCACACAAGCTGACTTCCAATTGGCAAATTGTTTGAAATGGCTTTAAATGGGCATTGATTTCGATGAGGTTGCTTCAGATGGAAAAAGTGTCGATGGATCATGGAATACACTGCGACCATAACTCAAACATCATATTATATTCACAATTAAACATAAAAATAAGAACAGAATCGGTAATAAACTAGAGTAAATAGTTTATGGATCGGCCCACAGACCGGTCTTAGGCTCTTGCCCTGCATCATCCCTGATGGGTAGGGCTGAGATTGACTTTTTAATGGGTCGGGTGGGGCTTTTTGCCTGCTATGTCGACTGCCGAGCAGGTGCCCAAGGCCATGGGCTTTTAGGCTCACGGGCTTAATGATAACCCATGAGAATACAATGATATGTTTGTTCAAAAATTGCTATGAAGTGGAAGAGTAACAAAACTGCTCCTACTCACTATCTGTGATATGTCTTGAGCAAAATTTAGCGCTTGAACCACCACATAAAACTGCAGTGGAGAGCACATGCAACAATAGGCTTTATAAGACATGGCCAAATAGGCTTTGATGGACCGGCCCGTAGACCGGTCTTGGGTTTTGAACCCTCCGCTTGCCCTGCATCATGCCCGATGGGCTGGGCCGAGATTGACTTTTTCATGGGTCGGGTTAGGCATTTTGCCCACTGTGTCAACTGCCGAGCAGGTGCTGATAGGTGCATAATTATACATTATTTGTATCAAAATCCTCTATATTTTGTTTGTTTGTTTGTGTTTTCTAGTTATTTACTTTGTTTATTTGTTTTCTGCATTTTAAAGCAAATAAGAATAAAAGAAGGAAAAAAGAGTGTAAGACAAAATTCGGAAATCTGCCTACGCAAGTCAGCCAAATTTGACTGAGCACTGAGGCAACTCGAGAAGAGTTAGATGATGAGTCATATATCAGCGGAAAGCTACGGATGTCAGCTTTCCACAGCATTTTACGGTTCATGAATAGCATTTTCCTAGAAGAAGTTATGGTCAATTTAGTGTCAGAAGGTCAATCTACGCGGGAATCTGACTCTTGACGGGAATTTGTGTTTTGAGACCCAAATCACACCGGAAAGCCAATGGACGAGTTTGCACTTCATAGTTTGGCTTATAACCTCGATGTGAAGCTGATTTGAAGAAATTAAATGAGTTGGCATACTTCCATTGTTCCAACAGATGTGCACCAATCAAAATATCCAAGAAAACCTAAATTACGAAGGATTAGTTAAAATAAGCAATATAAAAGCCGTATGCTATCAACTTTTGCGGCTTCTTCTCCTCTTCTTCCTCTCTTCTTCTTCTTCTCCTCTCCTCCTTCCCAATCTGCGGTGTTATCTTTTTATTATGTTTATTTAGTTTTTCTTAGTTAGGGGCTGCTTGAAGCCCTAAGACATGAACTATTTGAGTTTTTGTTTTAGTTGCTTTTAATTCAAGATGAGATTTGCTTTGAGTGCACGCTTAGTATACATGTTACGGTTCTATAACTTTGATTGTTTGATGTCAGTGTCAATATCAGACTCCTCAAACTATCTAGAGAAGCAATTATTAGTTTTCGCTAGCAAGTAAACTAAGTCCTAGGTTTAGCAAGATGCTAAGTTTATTGTGATGTCTCAAATTATTTTCGAACTTAATGATCTCTGCATGTTAAATCTAATAAACGTACATTTAGGTTGCATTGCTTGAGAATAGTTTAAGTGTAGAGCACTTTCAACCTAGCGTATGAAACAAGAAAGGGTAATAGGTTGTGTTTCAAGCGTATCGAGCCAACCTGAGCATCTTCATCGAGATTAATTGAACTATAACTGAACAAATTGTCTTGTGTGTGATTGTCAAGGTGGATTGCATCTTCCCCAGCCAGTTTTATTTCATTGTTTTCTAAAACCAAAACCAAAACCAGTTTTCGTCACTTTCTGTCCTCTGTTTTCTAGTATTTATTTTACATATCAAACGAACTTCGATTCATTTGAAATTTTAGGTGTGAGTCCCTCTATGTGTCTAGTTTGTGTCTGTAAATTTTGTATTTTTATGACTTGTTTAGGTTAGTCAACTAATTAGATTGTCGACTACTGGTCATTAGGATCAGTAATCACTTTTGTGACATCTTTTGAGTAGTTAGATACTTAGATTCATTTAGTCTTGTGCGGGAATGAACCTTATTTGCTCATACTATAAACTACGATCTAGTAATGAATAAGGAAAATAAATTGGTTTGGAAATAACCGATCAGGTGCCCATGGGTTTTTAGGCTCACGGGCTAAATGATGACCCATGAAAATACAGTGATACGTTTGTTCAAAAATTGCTATGAAGTGGAAGAGTAACATAATTGCTCCTGCTCACTATCTATGATATGTCCTCAGCAAAATTTAGTGCTTGAATCATCACATAAAACTGCAGTGGAGAGCACATGCAACAATGTCATATTTTTAGTACTCTCTAAATTGTAAACCACACTTTCTCTTTGTCTTTTTAATAAGGTTGTGAAATTCACACACCCCAAATTGAAATATACATATTTACAATAAGACAAAATTTAAGTCACTAAAAATAAAATTCAAGTTACCAAAAAATAAAAAATTGTGTGTGAATTTCACATCCCTTTCAATACTTTAATGTTGTTCGTGAATTTTTGTTATTACCCTTTGCTATGAGACGAGTGAAGAGGGAGAGTTAGAGACACACCCCGCACCTCCACGACTGAGTTCCCGGCGAATTGAACTCGTCTGGCTCAAGGTCTTCTCTAATTATCTATACATCTTCCTACAAGCTCATCATCCCCTTTCACCAATCAAAAGAGTATGCTATTTTGTGAATAATGCGCTCGGAGCTGATATTCTGGGGCGGGCACGACGAGGCCAAGTCGTCTTCAAACACCCCGAAGCCCTAGCCTCAGTAGCCTCGGTGACCCAAGTCACCCAACCGATTGGTTACCAGCTCCGGAAAAAGCGCTTGATTTTCATAGTGGTCGACATCGCCATTGCCATCATCTTTTCACCCTCTTGTCGTCGTCTCTACCCGCCTACCACGACAACAACCCAATCCCTAATGACTCAGACATTCGACTTCGAGTCCACCAACCACTCCCACAAACTGGCCTTCGTGCGCCGATTTGGGTCGACCAATTATAGTTCAGGCAACAAGGTTCTGCTGGGTATGAAGCGCAAGGACCTCTAGATCATCGTCACCGACAGCGTTGGGCTCATCGGATCCCACTTGTCAAAATGGGTATCTGATTCCAGGAGTTGCTGATTCTAATTGAAACATGAATATTGGCTTACGAATTAATGGTGGAGGGTGGTGTGGAAGAGACAGCTGCCTACGAATGAAATGAAAGAATTGGACTGTGCCTTAATTTGATCACTAGCTTGAGAATGAAAAGGAGAACATGCAAAGATCAACAGCATAATGCATTTTCAAGAGGATGGGTAATTGAGCTCTAAAATTTCTCATCAAGTATCAACAATGAGAGGACGATAAGGGCATTTTTGAAATGAAAAAATATATCGCCTAAAAAAATTATTATCAAAGTGACCGTGAAGTGTGGTTTGGGGAGCGAGACCTTTGGCCTCGTCCACTACTTGTTCTAGCAGTAGGATAGAAACTATTCCAGACCCATTTGCGATTCCAACAGTTTATACATCGGCTAAAGTTGAAACTATTCCAGACCCATTTGCGATTCCAGACCCATTTGTTATGCAGGAGCATAACAAATCAAAGAAAAGGTCACCATAAATGAGGTCAAGAAGCAAATGTGAAGATTATTTATTAGCTCCTTAAAGGATCTCAGCAGATACATAGTAGGCTACTATTCAGTCATTGTGATCTCATGAAAATAAAACAAAAAATTTTAGACCACCGACTATTCAGGCTTTGGACATCCATACACATCACTTCTTAACCACAGAGACATCCTCAGGGACATGCTCAGGGGAATACTCTCCTGCATATCAACCAAAAACCAGACAAAGAAATTAATGCCACATAAGAATCATCTATGTGGAAATGAAAACCAGTTGAATAGATAAAAGATGAAACCAAAAATAGTCTGGTTCATTGTTCAAAGAAGAAACTTGCATAGAAGTAACTTTTGCGGCACATACTTGGTTCAGCAACCCTCCCTATACCTTTTTTATTGTGTCCAAGTATGGTGTTAAAGACTAAAATAATAACATTGGACCTAACAAACACAAGCATGCATTTAGAATTCATAATTTCATATCATCTGATCTAAGTCAAATACTGAATCAACCTTACTTGATAGCTATCTAATGTAGAAGTACACATTGTTCTTATGTAGAGAACCATGGTTATGATAGGGAAAGGCAGTGCCGGCCCATGTACCGGTTGTGCAATTGCACAGGGCTTCCAATTGTTGGGGGCCTCAAAAAAAAAATTATATCGGTTAAAGTGAAGAAAATGATCAGGAGTTACTGATTAATGTTGTAGTTGTATCGGTTAAGCGCTTTTAATGCTACCTGTTCCACCCAAGTTCGATTCACAACTCCTTATATTTGCATTTTTTTTCATCTTTTCTTGATCAGTTGAATGAGTGATTCGGGATTAAAACCAAGCTCCTTATATTTGCATTTTTTTCATCTTTTCTTGATGAGTTGAATGAGTGATTCAGGATTAAAACCAAGATTGTTCAAATTATCAACAAACCTCTGCATAAGAGGGTGAAGTAAAACACAACAAGCAAATTAGTTTTCATTTTTCCTTTTACTGGATAAGTACATCATCTAAGGCTATGATTGCTGCTAAACTATATTTTTATTACACTCATATATGGACCAGTAAAACATGGTACATGCTAATCTCTACATAGCTCACAAAATGCAAAGTGATAATTACAGGCAATGTAACACAAGACTATTGGTGCACTTCCCCATGATGGTCCAATCTGATCTTATTTCTCTAAGTCGCACTGCACAATTTCAAGCTTTTCAACGACTGGGCTAAAAACCAAAGCTCGAAGAATCATAAATTGTAAAAGCTAAAATCTCATTTCCGAAACATATATTGCCTTTAGTTTTCACGTTTTCCTTCTTTCCAAAACATATATTGCCTTTAGTTTTCACGTTTTCCTTCTCCTGCCTTGATAGTTTACAGAAGGAAAATGCAAGAAGTTGATAGTTTTGAAGCTTTAATCTTACATTGCTTCATTGGCTTGCACTTTTAACACTTTACATTGCTTCATTGGCTTGCACTTTTAACACTTTTAACACTTTACATTGCTTCATTGGCTTGCACAACTCTGATATAATGAAAAGTGGTGGAAAAACAATGTCACAATAATTTCACAAGGTTAACAGTTGTAAGTAAGGTTGGCTGCTCTCTTACTGAGGCCACATCAACTGATGTCGCACAGGGCCTCCAAAAATGAAGGACCGGCACTGGGGAGGGGATATAAGCAGAGGCTAAAAATTGGTTCAGATTGTAGCAAGTCAAAAACTGGAAAAACACCCAAGACCAACAATACTAACAGCTATCTGATATTCTCTCCAAGTCTAACCTTGGTTCTGATTTTTCAGCAACCTCCTCGACAAGTTGTCAATGCTGTTTTAAATGACTTGTATAACAACAATACTAACAACAAGAGCATAACCACAACAAAATGGAAAGAGCAACCAGAAGAAAATGATTTGTATTGGAATTTGTAAGCAACATTATATTAATCCACAAATCAACTTAAACTCAAAACACTTTGATGACATATAACAATACAGGACAACAAAAAGGCACCAATTTTGATGAAAAATAGAGACTTAAATTAAAACCCAGACTTAATTTCAGAATCACAAATTCAGAGATGCCAACCTCCACTTGCCGATATAAAGGCGACCTTGCGCCGTTTCAGTACCTCGTCGCTGTCCTGTATCCATCTTTTTAGAGCGCCTTCAGACAAAGGCGTCATATATGCATAGAATCCAAGACAAACGACCGCCAAACCGGTGTCTCTGATATAATCGATCACGCCGCGCGACGCCATGACTACTAGACTTGTAAATGGACCGGATCTTGACCGGATCTAGGTAGATCCGTATTCGGATCCGACCCGTTACCCGCAGGATCTTTGATAGCTAGATCCAAATCCAGATCCGGCGGGTTAACGGATACCCGACCCGTTAATCCGATCCGTTTATGATTATAAATATTTTTAAATTTTAAATAATAATTTCTTAATTTTATCATAAATTTTCATAAAACACTAATGAAATATTATAACAAAATAAAGGTTTATATCAAAAGTTGAATTATATGGCCAAAATACTCCTTAACAATAAACTAATATATTCAAAATACTAAACCTCCAATGTATTTAGCAAATAACATAAAAAGAACATAGGCATCGTAACCTTCAACTTCATCAAATGATCATACTTTAGACGCAATTTAGACGTTTAGGTTATCTAAATAATTATTATATTATTTAATATTTATCAATAATATTATATTTATAAAAATATTATTTAATTATTTTAAAACGGATCGGATCAACCTCGATCCGTATCCGATCCGTTTAATAAAGGGGTTAACGGATCAACGGGTCTAGTTTTCGATCCAAACCCGTTTAAATACCACGGATCCGGAGCAGGTCCGGATCAAGATCCGATCCATTTACAGGTCTAATGACTACGCGGTAATTCATAGTTCTCTTGATCTGATATTTAGGGTTCGCTAGCTATGAATTTATATACTGGACATACGGTATTGGGTTGGGCCTTTTAATAATGTTGCCCGTCCAAATTATTATGACTATTATTAGTTTCCTTTTTTTTTTTCCTTAGATTATGATTTGAATAGAATTGCGTTTGACTCTGCTGTGCAGTTCTTAGTAGAGTCTCACTTGGATGTTCTTTGAATAGAATTGCCATTGAGTCTGCTATGGTTAAAATTGTTTTTGAATTTGTTGTGAGGAAATTCAACTGGGTGTTCCGTAAACAGTTTTCAAAAGTGTTATGAGAACCAACAATCATTTTGAGTGTTTGTTAATCTGTAAGTAAAACGTGTTTGGGTAGATATAAAACCAAAATGCTCCCACAAAAATGTATATAGTTTGGTTGAGAAATAGAAATTGTCAATATTTTCTTAATATGTATTTTGAATTCTTATATATTATTTTAGAGAAAATACTTGTGACATCTTATATTTAACACATAAAAACAGTTATGTAACTCGGTTTTTAAATTAAACTGGTATACCTTATACCCTAGACACCTTATACTTGGCATCTAAATATAGTTATGTCCCTCAGTTTTTATTTATTTTGTCACTTATTAATACTTTTTGTCATATATTTTTCATTTATTTCATCAATTATTACTTATATGATCATTGACTCCCAAAACAGCTTTAGAAGCTACAAATCGTAGCTTCTTACGATCAATCAACTCTATAAATACCTCCAAATTAAGCTTAGAAACTCATAAAATCATATATAGCATGTGAGACCCCGCAAAATTAAAGTCCTTTTAGTGCTTGGGAAATTTGGAGACATCAATTGGGGTAGACGTTGTACTAAGCAAGTGGACCTCCGGTAAAATTGAAGCTTGAAGTCTTCATTAGCCGGTAGAGGTTTTCTTTGTTACCACTTACCAATCTCTAAAAGATTAAGCTTGTTTAGAGCATGTCCACTCATGAACAAAAATCCAACCCAGGTTAGATGACACCTAGGAATCTAACCCAAAAGAAAAAAATCCACCTTCCACCCATGAATGAGTTTTCTTCCTAATTCAACACAGGTTAGATTGTTAGGGAGCAATCTGACCCAGGTTAAATCCAACCCAAAATGGGATTATCCAACTCAGCCACAAGCCCACTTGGTGACTTATGTCACCCACGAAACAGCTGCCGCATGCCTGCTCTCACGCATCTGCGAGATGCGTGAAGGACACAGACGAATCCCATCAAAATGAAGACGCGTGTGGAGCCATCATGGGGTTTTCTTGCTGTCCCGTCAAAAGGGTTTTCCTCCTATAATTTAGTAATAATTATAGAATACTAAGAGCAAGTCAACGGTAAAAAAAGAAATCTTTCCAAAGTGCAACGGTAATCTTCTAAAAAAAAAAAAATTAGCAACTGTTAAGAAAAAAAAAATCACTTGTAGATATCTATTATCCCTTCTCTACATCCCACACACACAAAAAAATTCCTTAATTTCATGGTTTGTATTTCAATAAGTATCGATTAAATGTTATACAATAAAAAAAATAATTTTAATAAATTATATAGTTATTTACAACTAAAACTATTATCCGCACTTTAAAAATATTTTTAAATTCAATAAACAATTTCACATTTCTTATGGATAGAAACTGCTGCCCAGTTATACTAACCCAGAGTGACCAAGGTCACTATGTTCAATCTAATCCAATGGGTGAACTTGCTCTTAGTGCACATGACATTTTTAGGACCATTTGACTGGTCAAACTGAATTAAAAGGAAAGAAGGATAGTAATATGTTGAGACACGCGTCCTTCACCCGTGAGGAACTTCCTCTCACTTTTGGAACCTGATCAGAACTATGTGGAAATGAGATCCTCAATTCTCCTGCGAGCCGAAACGTGATCCCCTCAGTTCCTAATGGGGCATAGCGAGGAGAGAGCTGGATTGAGAGCTCTGAGAGAGAGCAGAGGGAGGAAGAGACGAAGAAAATGGGTTGCGTCGATCACACCGTTTGCGTGTAAAAAGGCTTTCGTGGAAGCAAGAATCATTGTCATCTGTCGACGGTCATGATGGAAGGGGAACATGATGGCATTGAAGTAAATAAACCACACTCAGGGGCAACACTATCATTCTGCCACATGAATGAACAGTGCTAAGTCTCTAACCCTATTATATCTAAACTCCTATAATGGGATTGTGGGAAACCAAAGTTTTGGTGTCAAAGCTTTACCAAAAAATTAAACTTCTCAACCTACCTCTGATAACCTGAAAATATTAGGCATGGTTACAAACGTAAATATTGTTTATCTATTGCCCAACTAAATATCTATTTGCAGCGTCGCCTCACTACATATTTATTTATTTTTTATTTAAAATAAATAAATAAATTGAGGGGGCGCTAGTATAGTATAAATTGTTGTATTTGCATGTTAGAATCAAAAGAGAAATTTTATATACACACCTCAAATAACTTAATACACATCTATTTCTCATTACACCACTTATTTAATTTTTCATTCGGATATTTTACTAAATACACAACCTAAAGTACCTAAAATACCATTAATCTAAAAATCCATGAAATATCATATTATGTGACTATATTAACACTATTATTATTTCATAATTAGTATATATTTATATAAAATAACATTTTATAGATGTTCGTATCTATTACTTGTGTTAGTTATTGAGAAATTCTTACAGATTCATTGTTTATTTCAAATTCTTAAACATGAAAATGATAGATAAGCTGAAAAATACATATCCAAATAGTGTGTTTGGGTGAAAAGGAAAATATGTGAAATATAACAAAATAGGTGTTCATATGCATAACAATTACATCGTTTGACACTTTCACACTCTAAACTTGGAAATTATGAATCTTTAAGGAAAAAAAATAAATTAATTGATTATCCAAATTTCCTTGCAAATTTTTTGTTTACTTTAATAGTTTCCCTAAATAAGTTCTCAATCTTAAAAATTTAATTTGCTCTAATTCACTTTATAAGTTTCTAAAAATAAGTTTTCGTTTTTAATTTTTTAATTTGGTTTATATTTCACATTATTAGTTTCCAAATATAAGTTTGTTTTTAATATTTAAATTTTATTACACATGCCTCTTTTTGTCATTTAACATACTAATCAAATCTGATTTGAAATATCAAATAATAGGGATGTATATTATGTGTGGTGTGTATTTAAAACCACTCGGATCAAAATCCATAAAATCTAAGGAAACGACTTAATTAAAAGGAAACTACAGAATAAACTAAACAACATTCCAGACCAAAAAAGAAAAAAATCCATAAAATCCAAGGAAACGATTTAATTAAAAGAAAACTACAGAATAAACTAAACAACATTCATAATCATTCATCCATGACTGAATCAGAGAAGTTTACAACAATTATATATCCTACAGATCTAAAAAATAACTACGATAACTACCTACTTAGGTCGGATGGGCCTTGAGTTCCTACACACATACAATATGGGTTAAGCCCATTACACAATACCTACTATTCAGAAAGAGGAATGCAAATTAATATCCTACATATGCGCGTGTATAATCGTTCTTGAATTGAGATGTGTAGGCAAAGTATAGTTTGCTATGAAGATCATTTTCTTCAATCTTTACGTGAGCTCAAATAAAACCTCTTTGGTCGCACATCTCTGTTTAACATTTTACTTATTCATACCCAAACTAATCACGTAATCACGTAGCAATCTTCCAGACTATGAATATTTACAAAATCATAAACAAATATGAGAAGAATGATCATCCTTTGGCTTTTGTCACACTTCAGTTGTATTTACATCCTGCATCTACTGATATTGATAATTAGCGCCACACTATCCAGGTTTGCTATTTCATCCAATAAACTTTTTTCAGTATCTTCCATCACCAGCGTATTTTCAATGGGAGTAGTGATTAAACTTGTAAAGTCAATTGGCAAGTTCCTAAATTCTTGCCATTGGGTGTATTAATGAAAATAAGAGGGTAGATACACAGTTAGTCGGAATAGTAATGTAATCCTTAATCTAAATAACAGTGTAGATACATATATTATGACCACATAAAAAGAGAAACTTCATGACAAATAAAAAAGTAATCATGACTGAAGCAAGCTTCCATTTCTACTCAATTGAATACTTAGTTTTTCACCCACATTTTAGTTCATTACATGCCATCTAAATCTCTATAACTTCGAAATCTAAGAACACCAGAGTGGAGATAGGCAACAATTAAAGCTCATATATCTATGCACTTCCATTCAAGTTCCTAAGATCTGAAGTGGTTGCCAGGAGAGCTAAAAAGCTGATAGTGATGAGTGTGGTTAAAGTTGAAGTGCCAAAAAAAAAAAAAAAAAATTCTGATTTACGTGTTAACTTCGAAATCACAGAATATACCAGAATTCATCTTCATCATAGGTTGCAGCAACTTTTCCTTTTAACAACACCGTAGTTACTTTAAACCAATAAAGGATGAAATAGTAAAGGTATGTGTGATCTGGTAATATGAATCAGTACGTATTTGGAAGTGTTGCTTGCTTTTTACCTAGCTATGCTGCTCATTATAAAGTTTGTTTGATTAGCTGCTCATTATAAATTTAGTCTGGTACTTGAACCATCCGTACTCTGTATCATCTTGGAGTCGTCTTGGGGAAACTTCCACGGTATGTTGTGTGAACCTGACTTAGAGTGGTACGTGTATCTGACTTAACCCGAGTTAACCGCAAAGTTCCCTAATCTTTTAGTCCACAAACAATACAACTGTCTTGATGAAAAATGGTTTAGTACTGCATGATAAGACATACACCAATGCTTAATCAAACTGAAAGATCAATAGATGACAAAGACGAAAAAAAAGAAAGGAAAAACATAATCACATATATGGATCCTAAAACCACAAAAGAAATATCAAAAGGATACCTTGAATATAAATCAACAGGTCCTAATCCACATGCTCTCAGCTCTGCCCATTTGAGTTTTGTTTCTACAAAACCAAAAGTTAGAGAATTGTAATACACAGAAGTATATAGGTGCCATAACCTGGAGAGAGATGAGTTTAAAAGTGCAGATAGCATCTTATTTTTAAGATGAAAAAAAATGAATAAAGAATGAGGAAAGATTATAGACCAATTGGTCTTAAATTGATGGATCAGTAATTGCAACCCACATATTATTTTCATAAATGAAATCAATTGAGTACATGCAAGAATAGAGATTAACCAAAACTTATGTCATAGCAAAACTTATTTCAATGTGAACGAAGACTTAACTTGACTCAAATCAAGTTCACTGTCACTTAAAAAGCATAGACATATATGTACAGATATACTTCATTGTTTACTGTAAGTTTATGGTGCCTCTATTCATCTTGGCCATTAAACTTGCCAAAACCCAAAACCAGCACCTCTAATTTCCAGAACCCGAAGAACCCTACCCTCAAAACCCCTAATAAACTATCAATGCCCTGCAAACCAAAAGGCAATTTACATGGACACCAAATTGCTTTAGCACCATTTAACATCAGAGTTCAACAACGATAAAATAATAAAACAGTTCTCATCAGTAATCTTAACTATTAACAGTTCTTTGAAACTTCTAAAAGAATTTTTTTATTTTTCTGGAAAGCTACTCGAAGTTCCCTTCTACTGTTCTTACCCAAAAAAAAAAGAAAGTAAAATACCTCTCAGAATGTCAACACCTCGATCTGCCAACAACCATGCCCAAAACCCCCGCTGCAAGAGTAGATTGACAATGATCAGTACGTAGACGAAATAAATATACAAAAGTAGCAAAACATCAAATTCCTCTCTCCCACTGTTTGCTCCAAAGCAAAGACACGTTCGAGTAACTAAAGTATTCCAGAAAGAGTAATAATTTTAAGAATAATATCCAACCAAACTCACGGCTAGTTGATATCTGAAAAAGAAAACAACCAATGAAAAGAAAATCCAGAATATGAAAAATCTTTTCCAAACACTAACTTCAGATCGTTAATACCAGCGTAGTACCAAATCACAAATCCAATTACATTTAGAAAACCCAGAAAAGGGAGTAGAAAGAAAGAAAGCAGAAGCACATGAAGGGTCGCATTAATACAGTTAAACCAAAAAATACATGAAAGTATACATGAACTAATGAAAGTATACCATTACAGTTAATAAGCTCATACAGTTGAAACGGTAAAGTTATTTCAATTTTGGTTTGCTTCTCTTCTTCATTGGCAAAAGGGATTTGAAAAGAAACCAATTTTGAATTCAATGGCATCAACTATATGACCAATTTTGTTAAGAGTATTAGATACCTAGAACATGAGAGGAGAAAACAAAATACCTTTATGAAAAATTCAGCCGATCCCTAACCTTCTTTTTTTGTCCGTGCCAAATTACAACTCAAAGTAGATCAATTTACTTTCTAATATTTAAAGTCGTTATGAACTAAGCAATAGATTTCCATTGAGATTGAAAAATCAAATTGATAAGCGCAGCCATTTTGGCCATTTGTAGAATAGATGAGAGTGTTACTCTTATGATTAAGGGTTAAACTGTATCAATACAGGATCATAACAACATACCTACTTGAAATCAATCACCCAAAGATCGCGATACTCCTGAAAAATTCTAACATGGAAGAAAAACAAACCAATTCAGATGAATATGAAAATCAATGGAAACGAAGCTTGAAAATTTGCATATAACAATAAAGAAGTGGTGTATCCATTTGTATTCCAATTGACTCTCACAATCGTGTCCGGCAGATATCGGGCGGTTATCCTGAGGAATGAAGATCGTGGGCGACTGCGTCCCTTCTTCTTTCGGTTGTAAGATTACGATAGGGTCCTTCACTCAATTTTCACACATAACTAAAGATTAATAAACTTGGGTTTTTTGGATAGTTCAAAAATTTAACCATCCTGCCTTATTAATAGAGATCAAATACGCAGAAAAAACAGAAAAGAAAAAAAAGGCACACAGACGTTTCTGCTCCGAGAGATGGGGGTTTTGAGGCGGATTTGGACGCATACGACCGGATTCCTGAAGATGGAGCAAACTGTTCTCTTCGTCAACCACCCTCCACCTACTCCTCCAGCTACTGTGGTGTTCAATCCTTCACCGACCCCTCCACCTAGGGTGGTGGTGACCCTCGTACCTTCCGGACCCGGATTTCTGAGCGTGGTTGCTTCCATGTCTGTTGTCGCCTTAGTATCTCTATCATTTGCTGCCTCTGGGTTGGAGCTTGATGGGAGGAAATGGGATGAGCTGAAGGAAAAGAATGCGGAGCAGATACATGATTTGCAGAGGCGGATCAGCGTCTTGGATGCGGAGGTTTCGCAGGCGGAATTGGAGGTTGTGGACCTTGAATCAAGGCTCTGGGACTCTCAGAAAGGTATGTTTCATCCCTTATTTAGGTATGTTTTTGTTGATGAATGTGTTTTTGTTCATGAATCTGGCCCTTATTTCATATTAAGCTCAAACTGATTTGCATTTGCAGAAAAGGTGAAGTCCAAGTAGTTGCTGCACAAGAAACTCCAGTTAACACCAACTGCTTGTAGAGCTTCATACTTGCATTTTGCTTCCTGCCATTGTTTTAATTTCAAGGGTTATGCTGGGATTTATTTGAAAAGCTTTGCTCTCACTATGACATTGAATTTCTTGATTTACTTAATATTTAGAAGTGTTCCTCAGATTTCTAAATTTTATAGACTTTATGTTAAGCTTGAATTCCTTTATCAGAGTTTCAGAATATCATATCTGGTAGACGGTTGGCTTTGAGATTCTACTTGTTAATGGCTTCAGGTTTCCTTTCCGTTTGAGCCAAAAACTTTGTCTCTTTATTCGAGATTTCAAATTGTTTTCTGTTAGTTTCCAATATGGGCCATGTGTTATGCTTCAACTTGTTTTTGAGGAATCAGCATCAGTTTTTCACTTCTTAAGTATTTGAGTCTTCTCAAATCATGACGTTTATCCTTGCTTTGAAAGTTACCTTCTGAGGATTGTCTCGGATGTTCCAAGCCATGTTTGAATCTGAATTTTCTAATTGATATTAGCTTGGATTACCCTGTGTATATGGGTTGAGGTATTTGTTGAGTTTGTACAGCTTGTGTTGCTTCTGATTGCTCGTTCAGAAAATGAGTTACACTTACAGTAAACCTCTTGTCAGCTTTGGCTTGAACTGAAAGTTTGACTGTCGTTCAAGATTTCATTTATGTTATATTTCTGAAACAGTATCTCACTTTCTGTGTCACTTCATTGTTAGATTGGTTTCCTACTCTGACTCAATTATTTGAAACCACTTATTTACCAGTCTATATCATCAATCCATGAAATGCATGTCAAGTTTGAACATTAAGTATTATGATATTTTGATACCTATTGCTCTCAAATTATAGCATACACCCAAAGCTCGTCCCACTCGTGCACAGACCAACAAAAGAAATTACTTGGAAATGGAATAAGAGAAGGCGACCGTGGTTGGGTAAATTATGCCAGGTTGAGCAGGTATGTAACCATGATTATATATGTGGCTGAAATGAGTACCTGTGGTATATTTTGTATAGATCAGCATATGGTTGCGATATTTGAGACAACGTTGATTTTGGTTGACGTGGTAGATACATTAATGTTTGTGACATGTTGATATGGTCTTATATATCCGAGAATGAGGAAGGGACTGATGTCCTATATGTTATCTACTGACGTCTGATGTTGTCAATAAAGTTTGGCATATGAAGAAGATTACTTCAGAATTTTGATATAACATTACTGCTTAGTAAATTATAGTATTGATTTGTAGCTACTAAATTCCATATGGTCACTTTGACTTGTGGTTCCTTATTGTGAAATAGTTTCCCTATTTAAATTGGACGTATGATATCATATCCTCTCTCTGGTACTCTCTCCTTTGCTCCGAGTGGTGGCCAGCCTGACCGGCCGGCGGATCCCCATCATATACTCGGTAGAGGAGGTATGATCAACGGATAAGGATGATATCAAATACAGGTGATGGACATGTAGGGAAGACTTGTGGAACCGTTGTTAGACCGTTTGTTTATGAGAGCAGATTTTGTAAACGCTCTAGAATTATCTGGTGGTATTCGTTACACCTAAGCATAGTGTAGTCCTTTTAGGCATTTTTACCCACAGCGGTAATATAGGACCTGCTAATAAGGGCTAATGGACTGAGGTCGATTGACATTAGCTTCATGCCCTGCTGACCCAAGTACTCGCTTCTTTGTGACTTCACTTGAGATATATCGAAACTGTTCTACGATCCTGTAGGGTCTACTCGACTAGAACGGTGAATTTGGTATGGAGTTCACTCGGGCGGCAATTGTTCCATTCACATGGAATTGTATGCGCTTGTCAAGGATGCAGTTTACAGCGAGGCGCATTGGCATCAATAGGGTCGTACTATATGTTACAATTCTAAGTAGGAAACTACCTTAGAATCCTTTGCCCCTCTAGGTCTGGTTTGTCACCATCTAGCCAAATATTTTCCATTCCCCCCTAGGTTATGATCTACTGAGCTCTCCTGCCATGTTGTTTAGTTCTTACCTACCTCTTATGAGCATGTTAGTCATGGTTATTGTCATAATCCCAAAACCAAGAACTTCTGCGTTTTTTTTAGAAGGTTACTGGATTGTGATTATGTTGAATTACAGCAACTCAGTATTTGAAGTAGAAATGAGCTTCAGTAGCTTGAGATGTTATCTTTGACTTCAATTTTGAGAACGAATTTTTTTTTGAAGGGGGGTGGGAATGTGAGACCCCGCAGAATTAAAGTCCTTTTAGTGCTTGGGAGATTTGGGGACATCAATTTGGGGTTGACGTTGTACTAAGCAAGTGGACCTCGGGTAAAATTGAAGCTTAAAGTCTTCATTAGCCGGTAGAGGTTTTCTTTGTTACCACTTACCGATCTCTAAAAGATTAAGCTTGTTTAGTGCATATGGCATTTTTAGAACCATTTGACTGGTCAAACTGAATTAAAAGGGAAGAAGGACAGTAATAAGTTGAGACACGCAAGTGCTTCACCCGTGAGGAACCGCCTCTCTCTTTTGGACCTTCTCCTTTGTTTTCTACTCTTATCCAAATGTTTTCATCCCTGGTGAAGCAATCTCTCTGTAGCTAAAGTGAATCAGAACATAGCCAAATTTATTTGGTTCATCTGTTCTGAATTGAGAGAAAGTTACAAGATGAGAATCCCTTGTGAACTTGTTCCTATCAGCCAATTTCGACGGCCGAAAACTGCTACTTCTGCTCTTCAGATGACCGCGAGTTCTTCATGAAAGTTGTTCGTTATTATCATGGCTTTGTTGTCGTGTACTGTTGTATTATTATAAGTTGCTCTCAGAGTCTCAGATTTAATTCAGAAGAAAGTTAGGGGACCTTGTTATAGTATTGTATGAGGAACTCTGGCTTGGAGTTCTTATTGTCAGTGTTTTTGGTGGTTAATTTGTATGCTTGTGCATTCAAATCAAAGCCATGCTGTGGCAGGGTTCATGGTAGATTTTTCTGTTTGGTTTTATGCAACGGTAAGAGGAAAGCTGTCTAGATTACCACTGATCACTGATAATGTGCAGAGACGGAAGATTGTGATCCACACATAACACATGGAGATGAAACTCATCATCCCCGAGAACAAAATCATTAAGGTACATATTTTCAACCTTGAGAAGTCTGCCAACAGAATTCCAGAACCATGGCAACCCCCAAAAGAGAACCAGAACCATGGCAACCCGACGTCGCTTTAGTATTGGATTTCCATGGGAAGCTGAGGAGAGAGAGATTCGAAGAAGAAGAAGCTTTTCTGGGTTTGTCGGCGATTTTTCGAATCCGGCCACGACGACAGGCATGGATGGTGCTGGTAGCTTCACCTCGACTTGGAGAACCTATCTATGTCTTTGGTTGTCCACGACGAGCTCTGAGGAGGGAGAATCGAAGAGTAGAAGTTTTGAGATTTTCCGACGACCTTCGAGTTAATAACGAAGTTTTTTTTTTTTAAGTCTGAAACGCTGACGTGGCGTGTCGGAATGCCGTGTCGGAGCCGGTCAACGTGTCCGAAAAGTCAACTTTTTCGGACACGTATTTAGCTGTGTCGGCGTGTCGGAGCGTCGGACACTCCGACACTCCACTACAGTGGAGTGTCCGTGCAACATAGGTTGGGCCTTTTATACATGTTCTTCTGTGCCCGTCCAAATTATTACGACTGTTATTAGTTTCTTCTATTTTTCTTAGATTATGATTTGAATAGAATTGCTTTTGAGTCTGCTGTGCACTCCTGAGTCCTGTAGAGTCTCTTAGGTCCAGTTTCGCTCGGATGTGCTTTGAATAGAATTGCGTTATTTGAGTCTGTTGTGGTTAAAATTGTTTTTGGATTTGTTGTGAGGAAATTCAACTGGGTGTTTGGTAAACAGTTTTCAAAAGTGTTGTGAGAACCAACAATCATTTTAAGTTAATAGTTTACACACAACAAGAAAGAAAAGAATCAAAAACAAAGAACATGAGACATATTCGACTCATAATCAAAAGTGTTTGGATATGGATGAATTCCTGGGAATTTAATTAAAATAAAGGAATTTCCAATTCCTCAGGACATTTTTCACCGTTTGGATTGTTATCCCGTGAAATCTACAAATTCCACAGGAAAAAAAACGTGGAATTCAGGAGCGTCAATTCCTCAGTTGAATTCCTCTTAATCTAGACGTCATTCTCCAATTCCTTCACAACGGGAAATCTCTTTTTCATGAGTGCCAAAACCAAAACTTGGCGTGTCAAATTTTGATCCAGAACCTTTATATAGAGCCACATGAGTTCGACTCAAAATTTTGCAGCTGTTCTGATTTTTGGCTTTTCTCTTGACGCTAAAAAGGTTAGGTTCTAATCTCTATCCTCTTATGTATAATTGCTTTATCTATTGAAATCTAATTTTTCAATGGTTCTTTGATTATGGCTAGGTTATGGACAATCTGATCTTTGGATTTTCTTTCGGGGACTGTTCCTTCTTCTGCTAAACGTTAGTATATGACCTCTGATCCATCTCTTTTATAAGATTGTTGCTGCTGTTAATCTGCGTTTTGTTACTGTTTTCATATTTTTTTGGCTTCATTGATTCTTATCTTTTGATACTTTGATTTTCTTCTTCATTAGTTCATTAAGCTGTCCCATCTTCTTTGTTTTTGATTCTTTTCTTTCTTGTTGTGTGTAAATTATGAGTCGAATCTGTATAAAACCTCACAAATGGGAACTCTCTCACACACACACACACATATATATATACATACATATATATATATATATATATATATATATATATATATATATATATATATATATATACAGTCCCCTTCTAGAGTGGGATCCCGCTTTGAAATTAAAGTGCGGGACTCCTTATTTCGCTCACTTTCAGGTCGTATTTCTACATCTCAACCGTACAATATCTAAAACACAGTGTGTAGATCATCATATAAAGTTTTATCAAATTTGAAGATCATTTGGGTACCGAATTAGATAAAATAAATCAACAGAACAAAAGTTGTCCAAACAGAACCGTTTGTGTAAATCACGATTACGGAAGCTCAAATGATTTTCAAATTTGATGAAACTTTGTAGGAATGATCTACACACTGTATTTTAGACATTGTACGGTTGAGATGTGGAAATACGACTTGAAAATGAGTGAAATAAGGAGTCCCGCATTTTAATTTTAAAGCGGGATCCCACTCTAGAAGGAGACTGTGTGTGTATATATATATACAGTTCCTATCCAGAGCGAAGCTTCACTTTGAAATTAAAGTGTGAAGTTCCTTATTTGACTCATTTTTCTGTCATATTTTCACATCTCCACCGTTCAGTTTGTAGAACCTAATGCATAGATCACTCTTGCCAAGTTTCATCCAAATTGGTAATCGTTAAGGTACTGAATTAGATTAAATTAACGAACGGACCATAAATCTGTCTATTTAGAACTGTTGTGTAAATAACGATTATGAAAACCCAAACGATCATCAAATTCAATGAAACTTGGCAGAAGTGATCTATACATTAGGTTTTAAAAACTGAACGATGGAGATGTGGAAATATGACCGAAAAGTGAGTCAAATAAGGAACTTCACACTTTAATTTCAAAGTGAAGCTTCGCTCTGGATAGGGACTGTATGTATATATATATATATGTATATATATATATATGTATATATATATATATATGTATATATATATATACACACATATATATCACACACACAGACGATATGAGGAAGGACTATTTCACAAATCCTCGCACTAGATATATTGTTACTTCTGCTTTAGACTTGTTTATATGTCAATATATATAGCTTGGTGATATTAGTCCTATCTGCTTTAGACTTGTTTTTATATATATATATATATATATATATATATATATATATATATATATATATATATATATATAGCTTGAAGTTTTGGATATCATGTCTGTGTTGGTTTGGTTTAGTGGTAATGATAGAGTAAGAGGCAGGAGTTTTATAATAATGGTTATGTTTGTGTGTTAAGTTTGCAACTTTTGGTAGTTGATTCTACTTATTTTGTTTGCTGGGAAAACCCTGTTAAGTTTGGCCTAATTTCCGAGATTTTGTTATCGGTTTCATATTTGCTTTCTCTTGATCGTTATCATTTTTTGTTCCTACAAATTTGAATTATGCACACTGTACCAAGTTTATTGATGTGTCTCTGGTTTTTTTTTTTTTTTTTTTTCTCCAGGTACAAAACGAGGATAGCAGCAGTTGTGTTAAAAGGAATCGTCAAAGTACCTGAGTTTTGTTTCAAGGGTGAGTCCCCTGCCCTTTTATAGTATGAAGATGCATAGCTGCCCTATTTCTATCCAATCACATTTTATGTCTACTTTAGAGATATGTGAAAAATTTGCATTCTGATTTGCTTGTGGTTTAGAGGTTAAAATCATGGCTAGCGAATAACATGTATGAAGATGCTTATTGTGTTGAAACAGGTATGGCTAGTATGAATGTTGCTAACATTATAATGAGGTTAAAACGAAAGCGTGCCATAGAGGAAGAAGAAATTAAAAAAAGAATGAAAATTGTTTTTGGTGCCTCTGTATCTATAATTGCTTTAGTAATAGAGTGGTATCACAAGACATTTTTTTGTTAAAGAGCCTTCACGTGATTGGGATCAAGAAAGACGGTCTTACTTAAATCGTTTGTACGATGGAAGAGAGGTAGATTGTATTGAACAACTACGAGTTACCAAGAACGCATTTAGGAGATTATGTGAGATTTTATGCGGAATAGGAGGGCTAGTTCGTACAAGAAATGTTCCTATTGAAGAATCAGTAGCTATATTCCTGGACATACTTGCTACCAACCTGAAGTACCGAAAATTTGGTTTCCTATATTATCGCTCTAAGGAAACAGTTAGTCGACAATTCCATAACATGTTGTATGCAATGATGAGAATTAGTAAAGAATACTTGAAGCTACAGTCATCTATCATTGGTAGCTCAGAAAAATAGAAATGGGAGTGGTTTAAGGTAATTCTCTACCTCTTGAAAATATATGTCCACTTTCTAAAATCTTCATTAATAACTTTAATCCTTACTTTCTACATTTTCCATTCGTTTAGCATTGTTTAGGAGCCCTTGATGGGACACACATTCCAGTGACTGTGTTGGCTAAGGAAAGACCAAGATATCGTAATAGAAAGGGTGATATCTCTACTAACGTCCTAGGAGTTTGTACACCTGATTTAAAATTTATCTATGTATTGCTTGGATGGGAGGGTTCTGCTTCTGATGCTCGTGTTTTACGAGATGCTCTACGCATAAATAATCGGCTTCATGTTTCAAGGGGTAATTCGCTATACTAATTTTAAATTAAATAAAACTTAGGTTTAGTAAGCTTCTAATTCTTTTCATGCATTTCTTATTGTAGATAAATACTTTTTGGTGGATGCTGGCTATACTAACGGGCCTGGTATTTTAGCACCATATCGAGGAACTAGATACTATTTAAATGAGTGGACCGGAAACCGACCTGAAAATTACAAAGAGTTGTACAATCTTCGTCATTTGATTGCAAGGAATGCAATTGAACGGTCATTTGGGTTGTTAAAAAAGCGATGGAGCATAATGCGTACTACCTCATTTTCAGCATCAAAACACAAGTTAGGATCATAAATGCTTGTTGTGTTTTGCACAATTTTATTCGAATTGAGCAAGCTAGTGATCCTGTTTTAGAAGATCAAGATTCAAGGTTTTTAGCAGCTGTTGATTTGGAGTTATTAAATCGTCCAACGTCAGAGAATGATGCAAATAATGATAGGATTACATGTGTTCAAGCTACTGATCAATGGACAAACTTTCGTGATACATTTGCATTGAAGATGTTCCAAGATTATCAGGCACGACGGGCTGGAGAATCGTGATATGTCAATCAAATGACATTATATGTTTCTTTTTGTTTCATTTTGTTCCCTTAGTGCATTTACTATTTGTAATGAATCTTTATTAAGTTAAATTTTAGTATGGTTGAAATTTTTATATGCATTTGCATATTGCGTATAATATCTTATCTCCTGTTATTTCTTGTAATCATTGTTGCATGTTCATTGTTGTCTTGATGTATCAAGTTTAATTTTTTTTTTCTATGGTGTCTAATTGTATTCAGAAATGGATAGACTCGGAGTGAATGAAGTCAAAAACAGAAAGCCAAATAGAAAGGATGGAGGAAAGAGCAAAGCTAAGTCTGAAGGCAAGAACTATATGTAGTGTAATTTGAAAATGGAGCGTGCTTTGGTTGACATACTTTGTGAGGAACGAGGTTTGGGTCATAAGGAGATAACAATGTAATACAGCCTATAATACAGTTGCTGATATTTTATCTGCACAATTTAATATTCAAGTATCTGCTGACAATGTGAAAAATCGTGTGAAGTCATGGAAAAAGTTTTACGGAATTGTGAGTGATATCTTGGGCCAAAGCGGATTTAGTTGGGATTCATCAACTCACATGATAAGCGTTGATGAAAAAAGTGTATGGGAATAATATGTGAATGTATGTTTTATTAACTTTATTTTTGTTTTGTTTGTCTATTTTACGTATTAGGATCCACCCCGAATTTCACCCTGAAACCCGAAGTAAATCCTGCGGGGACCACCTCCAAAGAAGATATTACCGAAAATTCGGCATACTTCGTAATAATACCTGCATACACTTCTAAAAATCCATCTACACCCTTCTACTCCTAGAGCCTTCGTGCTCCCCAAATCACAACATCTCCCAATTTATTTACTAACTTTAATAAGAATAATCTCACAACCAACAATCACAGTTCAGAGCAACTCTAATTGAGAGGAAAAAAACTAGAAATATAGAAATGAGCGGAAGCTATACTATTGATTATGCCTCTTCTCCATATACGCCCGACCTCGACTATGCTAACCTGCATACTAGACATTTTTAAAACGAAAGGCCCAAGGGAACCATTTGCAAACGTTAAAGTGAGTGGACAAAAATAAATAAATAAATAAAATATTCAATTATTTATGCTTTCCCAATTTAACTCTTTTAGAAGAAAATAAACTGCATGCAACAAGCTCAAAAGCTTTAAAAAAAAAATTCACAAGATTTACTGAAACGCGACTAGTCTCGCTAGTCTCCAACACTTGTAAATTAGAGCCTCTCAGGTCAATAATAACATAAGTATATATTTACACTCGTCATATTCCTTGTATGAATTTTTTTGAAACAGCAAAATAGAAATAGAAATTCATACAAGACTACGACGCTCACGTCACGCCATAATGAAATTTTACCTCATTATGCAGAAAAACGGTGTATATATATACGTGCATATCCCATATATAAATTTTATATTTATATAGGGCTACGACACTTGCGTCTAATGCTCACGTCACACCATAATGAAATTTTACCTCATTATGGGGGAAAAACACGTATGGCTAGCTAGCATTTATTTATATACATACTATTCTCATAAATATCCAATATACATATCCACCGAAAATCTCATTTTCGGTAACTCTCCAAAAATAAATAAATCGTCAAATTAAATGACATCTTATGCTCCCTCAAAAGAAATGGTTTAACATTAAATCATCGCATGCATATTATTTAAAACAAAAGTCCACTCACGACTTTGGGCATAAGACCGACGAAATTCAATTCGCTACTCAAGTGAGGTCTCCTCGAATCCTGGCACAATAACCATGCTTAGGACCAAACTTCAATTTCAGAAAAAATAATACTTAAATATATAACCCAAAACTTTTCTGCCTAACCCACTACCCTTTCTAGGGTTAAGCTTATCAGATTCACGCCAAACTATAACCACAGCCATTTCATTTATTTCAACATTCTAAAACAATAATAAGGGAAATCCAACGGTCGGATTCTACCGCATTAACCGCCAAATTCATCAATATTTGAAAAAATTCCAAACCTAATCAAAACTCCTTCAAAAATTTCAAACTTTACAACAATAGACTCCCCTTAATACAACAAATTAAAAACCCTGAAAAACCACTTCATAGTGGCGGCGCCGCCGTTTGCTCCACCGGCAGCGACGGCCGGCAGTCGACTCCGGCAACTTCCGATGCCTACCAAAATTTAACAGCATCTTTCTCTCAACTCGCTCTACAACTTTCCTAACTAGCAAAAAGTCCAATTTCAAGCTTAACTAGGTCAATCGAATAAAAACATATCAAGAAACCCTAGAAATTCAACTCAACGATTCTCCTTACCTAGCTCAAGAGAGAGCGAAACCTCTTGGGGGATTGCTGCACGGGAGGAGAGCTTCTAAAAGAGTCAAGCAGCTCCGGCTATGGCAACCGAAGGAAGGAGTTCCGGCAAAGGGAGCAATCGGCTGCTAGGGGAGCTTTCTTCCTGTTCGGCGGCCGGAGCTGGCCCGATGACGACGGACGAGCTCGGAAAGTTTCGACAGGGAGAGATAGAGAGCTCGGGAGGAAAGAGAGAGAAAAAGAAAAGAAGAAAAGACTTGGGCCTCCCAACCGGTTCTTAACCCATACTAATACAAACCCAACTCCAAAATAACACCACAAAATAATATCTTAATAAAAATTACTTTTTTATTAGCTAAAATTTATCATTTTTACCGTCTTCATATATTTCTCCTACGAATAATTTCTCCGAAATAATTATCCCTCAAAACACCTCTAGGAACCTTTGAAACTATAATCTCATTGACGAAGACGGTAAAACTATTATTAATACCACGCTAGTAAATAAGGTAAAAATTTAAGATTCAGGATGTAACATTACAAACTTTTTCTTATGCAAATTTTATTATTCGTTTATAGTCTCATGATGAAGCTGTAAGCTTCTGATTTAAGAGAATCCCAAATTGGGATGATATAGTTGATTTGTGTGGGAAAAGATAGAGCCACTGGAGAGGGTGTTGAAACAGGTTTTAATGCCACTGAGGTTATGACTCCTCTTATTAATGAAGAAAATCATGTTGGTTTGGAAGGTGATGGTGAAACATTAGAAGACATTCACATCATTGAAGACATCTCAATGAACCAAGCAAGTTCTCAAAAAAAGAGAAATGAAGCAACAGTCTCTTCTAATGTACCTCCTTCAAAGAAAAGAGTTACAACTAAAGATGTCTTGGGTAGTTCGGTTGATAGAATGACTTCATCTTTTGAAGAACTCATTCGTGCTACTACAAAAAGTCTTGCCCCAAAAGATGTATGGACAAAGATCATGGCAATACCAAATCTTTCAAGAGAAGAACAAATAAAAGCATGTGCTTGGTTCATAGAGAATGACAAACAATTTCTCATGTTGAAGGAAGTCCCAATGGAAATGAAGAAAGACATGGTGATGATGTTTATTTCATATGGATTTGCATAGGACTTCATAGCTTGTCGGCAGTTGAAACATATTTCCTCTTTTCTTTTCTTTGTTTTATTTATGACTGAGTATTGTTAGAACATAACTTTGGGTTTTCTTACAAGTTGGTTCAGTTTAATTTGGATGCATTTTTTCATTACTGTGATTGCTACATGCTCCTGTGTAAGTGCCTGCTTCTTTTCTCTCTTGTACATGTGCAAGAGATGATTGGCATCTAGAAGGTGAGTGGATGAATCGTAAGACATTTGTATATCTAGGATTATAAGCTAGCCATTTGTATTTCGATTTGATTACATTTTTAAATTTCTGTCATTTTAAATTCTAGTAGAAGTTGGTCCAAACAGTAGAATTCTTAATTCCTGTCATTTTAAAAATTCTACAGCATGACATCCAAACAGTGAAATTCTCAATTAATGAAATTTAAATTGATGGAATTGTAATTCCCATGATTTTGAAATTTCTATGTGTTGTTGGTATGTATACCGCAAGCATAAGCAACGACCTCGTAGACTGTTTTCCGACCACGAAGGGCCCCGCCCCCCGACATACTTCATGTAGACCGACATCTAGGCTACCTCGTCATGGTGAAAGAACATCGGTACCACATCGGGAAGGTGTTCCTCCAAGCTCCATAAGAAGACACCATGATAATAGTCATATGCGCTTTGTCCCACATTGGTAATATGTTATAAGAGGGAACATTCCTTAGCTATAAAAGGAAGACTTTCCATATGTAGAAAGAGGCTAGCTGAATATCCCTCTCCCGATCCCTACTCACTCCATCTTGGAGAGCTCTTGTAACACCAAAGGCATATTGGCCATGATAGTTGATTCTAAAGTGGACGTAGCCATGTCCTCCGATGACATGGTGAACCACTATATGTCCTTGTGTCTTTTGTACATGATTGTTTGTTCTACCGTGATTCTACATAGCCTCCGAGATTATGCAGAAATACTATGAAAATTAAAATTACTCTATTCAAACACAACGCTACATAAACAGAAACACAAACCCGAAAGCTAAACCAAACCAAACGGCAAACATAGTTTGGCCTAATTGAGATCAACAAACACAAATTCAA
Source organism: Fragaria nilgerrensis (assembly GCA_010134655.1). NCBI lineage: Eukaryota > Viridiplantae > Streptophyta > Magnoliopsida > Rosales > Rosaceae > Fragaria > Fragaria nilgerrensis. The sequence continues at coordinate 900,263 of CM020980.1, forward strand.
GTGTTGGATTTAACAATAATAATAATAAAGATAATAATAAAATAGCCTCACTATCTCCTTCTTCTCCTTCCAATTTTTTTTTCCTTTTCGGTGAAGTCTTTCTTCTCTTTTCCTCTGAATTGAATGCCGTCTTCCCACAATTTATTGCCTAACCTCAAATCCCTTCCCAAACCCAAAACCAAATCCAGCTCTCTTTCCCTTCCTCCATCGACCTCTGTAAATTCGCCGCCTCATTCTCCGACCACCACGTCCACCTCCATCTCTCCGACAACCAATGCCATCGTCTCGATGTCTTGCTGACTGATTCCATGGGTTCTTCTAAATGCTCTTTTCTTCCGCCGACAGATAAAGAAGAAGAGACAGGTAATTTCGCATGTCAGTTGCTGATATAGGCTTTTGCATTTCTACTTCTCTTCTTTTGCTTTTGAATTTGACTTTGATAGTTTTATTGGGATTTAATCTATTTTTTGCAGGAACAACTTGAGTTCCGGATTACTCTGAATTGTTTATTTTAGAGCCCAAGTGAGTGTTGGCGAATGAATTTCATGAATAAAAGCTTCGATAGAGTGGGAGTGTAATTGTCTTGCTAAAGGTATTGCTCTTGCATAGATTGTTTGAATAGTTTTGTGTTTTAAGTTGTTGGTTGTACATTGCCTGTTAAAAGCTATGCTGACACTTTAGTAAACGTTGTCAAGTAAAATCATGCATTTTCTATTTTGGTTGTTTCTTTTGCTGTTAAAGAATCTGCATGAGTTTCTTTGTAGTTTGGCCTGCTTTTCAATTAACTTGATTACATTTCACAGAACTACTTACATGCCAAATCTGATCTTTTGCTTGATTGTAAGTGTTGGTAAAATTTTCTAAAGAAAGTTAGCTTTCTGTACTTTGGCTTGGTTAGGATTTTTCCTTTTATCTGCATTTTCAGTTGCTTTCAAATCCGCACGAGAGGAGGTGTTGTAAGGATGATTTGTATGAAGCATGGGGTTTGGCACTCTTTATTGTTTTGAATGGTTGAATGGTGCTTGATCTAGTTTACATTTTTCAGCTCTCTTAGGGAAATGCTATTCCTCAGAAAAATAAAGGAAGAGATATCTTGGAGAAATCTAAATTTCAAGTTTATACGTCAAAGTTTGTTTGTTTGTATGAATGGAAAGTAATAATAAATCTAACTGATGAAATGAAAACAGAAAGCCTAAGCTTGGAAGCCAAAGCTTTGAGATTCATTATTTTTCATATCTTCACTAAGACCTGTCTTCATTTGTTTGTGTACATCTTCGTGCTGTATGTAAATATTGTTGAGGGAGTTTTTATCATTGGTGGTAACTCCTTACATATTTTCTCTTCGCATTTACATGTGTTAACATTTTGCGATCAATGCATGTGTTAAAAACTTCCTCTCCTTGCTGTAATAGCCTAATAGGATGCCTATAGCTGCTTATTTGCCACTCCTTTTGGAGATTCCTAAAATGCCTATTTAGTTGTTAGTCAGATTTTATTTGGCGAAAGCCTGAGTTCAACTGTTATTTAATTGTTCATTTCAGGATATATTTTCATTTGTTTCAGTGTGTGCTTTGTGCTTCTAATGTCAATATCCAAGTTTATTGTTTCAAATGGAAGGATCTGAACCCAGCGGGAGTCCCTTTTTTGTTCAACTATAAATAATTTTTTTTTATTCACAGACAACTCATATAAATCTGAATTCTTGATACTTAATACTTTATATGGCTTTTAATTGGAAGTGCGATCATATTTTCCATGGGTATTGGGGACTTGGGATTCTGTACTAAGCCTCACCATATTAGTTAAGTTCCAAAAAGTTTGAGGATCAAGAAATTCTTGGTAACTGGATAAATCTTTTGCTTTGCAAGTAATCAGAGTTCCATTGACGTAAAGTTAAGCTTCTCATTAAAAGTTTAAGCTGTGTTAAAAATTTTGACTCTGTGTTTCCATGTAAGTAAGCTGATGTCTTGTTCTAACACAAATTTAACTTCTTTCTATCAAACCTGGGAAAAGTGAGAGGGCCATATAGAGTTGTTATCCACATATTTGATCAGATCACGACTCCCCGATTGTTTTTCCACTAAGCTCCAGAGCTGCACATTAATCACCAAAAAGAATTTTAACATTAGATTCAAATGGATTGAGATGACTGGTCTTTCTTGTCATAAAGGCTTCAACTTTATACTACTAATTCCACACTAAATGCCCAATCCAGTTAAACAAAATTGAATAAATTTGAATCGACTCTTATTATCTCACTTCAAATGGAATCACATTTTGGACTTATTCTCTACTACAGATGCAACAGTTAAACAAAATTGAATAAATTTGAATCGACTCCTATTATCTCACTTCAAATGGAATCACATTTTGGACTTATTCTCTACTACAGATGCAATTTAATATACTGGTTTTGTTCGTTGACATGCAATTCAACTCAGTCCATATATATATATATATATATATTGAGTTTTAGTGTAAATTTGAATCGACTCCTACTATCTCACTTCAAATGGAATCACATTTTGGACTTATTTTCTACTACAGAACTACAGATAAAGGAACTGATTCTGAGTTTTTTTTTTGGTGAAAAACTTATTCTGAGTTTCAGTTGTTTATATAGTGACCTCACTGACTGAATTGAACTATTACTATGTCTTATTAGATGCATCACTGACTGAATCGCAAGGCAGAGACCTGTGCATGGTTTACAACACTAATTAATAGCCCTGATAGAAAAATATGTAATCCTGCTCATTGGTTGCTTATGTTAAAGAACCTAGAATTCCATTGAGTCATTGACTATGATATCTCTCTTTGAAATTGCTCTGATATCACGTTGATTTGTTATTATGTTGGTATTGATTATTTTTGTTTGTTTATTCTACAGATTGGAGATAACAATGGCCGGAGTAATAACAAAGTTTTTTACTGCGTCATTGTTTATGTGGATAGCTCCTGTTGCAATATTGTATGGGTATAACAACAATCTGATTCCTGGTAAGACACTGTTAAATAATGCAGCTTTTTGCTATCTTCAATTGTCATATGATAATATCTAATTGGTTATTGGAAACTGCTTCTGATTTGTGTCTGGCATTCAGCGTTAACAGAAGTTGGACTGAGATTTTTCTTATCTCTATCAATTCTTTTGGATCTTGCTTCCAACTAATGTTACCTCCTCTAACTTCTCATGAAAAGTTGTGATGATTATGATTTTTTTTTTTTGTTTTTTAAAAACTTTTTCATATAGTGGATCTGTTTTAACTGAAGATGATATGCCATCACAAAATCCAGAGAAGTGACTAGTGTAAAATTTGCAGTGGTGCCATACTGATGTAGGATAGTACTCACGATATTGGCTTTGTTTTTGAAAAAGAATTTGTATGATATTGTATACAGCGATGGAAAGTCTTTTAATGGGATTAGAGATAGGTTTTGATCTTGTTTATGAGGACTGGATGGCACTATAGATCTGTGGCATGCTAAAGGCTAGTAGAAAAGAGAGGAGTGCAAAGACATCCTATAAGAGGTAGAGAGATAAACATATAAACTATGCGTAGATTTTCATGTAGGACAATAATGCATCATTTGCAACTAATTCCTGACTAAATGAAGAGTCTTTTCATATATCTAAGCTTCTTGTAATTTGACACTTAGGCTGGAGACTAGCGTAATCAAATTCAGTAGCATTTAGAAGTTAAGAACAACCCAGTGACGTGAGAATACCCATTGGCCTTGTAGCCCAAGGCAATGCCTCCTTTTGAGAGAGCTGCTCCAATAATATATGAGAAAGTCACACGTCTTATCTGATAATCATGAAGAAGATTTCTAGCTGTGATTTTCTTTTTAAAGGGGCAGGATTCTCATCTAAGGCCAATTGTTCAGAGATCTGTTCTCATGATGATATAGACAATTGTTTGTCAATTGTTATGGCAAGGCTACACTTCCATCCAGACAAGTGGCCTTGTAGTGGCTACATGGATCAAAGGATAACTTCTTTGATTTGTTTATCTTTTATATTTACTTTGCCTGATTTTGTTTTATGTGTTACTTTGAGATACCTAGATATATGTCTCCTATCTGTTATCTGATCAAGGATGTTATTCATTCAAAACAGGTTCAAGTGACTTGTCTCCTCATACTCTCACACTGTTGAGTGGATTCCTTGCTGTTGTTTCTGTCAATATAGTTATTGCATTCTACATATATATGGCAATGAAGGAACCTTCGGATAAACATGAGCCTGATCCTGCATTTCTTGCTGAGGCCAAAGCTAGCATAAACCAGTCTACAGCTGACACTGGCAGCTCTTCCCAATCCTCCAAGAAAAATGAGTAAAATTTGGTTTGCCATTTCCAAAGATGCAAGAAAGGGAGCAGAAATTTTGGCGAGCATGGTGCAGATAAGATTTGGATTAAGAATCCATTGAAAACTCTATGTTGGTTTTCATTCTGTCATTTGCTGTTAAACCTGAGATATGATATTGATATGAGAACCTTCTTCCCGGAAGTGTATTCACTTGGTAAACTAGATGCTATGACTTCACCCTTCATTTTTGAATCAAATGCTAATGTTGGAGGACTTGCACTTGCTTCATCATAATCCGGTCATAAAATTTATAGCTTTTGACATTTGTATGTAAACATTCTTTCAGACTCGTACGTATTGCAGAACTATAGTAATATAGTGGATCAAATTCTAGTGCTAATCACCCTCATAGGATGAGTTAGTATTACCAAGTAATCCCAAAGCCAAAAGGTTTACATCCATCTGCATCTCGACCAGTGTATTGCCAGCAAGCTAACATTCGCTGAACAGAAAAGAAGTACCAGAAGCCTCCAAGTATCCAACAAAAAACGAAGCATTACTGGAACAGTCAATCTAGATATATAGATAATTTGAATAATATGAGAAAGTGTTATTCCAATATACTACGAAGGAGCGCCAATAGGTAGTGACTTCAAAATCTATTTACTGGAACAGTGGAAGATACTGAGGGAATCTGACTTTAGAAAAAGAAAAGGAAGGAGAGAGAGAGAGAGAGAGAGAGAGAGTGCTATAGTGTCTTTTAATCACAGAACTCTATTGTAGGTAGTGATTAACATCAATGGTGACTGCATGCTAGCTAGCTCATAATCCACGATAAATTTTTTAGGTAACTAAATTTTAAGTTCTTTCTTTTCTTGTTTTAGTTTTATCAAGACTGATAGTTTCCAAGAAAGTATCAAAGTGATGTCTTTTCAAGTCTCCAAAGTCGTCGCCTCTGGAAAAATGGAAAACGACCTTAGAAGAATTTTACGAATTCAAGTCAACAAGATGATGTAGCTGGGTACGAGCTGAAAGAGAAGTTCCAAGAGAAAGCAAAACAATCAGCAGCTCTCAGATCACATCCACATACTTGAGAGTTGAGAGTCTAGATCTAATAAAGCAAAGGCAATCAGCAAAAGAAAGCAAAGCAGAATATGGCTTCTCTGACCAATGAAGCAGCCAATTCTTCATCTTCTTCTCTTCAACTTTCTCCTACTGGTCACCAAAATCATTACACATATGAGGTCTTCCTGAGTTTCGAGGGGAGGATACGCGCTTCAATTTCACAGATCATTTGCACGCTGCTTTGTGTCAGAGGGGGATTGAGACCTTCAGAGATGTTAAACTCCACAGAGGAGAAGATATATCACAAGAGCTCCTCAAAGCAATTGAGGAATCCAGAGTTTCTGTCATCGTCTTCTCTCAAAACTATGCTTCCTCAAGTTGGTGTTTGGATGAACTTGTGAAGATACTTGAATGCAGAAAATCAAAAGGACAAGAGGTTAGAGCGGTTTTCTACAAGGTGGATCCCTCAGATGTACGACACCAAACAGGTGCTTTCGGTGACTCATTTGCGACGCTTGATCAACGCAAATACAAGGATAGCATGGACAAATGGAGGGCAGCTCTCAAGGAAGCAGCAGATTTGTCTGGATGGCCTTTCAAGGATGGCAAGTATGTCTTCAAACCCCAACTAGCTAGTTAATTAGTCAGCCTACTTTACATATATATATATATATATATATATTTTTTTTTTGACACCATTTGATTTGGTATATATGCTTTTAAATTCATAGGTACGAGAGCGAATTTATCCACGAGATTGTTATGGAGTTGTGCACCGGAGTAGTAAACCCTTATTGTGGGTTGCATGTAGCTACACATCCAATTGGATTACAGTCTCAAGATGTCATTGACAGACTTTTACTCGTCGAGGAAAATATTGTGCGCATGGTAGGCATATGGGGGCCTGGTGGAATAGGAAAGACCACAATTGCCAAAGATGTGTTTAATTCAATTCGCCATAGGTTTGAGGGTAGCTGTTTCTTGGCAGATGTTAGATCAAAATCAAGTTCAAATTTAAGTTCAGTGGACCGTCAAGCCCTGGCCAAACTTCAAGAGACACTTTTGTCTGATATATTCAGGAACTCAACTTTGAAGGTGAGCAATGTTGATCTTGGAGTCAGTTTCATTGAGACAAGGTTGCGAAGTAAAAAAATTCTATTAGTGCTTGATGATGTGAGTGATTCTAGCGAATTACAAAACTTAGTTCCAGACCCCGATTGTTTTGGGCCAGGCAGTAGAATTCTCATAACAACAAGAGATATGCGTTTGCTAATTGCTCATCAGGTTGATGAAGTGTACGAGGTCAAGATGTTAAATAGTCATCAAGCTTTGAACTTGTTTAGTTTGAATGCATTCAAAAGAAATGCACCTCCAGACGATTATCTGGAACTTGCACAACGTGCTGTTCATTATGCTCAAGGCCTTCCATTAGCTTTGATAGTTTTAGGCTCACATCTATTTCGTAGAAGCACAGATGAGTGGGAAGCTCGAATAGGTAGTTGGAAAGGAGGTCCTCATCAGACAAAGATACAAGAAGTTCTGAGACCAAGTTACGATGCTCTAGATCCATATTTAAAAGGATATTTTCTTGATATCGCTTGTTTCTTTAAAGGTGAGAGTAAATATCTTGTGCGACCAATACTAGAAGCTTGCTATGACCTCAAATTCTCAATTGGTATTGCACACCTCCAAGAAAAGGCGTTGATAAGAATTGACACATATGGGAGTATTTGGATGCATGACTTGATAGAAGAAATGGGTAAAGACATTGTGTATCAAGAGTCACCTTATGAGCCCGGGGAACGCAGTAGACTGTGGAGTGCAGAAGATGTCAATGACGTTCTAACAAATAATACAGTAAGTATATATATTATTGATGTTTTGTGTTCTTCAGTTGAGAAAGTATTTTCTATATTGATTATAATTCCTTACGGCCGGAGACCTTGATGTATTGAAACAGAAACAATAATAGAAATTGCTACACTTTGCAATCATAAATGCTGCAGCTAGCTAGGTTAACATAAGCCTACTTTCTTCTACTGTAGGGAACAAGTAAAGTTACAGGCATTCAGATTCAGGTCCCATGGCTATCATCTACGATATCTTTGAATGCTAAAAGCTTTTCAAATATGAAGAAGCTTAGGTATATGTCTATGAGCAGAGTGATGAAATATGAATCCTTTTATGAAGAAATTGATTATCTCTCCGACCAGTTGAGGTGGCTTGATTGGCCAGAATGTCCGTTCAAATGTCTTCCATCCGATTTTCATGCAAAGAAGCTTGTAAAACTGGATATTTCTGATAGTCGCGAAATCACAAAACTATGGGAAGGCCGTAAGGTACTATGATCTAATATTTAATTTTATTTCAAGACTTTGAATAAGTAATAGTTAACTGTGTTATAAGTTACTGCCTCCTGTTGATTGATCGATCTTTTCCTTTTTCTTTTGCCGTACAGAATTTCTCAAGCCTAAGAAATATGAATTTAAGTCGTTGTGCATCCCTAACAGAACTCCCAGACTTCAGAGGAATCCCAAACTTGGAAGTGTTGGATCTACGTTACTGTGAGAGTTTAGTTGAGGTGCCTGATTCCCTTGGATTGCTTGATAAGCTTGTTACCTTGAATGTTCACGGCTGCCCTAACCTCACTAAGTTTCCAAGAAAAATCAACTGGAAATCTTTAGTAAGTATTTATATCTTGAATTGCAAATTTGAGGAATTTCCAGAAGTTGGGGAAGAGATGGGTTCATTGACAAGTTTGGATCTATACGGCACTTGCATTAGAGAATTGCACCCATCCATTACAAAACTTACTGGGCTTGAAGAGTTGATACTACAGCGGTGTAAAAATCTTACAACTCTGCCAAGTAATATTTTTGAGTTGCGTAATCTTAGGCACTTTCATGTAAGTTTTTGTCGAAAACTTGCTGTGTTTCCGGTTGTTCCTATAAAGATGGATTGCTTGAGAGACCTTTTTCTAAGAGGCAGTGACATTAGAGAACTGGATGAGTCAATTGGAAATCTCATTGGGCTTGAAACGTTGAATCTTAGTCATTGCTATAATCTTAGGACTCTACCGAGCAGCATCTATGGGTTGAAAAATTTGGAGAGGCTTTGTCTTCCTTACTGCCCAAACCTTGTTAGATTTCCAAATAATATCACCATTTTGAATGACGGTGGTTGCTCGCTATCACTTCCCAAGCTAAAGTACTTGGATATCAGTGGATGTTGTTTATCAGATTGTGAATTCCTCACAACTCTGGATTGCAGGGAAACATTAAAATGGCTTAATCTGTCACAAAACAATTTTGTTAGTCTTCCTGGACTAACAAAATTTGTCAACTTGCGGTCCATCAATTTGAACGGTTGCAAGAGCATCCGAGAACTTCCGGAGCTTCCACCAAAGGTTTCTCTAATATTTAAGGGAGTTCGAATCACTGGAAATAGGGGAGTGGTCGCAGTCGACTGAATTTGATTGGTCATCAATGACCTCAGAGGAGATGAGATATCACGAATCCCCAGCTACGCCACCATGGCATTACTTATACGTACACCACACCCGGGAGAACCATCAACCTATAGCGAAGACCAGTGACTGTCTCTGTCTCTCTCCATTGAAGATGATCAATATGTAAGTTTATATGTCATCTTCTACGTATCTTTTTCTTTTGAAATAAGAAATTCTGATCCATGTCTGTCTGTAGAAATGTATTTCCATTGATCAAAAACTGATTACAAGTACAAGGCATATAGCTGTGTTTGCTTAACTGTTAGACTAGGATTAGAGGCCATGTAAGTTGCACTAAGGTTGTCACAATGAAGCATTATGGGAAGAGTAATGCGCACACCAAGTTCAAATAATAAATAGCCTAACCAGGTTGTTTCAGCAGCAGCATGAGCAAGGGGGTACTCAGCTTCAACACTTGAGCGAGCTACTGTGGGGTTGCTTTTTGGAGCACCATGAAATTAAGTTCGAACCAAGGTAGCCGGAGGTGGAGCGGCAAGTCAGGGCAGCTGGCCTAGTCAGAGTCCGAGTAAGCAAAAGGAAAAGATAAAAAAAAGATATTAAGGTTGTGCAGCTTGATAGGAATCAGAGTTTAACATAGCATCCATGGTTGATCTAACCTCAAAATGTCAAGCTCGAGGAAGAAGAAGATGAACTTACAGACAGAAGCTTGAGAAAATATCCCATATGATTTCAATAAAAGCCAACATAAAAGATATTACATCCCCAAGAGTATTTATAGTAGAAGAAAGTAAAACAGTAAATGATAAGAAAAACAGTAAAAGATAAAACCTGATGTAAAAGACTACACAGGTAAAACACACTTCCTCACAGCTGCTACCACATGCCTAATTCACCTTCATTGTTAACACCTCCCCTCAATCTCAGCATGGGTAACCAAACTGAGATTGGAGCATGTACTGATTACTGTGCGAAGCATCCTTTTAGCAGAAGTAACATATGTAGCTGCTGTCTAGAACCGGCACACAAGATTTACAGCCAAGAGGATATCTGGTCTTGAAAAACTTGAGTATTTGAGAGCACCAACAATGCTTCTTAACAAGGAAAGATCACTGAGAAGAGTACCTTGACTACCTTCAATCTTGAGCACTTGAGAAGATGAGATAAACAAAGTAGTTGTGCAAGAACCTGAATCAATATGTTCCTCCACGGTATATTAGTTATCAGCGATTCCCTTCCACCAACAATAGGTTTGTTCATCAGATGATCCATAGTAAACTCAGTAGCCAAAGATAGTGCTCCAAGAGTATCCATTATAAAACTCACCCACAGAAGCTGGACACCATTTACTGGTACATCACCAGAGGAAATTGCCACAACATTTATAGCAAGTGTGACAACTTTGATAGTAAGGTGCAACTGAATGAGTTTCTGAAGATTTGCATATGCAACATGTCCCCAGCTAACAACCTTCATAACTTGAATACCCATAACAAGACCAATGTCAAACTCATCTAGTGGATAAGCATCATTAGTGCCATCTTCAGTAACAACAACATGTTCCTTTAATGCTTGCATAAGAAGAAGCTTATCATTGGGCGAGGATCGTCCTGTTACTGAGATTTTTTCAACAATCTCTTCTCTCTGCCTATCAGAAAGCACATGGAAGACTCTCCCTTCAATTAGATTTGACTTAAACGGCACAGAATCTGAAGATAATAATTCACATTCTATTGCTATTACCTTTGCAGTCTGAACAGTATCTTCATTGATGTCAATATTCTCACTAGCCTTCTTCTCGTCAGAGAATTCATAACAATCATCTCCACAAACATGACCAATTCTTTTATATGGATACCTGTGAAACTCATTGGTAGTCACACATTTACTTTTCCACAGTGATCTACTACAATCCAATAAATCTTCATCATACTCAGAACTACAAGAATCCACAAGCTTCTTCAACTGGGGTCTTCTTTCAACAATCATATCTTCATCAGAATCAGTAATCACACTACTGTTATCATCACCACTCTTCTCCAACTGCTGTTGGCCGTCACACAATTGATCATCTTCAGAGTTAAAACTCTTAACATCGTTCACAACCTTCTTAACATCATCCACAACCTTCTCCAATCCATTTTGGCTTACCCAAAATAGATCTTCATCAGGATTAGTGCTCACACAATTGTCATTACCCACAACAACATAGAGATCAGCTTTATCATCATTGATCATAATATGTTCTCCCTCGTCAACCACAGCAGGAGAGACTCCAATGTGGGTGCCGATAAAGTTATTCCGAGGTGGAAAAGCGCCATTTGAAGTGTGACAATAAGGGACAAGTGGCTTATCATCCGAAGAACCATCAACAAAAGGAAAAGTACCATAAGGACTACCTCCATGTGCAGTCATTGCTGCAAGAGTAAAAGATGGTTTAGGTCCTAGAAATGTGTATGTTGGCCTGTGATGACAGTTCAAAGCAATATGCCCTCTTTTCCCACAAAATTGGCAGTGGACAATGGAATCTGAGGTATTAACATTTCTCCAGTAGCAAATAGCTGCAGTATGACCTCTTTTCCGGCAAATCTGGCACTCTGGAATAACATTGGCTTCAGTGTTGTAATTACTTGAAACACTTTTGTCATACTTCCTTCCTCCATTATCTCTCTTCTTTTTGTTACCAAAGCTCTGGTTCCCATTATTTCTGAAGTTCCTATATGTAAGTGTACCTCTGAAAGTCCCATTGTCACTCAAATTCTCATGCTTGATGTTGCAGGTACCTACAGAGGAATTGTTACAGTAATTCCCAACACTGGAAGATTTTCCATTAAAGCTATGAGCAGACTCAGTATGAGCAAACATGGGAGATTGAATTTGATGCACCATTTGTTTTTCGAAATCTCTCTTAGCATCCAACAACAGAGACTGAAACTTTTGCATAGAGATAGACTTATCCATGGCTCTAACAACCACTTTGATGTTGTTATACTCACGAGGTAAACCTTCAAGAGCCAAGAAAATAATATCTTCATCAGTATAGTGAACACCAACAAAAGCCAATTGGTCTCTAATGCCTTTGACACGTTGAAGATACATGTCTACAGAATCAGCACTTTTTCTCAAAGTATGTAGATCGGTCTTGAGTTGCATAACAGCACAGCTGGAAACAGCTGAATATTTATCCCTCAATCTCAACCAAGCCTCCCTTGAACTACTGCTTCCCACCAAGTAAGACAACGCTTCACCACATATAGTAGCAGAGATAAGACTTAACACAGCTTTATCAATTTTGTTCCATTCCTGAAATTCTTTCGCAAATGCAGTAGTCATGCTGTTACTAAATAGAGGAGGAGATGGACAAGAACCATCAACGTAACTCATTAAATCAAGACCTTGAAGCATAGTTTCTAGTTGAAAGAACCATGATATGTAATTACTTCGATCAAGTCTCACAGTTACCAACTTGCACATTTTGGAAAGAAGATAAATGATCAGAAGTTGTGCATTTTTATCCATGATGTATACAAGGTTAACTGCAAACCCAAACCTCAACAGCCTATGAAGAAAACCAAGGATTGATTGCAGGATTAATGAAATTCTTCAAACATGAACAAACAACAGCTTTCCTTCGTAGACATGAATCAACACTAACACCACTTATAATCCTTCAGTTATTTCAATAACGAAATACACACATGCAGAACTATCACTTGACCAATCTTCATCAGCAAATCATAGAATAAGCACAATACACTGCATCACTTCTAATTAGCACTTTTCACACAACTTTTCTTCCACATGACTGGCACAAGCACTTTGCATAACCACACTTTTCGCACAGCACATAAATTAGACCTTCTCACATATACCTCTTCACTATCAGAAGTACTAGCACTATGCACAATTCTGACCCTACTATACTTCAACCAGAAACTGAATAAGACTACTCAGATCTTCAATATCCACATCCGAATTATATAAACTGTGCACAAGGACCTCATACATCTCAATATGAACCAGATTGCAGATGTAGAAGCTCATCAGAAAATGAATATGAGCACTATCAGCTTCAAAACTATCACTACGACTTCTCAACTATGAATCGAACACAAATCGGAACAAGATAACATGACCAGCAGTGTAGCATAGCAAAACTTAACAGTCACTACAAGATTCATAAAAATCTACTACAAATTGAGAATCGAAGCACTCTGAGTTATCAAAAAGAGAATCGAAGCTCAGAAAGGAACCTTAGAAGCTTGATTCATAAGGATCTGAATCGAAACAAAGAAAATCTCTGCTAACTTGAAACGATGCGGAAGCGAGAACTGAATTTTTTTTTTTTTTTTTTTTTTTTTCAGCAAGCCTAGGATAGGATCAGGATCAAGAGCCGAAGCTCTGATACCATGATAGGAATCAGAGTTTATTGAATTGAAAAGCAGAGAAACGTAAAGGAAAACGCAGAAGAGGACTGAGGACTACATTGTGACTGTTGTATTCAATCAGCAAGAAAGATTTACAGCAATATACAGGCAATCATAGAAGATGACTATACTATCCTTTTGCAATACAATTGCTACACTCTTAACACAGCTGAAGAAATAATTGGTCTCAATCTAAAGCATGAGCACAACAGAAGCCAAAAGAGACATATTTGATTTATTTTTGATTTTTATGTAGGTACATTTGGACTACCTTAACCGCATCATATCAGGTAATTAATACTGTTTATGATTCATTACAAATGATTTGGTGATTTCTACTGATTCTGCCATTCTTGGAGTTGCAAGTAATCTAGAAGGTCTTATTCCAAATTCAAGTTACAAGGATTCTTGTATTTGGTTACCTTTTACTTCTGGAATTTTCTCTACAGCTTCTACGATAGATCAGATTCGGATTCATCATCCTGTTGTTGATTGGGCAAAGATTGTGTGGTTTACCAATAATATTCCTAGAGCCAGTTTCATCTTTTGGTTGGCTGTTCATGGTAAGCTTGCTACTCTTGATAGGATCACTACTTATTCTCCTCAAATTAGTTCTCTTTGCCCTCTTTGTGGTCTAGTTCCAGAAAATATCAATCATCTTTTCTTTGCTTGCTCTTTCTCGCTGCATATTTGGAAGAGTGTTCTTTGTTCTTGTGGGGTGCCTTGGTTGAACCCCCCTTAGCCTTTGTTTATTGAATGGGCTTCTTCTCGGTGAGGAGGTAAGTCTTTCTCTTCTACCATCAAGAAACTCGGTCTTTATGTACTGTTTACCTCATATGAAAAGAGAGGAATAATCGTATATTTAGGAATGAAAGATGTGCTCCTTCTCTGGTTCTCAAGAATATTATTTCCATGATCAGATGCAGACTCATTTCCATCAAGTTTGAGTCTTCCATTACTAATAGATATATTGCTGGAAAGTGGAGCTTAGATGCCTCTTAGTACTTTCTTTCTTTGTTCCTTTTTCAGGTTTTGTTTTGCTTTCCTTTTGTTAGCTTGGTTTATGTTGTTCTGTAGCTTCTTTGTCTTTGGCTTAAGTTGTACTGGGCTTGTCCTCCCTTTTTTCTTTTAATATACTCGTTTATTTACCAAAAAAAAAAAAATGATTTGGTGATTTTTCTTATAGATATTAACTGCTAATCGATCATTCGATCTTTGGTGATTTTTCTTATAGATATTAACTGCTAATCGATCATTCGATCTTGTTGTTTTGTTTGATACATGCATGCCACAATTCAGGGTTTTGAGGCCAAAGGTTTCTCTAGAGAAGAAGCCAAAGCTCTGCTGAGGAAAAGTGTAGAGATTGCAATTGAGGCACGAGAAATTTACTATGACAAATGCACCAAAGGTTCTTGGGATTTTGTGGACACGGGAAAACCTCCAAGACATCCAGTTCTAGTTGCAGCATCTGTGGGAAGCTATGGAGCCTATTTGGCTGATGGTTCCGAGTATAGGTGAGTAAACTAAGCATATGATTTGGGCATGGAACAAGAAAATGGTGACATCTCTGCATATTGATTTCTTGTACATAGTGTGTAACTTTATATTAGCATCATTGTTCTCGGGTTCAGATTCTTTGTGGATTAATTATTTTCTTTGTAGTGGCAACTACGGCGATGCGGTGACTCCAGAATCATTGAAAGATTTCCACAGGGAAAGGGTTCAGATTCTGGCCAACTATGGTGCTGATCTAATTGCAATTGAGACCACACGGAACAAGCTAGAGGCAAAGGTAATATTCTTTATTCACCTTAATTTATAAGGCCTTATGCCATATTGTGGACATGGATTAAGCAAATGGAAAGAAGTTGATTGCCTTGGGCAGAATTTTCTTATAATGTATGACAGTTATGATCTGCATGTCATGAGCATCGGAAAGTGTTAAGACTATGCATAATGCTGAGCATCTGTCAGAATTTAAGATTGCGGGTGTTTCAGTCATCTTTATTTAGATATATTGTTCCAAGTGTTTCCACTCTGGCTTTGCTAAACACCTTGCTTCAAATGTGATGGTGCAGGCATATGCTGAACTTCTGGAGGAAGAAGCAATAGATATTCCAGCATGGTTTACTTTTGCTTCTAAAGATGGAATCAATGTGGTGAGTGGTGATTCCATCTTTGAGTGTGCCTCTATTGCTAATGCATCCAAGCAAGTTGTTGCGGTTGGAATCAACTGCACACCACCAAGATTTATCCAGGGCTGATTTCATCTATTCGGAAGGTTTGGTCTTTGGTCATTTGGAATAAGCTAGCATACATAACTTAGTCACTCAACATTTTCATATACTTAATAATATTCCTTTGCCTATCAAATTTGCAGGTAACAAGCAACCAATAGACCAATAGTGATATACCCCAACAGCGGTGAGACCTATGATGGCCAGAGCAAGCAATGGGTGGTAAGTGACCTTCTATATAAACACGGTGCTTGTTACCTACTCTTTCAGCCAGAAACCTTGCCGCCTCAAATTAATCATTTAGTACCAGAACCAAAGGCCATTCAAGAATGCAATTTTGCGAGTCAAGAAGAATCTTCTCAAGTTGCATATATGACAAACTCATCTATGGCGTTGGGTTCATGATTGTGTCGAAGACCATGCCAATAAGTCACAGGTTCATCCGTTTAATTTATTATGAAGTTTTTCTTCTACAAATTCTTGTTTTCAATTCAAGATGAACTCGAGGTCGAGTTCTTTCGTAGTGGACGAGAACAGACCAAATTTAGACAAAAATAAATAAAAGTCAAGAAGCAGCTAATAATAAAAAAGAATGATTTGAAAATTGATAATTCTCGTGTCAAAAGGTTACTAGCCGCTGGAATATTCGGGAAGATGTTGTTTTGGAATTTCTGGGTTGCTCGTGCGGAAACTGATTTAAAGAAGCAAATTTGATCTGGAGTAACTTTTGACCATAATGTTCGTTTAGAAAACATAATAGTGAGCCCTGTCAGATTAAGGTCAAACGTTATCGTTTTATTAATCTGATTCGGCATTTAGTATTATTTTAGCTTTTTTAGTTTATTTTGGATTTTGTTTTCTTTTAACATATGGGTTTTTAGGGTTGGTTGTTAGTTGCCTTAGGGTTTAATTTCTCTTATATAAGGACCCTTAATTGGTTGTAATCGTCAACTTAAATATTAATAAAACCTTTGAGTATGTTATCCCAAATTCTTTTGGTGGATTTCAGATTCTCTCGTGGATTAAAAAAAATCAGACTTGTAGATTCAAGTCACTGTTGGTAGATTCCAATGTTTATATTTTCACTACATCACTTCTCCAGATGAAGATGGATGGTCAATAAGAAATAAAGTTCAAAGCATAAATAAAATTTACTTTGTAATTATCCTTTTCATAACAAACTTGCTTCTTCTTTTTGTTGTATTTTGGTTAATTTGTTGATAGCAGTTGGTGTTGAATGTGTAGATAATATGAAGCTATGTGTTGAATGTGTAGATAATATGAAGCTATTTTTTTAAAGAATGCTTGAGGACATGATTAATTACTTGGTGACATTCTCTTTGTGAACCCTGGAGGACATGAATGGCCATACCGCCAGCAGTAGAGAGCTTTTGGGTATGAATATCCATCCAACTATGGCAAGGTCTTTGACAATATGTTGGGCCTTGAAACTGAATCCATATCATGATTTGCCTCGAAAATATCTCAAGACAAACGTTCTCTCTGTCACAGACTCACAAGTGAGGCTATAAATGCTACTTGCTTTGATATTTATGCTCCAATTCCAGTCATGTCTACTTCATCTAGTTCAAACGTTTTTGAGCTTGGAAAGTACAGGGTAGAGTGCCAAACAGTTGAGGCAGCAGAGACTAGTAGTGGATGCTGCAGCACCAAGTCTTCTTCAACTGTTTCGCTTCGGCCTCCGAAGCAGCTTTTGATTGGCTTGCCTTGCGAAGCTGGAGAGTTCCCAGTGCTGCTCCTCCTCCATGGTTTTCTTCTCTCCAACTCTTTCTACTCTCAGCTTATCCAACACATCGCCTCTCATGGCTTCATCGTCATTGCCCCTCAGGCGAGTATTACTCTCTCTCTCTCTCTCAAAACTTAATGATATGAACACTTCACAATTCTGTACAGGTTTGTTGTTTCAGTCAGACATGATTAGCTTTATCCATTTTGGCATATTTTTGTTACAGAGTTTACATCATTATTTGTTATTCGCTGTAAATGACATTGTCGGTACCCGTTCATCATCCTCTAACTATTTAACCTTTTGGAGCCGAGTGATCGTTGAATATTTATTAAAGCTTATGAACCTGGTTACCAGAAATGCCTAAGTTCGAAGCCTCCATCCTCATTCCTCACTTCTTTGTTGGGTTAATTATGAGGTTCAATATGCACATGTTAATATATGTCTCTATTTATTTATTTCTTTGCCTCAAAGTTTTAGAATTTAGAGTGTCCTCCGTTTTGTCTAACTACATGTTAATACATGAAGACAGATTTCATATGTTGGTTTCCTTCAAGTCACCCTCATTCTTAATGAAAAGCCTTACTCTCCAAGATAGCTTGAAGCTTTAAGATGACACCTACAAGAAGCAAATTATGTGAATAATATGCTTTCCCTTTCAACCAACAAATTATTGGAAGCAGAATTCACATTCGGACATGTTCAGTTGGTATTGTATGAACAGAAAAGAACCAAGTGGCTCAATATTCCTTGTGAAAAATGCTTGGCTCTAAATACTGTCCTTTTAGTCTGCGGTCATACAAGTCCAGAAACCTCCATGTTTCCTTTGTCCTTTTTACATTCTAGCTAGAAGGCCTGTGTTCAGATTGTGATGTTACATGTAGCAATATTCTTAGACCAAAAGTGGTCACTGATAATTAAGTAAATACTCTTTGTGCTCCAACAGTTGTATACAATAGCTGGATCAGATACAAGTGATGAGATCAAGTCCACAGCTGCAATAACAAACTGGTTATCAGAAGGACTTCAATCCTTGCTTCCACCCCATGTTCATGCAAATCTAAACAAGCTAGCACTCGCCGGGCACAGCCGAGGAGGCAAAGTTTCTTTTGCACTAGCATTAGGAAAGAAGGCATCACTACTAGCTTGAAATTTTCAGCCTTAATAGGCATAGACCCAGTTGATGGAATGGACAAGGGAAAACAGACCCCTCCACCAGTACTAACCTATGTCCCTCATTCTTTCGATCTCGAAGGCATGGCAGTAATGGTGATTGGTACTGGTTTGGGTGAAGTGAAGAGAAACCCTCTATTCCCTGCTTGTGCTCCAAGGGTGTTAACCATGAGGACTTCTTCAATGAATGCCGAAAACCGGCTTGTTACTTTGTGGCCAAGGACTATGGGCATGTTGATATGCTTGATGATGAGACAAAGGGGGTTAGAGGGAAGGCTACATATTGTTTGTGCAAAAATGGCAAGTCTAGGGAACCCATGAGAAAATTTGTTGGAGGAGTTGTGGTTGCTTTCATTAAAGCCTATTTGGGAGGGGATAGCAAAGAACTAATGGCTATAAGAGAAGCAGGGTATGATGCTGCACCAATTGAGCTTCAAAGTGTTGAATTCCTATTGTGAAAGAAAAAAACATCAAACGGTTTAGATTATGTCAGAGAAGCTATGTACTTGATTTCTTTCTTTCACAAAATGTAATTGATACACATGTAATATAGCTGTGTTTCATTAACCTCTATTGCACACCTTGTCATACACAAAACATTTTGTCAGACAATATAGACAATATAAAACAAACCTTGGAATTCAGAATCAGAAGCGGCTAGTTGTGTTGGCTTTTACTGAACCTATATAAACCTTGGAACAAAATTTATCAGACCCAACAAAACTGACCCTTTCCGGAATTACAATCTTGAAAACTTTGGATCGATTTCAATGCATTTCTCTGCATCATCCAGTGCTTAAATGTCCATTCCGAACATATAAAAAGCAAGTGATCTATTGCAGTAGGCCTACAGTAAATGGACATAGGAGAAAGTGAAAACTTATGTGAGCAATTTTAGTATAAGGAAAATTTTGGTAACAATACATGAAATTTGATCCACTGATAATTTATATACACGAAGTTTCAAAACATAAGTTTTGGTACATCAATATGAAGTCCAACCTAATATCCATACACCACGTCAATTACACCGTCAATTTGCCTAACAAATGTTAAATTTCAAGGGGTAAAACGTCTCTCTACACCCCTTAGTGGTAAAACCGTCTCTCTACACCCCTTAGTTCTGGCGTTCTACTTTAAATGAGTTAAACCCCTAGCCCTCTCTGCTCATAACCATCGCCGTTGTCGTCGGCACCTCTGTCCCTAACCTCACACATGTTTTTACCACATCGACTTCGCACTTTTGTAGAGTCTGGTTATCTCTTGCACAAGTGAACACAAATTGAGAGAATGAACTGTTTTATTGAATTGAGACTTTTGACTTATAAACAAGCCGATTACAACTGAAATGGAAATCAACAACCCACGTTATGCACTCCTAAAGGAACGTTGTTTAGTAAAAGAAAACTGAATCAAACCTAACACTTATCCCTACATAATAGGGCTTATTAACTGAAAGCAACAACCATTAACAAAGTTAATACACAAACTCTAACGAATTTATGCATAAACCTTGAGTTCCAACAGTTCCTCCCTTAAATTGCATTGCGTTAAGCAATCAACTTAGCCACTAGGCATTCTTCATAATCCAAGCGAGCCTCTGAATTTCTCAAAATCTTCAAACTTCAAGGGCTTTGTCATGACATCTGCTACTTGATTCTGTGAACTGTAATAAACTAACTCCACCACACCATCTTTGCAAGATCACGAAGAAAATGGAATCTAACATCTATATGGCTCCTTCGATGCATGACAGGATTTTTTGACAATTTATAGAAGAACTGTTGTCACAAAAAATCATTGTGGACTTACTTTGATTGCAGCCAAGCTTTTCAAGAATCATTCTCATCCACACACATTGACATGCATAATAAGCTACTGAGATAAATTCATCCTCTGTGGTAGATAGGGTAACAAGTGGTTGTTTCTTGGAGGACCACACCACTGCTCCATTGCTCAACATAAAAACATAACCAGAAGTACTCTTGCGATCATCAATATCCCCTGCATAATCGCTGTCTGAGAACGCCATCAACTCTTCACCATTCACAAATCACTTTTGTAACTAATTCCCAACTCTACTGTACCTTTCACATACCTCAAAATCTCTTGATGGCTTGCATATGCAGCTCTGTTGGATTCTCCATATATCGGCGGACCAAATTCACCACAAATATAAGATCCGCCTTGTCACAGTCAAATACATCAAACTCCCTACCATTTGTTGTATTGAGTTGCATCCACACGAGCTCCTCCTTCATCTCTCGAAAGCTTGGAACTCGGCACAATAGGATTTTTAACTGAGTTGGAGCCGTTCATACCAAACTTCTCTAAAAAACCTCCTGTGCATACTTTCTCTGGCTTAAATAAATTCCATCGTTGTTTTGCACAATTTCAACACTAAGAAAAATACTTCATTTTCCCAAATCTGTCATCTCGAACTCTGACATCATCGAGACTTTGAACTCATCAAACATCTTAGCATCACTTCCGTAAATATCAAGTCATCTACGTATAAGCTCACTATCAAAATTCACCATCTCCTTCAGATTTGATAAACAAGGTGTGCTCACTTTGGCATTGCCTCAAAGCCTTCCTTGATGAAATATGCCTCTATTCTGTGAACCAAGCTTGAAGAGCTTGCTTTAGCCCGTAAAGTGCTTTCCTCAACTTATAAACTCTATGTCTTCACCCTTTTTCACATAGCCTTGGGGTTGCTCGACATACACATCTTCTTCTAGTCCCTATGCAAAACGCACTCTTTACATCTAGTTGATACACACACCACTTTCTATGTGCAGCCAAAGCCAAAATCATCCTTATTGTATCCCATCTTGCAACTGGAGCAAACATTTCACTATAATCGACACCATGTTGTCGTGCGTAGCCTTTAGCTACTAGGCAGGCCTTGAACTTATCAACTTCTCCTCGTTCATTCAATTTGGTTTTGAAGATCCATTTTACTCCTATCTTCCTTGCTCCTTTAGGTAGGTCTGCTAGCTCCCAAGTCTTGTTTCTCTCAATTGCTTTAATCTCACTATCCATGGCTTTTTTCCACATCAAACTCTTACTTGCTTCTTCAAAGGTATTAGGGCCTTCACCAGATGTGTAGAGTACCATATTGAGTGATTCTTCACTCCCAGACAAACCCTCACCTGAGACATAATCATCTGTCCAGTACGGAGCCATTTGATTTCTAGCTTCACAGGGACTGGTTTCTTCTCTCTTAGTGACTCAACTGAAGACGAGCTAGCTCCAGCTTCTATTCCTGCTACCTCTTCTTCTGATTGTATTTGTTCCCCATCTTCATCGTCTCCTCACTCTCAGCTATCTCTTCTTCATCACCCTATTCAAGTAGCACACTTCTTGCTTCTTCTGAAATCGTATTCCAATCCCAACTCTCAGCTTCTTCAAATACCACATCTCGACTTACCACAACCCTCTTTGTAACTTGATTGTATAGTCTATATCCCTTAGCTCTTCACTCACACCGAGCAAACACATTTAAAGCTTTTTGAGTCTAGCTTTTTTCTCTTCACGTCTGGAATATGAACATTTGCAATACATCCAAACACTCGAAAAAACTCTGCTGATGGTTTAACACCACTCCAAGCCTCTTCAGGTGTGATATCCTTTACAGCCATTGCAGGACTTCTGTGAGAACATGCACACACCAACTGACAACTTTTGGCCAGAACTCATTAGGAACCTTTTTTCTGATAACATACTTCTCACTAAATTCATAATACTTTGTTTTTCTCTAGCAACTCTGTTTTGTTGAGGAGTGTATGCAGCTGTAAGTTGTCTTTTAATGCCATTTTCAAGGCAAAACTCATTGAATTCCCTGGAGGTAAACTCTCCCCCTCTACTGTACGTAGACAACATACTAAAGCATTAGATTCTTTCTCCACAAAACACTTGAATCTTTTGAACATTCTCAAAGCTTCAGATTTTTCGGACAAGAAATATACCCAACACTTTCTACTGAAATCATCATATAAGTAATTAAATACCTCTTTCCATTGTTTGATTCCGGGTTCACTGGACCACCTATGTCCGCATGAACTAGCTGCAGCTTCTTTGTTGCTCTCCAAAAACTCTTCTTAGGGATGGTGTCCCTATGTTTTTTCCCAACTAAGCAATTTGAGCATACTTTTGCAGGAGCCTTAAAAGAAGGTAAACCCTTCACCATCTTCTTGTAGTGCAGTGTTCTCAACCTCTTGTAGCTGAGATGGCCAAATCGTCAATGCCATAGTTGAGTGTCATTCTCACAGGTTGCTTGAAAACATGTGGAATCTTTTGGTGACATTGTGGCTAACACCACAAACATTCGGTTGGCAGTCATTGTAGATTCCACAATCAAACCCCTTGAAGGATGAAACATCTTACACTTGTTGTTTTGAATGAGAATAGCAAGGCCCTTTTCTTGTAGTTGCCCCACGCTTACAAATTATTCTTCAATTTTGGAATGTAGTATACTCCACTAACCACCTAGACTACACCTCCAACATTCAATCTGACAATCCCTTTCCCCATCATAGCCATCCTGTTATTGTTGCCCAGTTTCACAGATTGTCTAAACCTCTCATCCAAGTCTGAGAACCAACACCTATTGCCACTCATATGATTACTGCATCCTGAATCTAGAAACCATAGCTCCTCTCTAGTTGCATTGTGCATCTCAATGTAAGCCATGAGAAGCATCTCTTCACTTTCATCTAGCTCTGCGTAGTTGGCAGCTTTCTCCCATTCGAAACATTCATACTGAAAATGTCCTAATTTATGGCATTTATAGCATTCGATGATGGCCTTGTTGAGTCTTCCTCGGCCTCTTCCTCTACCACCTGAACTTCCTCGAGCTATGCCTCTTCTTCCATGTCTCTCATCCTCCCTTGCTCCAAATCTCCTTCCAGTAGAGACTTTGAGAGCATGTTCTTCTTCATTGTGACCCTTCATTCTTTGCTCGTGGACTAAGAGACTGCTCTACAACTCATCGATGGTCATAGTTTCGAGGTTATTAGATTCCTCGATTGAGCACACACATAGGCAAACTTTGGGACCACAGACAGTAATGGTGCTCTCACTTATATTCTCACCACATGCCTTCATTTTGTTGGCTATGGCTAGAGTACGACCGAAGAATCCATTGATTGTTTCTCCCTCCTTCATACGAAGAATTTCATATCCGTGTGCAAAGCTTGTAACTGTGCTCTTTTGACCCTAGTTGAACCCTGGAATTTCTGCCGCATTGAGTCCCATATTTGTTTGGATGTGTCAGTATTCAGGATGGTATATATCCAGGATTTCCCGATCAATTGCTTGGTACAAGAAGTTCTTGACCTTTAAGTCCTTTCATTTATGCTCCTCAATTAGTTTGAGTTATGCCTCTGTTGGTGTTGTTTCGCTGCCATCATCATGATCCCATTCTCAATGAGACCCCAGAATTTTTTTGAGCAAATGAAATTCTCCATCAATTTCTCCCAATGATCATAATACCTTCAAACTTGGGAATAGCAACCTGCACAAACCCTCGATTGTTACTACTGCTTTCTGCTATCTCTCACTCACACACAGTCGTTGTTTTCCCTTCACAATCACTCACTGTTTCTCTCCCAAAACACTCACAATCAGGCCACAATGATGGGGCTCTGATACCACTTGTGTTATCTCTTGCACAAGTGAACACACATAAATTGGGAGAGAGAATGAACTGTTTTATTGAATTGAGATTGGGCTTATAAACAAGCTAATTATAACTGTAATGGAAATCAACAACCCACGTTATGCACTCCTAAAGGAACGCAGTTTAGTAGAAGAAAACTGAATCAAACCTACGCACTTATCCCTACATAATAGGGCTTATTAACTGGTAGTAACCAATAACAAAGTTAATACACAATTCTAACGAATTTATGCATAAACCTTGAGTTCCAACAACTTTTTTCGAACTTGGTCTTGTTCCTTCATTAAAGGCTGCTCTCTCCTTCTTAACTTCCTCCACCACTCTTTCGACCTTGCCATCAGTATCCAATCATCACCCAGCAACTACATCGATCTACTTCAAATTCAAACACTACATTCCAATCAAAACAACGCAAACAAATCGAAAAATCTCAAGGACTTGTTTGATCATGTGTGAGATTCACTTTGATGAGAGATTGATGCTAATAATTGAATTGGTCGGGGGGGTGAGGCTATCTGTTAGAGTTTTAACAGGCTGTTGATTGATGGACAATGATCGTTGGGTCTTCGCCAACAGTAAAACATACCCAGGCTAAAATATATAGCGGTGAACCTATAGTTATCTTTGTCAGCGGCCTAAGCACGGCTAAGAGGATGTTAGAGGTCATTTGCTACGGTTTGGGTCAACAAAGTTTGTGAGTGAGTTTGGGGGGAAAACGTCATGGGTGAATTGGTCTTCATGTTGTACAAGGTCCATCTCTGGATGAACAAATGGATACCATTTAACTTGGCTTTCCTTAAAACTAAAGAGCCTTCAACAAAAACTAAACCCGTTTTGTCAATTTCTCTTTCATGAAGATTTCCCAAAATTGATGCGGGGAGGAGAGAGTTTAAGAGAGAGGGAGACCTGACAATGGAAAACCCTATTTTGCCCTTCATTATGTGTGTAATGGCATGCAAAATGATGACGTCATTGACGTCGTGTACGTATATTAGGTCGGGCTTCATACTTGATATATCGAAACTTATGTCTTGAAACTTCGTGTATATAAACTATCAGTGGATCAAACTTCATGTACTATTTAAAATATTTTCCCTTTTAGTATATTAGCTGTGAAAAGAACAAAGTTGATTTTTTTTTTTTGGTAATAAGAACAAAGTGGATAGACCCTGGAAAAAAAAATACTAAATTTCATGAACAAAATGTACTAAGGATCTCTAACTGTACTAAACACAACCCATTATATTTTACCTTGGAGTCCACAGGGTTCCACTCGAGTGCAAAGGTCCCTCACAACGTCTTTGAGTTTTTTTACCAGCATACACCCAGTTCCTGCACAAAAATATAGTAATGTTATGTTGCTAACAAGAATACATGCATAGTGTCGCTTACACATTAAACGAAGTAAAAGTTCTGCAAACTACAAGATACCAAAAGCTAAGCCCATAAAATCATGGGAAGTGCTGACGGATACCTCTTTCACGCAATTCATCAACGATTCTCATTTTCCCATTTCACTGATCTTCTTGAAGAATCAATTCACAAAACACTGAGATGTAAATACAATGGAAAAATGGTCCAACAATGTCTCATCTTTAAAGAAGCAAAGCTTTGGTATTTCACCTTCAGAAAACTTCATAACAGTATCTCACGTTCTTACCTCGACCAAAATTTGATATCTAGAACTGTTAGTTCCATTAAAAAAACTGATGGCAGCCATTTTTATTCATGAAATGACCAATATACCCTTGAGCTTTTATTTTTGTTATTCTATTTATATATAAAAAGAGAAATTTGTTATAACGATATATATTTTCTTCCTTATAAACTTTGGTACTTCAAGTTTTGATAACATCAGAACGGTACCTCAAGTTTTCACGCCAACCTAATGTCAGTACATTTAACCGTTAGTTCCGTTATGGCGGGTTGCTAGGTGGCAATTTTTAAATGTTATTTTCGTCTCTTCATGTCTTCATTCATTTTTTACTTTAGAAATAAAAACAAAGATTCATGAGTTATTGTTTTCATGAGTTTGCAATTGATCGATGAAATCCATAAACAAAAATAAAGATCCTGAGTTTTTATTGTTTCCATTTCGTATGTTGCTTATCATAACATCATAAACATTCAATAATAAATATGTTGTACAAACTCACATAATAAAAGATTCAAACATCTTTCTCTTCAACTCGAGTCTAAAAAAGCAATATCACATTTTCAATTCTATTCGATCCAGCTCTTTTCATGAAGGCCGTGAAGCTTCAAATTTCCGAAAGATAGAGGAAAGAAGAAGATAACAATTTTCCCTCTACAAAATTTTTTTTTTTATTATTACAGAGATGAAATATATATTTGGAGAAAAAATAATGAATTAAAATATGAGAGAGACGAAAAATACCCATGAAAAATGGCCAGCTGACAGTTACCTTATTGGATGTTACGGCTAAAAGTACTTAAATTGGGTCGGGGTGAAAACTTAAGGTATCGTTCTGATGTTTTCAAAACTTAAAGTACCAAAGTTTATAAGAAAGAAAAGATGACGTAGTTACCCTATTGGATGTTACGGCTAAAAGTACTAAAATTGGGTCGGGATGAAAACTTAAGGTACCGTTTTAATATTTTCAAAACTTAAAGTACCAAAGTTTATAAGCAAGAGAAAAGATGACGTAGCGTTATAACAAATTTCTCTTTGGGACCCTCTCTCTTTTTATTATATAAAATGAATAACAAAAATAAAAATTCAAGGGTAAACTAGTCATTATATGAATAAAAATGGCTGTAGTCAGTCTTTTTAACAGAGCTAACAGTTCTAGATACCAAACTTCAGTCAAGGTAAGAACGTAGGATACTGTTTTGAAGTTTTTTAAAGGTGAGATATTAAAGTTTTGCTTCTTTAAAAATGAGACATTGTTTAGACAATTTTCCCAAATACGATTTATGAATTACCAGAGCTTATGTTTTATGTCCCAGATTGTCTTAGCATCAGATCAAAAATGGAAAGTCTACCTCAATGTTAAATTTTCACAAAACATTTTCAATCATGGCAGCATGTCACTTGTCATACCGAGAGGGATGCAACGAGAGAAATTGGTTAATTAGCTTAGCATCATTCCAAGGGAGGTTAGTGGTGGATAATTCGAATCCTAACACCATCCATTATCCCACTAGTTTAGTTTAGAGTAATTTAATTTACATTTGAGCATTTAGTTTAGTTTAGTTCACAACTTCAAAAAACTCAAAATCAATTCACTACTCCATTTGCACATACTCACCATGTGCCTAGAGTTCCTTGTGTCTTTAGGTTTGTGATTGTACATTTGCATATTCTAGCTCTCCTAAGGTTAACTAGTGCTAGTTAGTGAAAGAAAATCCAATCATCGTGGGTTCAACAACTTTTCTTAATCTCTATACTATAACTTGAACCCCTCATATTTTAGGGTGGCTTTTTGGCTAACATGTAACCATAAATTCTAATAGTGATATAAACCCACAACAATTTCTAACAGTGGCATACTATTACTTGAATTTCTTATACTTGAGGGTGACTTTTTGGCTAACATGTAACCACAAATTCTAATACTGGTATAAACCCACAACAATTTCTAACAGTGGTATCAGAGACACTTCTAAAAACTAACATAAACCACAAGGACTTCTTTTGCGAATGTCAAAAACCGGCTTGTTACTTTGTGGAGACTATATGCATGTTGATATGCTTGAAAATGAGACAAAGGGGGTTAAAGGGAAGGCTACATATTGTTTGTGCAAAAATGGACATTTGTTGGAGGAGCTGTGGTTAGTTTTATCAAAACCTATTTGGGTGGGGATAAGAGTGAAGCAGCAGGGCATGAGGCTGCACCAATGGAGCTTCGTTGATTTCCTATTGTGAAACTCAAATGGTTTTAGATTATGTCACAGAGCTGATGTCACAGAAGCTCTGTAGTAGTTCCTTCTTTCACAAATTGTAATTGATACACATGTAATATAGCTGTGTGTTTTATTAACCTCTGTTGCCTTGTCATACTCGTAACATTTTGTCACACAATATAAAACAAACCTTGGGCTTCATAATCAGAAGGGGCTAGTTGTGTTGGCTTCTACTAAACCCTATATAAACCCTGGAATGAAAATTATCCGAGCCAACAAGAAACAAAATCTTAAGCTTTAGTTCGGCAGTCTCCGGCGCCACCTCTAAAGTCTTAAGCTTTAGCTCTCTGATCTCCGCTCCAAGTCAACCCACGTTTCTAAATTCACAGAGGGATCAAGATCCTCTCCTTGTGTGGTAGTTGTCCTTAGTTATCCTTGCCTTTTAATATCAACCGTTCATGAAAAATCTAAGGGCTAATAAAGTCCCACATCAGCAAACTCAACAATAAATGCAGATCTTTAATACTCCACATCTATCGAGGCTTAACACCGTTGAAGCTCCGTTCATTTCTCCTCTCCTTCATCGTCTTCCCCACCTACATCTGAGTGGAAGAAACCCAACCCCTGCACTTTCCTCCATTGATTAATCCATTTCCCACGCTCATCTTTAAACTTGATATTATCAACTTCTCTGCCATAAGCAAATTCATTATCCGGCAAATTGATCAAGACCCTCTACTTGGATTTCACGAATTTATGTTGGGATTTTTGATTCTAGTTTCGCATTGTACTCGTTAGTAACCTTCGGACCCGTCGATGACGACTTTGATCCGGGAGCGGAGGCGGGTCGGCGCCGGAGATGGGAGTGGAGGTGGAGGAGGTTTAGAAGCATTGCGAGGGAGATGGGTTTGGGTCAGAAATTGGTTTTAGGTTTTGGGTTTGCTGGGGGAGCTGGAGAAAATATTGAGTATTCAAAGATGAAGAGATTATGAGGAGTTGGGTATGGCATGAATTTGATGGAGGAAAGTGCAAATGCTGGGTTTTCAATACCCAAATGAAGGTTGACAAGAAGTTAAACTGTGGAAGGAATGGAGAAATATATGGAGATGTCACGGCGTTTGGTCAATGTTCTGTTTTTTACGGTGTATATGCCTCGAAAGTAATGATCAGTGGGTATTTAATGATTTTTGTTGAGGTGTCATGACACTGGCCTTTGGATTTCGTGTGTACGGTTGTGATCGAAAGTTAAGGACAAACAAGGATAAACTTTAAACAAGGAGAGGATCCTTATCCTTCACAGAGAGGTATTCCTCTATATCCTTTTTCTCTAAATTTCTAATGCTCTTATAATAAGTCGTCTCTGCAATCTGGTATTGAATATAATTGTTTTGTTTGTACTATTCTATCGGCAATCATAGTATTAGATTATGAGAACATTATAGTGGATTCAATCTGGAATTGTGTAATGGATTAGTCTATGTTTCCCCTTCAGTAGATGAGGTTTTTGTGAACAGAACATTGAACTTACAGAATGAATGTCATCCCCAGATGGTTTACAACACTCAGCCAATTTTCTGTCATTGATACCTTTTATTTTCTTTTTACTCCTAATTAGTTGCTTATGTTCTTATTATGTATTTCCAATTTGTATCTTTTTTTTCTCTTAATCAATAGATACCTCGACAGCTTCAAAGCAAACTAAATAAGTCATGACTCAATGTTAACACCTACCCCATCCCTATAACTAATAACTAGTTTTGGAATCAAGAATACACTAAGCATGATAACTAGGGCTGGCATTTTGAGCCGAGCAAGCCAAACCAGCCGAGCCACTACCGAGTTGTACCAAAAGTATGGCTTACCGAGAGTTCGGCTCGGCTCAACCGTACCATATCATGTATTCGGCTCGGCTACAGTATTGAGGTATTGCATACACTCGGTATACCGAGTCTACTGAAATACATGTATAATTCAAAAATAATGATGAATTTGCAAGAAGTCGAAACTCTCACCTCCTAGTTGCAAAAAATAGTCTCAAACCACCAGACCACACGTTCTCTTTACTGCATAACATACAAAAGCTAAATATAAACATATATGGAATAGTAGGGTCCGGTTCAAGGACACTTATTTTGACACCAATTTTCACCCCTTAGATTTAAAGAGATCAAATGGTAGATATTGATTGAGAGTATGATTTGGCAAGTGACATGGAAATAACATTATTAATTTACCAAAAAAGATAATTAGGTACCTTGAATTCTTATTTTAAAGAATTAAAGAAAAGATTTTACATGATTGAATTCCATAAGAACACCTTATATATATGTTCTTCAACAGAGTTGCAGGAAAAACAAATTCCAAGTTCATATCTGCAAAGTACAAGTGTATTATCAAATCAAAGCACCACCTAGTCAAATAAAAACCCACAAGGTCATATTAATCATGTTCATTGAAAACGATAGAATTTGATCCGATCTGCATATTCTAAAATGAAAGAATTAGGGTTTGCTGAAGTCCAAAATCTCATTACAGCTGCACATTGATCTATTGATTGTCGTTAAATATAAGTATTGAATTGAGAAGATTGATGTGGTGTTTAATAGAAAGATCAGATTGACTAGCTTTTGAATTATATATGATCCTATGTAAGTGCTCTTATTTGAAGATGAGAACACCCCTGTGCCATGATATCTGAAAATTTTCTTCTAGCTTTTCTCGTTGAAGAACAAGATCATGTAAAAAGTTTAATTTATTTTTTGTATAAAGGGGAATAAGTTTATAAGTTTGATTAAATAATAATTTATCATTCTTTTAAGAAAATAATAAAATTTTCATGTCACTTGCCAAATCAAACTCTCAATTAATATCCACCATTTGATCTCTTTAAATTTAAAGGATGAAAATTGATGTCAAAATCTGTATCAAAATAAGTGTCTTTTGAACCGGACCCGGAATAGTATTCACTTAATTAGTCCTTTTCTTACTTTTTCTTTCACTTTCTCAAATCCATTTAGTGCGTGGTTTTTCTCCTCCTGACCTCCTCTATCAATATATGCAGAACGCCAGAAGTCCAGAACTGGTATGCAAGTTCTTCCTCTTTGATTTTTTTAATTTTTATTCTAAAGGCTTTCTTCGTTCCAATAATCTCCTTACATTTTATCAATTTATTGATAGCTGCACTAAATTAATATTTAGTCCAGAGAGATACTTTGAATTAGCTGAGCTTTGTCTTAGAAACAGTGATTCGTAAAGCTAATATCACCCCAGGTCTTAGACTTGACGACACTATCTTTGAGCCGAGCATCACAGTGGTGTTTGAAGGAAAACCTCAACCAAGGTTGATTTGCCTGGGTGACATCCTGGTGGAAGTGATGATTTGTTCTGATAAAGAAGCAGACATACATATCAGTTGCGTCCCCTAGTCTAAGTGTACCGGTGCTATATATTTTCCAAGGGTTTCAAATTAGGTTCCAGATATGGGAAGAAATATGATGTGATAGTTAATCAAGTAATTTTAGTCTAACGCCTCATTTTGTAGTATTGGTTTCAATCTGAGTTTGTAGTCTAATTTATTTAAACTGTTTTTTTAGCGTCAAAAACTTTAGTTTATCACCCAAAAAAATAGAACCTAGTACTTTTCAATGATTTTGGGTTTAAACTGAGAGAGCATTTGATGAATTTCTGTTGTGCTTCACTCACTTAAATTGGGAAGTAAGCCGGGATGCGTGGAATTAAGGTATTATCCTCCCATCAATATTATCTAGAGCATGTTATAGAGAATGAAAGTCTGGCATGTTTACTGTGGTCTCTCGAAATGCACCTTCTGTCTTCCTCACAAGAGAGTAAGATATTCTCGCAGCACCTATCCCTTGGTACAAGAAAATGACATTCAAATACACAAGATGCAAAGTTTTTGTGCTCTTATTATTATCCTAGCCATTTATGGATCATGGATCCATCACTGGCTGTAGAATGAATCTGCTAAAGTCAATACATCCAAATTGTTGTTGCTTTGGTTTCTTCTGTAACTGGGCGTTGAATTTCTGGTTTTTAATTATGATGTTTAAGCTAGTCCTACCAGATCATATTCCAATGATTTGGTGATAATAGTTGTATTTTCATCCCTTTTCCCATTACTTTGGGCATCATACGACTTTATTTAGTTTCTACTTCCTGGTACTGCACAGTGGTCTTAAGCTATTGATGCATGAATGTGCAACTTAATTGTTTATATGCTCAATAGAAACACTCAGCTTGATTGGTTGAGCTGATCTATTGCTTTTTTTCATTTGATTTGGTGGAATTTTATGCACTTAATAATATGGGTGTGGACTTAAGCCCCCAGGCTTAACTGAGTTCCTACCCCCCTTATTCAAAAAAAAAAAAAAAAAAAGCCTAGAAACCATTCAGATTCTGGATCTTTCACTGCTTGAACTCATGCAAGGCTTGTTTTTTCCTACATCGCAACTTACGTTCAACTTTCACACTTTGAGCTGACCGAAAAAATGGTTCTCTAAATTTTCTGCTACATTCATCACTTGATTTGTTCTATTTATCTTGTTTGGTTCTTTTGTGAATACAGAAGGTTTGATACTACCAAATACTACTTTATCATATACGTAATCGTATAGGAAATAATGATTGTTTCTCTTTAATTTGTTGTAATCTACTTTCTCACCCACCGGCCACCAGTGATGGTAGTTTTTGTCTTCTTGTGGATTAAAATGGTGTTGTCTTCTTGTGGAGTCAAATGGTGAAGTTTAGAATACCTTGAGTCCCTTGTAGAATGGATGTGTCTAATCCCATGGTAAGCAAGCAGGGAACAATCTCTGGGGTGAAACGCCTCACAACAGTTAGTGCACTAGTCTGTTGCTGTCTATTAAATATGCATGTGGAGTAGTCCAGCATGGTGTGTATGATCCGTGTTAATCCACAGCCCCACCTGGTGAGTTTGATCCTAGTAGGTATCGTAGATGAGGAGTCTCAAGTGTAAATGTTTAACATGCCTCAACTGCATTACTTTTGAGCTGCCATATATGGGACTGTGCAAGTCTTGTACCAGCCACTTCTGGTCTTTACTTTCACTCTAGTGTAAACTCAAGAGGTATTTTCTTTGAAGTAAGTTGTCATTTTTTTCATGTTTTGAATGGCATGGACGATGATGCCATTTTGTTTGGACTGTGGGGGGTTTGCCTTCATTTGAAGGATTAGTGTGTCATATAACAGTTAGATCAGCAATCTAATCATAGAGAACAATGTTCTGTTAAGAGAATTATCACTCTTTGATGAGGATCTTTGTTTTACTTACTTTGATTATAATGCTTGTATTATTATTTTGTTTTATGTGTGAGATTGCTTTTGATTGTTCTTAGCTATGCGCATTGTTCCTGGACATATTTTCAGGAACTGTTATAGTTGCTTTCAGATTTCTTATCGTCCTTCTGTTCTTTTGTTTTGTGTTAGTAAGATCCTATGTTTGTTCGTTTATTTTAATGTTAAGGTTTGCACTTCACATATTTCATATCAAAAGTAATTATAATCTATTGTAAGGATAAGTGCATTAACGTTGTATGTGGTAGATTGCGACTCAAGTATTGAAGAGTAATTTATTTAGAATGTACACTGTTTAAAGCTAGTTTATTAGGTCTTCTTCTGTTTTAGATTTCAATAGGTATGAATCGTCTTGGCATTGACTCTGATGGTAGAAAGAGCTTTTAAAAAGCATTAGATGAATAGCTTTCTGGATGTAAGTTTTGGTGGGCGCGCATGTGGTATGGTTGTTAGGTTAAGTAGACATTGATTGAGAAGCTTTGCAATGCTAATTAACAGAGCCTAACTAGTAGAATGGCTGGGAATATGAGGTAATCAGGACTAGAAAGGAGGGTTAGTACAGTGTGTCAAGTTTCAGAAAGTACAGCTCAGGAAAACATAAAGGGAGTTCATCGGAAGGCCCTTATTTTTATTTTAACTTGCAAGTAGTGATTAACTGTTTATGAGATTACTGCCCATTACTAATAGAACATACACACAACTAGGTACTGTGTAAAGGGAGTTGGGAAATTTTGTTTTGTTCTCTCTGTTGTGGATAACAGCCCTATTTGTTGAGTGGATTGCTATCACTGATTAACCTTTATTATGCAATTTATTCTGTGATATTTCCTATACTGGAAACTGGAAAGACAGAAGTGTGTTCAAAGAACAACACTTCAATTATATTGTTTCATTTAACTCGCCTCAAAGTGAGTTGGGTGGCCGTTTGGTCCCTGTTCAGTATATAGAGAAAGGGAGCTGCCAGTTAGGATACCAGTTGTCTGTAATCTGGACATTAAGACACATTACTGAGACATTTTAATAGTATGTTAGTCTTCTTGGAGTGGCATAATCTTTTCTATTTCTACGTGGGCATGTCGGTTACATAGAGGCTGGAAGCAGGCAGCATTGGTGCTTCCAGACTCGTACTTTTCCCATTTCTTACTTGGTTTGATACTGCCTATTGTAAGCTCCTCTACAGTAATAAGCTATACTCAATTTCATAGTTCATGATTCGAAGGTTTCTTGTTGTGGTTCAAGGTTGCACAAGCTTAGAGCAGTTGCTTAAGGTAGGTGTGTGTATTGGTATTGAACAATAGATCTATAAAGGGTCGTAGGAGCTATAATGACAAACGGATCAGAGGACATCAACCCTGATTAGGCGTTAAGATCACTTGATGGATGTTGTTCAAAGTAATATTCATCGAAGTAATATTCAAACTAACTGGAACAGCTTATGCATTTCTGTGCTGTACATGATGCTCATGGAGACCCTCTTCTTGTTACTCATGACTCATCTCTAAAATTTAAACAATTGAACACCTAAATTACCAAAACATCAACACTTAAAGAGGAGTTGATAACTTGATACTTTATAGTTAGTGGTTAGCTCAATTACAGTCTTAGCTTTTCTATTACTACCACGAGGATCGTTGGAATATATACCACTATTATATGCGTGTGTTGTGTAAATATGATTACTGTGTAATTGCTCGAGGTATCTTGTCTGTCTGTCATAGTGTGTCATATATAGACTGTGTGTAGACGAATATATGGTGACCATGAGAAGACTGTATGAGTGTACTGTGTACAAAGAATGGACTTTGACATTTGGTTTTGAAACTCAGAGAGATTGATTGCCTTTTTGGTTTGGGATTTTTTTTTTTTTTTTTTTTTTTTTAATGATCTTCTTGGTATGGTTTAACTTTGAGTATGGAATACTAATCTGAAACGAGTACCTGGGAAACTTTGCATACGGGCAATATCATATTGGTCACTGTGTTGGCGCTGCCCTAAAGCTTTTATCCATGTTTTTTTAGCAGACGGAATCAGAAAATGCTTGAGAATCTGCAATATATTTGCAAGAGCTCCAATTGCCAATACCTATATCATCTTGGTACGAGCTGCATCTTCTCAAATTTCTCAAACTTTTTCAACCCTCACAGATCCTAGTTTGTGGTGTCTTAGTATCATGTTATTTCTTCTTAAGAGGCGTGATCGTCATCATGCCTAGAATAATTTGAATCAGCTTATAGAGAATGGAAGTCTGGTTCCAGTTTAACATGTTTGCTGTCGTCTCTCGAAATGCATCTTCTGTCAAGCTTCCTCACAAGAGAGTAAGATATTCTTGCAGCACCTATCCTCCCTTGGTACAAGAAAATGACATTCAAATACACAAGATGCAAAGTTTTTGTGCTCTTATAGTTATCCTAGCCATTTTTTGGATCCTGGATCCTTCACTGGCTGTAGAATGAATTTGCTAAAGTCAATACATCCAAATTGATGTTACTTTGGTTTCCTCTGTAACTGGGCGTTGAATTTCTGGTTTTTAATTATGATGTTCAAGCTAGTCCTACTAGATTATATTTCTATGATTTGGTGATAATACTTAGTATTTTCATCCCCTTTCCCGTTAATTTGGGCATCATACGACTTTATTTAGTTTCTACTTTCTGACACTGCACAATGGCCTTAAGCTATTGATGCAACTTAATTGTTTATATGCTCGATAGAAATACTTAGCTTGATTGTTTGAGCTGTTCTATTGCTTTTGTTTGTTTGATTTGGTGGAATGCTATGCACTTATAATTAGCCTAGACACCATTCAGATTCTGGATCCGTCACTGCTTGAACTCATGCAAGGCTTGTGTTTTCGTACATCGCAACTTATGTTCAATTTCACCCTTTGAGCTGCCTGGAAAATTGTTCTTGGATATTTTCTTCTACATTCATCACCTGATATTGTTCTATTTATCTTGTTTGGTACTTTTGTGAAAACAGAAGGTCTGATGCTACCAAATACTACTTTATCATATACGAAATCGTATAGGAATAATGATTGTTTCCCTGTTCTTTAATTTGTTGTAATCTACTTTCTCACCCACCGCTACCAGTAATTGTAGTTGTGTCATTAAAATGGTGTTGTCTTCTTGTGGAGTCAAATGGGTAAAGGTTAGAATATACCTTAAGTGCCTTGTAGAATGGGTGTGTCTAGTCCCATGGTAAGCAAGCAGGGAACAAGAGAGGAGTCTCTGGGGTTAAACACCTCACAACTGTTAGTGCACTAGTCTGTTGCTGTCTATTAATCCATGTGGAGTAGTCCAATATGGTGTGTATGATCCATGTTAATCCATAGCCCTACCTGGTGAGTTTGATCCTAGTAGGTGTCATAGATGAGGAGTATCAAGTGTTTTTGAACATATAAATGTCTAACATGCCTCAACTGTGTTGCCTTTGAGCTGCTATTTATGGTATATCTGACCAGATGGAGTGGTGTGTTACCCTGTGGAGAGTTGTAACTCAGATCTTATGTGATGCTCATACTGAGTTGTCTTTTTCTTTGCTTATGTGAAATGTTCATTATGTTATGTCAAGAATCCTTCTAACGGTCTTTTGTTTTGGTCTCTATAGTTTTACTTATCTTTGTCAAGATAGGCATTTATGTTTAGCTTTTCCTTTAGAAGACATTTTCGTATATCTATTACATTTTTTGGTTACTACGTATACTGTTAATTTTACTGCGAAAACGGATTAAAACGGAAGACCATCAGGGTTCTGACGCATTGTGGATATCAGAACATTCTGTTACGCTAGAGTTGGTTATTGGTCTCAAGCTCAGATCCTGGTGAAATGAAGATGTATGTCTTAGTTTCTTTACTATTGGTTTTCTTTACTTCTAACCACGTTCTATGAATGACTGCATTCAGCCTTATTTGAATTTTCATTTAAGCACTTTTTGGTGGGAGGGTTTTATAAGTTTCTAATTCTATAACTTCTTGCAGACTAAAGACTGATGTTGGAGCACTTAACAATTTTGAAGTGCTCGAATTCCTAAAATCAAAAGGGGCTTCAACCAATGATATAGCTCGGCTGGCAAAAGTAAAACCATCTGAGTATAAGGTTGTCAAATATTTTGTTTTATCACCTATATTGTATTCTTAATTCATTGTAGTGAGAAGTAAAGTATTGTTGATTTTTCGTGTTTAGGTTTTCGATTATGTGGTTAATACTCCTGCTGGTACTCACACAAGAGAGAGAGTTGAAGAGTTCAAGGAGAAGTGTAGACAATATGACCTTGGAAATGATAAGATCCTCAATATATTAACACAAGGCCAGCTTCAGTGGTTGAAATATATGCGGTATGATATAAGTACTTTTTACCCCCACTCTGCTGTTTATCATTATGTGATTTTTCTCTCTGTTTTTTTTTTTTCCTTAAATTCATAATCTTGTATTATCTCTCCTGGTGTGGCTTAATCATGACTTGTTTGCTGTAAATGTGTGTGTTTGTGCCCTGCATTGTGGGTGGAGTAGGAACTGTGCTAACACTGCGATTGGGAAAAGAGTTTATAACTTTATAACAACTTCAAAACTGATCAGTGGAGTATTGTCTCTTCTATTTCTTGACCCTGGCTTGACTTATTAAATCACTCGCATAATTGGTATAACCCATTGATATCAGAACACGATCAACCTTGTGTCCAGTGACCAGTGTTATCTTCCACTTACTAACATGATATTTGGTGAACTCTATGGCTGTCAGTGTCCAACATATTAGCTGTCATCCAAAAAATTACCATAGAATGGCCGTGTGTGTCTTCCTTCTCATGCCAAGGACCTGGTTTAGGGAACCTTAGATATTTTCAAGACCCTTGATATTGTGTTTTCTATTGCAAGTTCAGAGAGTTCTTTGTAAAACTTGTGAACTTATTTGCAAAATTTGTTTTTGTTCTTGATGTTTCACAGATCGTAGAGGATAATGCTGATGAGCTAGTAGAGCTGGTTGCAGAGGCATTGCCTCCTCCGACTGCAGCATCCCCTAAACCTGAAGCAGGTACCGATGAGATTGATGCAGAGACCATGAACATGGAACAAACTGAACAAATGATGGCAATATAGAATAGGTAACCTTGATTTGGGAAAGGACCAATGGAGACTAGTTGATGTGGGTATAGTATATTAGTATTGACCATTTTCTCAACTTAAAAGTCCCACGTCTAAAACTTTTTGATGAGCTATATATATTTATCTTATATGATGACAGCTGCGTTAATCTTTCCAAATGATCATCGGCCTGGTGTCACATGAGACCTTCCACATTAAACTGTGTTATGTATCCTTTGCAGCACTGTTTGCTTAAATAGTTGAATCCATATTCGTTTGCTCCAAGCAATTGCAAACTGAAATAGCTAGTTCAGTATGGGTTTTGCCTTACAATGAAAGTTTGTTTCTAGGGATTTTAGTTGGCTATGATATTTTCTCTGTAATCAAATCATCCAATTGGCTGTTTGACAAATCTAACAAAACTTCAACTACGAAGTACCATTGCTCATTACATCAATTTCAACTACGAATCCAGCCTTCCTTCTCCTTTCCGGGACTGCCCGAAAAGAATCCAGCCAGTACTTGGTCGTGAATAGGTTCATTTTTGAACCTTAGAGACATCCATGGCGGCAGATCAATCAAAAACCAGACAATTTTAGTTAATGTCACCTAAGAATGTTCAATATGGAAGTGAAAACCAATTGAATATATAAAAAAGATGAAAACAAACAGAGAGTACACAGAGAAGCTAGGCCAGTTCATTGATTAAAGAAGAAACTTGCAGCAAATTTGTAATAAGCACTTTTGCTGCACATACTTGTATTCCACAAACCAACCTAAAATCAAATACATGTTGACAATATGAAAAGATGGTTCAGCAACACCTTGTGTCCCAAAGTGATGGTGTAAGACTGATAACATTTAACCTAACCAGAAACAAGCATGAATTTAGAATTCAGATAAACTGATCTCACTCAAATATCGAATCAACCTCTTAAAAGCCACACCATATGAACTGTAAACTACTCTTTCAAAAACTTGAGAAAAGTGAGGCTCCTATTAGTCTACAAAAGCAAAACATACGACCAACAAATAAGAGTGCAACTTTTGATAGCTAAATTAAAAGCTATTTATTTTTCTTATTCTCCTGCAATTTTTCAATTGTAATATAGAGAAATAAGGGTCTCCCGCAGAGGATTAAATTAAACTAAAAGCTTCAACAAATGTCACAAAACGTGACTGCAGCTCCTATTGAACAGCAGTCGAAAAATAAAAGTAAAACCTAACCTAGAATGCTCAGAAAAACAAGAAAATTTACAGAGGTGTACTAGACACACAGAGAGTCTAGCATACAAAATTTGACATAATTTGGAGTTGATTTGATAGGGAAATAAAATACAAGAAAATGACGGACAGAAGATAAAAAACTGAAAACTGATTTCAAAGTAGTTGAGAATCAAGATAATGAGACTAGCTAGGAGGAAGTATTCACCCCCGACAATCACACACAACGCACTTTGTCCAATTTGTGACCAACTAACTCAATTGAAGATGCTCAGATTGACTCGATGCGCTTGAGCACAATCTATTACTCTTTCTTACTTTTTACGTTAGGCAGGAAGTGCTCTACACCTAAACTATTCTCAAACATTGTAACCTAAATGTACGTTTATTAGATTAAAGAAGCAGAGATCAATAAGCATGAAAAGAGTTTGAGCAATCACTAGGCATCGCAATAAACTTAGCGCCTTGCTAAACCTAGAGTTTCATCTACTCGCTAGTGAAAACTACCGATTACTTCTCTAGACAATTTGAGGGATTCGATATTGATCCAGGCATCAAATAATCAAAGTATTAGAACCCTAGCATGTATACTAAGTAGGCCTCCAAAGCACACATAAAGAATTCATCGATGAACAATGGTAACAAAACCTCAATCTTATTAATTACAAAAACAAATTGAAAATCAAAGCATGTTATGAATCATGTCTAGGGGCTTCAACAGCCCCCTAGCTACTATGAGTTTAGTTACACATAATGAAAATTGAAAACACAAAAGAGTTCATAGAAGAGGAAGACAACAATAACCGAGCTTGAAGAATCCCTGAGAAGAGAGCGAACTCTGTTTCTTGCGTTCTTTTTCTTCCGACTTCTTCTTCTTTTTTCCTCCTCCTCGTCTTGTGTATCAGATGATATTAGGGTTAGAGAACCCTCAATTTCCATCCATGGGCTAGCTGATTTGGATTGGACCTTGAAATTGAAGTTTCGGTCCAAATCAAAAATTCGGGCAGACTGACCTTTGGCCACTAAAATGATCATAACTTCTTCTCCAAAATAGGTATTGATGATCTGTAAAAAGTTCTAGAAAGTAGACTCTTGTAGCTTTCTATTGATATATAACTCATTATCTTGATCATTGTGAGCTGATCAAAATCCTCTGTCGAAGTTAGATGATAATTTTTGACAGATCTTCATAATTATTTCCTTACACGACATGAATTCCTAATCATTCAAGATTTCTCCTCTTTTGCTTCATATTCCCTTCTTTTCTCCGAAACACCTAATAAACATAAAAAATAACTAAATTAAATAGAAAATACGATAAACTAATAAAGTAAAGAGGGGAATTAACTATCATATCGTCGCATATTTATGCTCCTATCAAAGACCCCCACACTTAAGCTTTGCAGTCCCTAGAAAACATAAAGACTAACTAAACAAATGACACAAACCTAATGTCTTCCAAACATCTCAGAGAACTAATAACGCCCACACTGGTCAACAAAAATTCAAGCTATCATGTATCAAAACTCTCAATTTCACTTAAGAGTTAATTTATTTTAACAACCATGATGCTCAAATCATTATGCAAGGATAATCAAACCAATACAACAAGTATATGCCTTTCGAATTCATGGGTCAATAAGTACCAAGTCAATTCCTCACAAAGATGCACTCAATTTCTTTTCACTCATGATTTTCTAGCTTAGTCTCTCAAATGTATGCAAGAGAAAATAGTTTGCATACTTATATGAACAAAAAACACATGACAACATAAATAAACCTCATGAAGTAATCAATTACTCACACAAATGAACCACACCATAGGCTCAACTCTTGGAATAAACTCCATAGATCAAGTTTTACTCATCTTTTAGATCAAAATGAACTTTACAAGGTAATACTTAGGATAGGCTAAGGGTATGAGTTGAAGAGTACGGAATTGTAAAATTCCTAAGAACCTAGCAGAGCATTGAAACACACCTTATGTCGCCAAAGCAAGGGTCAAATATCATCATGTTGGGCTCATCATCATTCTAACCTCCTTACAACATTGTG
This sequence comes from Fragaria nilgerrensis, assembly GCA_010134655.1. Lineage (NCBI taxonomy): Eukaryota > Viridiplantae > Streptophyta > Magnoliopsida > Rosales > Rosaceae > Fragaria > Fragaria nilgerrensis. Next base: position 941,934 of record CM020980.1, read on the forward strand.
AAAAAGAACAAAGGCCATATATTCAGTTTTTAGACCTTCAAACATACACAAAACTCTAAATTCACAAACAAAGAGACTTAATCCGATTTTTTTTCCCTTTTTTTTTCTTCCTACCATTTCTTTTGATTTTTCTTTCTTTATTTTTTTATTTTTGTGGCATTTTTCTTTTCTTTTGGACAAGTCACATTCCCTGACACTTGTTTATCATCATCATTCCACACAATACATCACAACATCATGCTCTACTAGGTCTAAAGGACAAAGGTAGAGATATCACTACACTAAGCTCAAGGTATGTATTTCATGGGTGATGAAAAAAAGGTTTAACGTAGACTCAAAGGGATTTACTAAGGGATATGCCGCGCACACAAATAAGGACAATGACAATCTGGCAATGGTGTTCATCCTGAAAAGTTTCATTTATCATTTCCAAAATCAAAGTGTTTTATGATAAAAGTTTCGAAAGTTCACAAGAGTGAGTTCTAGTCATCTAGAGTTCATTAAAAACTATGGTGAGAAATCAATCAACAAGAAAAAATAATGAGGTTTTCGAAAATTTATAGCCAAGAAACGAATCAAAATATCTGCAATAACCATTCAGAAAGAAAGCACATATATAAAGCTCAAAAGCTCACATAAGGGTCATATGAATCAAGTTGAACTCATCTTAGCATGAATCAATCAATCCTCAATCATCACATTAGTATAACCATTAATGCACACAACTTAAGTAAAATAATCGTTAAAATCTATTAACAATTATTTGAAATCAAGAATCTGACACATGCTTGTAATTCTTTTGTGATCGTAATATTAATCCGTGAAAAGTTCATGCTCATCATAGAGTTGGAAGACACCTAAAGACTCAACGAAAAACTAAAAACTAGACTCATATTTTTTTTTTTTGAATAACTCTAAAACAAGAACACAAAAAGAAAGAATGTTTTCCTTCCCCCCACACTTATTTCTAACATTGTCCACAATGTTAAACAAATTCTAAGCATGCAATGAAGAGAATAAAGTATGGAAACAAAGATACATTCACAAAAACACACTGACACAAAGCAAAGCACTAAAAAGAAAAGCAAAGAGTAAAAGTTAGAGAAAGCAAATCTGGTTTGACGACCCGTTGACGCCTCTTCCAATCCTTCATTGTTGGGTTGCCTCCCAACCAACGCTTGGTTTTGTCGTCCTCAGCTTGACGGTACGAAGAATGACTAAGCAAAGGTGAAGAAGCCTCATTTCGAAGACTTTGCAAAGAATTTTATCGTTTTCTTCATGAAGGACTTATTGTTTGGGTTAGGTGGGTATGGTGGATCACCGCTACAAGTCATCTTCATTGGAAACTCGGTGAAACCGTATGGAGATGGTGATTTGGTTGGAAGAAACCCCTTGCTCGGCTTAGAATTCTCTTGGGGTGACCTGTCATGAGTAAGAGCTAAATCAAATAAAGGCATGTGAACATCACAATAACTAGACTTACCTTCATGACATGGCAATTCTCGTTGAGCAATTAAGGTACCATTAAAGTCTTAATTCAGGCATTTAACCTCCCCTCTCTCTTTGATTGATGGAGAATTGTTATTGCTTGTCATTGGAATCAATGTTGAATCTCCAGGATCTCTTGCCTTCAATTTAGGACTTGCCCAGGTTCTAAGAAATCGAACTTCTTCCTTCACTTCTCTATTATCACAAAAGTGTACTTGCTCGTCATGCAAAAATTGCAATGGCTCAAAAACCCTAAATGTTATTGTTTCCCGAAACCTCCATGCTCAAGGTACCATTGAACACATCGATATTAGTGTGAGCTGTGGCCATAAATGGGCGTCCCAAAATCAATGGCAAGGATGTGGGCATTGGAGCCTCCTCCATCTCAAGAACAAGGAAATCGGCTGGTAAAATTAATCTATCAACTCGCACTAAAACATCTTGAATGACGCCTATTGGATGGACTAACGAGCGATCCGCAAGTTCTATAATCACCAAAGTCTCCTTTAGCTTACCTAATTTAAGAGCTACAAACACAGAATACGACATTAAATTTATCGAAGCTCCTAAATCAAGTAAAGCATGATCAAACTTGTTCGCACTAATGGTGCATGGGATAGTAAAACGTCCAGGATCCTTCAACTTTGGTGGAAGTTTTCGTTGAAGTACAGCTGATACCTCCTCACTAAGGGCAACAATTTCATTCTCCTTAAACTTCTTCTTCTTGGTGCACAGCTCTTTAAGAAATTTGGCATATTTTGGTACTTGTTTAATGACATCCCCAAGAGAGGAATGTTAACTTGGACTTTCCGGAAAGTTTCCAAGACGTCATTCTCATCTTGTTCCTTCTTAGAGCTCATGAATCTACGAGGAAAGGAATACATGAAGTACTTAAAGGAGAAGAAGCAATATCGTTTACCTTGGAAGGGGAAGAAACTTGAAGATTTCATTTTGGGTCTGAATGATCAATCTCTTTCTGCCTAGTTTTGCTTTTTTCGCCTTCCTTTATTTCCAGCTAATCCTTCTCATCTTGACCACTCTTAGACATCTTGTGAGGCTTAGTAGGCTCCTCTAATTGTTTTCCACTTCTCAAAGTGACTGCATTAAGCTCAGCCATGCTCCTATCCTTAGGATTTGGAACTGTTGTGCTAGGAAGAACACCTTGAGGTCTCGTTTGCAACGCCGTTGCAAGTTGCCCAACTTGTCTCTCCAAGTTCTTAATAGACTGCCCCTGCTCCTTAAATTGAACCTTGGTATCTTGCATAAAAGATGAAGTGTTAAGAGCCAGCTCCGTAAGCGCATCATCCAAAGACTTACTTGAAGCTTGTTGAGGTGAAGCTTGTTGGTATGGTTGCTGCCTTGATCCTTGTTGAAATCCAGGTGGTCTATTGTATGCACCTTGAGGGGGTCGAATCACGTTGTCATTATTACTTTAACGAAAGTTAGGATGATCTCTCAATCCAGGATTGTACATGTTCGAGTAAGGATCATATTTAGGCATTTGTTGCCCCGCATAATTCACCTGCTCCTCAGACAAATAAGACATAAGACATCTATCTGTATTATGGTCCGAATAAAATAAATAGAGCATACCTGAGGAGATGTTTTAGAGCCATTGTCTATGGCATTAACCAACATGTCAATCTTTCTCTCCATTGCCACCATTTGATTCCATGATGATGAACCTCATATACTCCACGGCCTTTAGGTCGCTTGTCTCTTGTGCTAAATTGCTTGTTATTGTCAGCCAAGTCATCAATGAGATTGTATACTTCCTGACCGATCTTGTTCATGAATGTGCATCCACAAGCTGAGTCCACCATGCCTCTATTACTCGTGTCCAATCCATCATAGAAAAATTGAACCAAGTCATCCAAGTCATAACCATGATGAGGACACTTCCTTTGTAGCTCTTGGAACTCCTCTCATGCCTCGTATAAGGTGTCACCATCTTTCTGAGTGAAATTTTAAATCTCCCTCCTTAGTTTCTTTGTCAGTTGGGCTGGAAAGAATTGTTTCAGAAACTTCTTGATCATTCCATCCCATGTAGTGATGATACCTGCAGGCAAAGAGTAAAGCCAACGTTTAGCATCATCTTTCAAAGAAGAGAAACAAAAGCAACTTAAGCCCTTCAGAAGGCAAATTTGCTATAGTTTGTAATTTGCTTATGTCTAAGAACTCCCTAATATGAACATTATGGTCCTCAAATGGTGAACCCGTATACTTGGGCAATTGTCCAAGTAACTGCACAGGGATTGAAAATGAATGATTGCCCGGTGGTGTGTAATCGATGCATGATGGAGAGTCTGTAGCGGTTGGGACAAAGGAATCCTTCAATGCCATCTTAGCTTTTGACGGTTCCTCCATTTCTCTTCCTCGTCCTCGTGAATTGAATGTGTAGGTGATGATGGTATTTGCTCGTGTTCCTCCTCTTGTGAAGAAGTAGAACCCGTCGTTATGTCTTCAATTGGCAGCTGAGAATTTTTCGATTGCTTCATGTTCAACTTACAAGTGCGTTCTGATCTCTGAATCCAAAGGGGTAAGTTCTCCTTGCACAATCCTTCGAGTGTGCATTCACGTGAAAAGAGAAACAAACAACACTAATTAAAAAAACTAAAACACAACAAGAAACAAACACAAAACAAAAGAAGCTATTAGATGTAAATTAATCTCCGGCAACACGGCGCCATAAAATTGATAGCTAAATTAAAAGCTATTTATTTTCTTTATTCTCTTGCAAATTTGTCGATTGTAATATAGAGAAATAAGGGTCTCCCGCAGAGGATTAAATTAAACTAAAAGCTTCAACAAATGTCACAAAACGTGACTGCAGCTCCTATTGAACAGCAGTCGAAAAATAAAAGTAAAACCTAACCTAGAATGCTCAGAAAAACAAGAAAATTTACAGAGGTGTACTAGACACACAGAGAGTCTAGCATACAAAATTTGACATAATTTGGAGTTGATTTGATAGGGAAATAAAATACAAGAAAATGACGGACAGAAGATAAGAAAACTGAAAACTGATTTCAAAGTAGTTGAGAATCAAGATAATGAGACTAGCTAGGGAGGAAGTATTCACCCCCGACAATCACACACAACGCACTTTGTCCAATTTGTGACCAACTAACTCAATTGAAGATGCTCAGATTGACTCGATGCGCTTGAGCACAATCTATTACTCTTTCTTACTTTTTACGTTAGGCAGGAAGTGCTCTACACCTAAACTATTCTCAAACATTGTAACCTAAATGTACGTTTATTAGATTAAGAAGCAGAGATCAATAAGCATGAAAAGAGTTTGAGCAATCACTAGGCATCGCAATAAACTTAGCGCCTTGCTAAACCTAGAGTTTCATCTACTCGCTAGTGAAAACTACCGATTACTTCTCTAGACAATTTGAGGGATTCGATATTGATCCAGGCATCAAATAATCAAAGTATTAGAACCCTAGCATGTATACTAAGTAGGCCTCCAAAGCACACATAAAGAATTCATCGATGAACAATGGTAAACAAAACCTCAATCTTATTAATTACAAAAACAATTGAAAATCAAAGCATGTTATGAATCATGTCTAGGGGCTTCAACAGCCCCTTAGCTACTATGAGTTTAGTTACACATAATGAAAATTGAAAACACAAAAGAGTTCATAGAAGAGGAAGACAACAATAACCGAGCTTGAAGAATCCCTGAGAAGAGAGCGAACTCTGTTTCTTGCGTTCTTTTTCTTCCCGACTTCTTCTTCTTTTTTCCTCCTCCTCGTCTTGTGTATCAGATGATATTAGGGTTAGAGAACCCTCAATTTCCATCCATGGGCTAGCTGATTTGGATTGGACCTTGAAATTGAAGTTTCGGTCCAAATCAAAAATTCGGGCAGACTGACCTTTGGCCACTAAAATGATCATAACTTCTTCTCCAAAATAGGTATTGATGATCTGTAAAAAGTTCTAGAAAGTAGACTCTTGTAGCTTTCTATTGATATATAACTCATTATCTTGATCATTGTGAGCTGATCAAAATCCTCTGTCGAAGTTAGATGATAATTTTTGACAGATCTTCATAATTATTTCCTTGCACGACATGAATTCCTAATCATTCAAGATTTCTCCTCTTTTGCTTCATATTCCCTTCTTTGCTCCGAAACACCTAATAAACATAAAAAATAACTAAATTAAATAGAAAATACGATAAACTAATAAAGTAAAGAGGGGAATTAACTATCATATCGTCGCATATTTATGCTCCTATCAACTTTCATACACATAACTTGTTACCAACTTACCATCCTTGCCCCCTTTCTCAAACAAAACCCAAAGAATAACAGAGATATTCAAAATACTTGATTACAAAATTCAATAAAACACAACTCTTTGATGAAAATAGAGAGGACTTCAAAAACAAACAAAAAAAACTAATTATATTATAGGTGAAATCTGCAGAAGATGAGTCCTTCAGCAAATAATGTAGAGAATCAATATCCTATTAGCGTCTGCAATCAACAAACGAACATATATCGATCACAAAATCCGAAGACAACCAACCTCCTAGGCTTGATCTCATCTGAGTCATCTCGTCGGCGCAACCTGACAGTATGCATTTGTTGGCACTTTGCCACCGTTCTAGCACCTCATCAACAACAAAAGGTGTAAAGTATTTGAAGTACACAACAAGCCCAATTCCAGGTAGCAACGGCGCATTTGAGACCAAAGATCTCGTCCGCCCGCGATGCCATGATGATTCCGGTGACAACGATAACAGAATTAATTGGGATTGATTTTCTGATTTTAGGGTTCACTATCTATGACTTTATGGCATGGCTCTAAATACTTGGACGACCTAGGGTTGGGCTTTTTTTACGTTGTGATGATATATTCCAAAGCTAATCCTACTTTTACTAGGAATCATATTCGTTGTACAAACAGGCTTTTTAGATTGCATGTATGCGTGAGTTTCACTAATCAAAAGGATGATATATATGTACTCCTATCTTTCTGTTTTGGAACACTGTCGATCCAGATTTTGATTAAAAGGGGTCTGCAGCTGCATATGAATAGAGATGATCTTGTCAATATCATCTTAAATTGCTAGGATGAAGCCTGAGTTTTGCAGCCTGTGGTAATGCCTAATCGCAGCCCTTAATTTAATATTTTTAGTCTCATTTACATTTACAGTCATGATGAGCTTTTTAAATCAGTGCAGATCGAGTAAGAAACCAAAGCCAACAGCATACTAAAAGCACATAGATATGCACTACACACACAGACCAACATTATCTCAAATTTTTAATGATTTGCTAAATTCACACGAAGACAGGAAAGGCACGTCAAAATCTTAAGATCGATCAAGGCATAAGATATCTATTTTGCATCCTAAATGGTTAGTCAGATGTGCTGAAATCACGTCAACCATTTAAAGTTTTAAACAAATGGTTTGTAAACTTTAGATCAATGCAAGTGGAAGACCAATGAATTTGTTCAACTGCATTATGATGCACACAAAATACAGCTCTTACGATTTGATATAAAGCAGCTGGACCGGTAAACAATTTCAAACTAGTTCATTTTGCATCTCTTTCATTTCATTTCGGCATGGCTAACTTCTTGTTGATCAAATCAAAATACGTACTACTTAATGCCCTGGCAGCAACAAGCAGCAAATGAGCAAAAGCATGCTGGCTGCTGCAAAGTAGTATTAATTTCAAATATTGGTCATCAATCTCAAATGGATAGGTTTCCACAACAACAAGCATCAAATAAATAGATAACTCACTAACAAGGTCTAAAAGTTATTCAAGAGATATAGTCATCCTAGCTCCATCGCCCATTACATTTACAATATTACATTAGCATTGCACCTATTTAGATGTCACTCGGACCGTTCCATCTCTCTCATGGCCCTGCAGTAAACCGGAAGTAGTGTTACAAAACTGAACACTACATGATTTGAAATCGATATATGAACACAGAACAGCAACAGGACACCAAAGAGATTGGAACAAAACTGAGAATTAACTTCCGGATTCTGGGACCCCAAATCCAAATCTGCTTGTTTGTTTGGCTTCTTAATGTAAGATAATTTAGGATTTTGAAATTATTATGGACAGGTGGTTATTTGTAAAATTACAATAGATCAAATCTTACTGAAACAGAAACAAAAAAACTGTAATCCAAAATTGCAAGACGAACAAGAATATCAGAAGATCGAGAAAAAGATGTGTAATCAGAATATTGATAATGAAATCCTTACCGGGTCGGAGCTATTTCCGATTGCATGACTTGAAAGAGACTAGGGACGATATGGTATAAATAGTAAGTTGTTCCTGCAACAGTGGTGGCATTAAGAGCGTCACTCGAAATTTCACGCAAGCCCTTTTTTTTGAAACTGGCAGGGGTCTTAGCTAATGTGCCTCGCAAGGATTTCAGGCAAGCCCTTTGCGACTCTGAAAAACATTTTTGCGATTCAGGATTTCTAGGGTTTGTTCGAGGTCGACCTTTATATAGAGAGCGTTGCATACTGAGATCGATTACCGAATATGTAGTAGGGCCTCAAGAAATTTGTAATTATGTTACAGGGAAGTAAAGTAAAAATACTTGAGAGGCAAGGCAAGGTTTTTTAAGAAATAAATAAATAAATCGATCAGGCAATTAAGGTGTATCTATTATTGAAAATATAATTATACTATTAAAAGGAAATACAATTATAGAATTATAAAAGGAAACAAAATCCCGCTAGGAATCAATCTCTGCTACTCTCCTCTGTTGGGGAAACCTAACAAAACCCTATTAAAACCTGTACGTATTGAACTGTTCAACCATATCAAACTCTAGTTTGCTCTCTTCAATTCGCATCTTTGTTCTACTGAGATTACTACGCCCAACATTGAGAAAAGTAAAAGGTTACTACGCCCATCTTTGGTTCTATTTATGTTATGAAACTAGCCTTTATTCGTTTAGTTATGCACCTATTGCAGCTTTAATTTCCTCTAGGTTCCGTAAATAGTGATTTGAAATCGATGATATATATGTTGGTCTAGTACGTTTCTGAATCCATGTAGTATTAGATTTCCTTGGTCAATTAGGGTTTTTGTTTTTATAAATACCTAGTTCTTCTCTGTGAGATTATTATGTACATCTGAATATCCCAATACAATCTTTAAACCCTAGCTGCAGGTATGTTGAGCGAGGAGGAGCTGAATAAGAAGGTCTTGCAGTACGGGAATGTCCTGGTCACAAACCGAGAGATTCAAACTCTGAAAGGCCCTCGTTTTCTAAACGACGTCATCATCGAATTCTACTTCCTCCATATTTCTAATGTCTTCCTTCAATCGCACGAGTCGTTTCGAGATGACATTCTTCTGGTTTCGCCTGCAGTCTCCTTCTTTCTGCAGCAGGGGGGTGACACCCATATCAAAGAATTTGCAGAGAACAACCAAGTAGCTAGCAAGCAAGTTGTCATGTTTACTGTGAATAACAGCCAAGATGCCGGCGCGAACGACGGAGGAAGCCACTGGAGCTTGCTGGTGTACTACAGAAAATCAAACACGTTCGTGCACTATGACAGCTTGGGAACGAATGGTTCTTGTGCTAAAAAGCTTTTTCGGGCAGTGAAGAAACATGTGGCAACACCAACTGATGAGAGTAGCAGCAACGCTGCTACAATTGTTGATGGAAATGTGGATTCTACCAATGCTAATCCAATCAATATTGGAGACGCAGATTCTAACAATGCTACTACAATTGGTACTGTAGACGTGGACTCTAACCTGACTAGTACAGTCGATATTGTACATGTGGATGCTACTGCTACTAGTTCAGTCGATATTGTACATGTGGATTTTACTGCTACTAGTCCAGTGCCTCCCGTCAATGGAGATGGAGATGGAGATTCTACCATGATCGATGGAGATTCTACCATGATCAATGGAGATTCTACTAATACTACTAGTATGACCGATGCGGATGTTTCTATTAGTAGCAGCAGAGTTGGTGAAGATAATACTGATTGTGGTAGAGTTGATAATGATGAAAACCAGCTGCGGCAACATAATCAGAAGAAAAAGAGGATGCATGGTTATCGTTACGCGCGACCGTGGATTTATGGGGAGGAGGAAGAGGAGATGCCCTGGCATATGTATGGTCCTCCTTGTTCTCAACGTGATTTTCATAATTCCTTTCGATATGGAAGGGACTCAAGGGAGGATGAGTATATGAACTCGAACTGTGCTTATGGTTATTATCGTCGACCTTATTATAATTCGAGATGGGATATGGACAGGGATGCTCATTGGAATACTTTTCCAAGAGGTCACCGTAAAATTATCCATGAGGAAGATGATAGTTTTAAAGAAGAGGGATGCATGCCGAAGCAGAAAAATTTCTATGACTGCGGTTTGTATGTGATGGAAATTGCTAGGGTGGTGTGTGAATGGTACTACCTTGATGATGAAGCAAAGCAGCAACAGCCGGAGCATCAAGGTTTCTTGTGTAAGTTGAAGGGTGGCGGCCGGTTTCCCAACATCGGTGAGTATGTTCATACTAATTCTTTGGAATCCACAATGCGTCGCATGCTTTTGGAAATCATTCAAGAACGAGCATGCGAGTCTGGTATAACTATTGATTTATTTTCCTCTGATGATGATGATGAGTACAAGAATGAGAAAGCTATTGTGTTGTTTGATAATGATGAGTGCAAGAATGAGAACTTTGTGTTGTTTTCTGATAAAAATGAGTCCATGGATAATGATAGTACTTCCCTATTCGGCCCCCAGCCTCAGCCCCAACACGATAAGTCGGAGGATGAAAAACTGGAGGATCGTGGTGGTGTTGCTGCTCTTCCCCACTCTGTATCCTCAACTTCAGAGGATGAAATACTCGAGGATTGTGTTGATGTTGCTGCTCTCCCAGAATCCATATCTTCCACTACTTCAGAGGATGAGTCAGAAGAAGATTATGATTCTATGCCAGAGGACAAGTGCTCATTGTTCAGTAAATCTAGCAATTATCTAGGAGATGATCTCCTTGCTAAAAAACGAGCATGATTCTATATAAAGTTGTTGAGTTGTATCTAGATTTTTAGTTATTTAACGGTTTTATATCTCTGGCTCTTTGGCCAATAGCTACTGTTGGTAACGGTTTATTTCTTTACAACAATTTTGTGGAAGAAAAGCGTAAAGCTTTCAGCATCTACTATTCCCAGCTTAATATGAGAACACTTGATTCCTTCTACACTATGACAATGAGTCTAAACTACCACTATCTTTCCACAGATCCACAAACCCATGCCAAGCAAGTTTAACAATCTGTGGATCTTATCAACAGTGAAAAATAGAAGACTGATCAAGGCATGAAGATATTCTTTCGTTCTGAAATCACATCACCATTTAAACAACGGTTTGTAAACTTTTGAACAAACAGGTTTATCTACTAAACAGATGTGTATGGTATACAAACTCAAAAAGTGGTCCACTCATTTCTATTCAAGGACATACAAAAAGCATTTTAAGAAGATAAAATTGTCATTTTACTATATTTTGAAACAATGATAGCCACCTACTTAATTTGTACAACATACAAATTTGTATACTAGAATTTTCCTGAACAATATATGCAAAGTGCAAGACCAAAGAATTTGGTCTTATTGCATATATGCTGCGCGCATACACAATGCAGCTCTTAGAAGTTGATATAAAGCAGCCGGACTTGTAAACAATTTCAAACTAGTTCATTTAGGCATGGTTTTTTTTTGTTAATCGTATCACAAAACACTACAACTTTCTACCCTGCAGAGCAATGGTTGGACATTTTTCTAAGTATATATAGACGTACATCAATCTCAAATGGATAGTTTTCCACGACGACAACTCGACAAGCATCAAATAACTATATCTTACAAGGTCTTAAAATTATTCAAGGGCTAGTCGTCCTCAACACCATCAGATTATATTAAATTTCTATTGCACATAGGTAAATTCATATTTTCATTAAAATGATGCCCTCATGAGTGATATTCCAAACTTAGATGAGCAAGACTAGACGAGCCTTTTGCTTATATGAGAGTTGAGCCTTAACCAACTAATGCTAATTACATTGAACGCGATGGATCCTAAAATTTTCTAAATGTTGAAGGAAAAATATTTTACGTGTGTCTTCGTCTAAGTAACTGACTAGAGTAAATTAATTAAAGATGTAACGACTTAATTAGTTATGGAAAATCAGTCATTATGTATATTATTATTACTATTTATTATCGATATTATATATGTGTAATTATCGTTATAATTCACTTTTATATAAAGAATTTTTCTAATAAAATGGGTAAACCATTCCGATTGCATTTTTATTTTTACACGTTATCAGCATTTTGTTCTAACTTAACGAGTTTTTAGCGAGAAAAAAAAATGGAAAAACCTAAAACGAGAAAAACCCTAGAATTCTCTTCCGGCTGTCACGAGCCTTGCCAGACCCCTCCTGCCGCCTGCCGAGTCTCCGTCTCTCCAACTTCATGACCATGCAATACTCTGGGCAGCCCCACTTCACACCAGACTTGCGCACGTAGCAGCCACGCCAAAACCATCCCGAACCCTTAGACGAGATTTCCTTCAGACCCAGAGATCCGATCCGCTCGTGTCCTAGCGCCGGCTAGCCGAGCCTCATCCCCGAAGCGCGCCGGCGCACTTTCCTCCAGCCCGCGACGCGGCACCGACGACCCTAAACCCTAAACCCTAAACCCTAAACATCCAGCCCAAACGCGTCTTCCCAGTTCCCGCTTCCACGCCTACTACCCAGCGCCGGTCAAGCCTCAGCACTGCTACCCTGGATCTTTGCGCCCTCTGGCAACACCTCGACAGTGACAGGATCCACGCCCTCCAAGTCGGCCTCGAACCGGCCCGTCGCCGACGAGCCTGCGCCGCCCATGCTCAACACAGCTCTCGTTCTACACTACCCAACCCGGATCCTTCTGCAACGAACCCGATAGAAAAAAAAAAACAAAACAAAAAAAGGGATTTGACCCCTTTTGGTAAAATTAGGGACTTTTACCTCTGATAGATCTGAAAAATCCTGAAGGTAATTTAAATATTTACTACAGTGAATTAATAATTACTATTCATTAATTACTGGTCACTACCAGAAAAAAAGCTTTAGCGAACGAAAATAAAAAAACCAGGCCGACAAACTATTTTTTCGACGAAATTTTCATTCGTCGGCTAATTTAAATTTTCGTCGGCTATCGTCAACTTTAGCCGACAAAATTAAAATGTCGTCGGCTAAAGAATTTATTTCGTCGGCTAAAGTTCACAGACTATAGCCGACGAAATATTTAAAAGTTTAGCCGACGAAATTAATATGTCGTCGGCTAAAGTGCTTTATATTTGCAGATCTGGACAGCAGCAGCTCATCTGGGAAAAAAAATGGGAGAAGAAAAAATGGGAGAAAAAGTTTGGGTGTTGTCGAAATCTGTCTATAATTAGTTTGTGGAGCTATATATAGGTACGTATAAGTATATATATGTTGATTAATTGAGTTTTATTTGAGTTGATCGATTTTGAGTATGATTGAGTTGATTGATTTTGAGTGTGATTGAGTTGATTGATTTTGAGTACGTTGGATGTATATATATATATGTTGATCGATTTGGTTGATGATTTGATAATATATATGAATTAAGTTGTTGTTAATAAATAGTAGATATATATATGTTAATTAATTTATAATATTGTGTTGATATGGTATGAAGTTGTTGATGATATATATGAGTTGATGATGATTTTGTGATGATGTTGATATATAATATTGTTATGAGTTGATTGATTTTGAGTACGTTGGATATATATATATATATATATATATATATATGTTGATCGATTTGGTTGATGATTTGATATAATATATATGAAGTTGTTCATGAGTAGTAGATATATATATATACAGTCCCTATCCAGAGCGAAGCTTCGCTCTGGAATTAACGTGCGAATGTCCTTATTTGACTCACTTTTCGGTCATATTTTTCGATCATACCCGGTTAGTGTTTAGATACATATCGTATGATCATTCTTACAAAGTTTCATCTAATTTGATGACCGTTTAAGCCTCCATAATCATGATTTACTCCAACGGTTCTACTTGGACAGATTTTGTTCTATTGATTTATTTTATCTGATTCGGTGTGCAAACGATCACCAAACTGAATGAAACTTTGTAAGGATGATCATACGATATGTATCTAGACACTGACCGGGTATGATCGAAAAATATGACCGAAAAATGACTCAAATAAGGACCTTAACACGTTAATTCTAGAGCGAAGCTTCGCTCTGGATAGGGACTGTATATATATATATATATATATATATATATATATATATATATTAATTAATTATAATATGGTGTTGATGGTATGAAGTTGTGATGATGTAGATATATATATATATAATATTGTTATGTAATTATTAAATATATATATATATCTGTGTGTGTGTGTTAATTAATTTGTTGTTGATTAGTTGTAGTACGTAGAATATATACGCGTACCAAATGAATTGAGATTTTATATATGGCATAAAATTTAATTAATAATTAGCTTGCATTATACATATATATTTTGTTATATTTTCAGGATATGGATAAGAGTTGGATTTCGCTTCCAAAATGGGACAAAAGATATGGTGCAGGAGTTATGAGTTTTCTGGAATATGCGCTGGTTAATGCTAACGGGAATACAATTTTCTATTGCCTGTGCACGAAATGTCAGTGTCGCAGCGATATGCATCGATTTGCGACTGACAAAGTATGACAACACCTGAGGAGTAACGGGTTTTGGGTGAAGTACACATGTTGGTTATATCACGGTGAAACATCATTAGGGGGTCCGCATGATCATGACCAATTTTCTGAGACGGGAAGTACATCCAACGATCCAACAACGGCATTTATCAATAACATGTTTCCTTATGAGAGCGGTGTATGCTCTCAAGGACAGTATATGTCTGACCCGGTGCAGCCCTTCCTAGAGCTGTCAACACTGCTGGTATTGAAAAGTACAACAAACTGCTTGTTTTTCAACAGACCCCTGTGTACCCCGGTTGTCAGAAGAGCGTTCTTGAAAGTGTGATGGACGTAATAGAGATTAAAGTTGAGACAAAATCGACCGTGAAGGCTGTTGATAATTATCTACAGTACACTGCTTCGATGCTGCCCCACGGTAATCGTCTTCCTACCACTCATCGCAAGGTCCGATGTATCCTGAAAGATCTTGGGCTTTCTTACATCAAGATTCATGCATGCAGATATGACTGCGTTCTCTTCTGGGGTAAAGATTCAGAAGGGAATGACCTTAATGGCCTTGACGCATGTCCGGTATGTCACACTGACAGATATAAGCTGACTCTTGCAGGCAATAGGAAACCTGTGAAGGTACTTCGGTATTTCCCGTTGAGGGATAGGCTGGAGCGGTTGTACATGTCTTCACACAGGGCCAAAGCTATGAGATGGCACGCTGATAGGGAATTACATGACGAAGATACCCTTATACACCCTGCTGACGGGGAGGCTTGGAAGCATATAGACATGGAGTTTCCTCATTTTGCGTCAGAGGTCCGAAATGTGAGGCTCGGGCTCTCATCCGACGGGTTCAACCCTTTTGGCAACATGAGTCTTCAATACAGTGTATGGCCGGTGATTTTGATACCGTACAACCTTCCTCCATGGATGTGCATGAAGAAGGAATACATTATGTTGAGTTTGTTGATTCCGGGGCCCGGTTATCCAGGGAAGTGTCTTGATGTGTATTTGAGACCTTTGATTGAAGAGCTTAAGTTTTTGTGAGACGTTGGTCATCCCATTTATGACAAGTACATGCACGAGATGTTCCAGATGCATGTCATGGTTGTTGGTACCATCAGTGATTTTTCTGCCCGTGGGATGTTGTCGGGCAACGTTGTTAGGGGATACAAGGCTTGTCCAAAGTGCCTTAGCGATGAGGGGAGCAGCAGTCATTGCAACAAGATATGCAGATTGGGTCACCGTGCTTTCCTTCCATATAATCACGAATGGCGGTTCGATGACAAGGCATTTGATGGGACCGTAGAACACGGTGTGCCTCCTAGAAGATGGACGGGAGAAGAAATTTTAGCAGTGCTTAATAAGTACGATTTTGGGTAGCTCAGCAATCATCCCAATATTGTGGCGGCAATACCTGAAAGACCCGACATGTACAAATTCTAGGCACATAAGAGCATATTCTGGGAACTCCCATACTGGAGTAAGTTGTTGATCAAGCACTACCTAGATGTGATGCACATAGAAAAGAATGTTTGCGACAGTGTGGTGGGCACAGTGTTGAACTTGGAAGGGAAGATGAAAGACGATCCTAAGGCACGCATTGATCTAAAAAAAATGCAATTAAGAAGACATATGTGGTTGAAAGAAGGGAAGAAAAAAATGCCTCAAACTCCTTACACCGTGAAGCCTGACCATATAAATGGTAAATATGAAATCTAATTTACTGTTATTTACCCTTATGATTAAATAGTAAAATTAATATATATGATTAAATCATTTAAATGTGACTAATCATATAAATTTTATGGTTTAGCGCTTCAATATAAATGTGACTAATCATATAAATTTATTTGATAAACTAACAAGTATGATTTAAATTAAAGTTGTTGCTTTTGTTAAATTTTGTTTCATGATATTAAACATGTTACATGAACAAATTATTTTTGTGATTATTGTGACATGTTAATATTATATGCTATGCCTATTTCATTTTATTAAATAATTGTTTTATTTAGCATGTAATATAAATTGGGTTGTTATGATAAAGTAAATTCATAGCATCAAAATGACAAACTTTATACTGTGATGAAGTATTTTCATGAAGCATCGAAAAGAAAAAATTGTGACTATTAAAAAATTTTGGCCTTGAAATCTAATTCATATTAATTATCATGGATGTCTTTATAATTATGTGATTCATGCATTTATTCTAGGCGATGCACTGCCACCAGGCAAGAGGTGTAGAGACTTTAAAGAAACAAGAGTAACTGTATAGAAGAATAAAGAAGGTCATGACCAAGACGTCAAACTCACAATTGCATATCAATAGCACAAAGAACCTTGCTCAATCAATGGACATTGTTGAATTTCACTGATCTGTTTTGTTTATTTATTTTTCCGAAGTTAGTTTGTGAAGGCCTAACACCTCATCATTTTTTTTCAGTTAGACTATTTGGTTAGTCTTAAAGTGTATTTGTATAAATGTTTGATG
This sequence comes from Fragaria nilgerrensis, assembly GCA_010134655.1. NCBI lineage: Eukaryota > Viridiplantae > Streptophyta > Magnoliopsida > Rosales > Rosaceae > Fragaria > Fragaria nilgerrensis. The sequence goes on from CM020980.1 coordinate 958,693, forward strand.
AATTAGATTCCCTGGACAAGACTTTGTTTTGATTATCGTTAATTGGCTTATATTTTCAAATCTTATTGTGAAGCATTGAATTTATCCGATTCATACTTACTGCAAATAATTACATGGTTTGAAATAGCACTATAAAGTGCAAAGCAATGCATCCAACAAATAAATAAATAAAAATAAATTATTAGAATAAAAAACATATCTTTTGACCTAAATCGAAATACTCCAAAGAATATGAGGTCTGCTTTTAGATTTATATACACTCTCATATAAATAAAGTGTTTAGCTGATAGTGGAACTACCCATACTAATCGAACCTTGTAAAATTCTAAAGATATTTGTTCCAACAATTATCATATGAAAACCCACCATGAGAATGGAATAGAATTACCTCAATTAAATGTGAAAGGAAACACATTTAAAGAACCTAACAAGTCACCTACAATGAAATGTGGGACACTGACTCACATGAGTTTTGACATGACCACCAAAGACACCTTGGTTGTGACATGATGATCCGTACTTGAAAGAACTCAAATGGACATCCTGCCTTTTGAGTGAATGATAAAATGGGACAAAAGTCCATCACACTACAAGTTGGCGGCACAGACTCTTGACCATTGATTGGTCCTAGCTAGTGCTACTCCAACGTAGCCATCGCATTTTAAAGCATCTAATGCTCAACATCCCTCTCATTATGCCTCATTGATTAGTTCAAATGCACATCACTCATTTTGCAAAGCCTGTTCTTTAACAAAAACATGATCGAGACCTCCTTATGCTAAAGATAACCAAAATATTTCATTCTTACAAAAAATACAACTTGATGACTGTGAACTTATCTATCCAAAAATGCGAACCATTGTAGTACTTTATGGTTCTGGAGGACAAATCGATACACTGGTTACATGTCAAATTATTGTCCACAAGAAATGCTGCATTTGTAAAACTCTTAGCAAATATTATATGTTTAAGAGCTCACCACCTTGATCACCAGGTCTAGAGGACTTGACAATGCTGAGAGTTCACATCAAAAGGTTTTGATGGTAATTGCATGTCTATCAAGATCAATGTAGAGCATCTTGTATCCCATTTGCATACACAAAATGGTCTCGTAGAACCCATCATAGATGGTGGCTAAGGCACTGGTTATGCACACCAATCTGTCTATATCTGCTTGGGGTTATGCAATATTGCACGCAGCCTTACCTATTCGTTTTTAGACCCACTGCTAGCCAACCATTCTCGGCATACCAGTTGGTAACTGGACATAAGCTTGAGATTTACGCATACTGGGTTCGGCAGCATATGTGCCTATTGCGCCCCCACAACGCATCGAAAATGGGTCCTTAGATGAATATGTATTTACGTTGGATACGGATTTTCAACAATTATCCGTTATTCGGAATCCTTGACATGCGATCTCTTTACCGCCAAGTTTTGTGGAGTGTCACTTAGATGAGACAGTCTACCCGTCGTTAGGGGAATATAAGAAGGGACAATGCCCACTAGCCCTAATTTTAAGAATTTTATTCCCACTAACAAAATCAGATTTTAAAATTCCTAAGAGCCAACTTAAACAGCAGAAAGACAATTATACCGTTAATGAATTAAATAAACTACAATAGACCATTATAAAAGTCTATTATAAAATAAAGTTTCTATGACCGGATTCCCACGACCAATGACGTTGACCGGGCTCTGGGGGCCGTTGACCAGACTCCGACGACAGTTGACCGGGCTCCGGCCACCGTAGACCGGCTCTGACGAAAGCTAGGGGATCTACTAGGGGCAGTAGGAGGGTCTACTAGGAGCAGTAGGAGGGTCTACTAGGGGCAGTAGAGGGGTATATTAAGGGCAGTAGGAGGTCTGTCCAGGGGTCTACTAGGGGTAGTAGGAGGGTCTACTAGGGACAGTAGGGGGGTTTACTGGGGGCAGTAGGAGGTCTGTTCAAGGGTCTACTAGGGGCCGTAGGGGGGTCTACTGGGGGCAGTAGGGGGGTCTATTGGGGGCAGTAGGGGGTCTACTGGGGGGAGTAGGAGGGTCTACCGAGCTCCGTTGATCGGACTCCGGGAGCCATTATGCTTTAGTCATTATAGCAGGTCCCTATTGAGGTCAGTAGGACCTCCTACTGAGGACAGTATGACCACCTAGTGAGACAGTATGATCTCCTCCTATTAGGGACAGTATGATCTCCTCCTACTAGGGGCAGTAGAACCTCCTACTGGGGTCAGTAGGGGCAGTAGGACCACCTACTGAGAGCAGTATGGGGGTTCGTCGGGGGGTCTATTGGGGGCAGTAGGGGGTTCGTCGGGGGTTGTATTGGAGGCAGTAGGAGGTCCTACTGGGGGTAGCCTCGTCTACTAGGGACAGTATGAGGGTCTACTAGAGTAATGGGGGCAGTATGACCTCGTACTAGGGGCAGTATGACCTCCTATTAGTCAATATTGATAGTTGCGCAATATGACCACCTATTGGGGGCAGTAAGACCTTCTACTGGGGTCAGTAGGACCTCCTACTAGAGGCAGTATGACCCTTGAACTTAACTGTGTGCTTCAGTCACTATAACAAGTTACTAAGACCACCTATTAGAGTCAGTAGGACCTCCTATTGGGGTTAGTAGGACCTCATATTAGTCAATATTGACAGTTGCGCACAATATTGATAAGAACACAATTATCAACTGAAGCTAAATAAGACTATAGCCCTAGAGATATGATTAAAAGTATATGTCACACAAGAAATGCAGACCATCCTTCACACCTAATCACAAAAGAAATACACACCCAATCACCATATCTCAAACAAAATACACAAACCCATCAACCAAACTACAAACCATAATTCACTCTCTCCCCAAACCATAAATTTCCCAGCTCGAAAACCAAAACACCCAAATCCCATTAAATTTCCTTACCGATATTCCAAATTACACCATCAAATCACATCAAAACCGTACCTTGATGAGAATAGTGTCACCCTTGAAGAGCTGGAGCTTCTCCATGGTCTCAAGGTGGAGCGCGACGACGGAGTTGTTATCATTGATGGCCTCATCGACGACGAGGTGATTCGCCACCTTCTTCCGTTTGAGAATCACAGTGCTGAAATCGAATTTCAAGACCGATATGAGGTTCTAGAGTTCTGTCGTGGTTGCGCTGCAGGAGGCGGCGACGGGTTAGGCACGACAGACGGATCCGAGATCCAGATTTCGATGACGGCGAGGGTTTTGAGGTTGGACCGGAAGTCGTTCCGGCGAGGGTTTCACGGAGCAGAGCGGTGGTGGAAGAAGGATGGTGATGACGATGGTGAGCTTCTAGTTCGTTGTTCCGGTACGAAGAGAGAGAGAGAAAGACCGTGCTAGTGATGAGAAACAAAAGGAGGGGCATTTTGGTAAGGATAAAACATAAAAAGTCAAAAAAAAATTTAGTGGGAATAGTTTCTAAGAGTCTACTAGGCTGATGGGAATTTTAAAATTTCTTTTTGTTAGTCGGAAAAAAATGTCTAAATTTAGGGCTAGTGGGAATTTTCCCATATAAGAAAAATGATTTTCTAAGGGAACGACAGGAATTGTCGTAGTTTTTTCCCACTCTATCTTATTTAGATCCCCACATAATTGATATCTATAACGTAACAATTTTGATGCGTGACACGTTTAAAGATATAGCGAAAGTGATGAGATCATACAAACTAGCTGCAAATGCCTGCAAAGTTAGAAGTCCCCAATAACGGGCACGTCGCGCAGTTAGAGGCGATGCAACTACACTTAATGGAGGTGTGGTTGAGGCTGTGGCCTCCCTAAACATTGCTCCCTAAAGGAAGAGGGGGAGGTCACCTGGTTCGATCAATACTTGTCTAATGGAGGTGTGGTTGAGGCTGTGGCCTCCCTAAACATTGCTCCCTAAATGAAGAGGGGAGACCACCTGGTTCGATCAATACTTGTCTAAAGAAATTGGGCGAGTTAGGCACAACCTCATCAATGTAAACAATCTCTCTCATGAGATTATCTTTGATTACAGTTATGTCCATGAATCAATACTAGATGACGCTCTGATGTTTAAAATAATTTTAAAGACATGCATAATCTCAACGAATTACGAAAGTACATACACATTGATGATTCACATTGTTGCTTAAGGAACCATAGAGCACGAAGGTATTGAACCAAACTATATTGAAGAATGTCAACAAAGAATATATTGGCCTAAATAAAAGTGCAAATCCATGAAGAGCTAGATTCTCTGACAAAGAGATAGGTATTTGGTTTTGGTAGTGCTAACCTTACCAACTGTAAAGCCTGTAAGACATAAATAATAAGTCTTTGTCAAAAAAGCGTAATGAGAATAATGAAGCCCTAAAGGACAAAGCTCGCTTTGTGGCGCTAAGGTTTCTCGCAATGCTCTAGATTGACTACAAGGAGACATATTCTCTCATAATGGAAATGCAGCTCATAGATGTGGTTACTACATATCTCTATGGAGATCTTGATTGTGAGATATTTATGAAAGTGCTTGATGGCCTTACACTATCCAACTCAAGTAACTCTAAACCACAAGGTGCGTTTGCAATTAGAATTGAAACGCTCATTTTATAAAGTGACTACTTGGTTGGGAAGGGAAACAAAATGATAAACTATTCCCCAACGTACTCATTAAGGAAAAGAGTTCTGAATTTACAATTGTAGCTACCTATGTCAATGATAAGAACATAGTAGGTACTCTTGATGAAGTAAGCGAAACCGAGAGCTACATGAAATCTGTATTGAGATGAATAATCTTGGGAAACTCGGTTAACAACGAGTTTGTGGAATACTAATCCACCAGTCTGCATGTGTCCAAAAGATTCTAGGCGATTTACATAGACGAAATGCATGATGTTAGCATTCCCAATGATCGGTCGATGTTTGGATATAAATTAAAGGAAGATCTATTTCGTCCAAAGAAGATGACGAAAAAGGGTTGAGAATTGAAATTTCTTCTCAAAAGTGTAATAGGTGCAATATTGTACTTAACCCGATGAATTCGACTAGATATTATATTCCCATTGAACTTGTTCAAGCACCAACGCAGCATCACTAGAAGGTATAAAGAATGTATCATGATACCTAAAGGAACTGTTGACTTGGGTTCATCTTATCTTTATAGAAAGACGAAAGGGAATGCAGATGGAACTGCAATCCCCTGCACCAATACCCCAAACGATGTTTTTGGTTGGTTTTACTAATGTCAAGGTATCTATAGGTCGTTCCCAAAACTGGTTATGTATTTACCGTTGGGAACACGACGATACCTTATGAGAAACATTAGTATCTCCTCATGATTCAAGTGAATCAAGTAAGGTCTGAGGAGACTAGGTAGGACAAACTTATTTCTCAAATCACAGTTTAAGACTTACCTGAAAAGCATGTGAAAAACATAGGAATGCAAAGACGTTCCCGACTCTCTTGATTGATGTAAGGATAGGGGGAGTGTAGACTTCAGGAGGAGTCTAACACATACATATATTATCACATGTGCGTTGTGCTCTTTTCCACTTCGACCAAGTTTTATTTTGTCCCATTGGGTTTTGTCACTTGGTAAGGTTTTTAATGAGGCAACACCCTATACACAGTTTGAACTTTAACTTGGCACAAAGGGGAGTGTTGAAGGAAAAAAAATTTATGTGTGCCTTCGTCAAACTAACTGACGAGAGTAGATTAAGGAATTAGTGATTAACAGATGTAACGGCTCAATTAGTTATATTATCATTGATTATTGTCATTATATGCGTGTAATTACCGTTGTAATTCATCTCTATATGAAGAATCCACCTCTATATAAAGAAGGTTTCTAATGAAATGAGTAGACCATTCCGATTGCATTTTTACTTTTACACTAAAAATAATTTTCGTTTTCACCATATGGTAAATATATGTAACCCAACCCAATTCTAATTCCTGGTTAACCACGACAAGTAGTGCAGTAGATGCATTTGGTCCCACCACGAGAACTTTATGATATGGAACATCCACGTCATATGTTCGAACGCTGGTGTTGCTTAATATTATTTGCGGAATTATAAACGTGGTCATGAAATAGGTTGCAATGCCCTGTTGACCACGAGGCCCAACGGATTATTCCTTGAGCATACGAAGCCTTTGGAATACTGTGTACAATCCGAAATGAGGGTCTCAAAAACAAATTTTAATTCCTGGTTCCGCCTCATATCACTCGCTGGCTCACTTTCTCTGTCTCATTATTTGGTCATCCATCCGCGGCTTCAGAAACCAAAAGAAAGAAGCTAAAGAATGGTCATGTGCGAGGGAAATGGGCAAACCTGACTAGACCTCACCACGTAGTGATGGAATAACATAGGTCGAGTCTTTTGGTAATTTTTGAATTTCATGTAGGTATTTCGGAGCAACCTGCCCACCCTTCTCATATCTCTTTGTCAAATTGTCTCACCTAATGCAGCAAACTAGGCCAATAATTTTGCTAAAGACCAAAACAAAAGAAAAAATGTCAGTCGCCTTGGCCTCGTGAAGTGATGGTTTCGGCATCATGTACGGCTCCTTAATTCGTGCTCCGTCTAAAGTTGCTGTTGCTGCTCCTCATATTCTGCCGAACAAAACGACATTGTTTTTCTCGAGCCTGGAAAACGATTCCTCTGCTATATATTCTGCTCTAAACCGATTATATATCTCTACCTTAATTTCATTCTGTGCGTCCTCGCTTCCTGGCTTCCTGCATGCTCATTCTATTTAACTACTAAAACCTACTACATACGATTGATACACGAATCATCCGACGTTTGTCGTTATTAACAAAATTTTCTTAACGTTCTATGGTTTATACGTCATGGAAGGCCGGTATTGGTGTCTTGAGCTAGCTAGTCTACTACTAGATGATGATCGAGTTAATCTATTGATACATTACTACGTCTAAGAGCATGAAAAATTAAGACGTCGCTAAATATGTCATTGTTGTCTCATAAGGTTTAGAAATTTTTGGATGAATTTCACCAAAAGATCATCAGTGCAAGCATTGCGTGGTAGTTCAAATGTTTATGTTTGATTGAAACAATGTATACATAGTTCAATTCCCCGGTTAATTATATAGGAACCGGTTAACACAGTCTCACGTGATATATGAGCATGCTTGTAGTTGGGCGAACATTGTAAGAATATATATGTAGAACATCTGCTACGAACAAACTGTTCAACAAACTGTTGCAAAATTTAATTGTATTAATTCTCTCAAGTAGAAACAGTCGGACAACCCAAGCTCTTGCGCGAGTTTGTGATTTGGGTTGACTGTTATTGGTAGTTTAGACTTTAACGAGTCTCGTGAGTTAATTAAATGGTTGAATTATTAGTAAAGTGAATATCAAAAAGCTGTACATCGTACTTTGGTAATAACTCGTATCAATTTTCTCCCAATCACAAGAGTTATTCTTTATATCCACTGTCTATGGTAAAATTAATTTCCTCTTTTATAAGACTCATGTGACATGGAGGAAGAGACGTGCGCATCATTCTATTTAGGTGTAGCATAGAATGAGGGAGCCCTAAATATTAGTTATTGCCAAATTGGCAAAGACCCATCCGATATTCACAGTGTTTGGCGCACACACAAACACACATGCATGTGAAAAACAGCAGCTCCTGCAAGTCTCTCTGCACCAGTCTCAGATCACCAGCTACCATAATTCAACCAACCCGGTTCTTCGATTTGACCCATTTGCCCATCACCCATATGATTTCCCTCGCTGTCTTTTCAGCATTTCTATCAATGACCTTACGAGGATAGACTGGTAAAATTGTTCCATCATCTGGGTAAAATGAAAGAAATTCATAGAAGAAGGAAAAGCAGCCAAGTTGGTACTGATAGAGAAGAAAACTCTTTTTTTCCGTATAGAGAAATAAATGCTGTCATATCCTTCTCAACACCCAGACCGAATAATCTTACCAGTCCTTTTGGATCCATATATTGACAGACAAAATAATTTCATAAGTAATTTTTCATATATATATATATATATATATATATATATATATATATATATATATATTGTATCAACGAGTATTTTTCTCTCCAGAATAATGACTAAGAGATGCATTTTCGTATGCATATTTTTATAGTATATTCATAAACATTTCAACAAAAAATACTAATCGATGGACGAAAATGAGTAAGTGAAGACCTTGTTAGATAGCTTCATTAGAATGGTATTATATAGAATCGCCGTTGATTTCTTGATATATACGACAGTCTTCTAAAGATAGAATTGACGTCTTAACATAACTACTTACAAGTATTTTCTGTCCAGAATTATGACCAACTGAGAGATGCATTTTCGAATAGTCACATTGATTAATAGTATATTCATAAACATTTAAACAAAAAATATTAACCGGTGCCGAAAATGAGTAAGTTAAGACTTTGTGAGATAGCTTAATTAATTCACTAGAACATGTGTTGGTATATATAAAAACACCGTGAATTTCTAGATACAATAGTCCTCTAAGCTAGAATTGACGTCTGACATACTTACTTATTTACAGAGTTACTAATATTGCATAATCATCTAAAACAAACTACCTCTCTCCCCTAGTATCTTCAACTTCATGGTAATTCTTAGGGAAAATTCTAGTATGAGTTAATGCGTATAGTATACATCAAATTTTCTGAATATTCTTAACTGTTGGATATAATAAAACCACGAATATATCTAATGACGTAGATTATTCAATATTGGTAACTTGTTTATCCGGTAGTAAGTAAATATTTTTTTTAAATCGTAACTTGTATATGGAAAATATAACAAAATAAAAAAACATACAATCCAGGAAAACCCTAAATTAACTAATAACTGACTGAGGGAGACGACGTATGGGTCTGATCGATCCACTGGAAAAGCTTTCGTTGAGGATTTATGCCCCAATAGGGAGGTGAAAAGGATCTAGAGCAAGCAATTCAAATATGGCTGTTAATTGACCTAAACGTGAACAAAGAGTATGACTGCCTAAATGAAACAAGCTTCCAGATTAAGACAATAACACATATCCATTCCCGATGGATTTAGATGTCGATAGAATTGGAGAAGACGAGTTGCAGAGATATGCAATTGAATTTTTCTTTAAAAAACAGAAAAATATTATTGCAATTTATATATGCAATAATATTATTACGATAATAAAGTGTTCAAACTTCATTGTTACAAGTGTAGAGAACGTTTATACCAATAAAACAACTAATGCATTGTTATTCAAGTAAAATATTAATAATATGAGTAAATTGTTATGGTGTAATGAGGATCTTTATATTGTAATTACTATCCTTTGAGAAGTTTTTAGTTATGGGATGACGTTTCTACATAGTTTATCGACAATTGAGGTGAAAAGTAGTAATCAAGGTCGATTTCATGGTAATTCTTTGTATGAAAACCATTTGCCTCATAAGTCGACGAATAGTTGAAAAAGTAGTAATCAAACTTGTATTTGTAGTAATTTTTACAATTACAAGTTTGAGAGCCATTTTACCAATTTGATAATAGATTGTCATAATAGTAGTAAAACTGATATACATATAAAGTCTTTTATCTTGTAGCTAATACCTTATTTGATGTAAATTTTGTTGTAATTGAGATAATTATTCATGATACAACGTGTTTTACTATAAATTACAACAATTGAGGTATAACGGGTAATTATGGTCGTATTCTTGATATTACTTGGAATACGATTCTTTTTGCAAAAATAACGATAATTTTACCTTTTGTGACAACGAATATTGTAATATTAATAATCATATCTAAAATATTTATAGTTTTTAATCTTGTAAAATAGGTCTTTTTTATGTGATTGCGGTCCTTTTTTATGTAAATTACAACATTCATGAGATATTTACAACAAATACCACATTTAGCGTATTTAATAATAATTACAGTGGTATACAAAATAATTATAACATTTACGACATTCATTGCAAATTTTTAAACAAGTCACGCATAATCTAATTAAAAGATCTTTAAAATTATAATTTTTTTACACGTGTCACAATATTAGTGGATGACATGTTTACTTGTACAACAAATTTTTCATTTACATCTATTTTTTTTAAAATGTTAATGCATACTATACATCAACACACATTAATTAGTGATCCTATTTCATGTGTCTGTCTAGTGACTACTTTTACTACTACTAGCTAGCTAGCTTCAAAGACTCAATTATTCATTACACTATTCACTATTTCACCGTTCAGATTTGAGGGAGGTAATGAGCTTTTACACACACTACAGAATCCACATGCAATCAACCATGGCAGCAAGAAACCTCTAAATTGAAAGACCATACATAGGTTCTTTTATACCATAAATAATTAAGCTACAAATAGAGAAAACAAAGAATAGCAAAGTAGCTAGAAAGAACATAATAAAGTTGTTCGAGTAGTACTGTATGTGGTATGTACAATCGTACGTATCTGAAACCAAACTAAAATACAATGAAACTTCCGAAATATGTAGTTAAAGCAACCAGCTGTGCAATCCATTTTTAGGGTATTTGGTAGAGTACAATAGCTACTGTTAGAACATTTTCCAAGTATATCACTTTCTCTATTGAAGCAACATTACAGAGAGAAGCAGAAAGAAGTCGAAGAAGACGAAGCGGAAGAAGAAGTTGCTACTGCCTTTAATTAAAAACGAGCTAATTCATCTTAATCCTTTCCATTTTGTCCCTACTTTTCAGTAATTATAAAGCAAAAAGAAGTAAAATATAAATCATTACCAGGATGATGATGAAGATGACGAAGATGAGGCTCATAAACAATAAGAGATAGAGTGCGTGGATATCTAAACAAAATCTTACATTCCCAACACCTCACTTGTCCCCCACGACGTTTCAAGCAAGAATCGATGGAGTAAAATATTAACATCAAATGCTAAACAATCAGTAATTAATTAATTACTGGGAGCTTGCTAGCTAGATTTGAGATGATTCTTAAGAAGCTACTAGCTCACTCTATCTCTCTCAGTCTCTTCTGTGTAACTAATTAGTAGCTAGCTAACTAAAGATATTAAGATCAAGGCATGAAGAGCTTATTGCCGCACTTGCAGCGCCAAGCTTCTGGATAATACTCAAGAGGTATGCTCAGACCTGGCTGAATGGGTACGTGGACCGCCTTGCACGGCGAGCATCTTCCACACTTGGATCTACATCGTGGCGGCGCAGAGCCCGGCCCTCCCAGCTGTCTCTTCTCCGCCGAAAGCTCATCTTCCGGTATAGACGAACCACTGACTACTTCGGTGTCACCTGTAAGATGAAATGAAACAAGTTACTACAAGATTTAGGAACATATCTAGTTTCGGGTGGTATGATCGAGGGAGTGCTAGAGTAGTTACCGAGTTGGGTTGGAGTAGTACGTATGGCGGAGGCTGAGGTTATGATGAAGAGGAAAGCCAAGGCTGCTGTACATGTGAGGGTGGAATGGTGATGTGGGCGGCGGTAGCGCAGTACGCCCATGGCTGAGGTGGAGCTGAGCAAGTTGGTAAGTAGCTACAACTGGCTGGCCTGAGAGAGAGAGAGAGAGAGAGAGAGAAGAAGAAGGAGGTCCGGGACTGATGGAATGGATCGGATGATGTAAAAAAATAGAAAAGTCAGGGTTGTGTATATCTCAGGAGAAGAAGTTTGAGAATTCAGAGAGAGAGAGAGATGGTGGTGTTTGTTATGGCAGTGAGAGCGAGCGTGTGGTTTTGAGAGACTGGGAGGAGTGGTCTAAGTCAAAATTGAAAACAGAACACAGAGATGGATCAAAAGCTAGAGATGGCCGGCTATCGAGTTTGTTTTATTGCTTGGCTAAAGGGTGGTAGTGGCCCCTTTCCCGTCCCTGAATGATTGTGATGGATTTTGAACACAGACCATGCCACATTCACCACAATGCCACTGTAAAAATCATGATCAATGAGAACGGAGAAATACTTGTTAGTCAGAATTTACAGCTCTATGTATAGTTATATACATTACACAGCCCTCACTTTTAGTACCTTCAATCTTTGTGCCATTTGTAACGCGAATCTAATAATGAATTATTGTCTGTGTGTCCGTATAATATGTATTATGTTGTCATTTGTCTTTCGATTGAAAAAACATATTACGACTGAAAAACATATTATACTTGTAACTCATTGTCGGGTTGATATCGGAACATTTAAGAGTCTTCCATAAGAGTTTATATAACATAGATCAATTGTTCGAATTTCAAAAACGTTACACAATGACTTTATTTAGCTACACTAATTAGATACACCTTGACGAGAGCGATCACTTATTAATATCCCAAATGAGTTAATAATTGACAAATCCTTGATGTTCCCGAACCAATTTTTTTTCTTTTTACAAGCAAGAGCTAATTAAAGGTTATGTACCGCAGGTGATATATTTCGAAGGATAAAAGGTACTCGACCTTAGGGTTCATAAAGACAGAATTAATGGGGATACGAGGAATGACGAAAGAAAGGGAAGGGTGGCTTGAATGTAAAATGACCAAATGAGGGTGGGGGTTATGCAGGTAAATATGGGAGAGGGGAAGTTCCTATAGGAGGTGGAGGCATGCGGTAGGCACCCGTGTGGAAGAGAGAATGGAGGAGAAGGATGCTTGTCCTGTACGGGATGAAACACAGAACGTATATATTTGGGTCAAGTCTATTAGAAAACCCACAACCCTCTCTATATACTAGTATACTGTTCTATACCCACCACCATTATTGCTCTCCTCTATTGAATTTCTGGGAGCTAGGGACCCTTCATGCAGAGGGCACGGGACCCTACAATGGGGCATGGACACCTTGTTGTTGTTTTATATTCTGGAGCTTTATTTTTGTTTCAGAGGGAGAGGAAGAATTGTATTAAAGGAACCCCATGATCTTTCTGTAAGTGCGGGCCTAGGGTTTCAGAGAAAGCTAGAGAGATAAGAGAGGAGGGAGGGAGAGAGTACTACTGTGTAAAAGAGTCGGTGAATTGATCTGGGACGAAGACGTCAGTGAGTGAGAGATGTGACGGGTTTTGGGGGTTGGGTTTATATTAAAGGCGAAAAAAAAGAGCAGTAGCTGCCACATTTGAGGAGGCCGACGACTCGGAATGATTTGCTGGATCTCTGGTCATCGTTTTGGTTGCACAAGGCAAGTCTCTTAGGTTTTACAATGGACTTCTTTAATTTGGTCATGCTTGCTTTCCCTGCTTGCTTTGGTTCAAAGGTGCTGTCGGATACTTTAGAGCGTTCTAATAATTGAGATAGATGAGGTTTTTGCTAAAAAGAAAAAACGTTTATGTTGTTAATTATTAGATCTTGCATGTTATTAGAACAAATGCATGAAATACATTTGCTAAACATTTTCAATACTCAATATTTACTAGTGGTTTTATGTAGATGAAGATTGAATAGTTAAAAGCGTATTTCAAAGCTAGGAGATGATCATTTTTAGTGCCTTCTGGACATAATCTTTACAAGCTGTTCATCTTAAAGCATGCATGCATTGTGATTTCTATGTTATGTGATAGGATTAACACAGCTTTCCTACACTCGGAAGTTAATAAAAGAACAACGAAACCTATATAGTTTTCGTGTTCCAAGTTACGAACTCATATCTTAACCATTTAACCTTGTTTAAAACTAGCCAATATTGGTGATGATGTGAAGGTAGATAACCTAGCTAACTTTTTCTGGTTTATAAGTAGAAATTATGAAGGAAACGTACAAAGCAGAGAAGCTTGAGGCTAAATCAATGGGGAGGGGCGCTCTTGCGAGAAAGAAGCTACGTACGCTTTTATCTGTTGGGCCTTTATAATAAGTTTAGGGGATAATGACACGGCCTACTTGAAACAGTTGTAGGACTGCTGAGTACCTAGCTAATAAGGGGTAGTCCCTGGCAGGAAGCAACCATTTACTTGTTTTGTATGTGCATGATTACAGTATACTGTACAAGCTAGCTAGCTGGAAAGGGACGCTTCACTGAGCCTGCTAGTATTAGGATCCATTCCCAATCTCAAAATCGATCACGAAACCCGGATTGATGATAGCTTAGCTTCTTTGCACTTCTCTGTAGTCTGTATAACAAATTCGATCGATCCTATATATGCATGAATATCATGATGATTATGAAAGATATGCGGTGATCCATTTACTAACTACTTAGCAGTTCAGAAAGCTAGCGAGGACAGCACTCATCATCAAGCTTCTACCTTGCGGGTTTATTTAGTACTTGGGAGAGTACTTGTACTAGGACTCACTAGTCACTACTCGATCAGTAGTCAGTTCTTATATTAGACATGCGCACAGTGCTCTTATATTCATTATTAATCACTTCACCAAAGTTTTAAATTCTTCATAGCAACCTGTGGTTTTCAAATAGTAAATGTGATCTCAGATCTCGATCTCTTTCCAGTTGGCCGGTGCAAGCATAAGATATGCTATCTTTAAATTTCAGTCGGCCGCCCAGACAAATCCTATACATGATGACAAGTACTGTAGAGCTTGGAAAATGGAAAACTAACGTTAACGTACGTGAGCTTTCTGAGTTCTAACTTCTACCCAGTAATGTCAATAACCTAAATTTGCAGACAAATATGTATTGATTGTCCGTCTTTCAGGGTCAATGGCAGATTAGCATGCAGTACGTATTACTATCTAGAGCGCTCTACTATCTACTGGACAATACTACAATATCTCATATATACATCAATACATGTAGGGTTCCAAATGGTTTACACATTTTAGATTTTTAGGTTGCTTAAAGCCTGCAAATTCTCCTTGAGTATTTGGTTTCTGCAAGGCCAAAATGCCAAATGGCTCGAGGAGGCTAGGGTAATAAGCATGTACTTTTATGCAGCATGAAATTTGAAATGGTCACTGTCTATCAACTAAAGCCTCTTCTTTTTCTGAGATGTTTTTGTACTCTGAACGTACTAGCACAGTAGCACCACTCTGATTGTAGTGGCCGGCATGGCAGCTATTTGAGGTTGCGACCTATCATTATCACGCATGTTATCTGGAACGGGCTTCCAAAATCTAAGCAGCTAGCCATTGATGAATTATATATGCACCTGAGGTTGTCGATTAGCTTGTGAACAATAGATGATACTCATATATATATATATATATATATATATATATTATATATATATATATATATTCATGTATAGCAAAAGGCAGTCCCCATTTTCTTTGATCCAGAGCTCTCTCAGCTTTCCCAAAGGGAGCTCAAGAGAGACCCGTCCTTATCAGTACTAACGATACTAGTTCGTGTTCCATTAACTTATGTAACTTGGCCAGGAATATAAAAGCGCAATATCGATTGTGCTACACTGCATGCAGTTGTCCAAAAGCTACAATCTGGAAGGGTTTTTCCCTTGGTTAATTCTGGCACCTGAATTGATCGAGTGAGCTAGTCGGTAATAAACCAGGGTCTCAAGTCTATGAATCTACAAGCAGTATACCTGCAATGATGCACATCATGTAGAGTAGTTGAGTAAGGAAGCTATCACACTGTAGTGACGAATCATGTATAAGTAATTATCTTCTTTATGTGTGGCTAGGTAGCTATATTCGATCGTTTGATATTGTCATGAAGCAGTTTATTCATCATCGTCATCATATATCATCATCATGAGAAACTTTATAACTACATCAAATTATCATTTGTTTGACTTGTGGCCAGTGATTCATTGTTACATTATCCTAACCTGATTATATTTTAGTTTTGAATCATGAGTTCCGTTGCTTTGAGCTTGAAATCCTATCTTTTAGACATATATCATTCTAACAATAATGTTGTAAGTGATCGAGTTATGTCAGCAAAACCAATCGAGCAAACAATCTGTCCCAGAAAACTAATCACCTCACAGAAAAAAAAAAAAAAAAAATCAAACAAATCCCAGACCTTAAATAAAAAAGCAAAGCTAGCTATCTCGATCTAAATCCATATTGTCCTCACTACTCACTAGCTACTCAAAGAAGAGCAGCTGTCACCCAAACTCCACCGCAACTAATTCAAGAGCAAGAAGAGAAAGCGATCAATTATGTGAAAATCTTGCGTTTCTATTAAAATTTTACACAAACTCACATCGACAATAATTTATGGTCGCAAAAGGGTGCAATCTTAGGCCAGCAAACTTACTTGAAAGTTTAAATTTTGTTATAATAATATATTAATAACTATATCAAATTTTGTTATATATTGATATTTTGTTATATATTGATTTTTTTTTTGAAAGCGAATAAGTTGATTCGATATTAAAATTTCAACAAAGGTTAGAGTAGCCGCCTTTACACGCCATTCCATTACCATGTATAGATACACAAGAAGTAGTAAAGAATGCTTATATGTATCATAGAACTACTCAATAGACAATTAATTCATGCTCACTTGTTAGAGTGAGCCTATATACCACGACAAAACCATGCGACGTATATAGGCTCAGCTTGATATCTACGTCCTAACGGCTTCTAAATCTACAACAGCCCAAAAAATGAATCCAACAAATTTAACCCAGTCCTCAAACCCCCAAGCCAAGCTAAGTCCATGATCTGAACCCTAAAGGCTCAAATATCTTCAACCTTAGCCCCACCAGCCCATGGCAGATTTCGCTCCTCACCGACGAACATCACGGTCGCTATCTGGTCATTCATCCCCAAGCTTCGATCAATGCTGCCCTTATCAAGCAGTTCGATCAACACCTCAAAACTGAACTTCACCGACATTGCACGCACATATCAATCATAGATCTGATCCAATGCCTAAAACCTGCACCCTTGACCACCTTAGAAACAATGACCAGAGCCTTCACTTGAATAGAAGCCAGAGCAAACACTCCCGATCTCAATGAACACCCAAATCAAAGCCGTGATCTGAGATTGCCTCCTCGAACCACCTCAGTTAAAGCCTAAGGGCAGAACTCGTCGGAACTCACCTCAACGCCCCATAAGCTCAACATATCTCTCTTGAAGCCATCCGACAAGTGGAGGAACTGTCTCAGCAAGGACGAGTGGGGGAACAACAATGCGACGGTGGTGGTGGGATTCGAAACAATGGAGGTGGCGGGAATAGAGGTCATGGAGTGATCATCGCACTTGGCGATGATCCGAGACATATAAAAGTCTATCGTTTCGAAATCTGGTTTCGATCAGGAAACAAGGACGAGCACATTAGAAATCTGAAACCGTTCTAGGAAAGCCTAAACCAAACTTGTGCACTGAGCAGTCATGATTGAATCGAGAGAATCCACTTCAATTATGCTATCCATGCCCACCGTCGCCAGCTCAGGGAGCTAGGTCCTCCATCTGCATGGCATGAGATGCCCTCAGATACGCCTCTGCTTTCTCTCTCTTGTTGATGGTGGTGGCAAAGGATTGGAGCTATAACTTTAGAGCTATCTTGGTGCAGTCTTCCATGGCTACCTTCAATTAAAGGGAAGAGCCATCAAACAGGCTATGGAAGACCTGGTAAGAGTTAATAATGGTTCAACAATTAAAGAATTTGAATGCTAAGATGCCATTAACAACGTAAAATTAGAATCACATAAGTCTCCCATAAAGATCACAAACATGATAATCAAACATTAACAGATCGGATAAGCTATAACAAATGTCCATGCCAAGCCGCACAAAACCATGAGCACCATTAGTGAGTCCACCACATCGGTGAACCTGTCGCCCCTGGCTTTGAGCCATGATATGACACCGCCATTAGGGAGGGCACCGACGAGGTCAACGTCGCATGACTCGTCACACATACGGAGAATGAACTTCACGATTATATCCACACATCAACTTCAACTTCAACTTCACTCAGATTATTTGGGCCGGGTAGCAGATGTGGTCTTTGTGATTTGAAAATTAGAGTTTTATAGTCACGCAAGCTAGATCACGATCTCAACATTGTTCACCTTCAACTTGGACTCGTTTTGAGGATAAAAGATCAATCAAACATGAGGAATATTCGTCAATTTTAGAGTTGCAACGTAAAAGAGGTTAAGAATCATTTTCATAACTAGTGGCATCATTCTGGTCTCTATAAAAATGTTGCATTCAACATTGCTCACAACTATAGGCATGAAGTAAAAAAATTTCAATAAAAATCAGGTGAACAACAATAACATCTATAAAGAATTACTTAAATTTTGATAGATTAAGAGGTTAACAATCATGATTTTCTTCTTTTTTATTTTGTGCCTATAGTTGTGAGAAATGTTGAATGCAATAGAAGATAAACCATTCATATGGTGTGTTTTTTTGTCCAAAATAATTTAGATCATTTCTTTTCCCAATGAAGAATAAATCAGACAAAGGAAACAAAAATGTAGAAGTTTGAGATCTTAAAATGCAAAAGCAACCGGTTTGTCAGATCCTTAAACTTGGACACCACAGCTTCGCAAGTTTTTTCCATAAGATCTTTCGAATTTCGCAAATCGTTGCTCAATCGAACATGAGGAATGGTGCGACATAATTTGAGATTCCAAGTTGTATCACGGCTTCACAAATGTGGCTGGCACATCTCATCATGCATCTAACTTGGATTTTCATATCCTCCACGCTTTCAGGTTAAATTTCATTTTTTCATTTCAACATCCGTGTTTTGCGCCTTGAAGATCGCGCGGAGAAGACGACGATGTTAAGGTTTGGGCATGGTAGCTGACAAAATGAGATGAAATGGAAAAATTGAGAAGTATACCCAATGGCTTCTTAGATTTGTTGTGTGGAAAAATCTAAGTTTTTTTTCTTTCCCATTTTAATACCATTAACACAACGAATGTTCCTTAATACCGTTGTCTAAATAAATTCAAGTTATCAGGAATGACTCCGATTTTGTTATATGATTAGTGTTGTCTGTTTGACAAATTTGTAGCAGTGACTCCCGGAAACATCATATATAAGAAAAAGAATTTCTTTTATTTAAAGTTTTATGTTGTCGGTGCATATTTTTTTATGTTTCAAAATCCAAAAAAATAAGGACTTCCTAATTTCTTAGGACTGTTTCATCCGTTTGGATTCTTATCTTGTAGAATTAGCAATTTTCATAGGAAAATAATCGTGGAATTTGGAAGCTTAAATTCCCGACTTGAATTTCTCACAAAATAAGTGTCATTTGTCAATTCCTTAACTGAGGTTAGTTTAAATACAAATTCTTGTGATTTTAAAACTCCACATCATAAAATCAAGCAATTGAATTCTCAATTACGTTGTGTTTGGATAAACTAATTTCAATTTTTATAGAAATTTCAAAATTATGGGAATTACAATTTTATGAATTTAAATTCCATTAATTGAGAATTCCATTATTGGATTTCATGATATAGAGTTTTGAAATGATAAGAATTCGTATAAAGATTAACATCAATTAAGGAAATTGACAAAAGATACCTATTTTGTGAGGAATTCAAGTTGGGAATTTAAACTTCCAAATTCCACGATTATTTTCCCTTGGAAATTGCGAATTTCACGGGATAAAAATCCAAACGGGAGATCAGTTATAAGAAATTAGGAATTCCTTATTTTTGATTAAATTCCTGAAAATTCACCCGCATCTAAACTTTACCCGCATCTAAACACACCGTTTAAATTCATGAAGTTATAATTCCCATGATTTTAACTTTTTATAAAAATTGAAATTATTTTATCTAAACACAACGTAAGAGATTGTAAATATGAAGAGGCCATGAAACACATTTGACCAAGAAAACATAAATAAGAGAAGTTCTAGATTGTTCGGCATAAATAAAAGTCTTAAGAAAAAAATAATCAAACTTAGCCATTAAAACGTAACACATATAATCGAGTAAAAGTAGTGACAAGTATTAAAATTGTGATTTGTGAAATGAATTCATTGGGAGTTTGGGACCTAGTGTAAAATGTATCTCAATCAACTAAAAAATTTTCATGGTGTCAAACACAAATTCAAAACAAAATAGTACATAATAATATAACATTATGTGATTTCCAAAATCAATCGGGGGTAACATCATGTTTGGTGGCATGGGAACACCCCGTTTGTTCTCTTTGCCAACTAGTCCTCCAGCAAACACAAAATTAAATAAACCACCTGCCCTACCGCTCTAGGGATCTCTTCCCGACTTACCCTACACCCTAGGGCTCCCTTAAAACAAATTCCACTGTCCCCTTAATCCCTCCCACACTCTGATTAACGATTAATCTAAAGGTAGTTCCAAACCCACTAAACCCTTATTAAACTCTTAATCGCAGTTAAGACCCCCCGAGTTTTAGACCCGAATCATTCGGACACGCTTACGTGGCACTCTAGGGTGAAACCTCAGCTGCCCCCCTCCCCTAAATTAACTTGACTCACTCACTCAGACGCCGCGGCTCTCTCTCTCTCTCTCTCTCTCTCTCTCTCTCTCATCACCACCACCACCACCACCGCTTCCCTCTTTCTCGCCCTCGAAACTCCCCCGAAATTACGCAGCTCCACCAGATCGCGGCGGAGACATGAGCGGCGGCGGCGGCGGCATCACGACGACGACGACGTCGTTTCGGACCATCCTCGAGAAGCCGCTCAACCAGCTCACCGAGGATGACATTTCTCAGCTCACCCGAGAAGACTGCCGCAACTACCTCAAAGAAAAAGGTGCATCCTTTCTCTACTTTCGCAATTTCCCATTTTGCCCCTCCCCTAAACAACCGCCATGCTTTCCGGCGCCGGAAATTTCGCTCCATTTTTGTTTCTGATTTTTCGGTGATTAAAGAAATGTAACACATGTCGGTACAGGAATGCGGAGGCCTTCGTGGAACAAATCGCAGGCGATCCAGCAGGTTATTTCACTCAAGGCGCTGCTAGAGCCCAACGACGAATCCAGCGCCGGAGTTCTCCGAAAAATCGTCGGTCCGCCGCACGGCGGCGGCGCCCCTCGGGTAATTCCTTTTTACTTGCCGAGTTAATAACTGTTATTCTTTTTACAGTCTTTTCGTCTGTGGCGGTTGTTTGACTCTGGAATTTTACTGCGCAGGCGGCTTCGAATTCGACTGATTCAGCTAAGGAGGCCAGTGCCGATATGCAGGGTGCCAAGTCGGCTGAAGAACCGGTGCCGCAGCAGAAGAAAGAACCGCAAAAACCGGTTCGGCAGGACCGGCCGGCCGAACCGGCTGTGAAAGTAGTTACTCCCAGGTTTGACTTCTCCTCCGGAATCTTTTGATAGCTAATAGTCAGGCATTGCTTTGAATTTACTGTTTTTTGTAGTTGATTGCAAGTTAAGCGCAATGTGGTGTGGTAAATTACGATAATTTAGCTTTGTTGAAACTAGTCTAGAGTTTGTTTGAGTCTAAAGTAAATACTTTTGCGGGAGTAGAGTTAGTTGTAAATATAAGTTGAGGACGCGGACTGTTGTGGCAGTGAATTTTACTGATTGAGCTTATGTAAAACTAGTAGGTATGTCTGCCCTGTTGGTGAGCCGTGGCTTGGTTGGTTAAGGTGTTTAACTGACAACTTTGAGGTCATGGGTTCAAATCTCATTGACATATGTAGGGTGTGTGAGTTATTAATAAAAAGATTAAAAAAAAAAAAAAGTAGGTATGTCTGCCCTCGTAGTGATTTTGTTCTCTTTCGATAGTCGTTTGACTGAGTCTAATATGATTACTTTTACCGAGTATGATGAATGTAACTTGTAAGTGGAGGAAATTTAGATGTGGATTCTTGTTTGAATGCCTAGCTGAAATAGGTGTCAAAGGAGGCCTACATCGTAAAGGTGGCACCAAGTTTACCATTTTTAAAGCCCGGAGGGATTCTTTTTCATCTTATGCTTATCTTGTCTTGAGGGGTCATGTATTGTTGACATGTATGGTACTGTTCATACTATGCATGATCTGATCAGCCACATGTTATAGATGCAAGTGAAGGGACATGAGACTTGGGTTGCATTTCTCTTTAACATCATATGAGACTGAATTAGAATAATGTATTCTGACAGAGGAGGATATGGTATTGTTCTGAGTATTAAACCTTTAGCCCCTTTCTATTTTATTCAACTTGTTCAAATGTTGCTGTTTTTTTTTTTTTTTCATGGAAATATTGCGGGAACCATATGAATTTATGTGTCCTATATGGGTGATAAGTTTCAGGCCACTTTTGTGCAATCAATCTTCTTGTGATATTTTATTATTAAGTCTAAGTCATATAATATTGTGGCAGCAAAAATCAGTGCACAACCGATGCATCAGTTAGGCAAATGACAATTTTCTACTGTGGCAAGGTGAATGTGTATGATGGAGTGCCACCAGATAAGGTAAATCAAGTTTCCTCTCAGCCTGGATACTGGCGATAAGCTTTGCAATGCAGTAATCTATGGATTTGCAGGCACGAAGAATCATGCACCTTGCAGCAAGGCCGAACCATTTGCCTCTGGACAATCAATATAGTGGAACCGCAGCAGCTAGGTCCTTGCGATGCCAATTTCAGAATGCAGGTGACAAAGATGGCCCTTTCCCACCTAATGCCACAGTCCCTCTAGCTATGCAACCAGGTATTTTCCATAAGGGTTTCCAAGCTTTACCTTTAATGATATTTGGGTGATTGAAGTTGGCTGTACTTGACACTTAACCAAAATTGCATTTAGTGAAATGGAATAAAATCTGTGTAGCTCTATGCATTGCCTTGTTTTTTCTTCAATTACTATGCGCTCTTTACTTTTCTATTAGAAAAATGTTTTCTAGTTGTCTTAAAATGATAAATAATGGCTTTACTTATTATAGGAAGATTGTTTCATAACATAAGCTTGCTTATTTCTCTCATATTGTTGCATAACTTAAGTTAAATATGCAGACTGAGAAACAAACAAGTTCTCTATGTTTGATTTCCTTGAACCTTTTTTCCATACAATAAAATAGCCACAAATTCCATAGAGCCTTATGTTTATCAATCATAAATCAATTGTTATCTTCGAAAAAAAAAAGGTATTTCCTTGTCATAGTTTTGGAGTTTAAAGGCTTTGACAATCGACAGTTAGAATAAATGTTTATGAGAAATGGTTGATAGTGAGATAGTGGACTCTGGATAAATGGTAACTGGGGTTTTCATTGGACTTTTCAGATAGGATT
This sequence comes from Fragaria nilgerrensis, assembly GCA_010134655.1. NCBI lineage: Eukaryota > Viridiplantae > Streptophyta > Magnoliopsida > Rosales > Rosaceae > Fragaria > Fragaria nilgerrensis. The sequence continues at coordinate 981,765 of CM020980.1, forward strand.
GCTGACTATACTCAGCTCAGTCAGCTGTACTGGGATAAGGGAACAACACTCGTGATCCTGGTAAGCTATAGTTCTTTTACCTTGGCAGAATACATGTAGTAGTCTGCAGAACTGTATCTACTATTTGGGAGAAAGAAAAATGCATCTCTTGCTTTGGAAATATAATGGTTGTTTTATTGTCTAAGGATGGATGAACATCACAGTATAATAACTGAAAGGGCTGACATCTCAAATAGATAATAACCCATCATTAGTTTCACACAAGGGGTGGAATCTGTTCACATGAAATGAATCCTTTTAAAAAGCTGTTCACACAATTTTCCTTAATTCTTTTGTGTTTTTCTACTGTTGAGAGGTGTTACTCTTGGGAGTAAGTAGAAATAACTCATTGTATAAAGCTGTAAAATTAAACATAGCTAGGAAGCCTTGGTGATGATGCTACCATAAGTTTGGTATTGTATTGTCTGATTAGAAGTTTTTTTGATAGAATTCAAGCACTTACCCTAGCACTAGTTGTTTCATTGTTTGCATGTGCAACTCCAACTGCCTGCTTGTGATCACTGTCAGGTAAATCCTTTGCTTCCCTGTTGCTCAAGTCACAGGCATTACTCAGACCAGAAAAAAAAAGAAAAAAGTCACAGGAATGACTATTATATCTACTCTGTTTTGACCCACTCCACACAGTCCTTATGTTTGTAGGGAGAGATTCCATTGAAGTGCATGTAATCATATTATACAAGTTATACTTAAACAAGTTGATCTGTAAATACTTCTGATTAGCCTTTTGAAGTAGAGATAACACGAGCCTCTTTTCATGCATAGGATTTTGATGGAAAGCTCTCAAGAGTCTTTATTAATTGATGGAATATTTATTTACTCAGTAATTGTTATAACGCAGAGGGTCAGGCAAGTAGAAAAGTCTCGTTGCAGAGATACCGTGAAAAGCGAAAAGACAGGTACTTCTGGTAGAAGCTATTGATTACTACCAGTATATTGTATATTACAATTAAATTTCTTTGAGCCTTTGATCTCAACCCATTTATTTTCTCCTTTTTCATTGCTCATGTTCCTACAAGGGAACGAGTAAAGATTAAGAAAAATATGGGACCAACTTCTAGCTTGGAGGTTTATTTGAATCAACAACTCAGGAGACACCCCTCAAATGGAGATTCAAGTAGGAGTAGCACAGGCTCTCCACCCCAGCAACCTGGGCTGCTTCACGTAGCTGACAATCAGATTCGCTGTCTTCCTGTTGACCTAAATGAAAATGGTAAGTCGAACAAATATTTTTATGTCTTAGAATAGTTAAGTTTCTAGTTTCTCCAACCAACAAGAAAATACAATTTTATTGGATGTCACAATCACAAACTGATCATCTTATGCAGAGATCTTGGACTGCTGAACACTTCATTAGGTCACAAAGAGTTGGAAATTGAGTAAAGGATATGTTGTCTTGACTTAGCACCCGAAACTCCTGATAGGAAGGAAGAGAAGAAACTAGTTAAATTGCCTCCAAGAGACCCACCTTGTGTGATTTGAGCTCCTCCATGACCATGAAGTTTTCTCACTGACTTTTGCCTATCAGGAGGAGAGTTCTCTTTTTGAAATGGTATGACCGATCAGTTTTGTAATTTGTAGGATCATGTTTTCATCCTTAGCTCAATGTTGGATGTTTCTAGGGTTGAGATGCAGAGCTGCACTCGACCATCTTCCTTGTTTTACCTAGTTATGTATAAAGTCTATGCGGTACCAATCTCTGTTTTAAGAGAAATCTATTGTACATGTTGAAGGGAAGTACCTCCTTCAACGTTTTGTAGCTACGGAGCAGTGATGTAATCTATTGTGCGTTTGTTTATCTGGCCAACGGAAGTTGGCAAAAACGAGTTTCATCACCTAGTTCAATTGATGTAGCTATATGAACTGTTCTGTTTTCTAGAGTACTCTACAGTTGTTAGAATTGATGTTTGGTTTACCCTTCATACCTACTTAAGGTTATCTAGGTCGTAGTATCTGATAAAAGATCTTCTGTTGTGGCTCATGTAACCCTTTCTGCCCCTAATTTAGTTTTCAAATAGGCACATTCTGGAATTATAAATACAAACAGCAGAAGGGAAATTGTGAACAAAATTTGCCAAAGAATGATATCCACGACAAACAAAAGGAAACTAAACCATACAAGTGGCACAATGTGACAATGGCGTCGATATTTTTTTTTTGGTCAAGAGCGTCGAAAACTTGGTGTACAAAAAATCAAGTGCAAACTGACACTTTCTTCTCTTATATAATCTGTGATAACCATGGAAAATCCGATGCTGAATAATTGAGTCAACCATGGCTATGGAGGTGAGTTCTTCAAACTATTACTATTGCTTTATAATTTTGTGATATACAGAATAACGAGTTGGTTTTCACTTGATTTATTAAATGGAAGCAGGCATGGTACATGGATGAGAGCGATGCAGACCCGAGGCTTCCTCACCATTTGTGCCCCAGAGAGTTTGTTCCTCTGGAACATTTGGCTGGTTATTTTCTACACCTTTCTCTTTACATTAAGCAAAAGATTTAACTCTCCTCTTGAATCAGTATTGTTTGTGTTAAGTACTTACTAAACAAGGTTGGTGGTTGTGTTGCAGAGCTGGGTGTGCTCTACTGGCACTTGAACCCCCAGGACTATGAGAACGATGAAAAACTTCGCCAGATTAGAGAAACTAGGGGTTACAATTACATGGTATTTATCAGATACGTTTCAGTTCTGAGTATTTGAGAAACTTTTAGTTTTTGAGAAACTTTTATTTTTTTGCTAATATAGTGTTGTGTTATTAAATAGGATTTGCTTGACATATGCCCTGAGAAATTGGAGAACTATGAGGAGAAGCTGAAGAACTTCTACACAGAGCACATTCATGGTGATGAAGAGATACGTTACTGTTTAGAAGGATGTGGATACTTTGATGTCCGAGATAAGGATGACCGGTGGATTAGAATCTGGATTAAGGCCGGCGATCTTATCATTTTACCTGCCGGAATTTACCACAGGTTCACTCTAGATACCAGCAACTATATAAAGGTAAGACTTTACTGTGCTGAAATTTGTTCACTGAATGATGTTACATGGCCACAATATCCTAATGGTTCGAAGCAAGTGTAATCTGAATCGAGAGCAGAAGTAACAAATGAAACATAACCACATCAAAGGTGTTTAGATCATAGATCATAAGATGAACGATTTGTATAGGTTGAATGCAAATGTAGGCTCAACATGGCGGTATGGATTAACCTTGAGCGAGAGAGCTTATACTATGTTAGACAAACACCAAAGCGAAAAAAACTTGATCAAACTATAAGAACATGGAGATTTCGGAATGTTTGATTGATCTGATTGATTCATTCGTTGGTAACTTGGTATCATGCAGTTGATGAGGTTGTTTGTGGGAGAGCCTGTGTGGACTGCTTACAATCGACCACAGGAAGAACATCCAGCCAGAAAGGAGTACATTGAGAGCTTCACTAAGAAAGTTGGAGTGGCATTGGAAGCTCATTGAAGGGCTTCTTATACTGTTCTTGGTATTATGATGGAAGCTTTACATATGCACCTTTGTAGTTCTCTCGGATCTTTCGACAAAATTGGATGTCATAAATGAAAATCTCATGACCCTTTGCTAGTAGTATCATACGTTGTCTTGCTCTTTCGTTTTTTTTTGATCTGTTACTTCATCGCTTCTACAAAGAGGTTTTTGGCCAAGGTCGGAATATGGCCCCATCTGTGCTAGTTGCCTTCGTATCTAAACAAGAAGAACAAATTTGTGAAACATAGAGCTTCACCTGTCACAATGGGATTCACACTTTAGCCTCAAACTATTGAATGGTCTAAACTAGCAATATGGACTTCCATATAAAGTTATAAACAAATAACCGGTATTATCAAGGATTTGACAACCCCAGACAGCATGAAAGGGCAGGGAAGAACCAAGATTAGCCATACAATCAGCAACAAATAATATTCCTTCCACACCGCTTAGTTTCTACCCTAGACCAACCTAGCAGCAGATACTGGAAAACAATTATATTGAACCGACTAAAATGACACTATGAATTTCACTTTTTTTTTTGTTAGAAAAAAGAATTAGAATTCAACAATGAAGAACCAATTTTGTTTTGAAATGTTTGTCAAAATAAAACTCAATTTTAAAGTACCCCTTTACCTAGATAACCAACTCCAAACTATATCAAGAGATGTCAGACCTCATCTTTAACTTGACACAAAGTGTTTCTTTGATCGAGATCACACGATATTTTCAAATACTTTCTACATCTAGAGACTAAATTCGTGCCGGTCCTTAACCACCAAAACTTTTTATTTATTTATTTAAGATCGCGGTATCCTAAAGGCTTTCTAGGCTTAAAGACTAATCCGCTGGGGGCTCGGACAGCCAGCAGAGCATTGCAGCCCCTTCCCTGGCCACTTTCGAACCTAGGTTGGGAAGCACACCCAACTAAACAAGAACCACTAGACTACCTTACGGTGGTTAAAAATGAATAAAGTACATATGTTATAAACTAGTGACATCAATCCAAACCACCATCTTGTTTTCACCACATAACGGCGGCAAGTGAATTACTTACTAGATTCAATTAACCTGGACATGGCACAAAATGGCTGAATCCGGAAACACATGACGGGCGTTTTCGTCTTTTGACATCTCCAAACTTTCATCTATAAGAGGAGGCCTGGAACACGCGTAGTCTCAAAGCCAATACAGATTATCTGTTTTGTCTTCCAGGGATCGACTGCAGAGGCAAAACACAAACATAAAAGCAGCCATGGTTGCCACCCACAAGGTAAAGCCTCCCCTATATCGATTTTGGGTTCCCCTGAAGATTGAAAGTCTCAGTCTTTTTGCCGGGGAACAGAGCAGAAGTTTTATGTCTTGGTTGATTGATTGATTTGTTTCCCCTTAAAAGATTGTTTATGGTTATGTTGTTTTCCAATTGAGAAAGTTAGTTGTGGGTTTTAGCTTGATTGTATATATATGTTTATGGTTAGAATCTTCAAGCTGAATGCATGATTAGCAGCCTGTTGATTGTTATGTGCTTGTTCATTTTTTTTATGATTCTGCTGAACTGAAGTAGTGAGTAAAAAGGTTCATTATTTGATTGGAACAAGGATTGAGCATACTCTATAGCGTTAGAGTGTTTTTTTTTTTTTTTTTAGTTTAGAGTTGGAATTTCTTTCGTCATCTCGAGTTGGAATCTCTTCCATGTTGGATTGATTGTTATCTGATTGCTGAAGTGAAAGTCTTTTCGGTGATATATTTTTTGTTATCTTGACGTATGCAGGACCCGAGAGAGGAAGTCATTCAAGCATGGTACATGGATGATAGTGATGAGGACCAGCGACTCCCCCATCATCCCGAACCCAAGGAATTTGTATCCCTGGACCAACTTGCTGGTGAGCATTTTTAGGAAACAAATGAGGTTATGTTGTGTTTAAGTAAAACCAATAAATTACTGAGGGTGTGGCACCTCTTGATGATAGGTTACACTAATGTAGATTCATAGAGTAGACTATTAGATGAATCTATAACCAAATGATACTAGTTTATCTGTTTAAACTTTGGAGTGCTAATTATGTTAATTTTGTTGACCTTCCAGAGCTTGGGGTTCTCAGCTGGCGTTTAGATGCTGATAACTACGAAACAGATGAGGAGTTGAAGAAGATTCGTGAAGACCGTGGTTACTCCTACATGGTTTGCCACACTAACTTGAGGCTTTTAATTTTAGTTTTTCTCAGTTGATGTGTAATCAACCTAAACTTGAAATGTAACCAGTTTTTTTCTCACTTCCTCTTTAGGATGGATCAAGTACTAATATGCAAATCTGCTATAACTATCTCTTCATATACATATGATTAACTTGATATTGGTATCTCCTTTGCTAGGACTTCTGTGAGGTTTGCCCTGAAAAGCTTCCAAATTATGAGGAGAAGATAAAGAACTTCTTTGAGGAACATCTTCACACAGATGAGGAAATCCGCTATGCTGTGGCAGGAAGTGGTAGGATTAATTATGGTTTATCCTGTTTTTTTGTCTCATATATATCTGCCTGTTCAGAGCAGTGATTTTAAACTTTCTTGTGAAGGTTATTTTGATGTCAGGGACCGTAACGAACGCTGGATTCGTGTATGGGTGAAAAAGGGGGGAATGATTGTTTTGCCTGCTGGAATCTATCACCGGTTTACTTTGGACACAAACAACTACATAAAGGTATTGGTTCAAAGCTAGCAAGTCTTTTTTTTTTTTTTTTTTTTTTTTTTTTTTTTTTTTCTCGTTGTTTTTTTCATCTATGAGGAAGTGAAGTTCTGATGATATGCCCTGTACTCACTTGAAGCCAACTTAAGCATTTATTTGTGGGATGATCTTAAATGTGTAGACCAAGATGGAGATCTACATATCCTCTTCATTATCTTTCGTTTTTGACCAAGACACCTAGTTTTCTTTTATCCTGTTATGCCTCCCTATTGAACAATTGTGTGAACTTCATGTTCATAAGTTCCCAGTAGGAGACTTGCAACATATGTCACCAAAGAGGTAGTGACACTGTTAAGTGACAAGCATTTGCACTTGCTAGTTAATTTATAGATTTGTTCACACAAGTGCACTACTTATAGTGTAGGCATGTGATGATTTTCTTTGCTTTGGACATGTTCATCTGTTTCTGCGGTATAGTGGCAATTGAAGTCGCCATAGTCAATATCTTAAATTCAAGGGAAGACCGTCTAAAAAAATATGTTCGATATATGGCAGGCAATGCGGCTTTTCATTGGTGATCCAGTTTGGACTCCATTCAATCGCCCTCATGACCATCTTCCTGCAAGGTATGCTTTTGTGTCCTAACTTATGTGCAAGAGTGCAACCAGTCAATGATTTTGAGACACTTTTGAGTCTCTTACATTGGGACCTTTCTTGCAGGAAGGAATACGTTAAAGCTTTCGTGGATAAAGAGGCTGGTGAACACGCAGTTGATGCTGCAGCCTGAAATCCGGCTTTTGCTCTATAAATAACGTATTGTTTTGGCTTTGATAAACATATGTCTGTATCATGTGGGATGTGCCTGGTGGCACCATAGTGTTGCCTATAATGTTTGTATTGTAGAAGTAATAAATTCCAAGCATGTTTCCTGTTGATCAACTGGATTCTTATATATGGATACCTAACTTTTAAAAAATGAGCTATTGCATAATTCCTCCTTGTGTGCAGGCTTTTGTGTTGTTTGAGGAGTGAGATATAAAAGGTAAAAGGTAATGCAAAAACAAATTCATCGGAAAAAAAAATACAAAGAATTGAAGAAATACACAGAAGCCTTGGCAACTGTTGCATATATATACTAGAATTGGCATGAAGGGAGAGGAAGGAATAGCTGGAAATCATCGGAACGGGAGGTCTAGGAAAGAAAGCTACCTTACTTTGATCAAGTTCCTTGATATCAAAGTATCAAGTAATTCTTTCCATGACCTCCCGCCCAAAATTTCCAGCAAATCTCTCTCTCCCTTTGTTCTAGTTACTTCATTTCTAGCCATCCTGGATTCTTTATGAACTCCTTGTAAATGAAACTGGTCTATCATTGTATATATACTACTATTATGCAGAGGATTTGAGACAATGGGGACAGTCAAAGCAATTCAAACACACATTCTTTGTGACTGAATCTCAGTAGTCAGTCTGACTCTTGGTCTCTTAGACATGAAAATGACTTTCTTTCTCTCTTTAGTCTTAAATATTGGAATCCAATTTTTGGTATCTCTTTATTATTCACCCTAGAGCTTCTAAATTAAGTACTCATACAGAAGAAACATAGTGGTAACCATCAACATTATAGAGATATCTAGTTCAAATTACTGCCTGTGTTTATAATCTTCATTATCCTGTGATAGCACTCATCTATCTTCATTCAAAATGTAGCCAATCTGTTCCAGTTCTTTAGTACACTTGCAGACTTGGTGTGTGCCATAGAAGATTGTTGGTATAAGGTATTGTTGGTATAAGGTTGTTGGCAATCCTTATATAGAACAAAACACAACCTATGAAGCCTAAAGTAATTCAGCCTATTCGACATGGATCTACATCTCTTTAAGCTACACAGGCACAATGTACTCCTTTCAAGGTTTCAATGATGTTTTTCTAATTTTAGATCGATTTCCGAAACATGTATACTAAAACGACAGATGAGTGGAGGGGCAAATCAAATTGGAACACTGCCAGTGTTTTATCTCATTATCATCATGTGTGCTCAGCTATTTGTGAAATTAAACGAGTTGGAACAAAACACTTTTTCCAGTGATTATGGTTATACGTGAATTCATCTATCCAAAGTATAATTGTTTTCGTGAACAAAACTACTTCCAATATCTACTACACATTGCTTGAGATCTGTCAAATATTAAGTCTTTAAAAACTGCTAAGCAACAAAATCAGCCTACTTTCCATGGATCTACAAGTGTTTATACAAAATGAGCAAAAGGGAAAAATCAAATTATGATGCTAACGCTTAAAGAGAACATGTTAAATTCATGGGTAGACCCGTCTGAAAAATATGTTCCATATATGGCAGGCAATGCTGATTTTCATTGGTGATCCAGTTTGGACTCCATTCAATTGCCCTCATGACCATCCATCTTCCAGCAAGGTATGCTTGTCCTAACTCCTAACTTCTGTGCAAGAGTGCAACCATTGATACCCTTTGAGTCTCTTACATTGGGACCTTTCTTGCAGGGAGAAGAAGGAATAGGTAGAAATCATTGGATCGGGATGTCTAGGAAGAATGCTACCTTATTTTGATTAAATTCATGTTTTTTTTTTTTTTTTTTCCAAATATTTTGATTAAATTCATTGATATCAAAGTATTAGGTAATCCTTGCCATGACCTCCCACCCAAAATTTCCAGCAAATCTCTCTCTCCCTTTGTTCTAGTTACTTCATTTCTAGCCATGCTGGATTCTTTATGAATCCCTTGTGAATGAAACTGGTCTATCAATGTATATATATACTACTATTATGCAGAGGATTTGTGACAATGGGGACGGTCAAAGCAATTTGCTTCAAACACACATTCTCAGTTTGCCTCAATCTCAGTTTCAGTCTGACTCTTGGTCCCTTAGACATGAAAATGACTTTCTTTCTCTCTTAAATATTGGAATCCAAATTCTGGTTATCTTTTATCATTCACCCTAGAGCTTCTCAAGTCTTAAATGTCATACTGAAGTAAAAAAGTGGTAACCATCAACATCATAGAGATACCTAGTTCAAATAACTGCCTGCGTTTATAATCTTAAATTCTTAATTATCCTGGGATAGCACACTTGCAGTACGCCATAGAAGATTGAGACATTCTAGACCATTTGCTGCTTCTGTTTGCAGTGTTTCATAAATACTCTAAGCAAGTGATCCAGATGCAAATCAATAGAAACACAGTATTGAGCTAAGAAATGAAAGAGAAACATGGAGAATTTGAACAGAACATTTCTGGGCCAAAAAAAGCTTTCTCATTCATTTTCAAAATACCAATCCGATACAAATACATGTAAAGACATTAGTTCTTCTATTATCAACAACGTAATCCACATGCTAGCATGCTAGCTAGAGCTCGTCTTTATGAAAGGCAGGACAAGACCAGCTTGTAGCCGAAGGACGGATGTAGGCTGCTTAAGTTCTGTTAACTTTAACAAATTAATGGATACAACAGCTAACTGGAATGACTCGGTTTCTTTGATTTATTGCTCCTCCTATCTTTTCTTGTTGTGACCGTAAGTTCCTTTTGATTAACTTCCCATAATTGCACGCATGATCTGCAAAGCATTGAACGGCACCTCCGAAAGAGAAGACAACCAATTCAGCCTAATCAACTTGGATCTGCATCTCTTAAGCTACACAGGCACAATGTACTCATTTCAAGGTTTAAATGATGTTTTCTAATTTTAAAAAAGAACAGACTTCCGAACCATGTATACTAAAATGACAGATGAGTGGAGGGGCAAATCAAGTTGGAACAATGCCAGTGTTTCATCTCATTATCATCATGTGTGCTCAGCTACTTGTGCAATTAAACAAGTTGGAACAAAACACTTTTCTCAGTGATTGTGGTTATACGTGTATACATCAATCCAAAGCATACTTGTTTCGTGGACAAAACTACTTCCAGTATCTAGTTAAAGCTAGGCTAGCTCCTCTACACAGAAGAGTACTACACATTGCTTGAGGTCTGTCCATCTTATGTCTTAACAAACTGCTAGGTGCTAAGCAACAAAATCAGCCTACTTTCCATGGATCAACAAGTGTATATACAAAATGAGTAAAAGGGTAAATCAAATTATGATGCTAACGCTTAAGGTAATATCTTTCAGTTAAAAAGAGCAGAATTCTACGGACACAAAAGCAAAAGAGGAAAACAGAGGAGGAGCTCAGTTAACAACTTTTCAGATATCTGACATAGTTATCATTTAGCAAGCAGATGAAAGCAGTGTAGGAAAAAGGAAAGGATTGGGAGAGATTGCTGGAAAATGAGAGGTGTGGGTGGAATCGGAAAGGAAAGACTCCAATACCTTCCCTATCCCAAAAACCACCCAACCCCACTACTTCCCACCTCCTCTCTCCCTTTCCCTCTTCCTCCTTTGAAGTTTAAGGATCACCATTTTCACTTGGCATTAGACAAGTAGAAGAAGGAAGACGGGAAAGAGAAGAACTTGAGAAACCACTGGCATGGGAGGAATTGGAAAGAAGTTTGATGTCATAAACAAACAACCAATTCTTTCCAAACTTCCCATGACAGAAACTTCCTCATGGTCTCTATCTCATTCCTACTTCCTCTCTCAATCTCCCTCACCATCTGGAAAATAAGCCCTATTTATCAACTTGGAAAAGGGATTTGGAAGAAACTTCAAGGAAGCTGCGGGAGATGCTTTGCTTAAAATATTTGAACTATATCCTCATTGATATTCTCAACGACCCACCCACCCCACAACAAAGTCAAGTCCTCTGCCTCTTCCAAACTCTCCCATGAGAAACCATCAGCCAGTCAACAGTACAGTAAAGACTCTTTTTTGTTTTACTCCAATCCTGTTATTTCTTACTTTTTACTGTACCCCACTTAATTAACTTGTCATCCCTGCTCATCTTCATGTCAAAGTTTACCATTTTCCCTCACCCAGCGTATCAGGGGACGGACGTGAGTCTCGAAAGGTGTCACTGTGTTGTCAATACTGGAGGAAGGGAAGTGGCTCAAGACAATAATGAAGTAGATAGAACAGGCCACAGCAAGCAATCCCACAAAGATGTGTTAAAGCTTCTGCCTCTGTTAGAGTGACAACTTGAAATTGGGATGGCTTAAATACGCTACAATGCAAATCCTCTACATATATACCTATGAATTTGATGAAGACGTTCAAACTGAAACGTTCATCGCCGTGCATCCTTCCGAGTTATATAACAAGGATATCAGTACTATTAAGCAATCTCATTTGGTACATAAGCTCGCGGACTTTATCAACACTGAGCTTCCTCCATTAGAAAGAGAAAGAAACTGCTATCCTCTTGTGGAATACTCCATCAATTCTCCTCTACATGACATACTGCATCCTAATTATGTTCTTAATCGATGTGCGTCTATTTGACGGATTTGTGATTATGTTTGAAACTAGTGACAGTTAGGAGAAGATATACTACATGTTTTATTTGTATAGATAGATGACTATACCACATTCTAAATGATACTAGTCGATTGCCTTGCTTGATAATTTTTCATGGTGATTGCAGTCTTGATTGGCTGCAGCGAAATCTTGATTGTCCCGGACCATTTGCCGGTCTTCTGTGCCACCGGAATTGCCCTCCAAAACTTATAGCTAGCTCTTTTCAGGCATCAGGATTTCTACATCATCCTATTGTTCCAAGCGGAGTTGAAAACGAAGTTGATGAGCGCTTGAACTATTATTTTGTGTATTAGTAGTGTTGGGTGTCTCTCTTAATATAATATGAGGATCTGAAAAGGCATCAAGCAATTAAAGACTCTTTATCAATTAAGCCATACATTAAGCTAATTCAGATATATAACAGAGAATGACATCCCACGAACACAAACAAACAGTAACAAAACACACAAAAATCACATTTTAAAAAAATTTAGACAAATAAAGACATGAACCATATCTAAAATGAGTAAAACCTAGTCTGATCCAAATTTTTACTCCCAAATGCCTAAAATGCCCGATTTTTCCATTAAAATTACACTCATTCCCACTTTTCTTCTTCTCTCTCACCGCCACATATCTTCGTCTTCACTCTCTCTCTCTCTCTCTCGATTCCTACATAATGTTGGAGAAGAATCCGACTTCAAAAGCCCGCGCCGGTTACCGCTTAGAAAATGAGATCTAGATCGGAGCTCTGACACGATGGCAACATCGCCGCTGCCATTGCCGCTCGTCGCTCATCATCACCATCTACGAACTTGTCACATGCCGCACTTGTCGGCCAGATCCACGTCCCTGTCAATGCCGTGTTCATCTTTGGCATGGAGCGCCGTCACAGATCTTGATGTTAGAGTAAGTCGTAGATCTAATTCGGTTGGGGTTATTGTCAAATTGTATTTTTCCTTTTGAGATCATCAAATTGCTCTATGGTACTATTGAATAGCAAGCATTGCTTCTTATTGTGATAGAACTCATAGAAGCATGTGTGACTTCATTTGTGACAGGGATTCAGCTTTACTACATGCACTATTGGGACCGCAATGAGCATAAAAATCACAGTTATGAATATTGCCACAGCAGATGTTGAAGTTGCCCTGGAGCACTCATCCACATCCTGAATTTTACTGAGCTGTCCGAGACACTTGTGACAACATAAACCTCATCATCATCAAAGTCGTAAGAAAGGATAACGCCAATCCACCTATATCTGGATACTCTGTTCTTGTATCTTGCCAACGAACACAAGACTTCTACAATACGGAAGAGTTTCGTTCCAAATAAAGCCCTGAAGTGGTAATTGAGGATCAATGCCGGAGCTCTGCCACAAGGTGACTTCTTCAAAGCTCAGAACAAGGTTTCCGAAATCCGCTGGTAGTCCAGTTGTGTGATTTATTGAAGATTTCAAGTTTTCTTTTTTGATATAAGAAATAAATTATGAAAGTAAAAAGGAATGCATTATGAGCAGCTTGAAGATTTCAAGTTTTCAACCATGAGACTTCAGTTGATTTAATTAATTTCCTTGATTTTTTATTTTATTTTGTTGAACAACCCTTTCTCACACAATATTTTTCTTTCACTTCTAGGAGGACCAACATAAGTCATTCAACAATACGATACATTAGTCTTTCATCTTGAGAAGGAAGTTTACCGTTTAGCTTATAAAAGCTGCAAATAATCAAACATTTTTTGTCACAAGCAGAATACAAAATAGGATTTGTCGACATACAAATGATGAGGCCTGATGAAGCATGAGATCTATGCAACTAATATCAACCATACCATAATTACCTTCTTTTTTCCTCATTTTCTTAATGATCCGCCTTTGAAAGGTAACACTAATATTGAAGCTCTATCGAGGTTCTGGCAAAGTAATAGTGACTACATTATTGGAATAAATGGTAACAGGACTTGAATTCCTACTTGTTGAAAAAGCAGGTTCTTTGGAGGGTGGAAGTGAGGTAGCTTCTTCAGCCTCGAGCATATGAATCACTAAAGACATTGTCGGTCGATCAGCTGGAGCTTCTTGAACACACAAAAGCCCGACATGGATGCACCTCAAAGCTTCATGAATCCGGCAAGTTTCCCTTACTGATGCGTCAATTACCTCCATTCCTCTACCTTCTTTCCATAATTGCCATATCTGATATTTACACATATAATACAATTAGTCTTCCTCTTGCATCCCGATTCAGCGAATGTTAAAAATTGTCCTACCTGATATGCAAAGCTTCAAATCACTAGAAAACACAATAAGACTTCCCAAGTTTATTATCTTACCTTGTGAATTTTCACAAGAATAAAACAAAGCATTCTTCTTTCCGCTTACAATCTCTAACAATAGTACTCCAAAACTAAACACATCCAATTTCTCAGAAAAATGACCATATAGTGCATATTCAGGTGACATGTAGCCGCTGTAAGAATAGTACAAGAATGAGTATCAATAATGATGTTAAATATTTCAGTTATATAAATCACTGACTATATAGACTTACTATGTCCCAACGACCCTGTTGGTATTTGCTTCAATTGATTTATATCAAAAATCCTCGCCATTCCAAAGTCAGACACTTTGGGATTCATTGTTCCATCCAATAGAACATTACTTGCTTTTAAATCTCTATGGATGATTTTCAACCTAGAGTATTTGTGGATATATAGTACTCCTTGAGCAATACCTTGTATAATTCGAAACCGTGTACCCCAGTCCAACTTTGTCTTTTCAAAAGGATCAAAGGATGAAGCAGAATTAGCATAATGTTGAACTGCGTTAAAAACAAAAGTTGTACACAGGATAGGTAAAAAAAATGCAAATTTGATGTCAAATTGTCAGAAGTGTTATCTTCAAAGTCATAAGGATACATACCAAACAAAAATTTGTCCAAACTTCGGTTAGGCATGTACTCATAGATCAATATCAGTTCATCTCCTTCCATACAGCAACCCATGAGACGAGCAAGGTTGGTATGCTGGAGTTTGGCTATAAGTTTCAACTCATTCATGAACTCATGATGCCCTTGCCCAGACTTCTTTGATAGCCTCTTTACAGCCACTTCTTGATTCCCCGGCAAAATTCCCTATAGTGGCAAAGAGAACCAAACCTCACCATCAAAATTAAATAATCTGGAAGTAACTTGGGAAAGTACCAAAATGAAGAAGAATGTACTTGCAGTCTTTCAGAGCAATACAAGTGTCACCTTATAAACAGGGCCAAATCCTCCCTCTCCAAGTTTATTGTCTTCAGAGAAGTTGTTTGTAGCAGCTAATATACTCATTAAACTGAAGAGTGGTAGTTCTGTATCATTCTTCCCACCTATATTCTCACTTACTGTTCTTGCTATCCTCCCTGTTTCAGTTTTGCTGTTAGAATATTATTCGTAAGCGGATTACTAGAATCCATGTGCCTGCACATACGGGATCGAGGAGTGCGTACCCAATTTGTTCTTTTATAAGAAATAGCCAAAAGTTATTGTAAGCAATCCAACTGCAGCAGAGACTAATCAGACTATTGCAATTACAAGGGTCCGCTTCAAGGATTTAACAGAAACACCCATTTTGCCTACAAAACAGGCAAAGATCTTATGGTTAACTATTAATAAAGATAGCTCCAAGTTCTTGCCAATGCATGAGTTTCATTTTAACTTTACAGTATGCAAAAGATTTATATTCACACATCCATGAAGAAATAGCAAAAGTTGGACTATATACCTAATTCAGAGCCGTGAACACGTATATGAATATCATTTGCAGCAACAATTTTAGTCTCCACTAGATCCTGCAATTCGCCAAACCATGCCAAACATTTCCCAGTACTTCCATCTGTCCCATTCACATAAGCATAAGCTGTGCATGAACAGTTCCGCCGACACTCAGATTCGCACTCCCTCATACTCTTATTGTTTAACAAATCAGAATGATCCGGCAGTTTCACGTTTTCAATCTTCGAAAAGTTGCCTTCTATGCCGTTACTACATGTCAACACATTCTCCCTAACACAGCCACCGGACCAGCCCCCCCACCGCGGATTGGTTCGGAAACTTCTCTTTAAAACCAATCAAACGTGCAAGGAAATGACGAAAGGGAATCACCTCTACTAAATGCACTATTTTGACCGCAACGAGCATAAAAATCACAGTTATCAGAAGGTAAAGTCTCCAGTTCCAACCAAGTTTTACTAGAATCCTGCCACAGCAGCAGTTTAAGTTGCCCTGTAGGACTCAACCAGACCCTGAATTTTACTGAGTTATCCGAGACACTGTAAACACCATAAACCTCATCAGCATCAGTGTCGTATGAAAAGAAAATCGCGGTTCCACCTGGATTTTGAAAGACAGTTGTTGTATCCTTGCCGACGTATATAGAACTTCTAAAATAAGGAAGAGTTTCCTCCCAGGTAAATACCTGAAGTGGTAATTGAGGATCAACGCCGAAGGTGAAGTTTCCAAGTTGTGGATCATCAAGCGCTGCCCAAGATGTAAGGCGCCTTTTTTGGCTTGTCTTTTTGTTCAAGCTAATCTTGATGCCAGGCAACTGTGTATCAGAGGGATGATCGAAGCTCTGCCAGAGGGTGGCTTCTTCAAAGCTTAGACCAAGGTTTCCGGTATCAGCTAGTAGTCCAGTTGTGTGATTCATTGCAGAAACAGATATTGAAACATTAGTTGACCAGACACGGTTTCTAGTATGATCCAACACTACGAGGTTTCCATCGCTGCTGAGCATAAACAAACCCGGAGAATCCAGCGGAGATTCTCTGTTAGCAATCCATACTAATGCAGTATCTGGGAAGGTATTGAATCGTATACCAAGGAAGTATTTACTAGAATTCTCAGGATTGAAGAAGCCTAATGAAAATATCCCAAGGGAAGAAACCAAAGTTTGATTACCAGTGATATACTGTCCTGGTACTATTTTGTCTTGGCAGCTTGGCAGGTACATAAAGACAGGATATGAGATAAGAGCAGTGTTACTAGGTAACACAAGAGCCACCCCATTCAGAAACAGAGCGACTGGGGAAGATGAATCGGGAAAAGAAGGTTCATATACCTTAGGCTACAAGGTAAATATAACTTGGCCGGACTCACTGAAGCTTGTAAGCAACTAGACTACAGACTAGTACCTTAAAAAGATGGAAGAGATGGTTCCATCTGCACTAATCGTCCGAGTCTCGAAAGACTATAGCGAGTCGTGAGGACTGATTAGTCCACAAAGGCATGCGGGATAATTTATACCACAAGTTATGTACTATGTAGCATTAATGGTTCTATTAATTTTGATTCTGAGTTTCTGACAATGAAAAAGAGCATAGTTTTAACATTACATTCAACGCGGGATAATTTATACCACAAGTTAGGTACTCTGCAGCATTAATGGTTCTATTAGTTTTGATTCTGACAATGAAAAAGAGCATAGTTTTAACATTACATTCAACGGTAGAGAGAGTAAGGATTACATTAAGAACAAAATTAAGTCAATGCAGTGTTTTTGCAATCGACTATCTTCCAAGATGATAGTTAAACCATTGTTCGAAACTGTTATAGGCTTGTTTGAAGAGTTAGAAGCCCTGTTAGAACTAGAAGGGCATCGCCTAACAACGAACGCAGGTTGTTTAGGGGCTGGAATTGTTGCACTTTCACTTCTGAGCATGAAAAATTGAAAACCACTTGTGGCATTTTTGGCCGATCACCTGGATCTTCTTGTACACATAAAAGTCCAACATTGACACACTTGAAAGTAAAAATACTACTCCTTGTTGCAGCTGTGACAAAGTGTGTGTTCTAGCAAATCTAATGCCTTTTCTTCTTTCCACAAATGCCATGCCTGGTATTAATTTACAAAAGGCGAGGTGTTATGATGTTTAGGATAACATAAATAGTAGCTAGCCACTATGAAATGTTTCTATCACTCACATAGCCAAGAAGACTCAAATATGTTCAGGCTGATAAAATCCTGTGTTCCTTTTCCCAGTGATGCATGATCTCAATCACAACTACACCAAAGCTAAAAACATCAGATTTTACTGAGAATAACCCATCTAATGCATGCTCCGGGGACATATAGCCACTGCAAAAAAAAAAAAAAAAATCATATGTGAAGTCAGTAGTGCAAAAATTTTCTATACTTAAAACGCACACCCTTGTGGTTTTTGATTGATGAAACAATATATACCATCAATCTAGTTAAACTTACTATGTTCCCACTACTCTATTGGTGCTTGCTGAAGTTTCATTGCCTCCAAAGATCCTTGCCAAGCCGAAGTCTGATATTTTTATTTTATTTTATAGGAAAAGAAATATAATTAGATAGAGGTGCCTCTAACACCGAAGTCTGATATTTTGGGGTTCATCTCTTCACTCAGTAAAATGTTGCTAGTTTTCAGATCTCTATGAATAGTCCTTAGTCTGGAATCTTGGTGAAGATAAAGAAGCCCCCGAGCAATTCCTAAGATGATGTTAAAGCGTGTATTCCAGTCATTATACACATACTTTTCGATCTTTCAAGACATTATTTTTCAACCAATAGCAAATCGTTTAAGTTATTTTATAAATCAAATTTGTGTAAGACATTATGCAATGAATAATCTGGAGAATATATATTTTTTTTGACGAGAGAACGAGAAGCTTTTATATATGATCAATCATATAAGAGTAGTGGCAACACTACTGATACAATCTGGGATATCCCCAAACCATCTAACATTCAACTGAGAACCTAGAGCTAATTTTGCCACCTTGTGCGCCAAGGTGTTACTTTCTCGATAAACATGACGTATAGAGGAGCCCGAAAGAGCCATCAACAGCTGCTGAACATCATCCAAAACTATCCCATAACCTGAATTATCCTCCCACCCATCTTTGATATCATTCACAATTTTTAAACAATCTGATTCAAAGATAATAGGAGAAAGATGAAATTGAACCGCTACCTGACATGCCAAACGCATCGTAAGCACTTCTATCATTAGCGGATTATGAACATGCATAGCAAACACACATCCTCCTCCTACTAACACTCCCTCCGAATCACGAACCACCACCCCCATCCCTCCATTATTACTGGTGGTAGTAAAAGCTCCATCGACGTTGGCTTTCAACCAGCCAATTGAAGGAGGTTTCCAGGGACAAAGAACCCGTCTAGTAGTTCTCGTCCTCATTTTGGCATTAGCCGCTTGAAAGGTATATTGTTGAACACCAATACCAAACTATACCTAAGCTGAGCATAAAGATTTGTCATCCCATAAACGACGGTTTCGTTCCTTCCAGATAGACCAAATACCCCACAAAAGACTTCTAACCCTTCAGCCGAAAGAGAAGCATAACATTGCTCAATCCAATCAATACAGGAGCCAACCGCACCTTCGACAAAGCACCCTTCCAAACCAGTATTAGCAAAAGTTTCATGAACATATGAACAATCTCTTGTGATATGCTCTACCGTTTCTAACTCCGAATTACAAAAGTAACACAACTCATCAATGAATACTTGTTTCTTACGTAATTGGCTCATTGTAGGTAGAATGGCGTTGCATACCCTCCATGCATGCACTTGATTTTGCCAGGAACCCTAGCGGCCCATATACCTTTCCAGACGCTTAGGTCTTGGCTCGATGATGAAACAGGAGCCTGAAGCCATTCAAAAGCTTGCCAATAAGCTGATTTTGTAGAAAACAAACCCTTAGCCTCATGGTGCCAAACAAGTCTATCATGTAGACCTCTAGAACTCAAAGGAATGGCAAGAATTAATGCGGCATCACCTGGAGAAAACAAAGAAGTTACCAAAGACGACTTCCAAGTACCTTCAGAGATTAGATCATTCACCATCCTTAAGTCGGTTTGGCCCCGCACTAAAGGTCTAAAAGAAAAAGGTCTGGGAATCCATGGATCATCCCATACATTAGTTGAGGAGCCATTCCCAACTTGCCAACGCACACCTCAGGCTAATACTGACCCTGCCTCACTTATACCTTTCCAACAAGTAGAACCACCTACTGCCGAAGCTGACCAAAAATCACCGTTAGGAAAATACCGAGCTCGAAGAAGACGAGCAATTATTGACTGAGGGAATTTCAGTATCCTCCATCCTTGTTTTGCTAACAAAGCAAGATTATGAGCATAGAGATCTTTGAACCCCATACCACCATAGTCTTTGGATCTGCATAGACGTTCCCACGACATCCAATGGATCTTACGGTCATCCTGTTTGCTCCCTCACCAAAACCTTGCACATTTCTGATGAAGGGAGGCACAGAAGCTCTTCGGAAGCAGAAAACAACTCATCGAGTAAGAAGGAAGGGCTTAAGCCACAACTCTGATAAGTGGATCCTTACCAGCTCCGCTCAGGATCTTGCTTTGCCACCCTTCAAGTTTCTGCCCCAAACGTTCCTTTATGTAAGCAAAGGTTTCTGTTTTGTTGTGACCTACATAGGTAGGCATACCCAAATACTTGCTATGCTTGGCCACTTCCAAAACCCCCAACGAAGAAGCAATAGACTGCCTCTCTGATTGTGTCACATGCCGGCTATACACAACACTGCTCTTTCCATAATTAACCAACTGCTGAAAGAAAAGAGGTGGCATACCATCTGGCCCCGGGGCTTTCGTTGGGTACATTTGGAATAAAGCCTCATTTATCTCATCAGCTTGGAACTCTGCACAAAGACTATTATTCATATCTTCTGTTACCTTTGGACTCAGTAAATCGACAACCCTCCTCATATGAGCAATATCAACTTCGGCAGCTGTAAACATATTAGTGAAATACTCAACCACAACTCTTTCAATTCCCTCATCAGTTTCCTGCCAAACACCTTGAGAATCGAATAGACCTTGTAATTTATTTTTTGCTTTGCGATTCGACACCTTCCGATGAAAGTACTTAGTATTCCGATCACCATCTGTTAGCCAAGTAACCTTAGCTCTCTGCTTCCAATACGCATGCTCCTCCTCCAATAGGCCATCCAACTTTAGCGAAAGAACCTCCTGCTCCATCTGGTTAGCCTCACAAAGAGGAAGCAGCAATAGTCCCTGAAGACGACCACGAAGAGTCTCAATCTCCCTCCCTCGCACTCCATAGTTAACTCGCTGCCAATCATTCAACGAAAAACGAGTATGCTTAATCTTGTTCACTGCTTGAAACATAGAATAATCAGACGACCGGTGCTGCCACCCTGCCTTCACCGCACCGAGACTACTCTCGTTAAGAACCCAAAAAGCTTCAAAACGGAACCTCTTTGGACATTTCACCACTTTCTTCACCGGAGACTTGAAAGCACCCAGAAGAATTGGAACGTGATCTCCATGAATTGGAGGTAAGTTCCAAACTCTTGCCGCTGGGAACACATCCATCCAAGAAGGGGTTGCAATACCCCTATCCAACCTACTACGCATTCCCGACCCCTTCCAAGTAAACTGAGGACCAAAAAACCCAGATCATGCAGTTCACCATAACTCATAGCCTCCTGGAACAACTGCATTTGACCTTCTCTCCTGATCTCGCTGCCCTCCTTTTCGGAGTTATTTAACAACTCGTTGAAATCACCAACAACAACCCATGGAAGAGAGGACTGATCACAGAGGTCCTGAAGAAGAGACCAGGTGCGATAGCGTTCCGCCGTATTCGGGTGACCATAAATACCTGTTAGTCTTCATTGCACTCCATCTGGTTCATAAACCTCGACATCAATATGGTGTTTCGATTTGGATCGAAATTGAACCCTCACACCATCGGACCAAAACAGCGCCAGCCCCCCTGATTGGCCTTCAGAAAACACAGCCTCACAGTTTAGCATCCCCAATTCCAAACGCAAACTGCTCATATAAGCCTTATCATGCACCTTGGTCTCACTCAAGAACACAAAAGTCGGCTTCTTCTCCCGAACAACGCGACACAAAGCTTGCACCGCAGCGTCATTATTAATTCCTCGGCAATTCCAAGCCAAAATCTCCATCTCTGAAGCAAAGAAAATGCCAAAAACCCTAACCCTAGCAGACGGCTAGAGAGAGTTTTTCTTTTTTTAAGTACTAAATACGCAATAATAATCTGGAGAACATAAGTAGACACTAAACAAATATGAAAGAGTAAGCTTTTTTTGGCCATGTATTCATAGATTAACATCTTTTCATCTCCCTCAACATAATAGCCCAAAAGTCGAACCAGATTCCGATGTTGGAGTTTGGCAATTAACAAAACCTCATTTTTGAACTCCTCTAAGCCTTGGCCTGAACAACTCGAGAGCCTCTTTACAACGATTTCTTCTCCTCCCAGAAGCTTACCCTAATTCACATACTCAGGTAAAACAACTTGATATCTATGGTTTTTCTTACCCTATGCATTATGGCTAGCCATCGCACCGTCAATACAGTAAAACCTCTACAAATGAATAAGGTCGGGACCATGAAAAATTATTACTTTAGAGGGATTACTATATTATCGATAAATGAATTATAATGTGTAAATTAGCTTAGAATGATTACAAATGGAAAATGAATTTAAATGAATGTAAAATGGAAATGTTAACAACAGGGCAGAATAACCGAAATTTGAATTGCACACTCCAATTTATGGTGATTAATTACCATATATATTTAAATTGAAAATCAATTGAGGAAGATTTTGCATGACAAACACAATACATTTATAACTTTTATATTCCTCCACTCAAACAGTTGCTAGGGCAACCCGGTCGGCTGTCGATCAGCTGTCGTCGTCTACTGGTGTTTTTTTTTAATGCTAAAATGACTAAATTACAAAGAAGAACCTCTAAAGTAACCAGCTTCAAAGAGGTCAAAATTTAAAGCCTGCCTAACAGTAACAGAAAAGTTGACCGCTCCCAACAACTAGGATTAGAGAGCTTGTGTTCTAAATTGGCAAGGGCATTAGTGAGGAAGTTTGCTTCTTGAAGAACATGATGAAATGAGATATGATCAAAGAATGTAGCAATCATTCTGATATCTTGGATATATAATCTGGATGAGCTTACAGGGTATTTGAACTTCATGTTGACGCAATTGATGACCAAGGACGAGTCACCCTCAACAACCACATTTTGTACGTTCAACACTTTCGCTTTGAGGAGGTTGTCTCTTAGAGCAGTTGCTTCTGTGACTGAGCCATTTGTTTTCCCAATAAACGCCAACAACAACAACTACAGGACACCCCGCATCATTTCTTAAAACAAAGCCAACAGTTGCAACATAACTCTGTTGAAGCACTGAACTATCAAAATTGATCTACACAACAACGAGGGGGCGGTGTCCACTTAATGCTATTTTCATCCCTGGATCCTGTCCTAGTGTTACTTGCAGCCTGGTTGTCTAGTGTTGAGATGACAATATTGTTCGATAGAACTTCCTAAATCTACAAATTAAATCCAATAAAATAAAGGAAATGTTGCAAAAAGGGTTGCGGATGCGGTCGATCACATGATGAAACATATGAGATGAAAATAAAAGTTCACCCCATGCCATGCATACACTAAAAAAAGTTAAGTTAATTTCTCTCAACAAATGGCTACACGTTTCGGAATCAACCTCTCATCGAGAGGATAATGGCCAAAACATGCGTCACCATACCATAACAAGCATTAACCAAAATAATCTCAACTGACTTTCTCTACGGACAAGGCAGCTGGAAATTTGGTCATCAATCAAGACTTCTCTAAATTGATAGCCTTTTTATCAGCCACAAATTCCCCGTGACTAATTAGCTCAAAATTAAGTCCTCAACAACTCACATAGGTACCTCTTTGAATGACTAAGGGTACCTCCCGCATCACTTCAACCAACACTTACCTCAAAATAATACACCACTATTTCGAACTTTCTTTCCATCGGACTACTACAACTTCAAACTTGCCCACCATAAATAGGAAACTTCAAGACTTCAATTAAAATTTTCACCTTCTACAAAATTCGCACAAGATGTTCACCCTAACATCTTAATCAAAACCCAATCAATCATTGATCAAATGAAAGGAATGCTACTACGCTATGAGTTCCCCACTGGAGTTTCCAACTCGCAATTGAACTCTAACAGTTATGATATCAACTCAAGAGGTCGGCGTACAGAGGCATAATCTTGAAGATATAAACATTTATGGCACAATACTGTCCATAAATAAGACAAGAATAACTACATCACAAATTTAATCAACACATAGTGTCTAAAGCATATAATGCTAATAGATCCGCCACGGTCGGACCATCACTCTATAGACACTAAGTATGATCAAGAATATGAGGTAGTACTAAAAAGAGACAGGAATCGAATAACCTAGTGCTCTGATACCAACTGACACGACTCACCCCGAATTTCATCCTGAACCCGGAGTAAATCGTGCTGGGACCACCTCCAAGGAAAGATTTACCGCAAAAATCGGTAACAACCTCCCTTGGAAATGGACAACCCTTCAAATCAAAAACCTGCAAACACTCCTAAAGGTTCAAACTCCAACCTTATAGACTCTTGGAGCCTTCATGCTCCCCACAAATCACAACATCTCCCAATATATATTTAACAAAGATCCTATAACCAACAACCACATATTCAGAGCAACTCTATTTGAGAGGAATGAACTAGAAATAAATAGAAATTAGCGGAAGCTATACTATTGACTATGCATCTTCTCCTTGTACGCCCGATCTCAACTATGCAATCCTGCAGACTGGGCATTTTAAAACGAAGGGCCCAGGGGAAGACATTTAATAACGTTAGAGTGAGTGGACAAAAATAATTTAATAACAAAATATTTATGCATTCCCATTTTTATTTCATAGAAAAATATACTGCATGCGGCAGCTTAAAGTGTGTTCAACTTATAAACTGACAATTTCACGACTAGCACTGGCTAGTCACCAACTCAAATAAAATGAAGTCTCTCAGGCTAAACTATATATAATCATATATTCGTATGTATTTACACTCGTCAGACTCCTTGTATGAATCCTAGAAACAATTTAGAAAAATAGAGATTCATACAAGGCTACAACGCTGGCGTCTAACGCTCACGTTACGCCATAATGATATTTTTCCTCATTATGATCGAAGAGGAC
This sequence comes from Fragaria nilgerrensis, assembly GCA_010134655.1. Lineage (NCBI taxonomy): Eukaryota > Viridiplantae > Streptophyta > Magnoliopsida > Rosales > Rosaceae > Fragaria > Fragaria nilgerrensis. Next base: position 1,006,545 of record CM020980.1, read on the forward strand.
GGTGTATTTACGTGTGGACTCCCTGTATGAAAACCTAAATAAACCGAAAAAGAAAGTAGTTTTCATATAGGGCTATGACACTTGTGTCTAACACTCACGCCACGCCATAATGGTATTTTACCTCATTATGACGGACCAAGCACGTATGGCTAGCTAGCATTTATATACATACTATACTCATAAAATCCAAAATATTTATATCTACTGAAAATCTCATTTTCAGGATCTCTCCAAAGGAGGAAAAATTGTCAAATAACCGAGAAATCATAAGTCTCATCATAAGAAATAAATGATCAATAAAATCATTTATCGCATTCTTTTCAATTAAAACAAAGGTCCACTCACAACTTTAAGCCTAAGCCTGACGTCGATCTGATGTCTCTTCAATTTGAGTCTCCTCACGTCCTGTTCCAAATATATAATTAATTTCCCACTAAAAATCTAATATTTATTCAAAATAGGTAAAATTAACCGAGAGCCATAAACACGCTCATCATTGCCTAACTTCGATATTATTAAATCGAAACGACCCAAACTTTAATACCATACTCGGCAGCCGTAAATCTCAGAAATTGACTTAAATCCTACGGCTGGATTTTACATTATTTAACCACCAAAATACCAAACTTTGGAAATTCCCAAACCTATCCAAATCTCATCCAAAAATTCCACAATTCACTTCATTAAATTCCTCTAATTATTACACATTTAAAACCATCCAAAACTCCAAAACAGCGCCAGCGGCGGCGGCGGCCGGAGGCCGATCCTGGCGAGCTCCAAATCCTATGAAATTTTAACAGCATATTCCTCTCAACATCCCAAACAACTTTCCTAACTAACACAATCACCAATTCCAAGCCTAACTAGGTCAATCGAGCCAAAACATCCTAAAAGCTCTAGAATTTCAACTTCGAATTTCTTCTTACCGAGCTCAAGAGGGAGTGAGCCTTTTGGAGGGGTTGTTACACGGGAGAAGGTCTACAAAATCGTACCAAACTTGCCCGGATTGGTGCCGGAAGAGGGAGTTCCGGCGAAAAGCTTCCCGGCGTCTCCGGCGGGTTTTCCTTCTCTCCGACGGGTTAGAGGCTCGGGTGCTAGGCTGGGGAGGGAGAGGAGGTGGTGGGGGTCCAAACGGGACTGGTGCGGCGGCCGGACGGCGGCAGACGGCCAAGAAGAATTCCGGCAGCGGGAGAGAGAGAGAGAGGGCTCGGGAGGGAAAGAATCGGGAGGAAGAGAGAAGAAAAGAGAAGAGAAAAGAAAAGAAAGGAGATGGGTTTGGGCCTCACACCAACCCTGCCTAAAACCACAAAAAAATCCAACTCTATCAATTTAACACCTCAAAATAAAATACCCTATTAGAAATTACCTTTTACTAGCTAAAATTCACCATTTTTACCGTCAACACATTTTTCTCCTACGAATAACTCTCCGAAATAATCGTCCCCAAAACCCCTCTACGGACCAATTAAACTATATCTCAATGTCGGAGACGGTAAAAATTCTTATTATAACCAAGCTAGTAAATAAGATAAAAATTTAAGAGTCGGTATGTGACATAAGGCGCCTTGGCACATATGCACTTTGAAAAGGTGAGATGATGTCTGATAACCAACACTTTAGCCTGTTGGCAACCACTTTGGAAGCAACCCGAATGATCACATTACATAAAGCAATTGGTCTAAACTGACTCGGCTCTTTTGGATCCTTTATTTTTGGAATAAGGCATAGATGAGTGAGGTTAGTGTTTGGCGTACTTGGGCCATGCTGTAAGTAATCTCTTACTGCAAGACAAACATCAGGACCAACTATATGCCAGTATTTTTGAAAGAAAAAAGGTGACATACCATCCGGACCAGGACTTTTTGAAGGGTGCATTTGGAATAATGCCACTCGAATTTCTTCATCATTGTAGGGATCAAGCAAAGCATCATTCATCTCTTGAGACACTTTTGGTTCCACTGCTTCCAGAATTGTCTCAATAGCTTGGCTATGTGGATTACTCTCTGAAGAGAAGACAGTCTGAAAATACTTCATGATAGCATCCTGAACTTGCTCAGGAGTAGTGCACCACTCACCTAGCTCATTTGTAACCCCTTGAATGCGGTTTCGAGCTCTCTTGTTTGATGCTTTCCGGTGAAAGAAAGCTGAGTTTTTGTCACCCTCTTTGAGCCATAAAGCTTTTGATCTTTGCCTCTAATATGTTTCTTGTTGGGACAAGAGTGAGCTAAGTTTAGAATGTAGGGTTTTTTGTTCCTCATATTGCACAGGAGAGTGAGGCTGTTTCATCATGTCATGTAGCTTCTCTTGTATCACTCTGATTTCATTCTTCTGAGCGTAAAAAACATGCTTATGCCATTGCATGAGATCCATACCTATTTGTGATATGCGCAAACCAATTTGGTTCATACCATTACCACAAGAGGCCTAGACCAACCTTTCTGAATAATATCTATGCATTCGATGTGAGAGTACCACATCGACTCAAACGAAAACGTTTTGGACCTCTCCAAACTCTGCTGTTATCCATTCCAATTTCAACCAGAATGGAGACATGATCAGAAGTAGATGGAGGCAACACACTCAATCTCGTGTTTGGGTGGAGAAATTGCCATAAAGGTGAATGAAAAACCCTATCTAGACACTCTTTTGTGAACTTGTTAGACCATGTATATTTATCTCCATAGTATCGCATATCCTGCAACTCACAATCTGACATTGTTTGCTTGAAGAGATTCATTGGTTGCCAAGCTCTCGGAGGGCCTCCAGATTTCTCCCTGTTGCTCATGATCTCATTTAAATTCGCTCCCAAGATCCAAGGATGAGAGCATGCATTACAGCTAGGTTTTTGATTAAATTCCAAGTCTTGAATCTCTCACTATGATCCGCCCAACCATAGACACCAGTGAAACGCCAGATATCATGAGTGGTGCCATGTTTAACTTCAACATCAATATGGTGAGGGCTATAGGTTCTCAGAGCAATGGAAAGATCTGATTTCCATAGAAGGGCGAGGCCACGAGAATTAGGTTCACTTGGGTAGCAGATACAACCACTAAAACCCAGTTTGAGTTTCAGATAGGTGAAAAGGGCTGGCTGTGCTAGGGTTTCAGAGAGGAAAATAAGGCTAGGGTTTTTTGCTTGGACTAAAGAGATAAGGGCTCGTTGGGTTTCGTGGTTCACAATACCCTGACAATTCCATAGGAGAATATTGCATTGCAACATGGCGATGCACTAGAGCAGTATGCATGACGGCGACACTCTTAGGGCGGAGCAAGGCTCTCTGCTTAGGGTTTAGGTGCAAGAGTCTTGAACAACTATACACACCTCTAATATCTTAATACATATCTCTATTATTTTATATTTAGTAAATTACTATAAAGTTACTAACCAAATTTCAGTTTACAAATACATCCTTTACACAATATTTTACACATTTAAGGACAAATATTAACAAATTAAGACAAACTAATATCTACATGCCATCTGTCACTACAATTTTACTAAAATACCCTTCACTACATATCAACTGCTACTATTGACGAGTAACACAATAGCATACTGCCGAGTAGTACAGTAGTACATTGGGTGCTACTGCCAAGTAACACATTGAGTGCTACTGCCAAGTAGCACAGTAACACCCGATAAAAAGGTGCTATTGTAATTTTTTTCAAGAAATTCTCCGGAATCAAACAAAGCTGCTACTGTCGCGTTGCTACTACCGACTATGATGCTGGCACGCTACTACTACCGACTTTGATGTTAGCGCGTTGCTACTGTAAAAAAAAAACTTGCAAAAAACGATGAACACCAGAACTGCAACAAAGACCTCTATCACCAGAACTGCAACAAAGACCTCCATCACCAAAATTGCAACAAAGACCACCATCAATCACAGATCCTAATCCCTCGCCAAAAAAAAAAATTCACAGATCCTAATCTTCTTATTCCTTAGACGCTCCTTCACAACCTCCATTTTCAAATCTCCAATCTCTCTCTTGAATTCCACCTCTTTCTCCCGAACAACAAAATCATCAACTCCAAATACCCCATCGCTCTCCAAACCCAACCTGATTGAAGACGAACATGACAACATATTTTATTTGAGATCGGAGTAAAATCCAACATAGCAGAATTATTTTTTTGACCTTATAAATCAAACATCACCAACCTTTATGGCATTTTTGGCCAAGTCACTCTTTAACCCTTCTGAATCGACGACGGCGACGGTGAAGATCTCGACGTTGTCCGACTCCAACGCCTAATTGATCAACTACGGTAAGTTCAGATCAATTAATTGGATGTGACAGACCTTAGTGGAAGCTCTGACATCACTGACGAATTCCATCAAAACTGTAGGATTTGACAAATTCAATCTAGTGGTTTCATCGTCGGAACCAGCTTTTGAGGTTAATCTCTTATTTGTGATTGACGTCGCCGGTGACGTCAACGACGCATTGGTGGTGGTGGAGCGTGGTTCGGGATGAGAGAGAGAGAGAGAGAGAGAGAGAGAGAAGAGAGAGAGAGAGAGAGAGAGATGAGAGAGAGAGAGAGAGAGAGAAGGGTTTTTGTGGTAATGTTTGTAATCTCTTTGTAAAACTGGACATTTTAGTCATTTAACAATGAAATTTCGGATCAGGCTTGCTTTTGTTGATGTTGGGCCTCAGCCATGTCCTAATCTGTTAATGAAATATTAAAAGTGGTTTTTTTTGTGTTTTTAAATTTGGTCATGAGTTGTTATGTAATTTACTCTTTTATATTTCACATCAGATTCCATATGTATGTTTAATTACAAAAACATCCATAAATTATTAGGGAAAAAAAAGAAGAAAAAAAACTTTATCTTTCCTAAAACCTAACTCTTCTCCACTATTACTACGCATCAAAATAAAAGAAATAAAAACTTCTTCTTCAAAATACTGTCGTAATCAAATTGACTATTTACCAATTCATTTGTTTTTTTTAATTTTTTTATCAACTTTAGTTTTTATCTTGCAGACTAAAAACTAGTTTTTATGTTATTGTATTTTTATTAGTTTCTTAACTTTGAAAAAATTATGTATGTTCAATATTTTTTTTTTCTTCAAATTCTAGCCGATTGATGTCATATTGGATATTTGAAGTTCGAATATAATATTACTTTTTTGTCTATAAATTGAAAAATATCAAGAAAATTTTTCCAACCCGATCAAAAAAATCTAACAGAAAATAAAAGAGAATACATAAAGAGAGTTGTGAAATAGTAAATATATAATAATTATATTAAATAACAAATTATTATTAGTTTTAGATATTGATGATATTTTAGGTAGTTTGAGATGTGTATTTAGTATAATATTGAAATGAAAAATTAGATGAGTAGTGTATTAAGTAAGGGGTGTTAATTAAGAGATTATGAGTGTATATTTAAAATTACTCTAAAAGAAAATTAGAGCAGAAAAAAAAAGAAAAAAGAAAAAAAAACTGGGGTATAGTACCAGCACTCTGCCTTTCTCCTTAATAGAAAACAGTTTATGCATTATTTCTCCGGGAAAAAAGTATGAATCAAAAGCTAGTGATAGGAATACCAATTATAAGTTGTAAAGTATATTGAATACGGAAGAGTTTTCTTCTACACCTAATCACCATTGCAAAGGAAACTGCGTTCATTGCTAAAGAATTATACAGTTTTGTATCTGAATATATATACACAGGATTGACAGGAATGTAAAAAAGTAAAGGAGATTTCCTTCCGTTTGTTGTTGTTTTTTTTTTTTTTGGACATTTTTTTTTTCTGGGTGTATAAACTGTGCTCGGCTCCAAACTTATCAAATTTACTTATTCCTCAAGTGAGTGTTACAATGGCGGATCGATGGTAGCAAGCAGTTCATCGGTGGGTGTCTAAAAGACAAAAACAAAGATACCTAATTCTAGATTTATGGAAATATGTAACGAGCTGTACCATTTCCGGTGGAGATTAGTGAGCCAAATTTCATGTGTTTTTGTTCTACTTATTATGTTTCTAATCAATCGTAAATGCTTGACCATTCATCATCTTGTCTAATTATTTTTAAAGATTACTGTGGAAGATGATGAGGGTCGTTTCTGAATGATATAACAAGTAGCTAAGGCTTATGAATAAGTTCTCTAGCAGGGTATATGTTCATTTTCGGTTCTTTTCCTTGTTGATTGTTATATACTATAAGGTTGATATCCCTCATTTTTATAGTTGCATTATTCTGCTGTGCGTTCATTCTCTTCTGAATAAAATGAACCAAATAATTTCGCTGAAGTTCAATTTGGACCCCGAATCCTACTAATCCTTTTCAGATCCAATTCTGCGTTTGTGAATAGTAGCTTATGTCGGGCATATGTATTTTGGTACGTTCTACACTCATCTTAATGACTTGATTAGCCCCTTCAATTATTAGTTCAACTTTGCGATTTGTTTAATCACCATTGGCAATCTATGCTCGGTAGAATGCAGCAATTTATGGGGCATAACAAGTCTAGCTCAGAATAATGCTACAAGAGAGATATAATCCAGAAGTGTCCTGCAACACACGCCTTTTGGTCATCTATGAGATCCCACATACACTAAACTATATTAGTTTTACCAATGAAAGGAGGACAAACATAAACAAATGGGTTTCCACAACCTTCTGGGTTTAAAATTCATAAAGTGCAACCCAAATTATTGGTAGGAAGCTCTTTTGCCTTATTCAAATACTTGACCTCTCAAGATCTTGTACCCTACTACTCGATTTGTCCTCGATTGTGAACTTGATAAGGACCCGATGGGCCAAATGGCTTTAGAAGAAGGAAGTATATGGGATAGAAAATTGTCACAAATGCTTGTTTCTCATTGGCTCAATGAGCTAGATAATGGCAAAATTCTTTTATCCCTAAACTCTCACGTGAAATTTCTGACAAAATAAATGGAAAACATAGCTGCAATTCACAAGAGTTCTACACCATTAAACTTCTGAAACCCAAGAAATAGCTAGGGTTGAATGATGATATTATTCATCAGAATTTCCAACCTCATCTCATATTTATCGCTCTTGGTTGTTAGGAAGAATGTTTAATATCATCTTTTTGACACATAATAGTTTATACGTTTAGAATACCTTTAAAAAATCGTATGATTTTGACAAACAAAAAGTCTACGATTTTAGAATACATTTGAGTTGTTATGACAAAATATGTCGTTAGACATCCTATAAACACTGATGATTATATATATATATGTTGGTGAACCGTGGCTTGGTTGGTTAATGTGTTTAACTGACAATTTTGAGGTCATGGGTTTAAATCTCATTGACATAGGGTGTGTGAGTTATTATAAAAAAAATTTTAAAAAAAATAATATATATATATATTTTATATTAAAGATTACGGTACCCAAAGACTTCTGTAGGCTCAACCACAAAAACTATTAGACTACTTTAATAACTGTGGATTATACTCAGAGAACATATGTACCGGTAAGTGATTATAGCACTAAAAATACCTACTTACACAGTATTTTTAACTACACAAAAGTGTACAGTGCATGTAGTAAAGTACATGATAAAGTGCTAAAGTCATCACCCTAAAACCCTACAACATGATTTCATTATTACCATTATATTTTCTTAATTTTGTTTTTGAAAAGGAACCCACTTTTAATATTTTCTTTTTACAGAATACAACGTGGCCGATTGTGGTGGATTTGCATAGAAAAATTTCTCGTCATAGTCCACAAACGCACCTATAAATTGCTGACAACCAACTCTCTGGCAGACTTTCTGTCCAAACAAATTTGTCCAAACAAATTCCCAATGCCCTCCTCAGCTCTTCTAACTCAAAACTCTTCATCAGTTTTTAGTCTCTTCGCCTCCATGGCAACCTCAGCTTCCCCTTTTCTCATAACCATTCCACCCTAAACCTTCTTCCCTCTAACAAAATCTCAAAACTTCTGTGTGCCTTTTCAGGTTTCACTATTCATCTACACCCACCATTACCTCTTCCACTTTGAATAGAGTTTCTCTAGCTGAAACCCATTTGAGACAAAAGTGTCTGATTCACACCATCTTGTTTTTGTTTGTCCAAAGACAGAGAGATTAACAACACTAACCCAGATCAGATACTACTGATTAGTGAGACTACCATCCAACAATGAATCCCCAACCTTTACCTGTGCCAATGGAGAGACTTAATGAGCAAGGCCCTCCACCATTTCTCTCCAAAACCTATGAGATTGTGGACGACTCAACAACCAATCACATAGTGTCTTGGAGCAAAGCAAACAACAGCTTTGTTGTATGGGATCCCCAGGCCTTCGCCATCAGTCTTCTCCCCAAGTACTTCAAGCACAACAATTTCTCTAGCTTTGTCAGGCAGCTCACACTTATGTAAGCTTTGTCATTTTGTCTCAGAATGAGTGCAAAGATTTAATCTTTTCTTTACCTACAAATATATATATATATAATATATATATATATATATATATATATATATATTCATAAACTATGCTCTATGCTCATGAAACTGCTAGAAAGGTTCCATCTTTATCTTTCCTGCAAATATATTCCTGCATTTGTTTAATGGATGGGTTACTTAATGTGGGCATGGTGTTTGTTTAATGGCTTCAATGAGGAAAGTGCATGAATATATGTATAAAATATATTTGAAGAGTACTATTTTCAGAGCAAGATGCCTTTGCATCACTTAATCTTATGGTCAGAAGCTATAGTTTGTTTGTTTGTTATTAAGTATATGTGACTGTGAGCTTTTGGACCTTGATGCAAAGTCACAACTTAGTAGCCAAATGTGATCATTAACAGGTTATTTGATTGGTTAATGTAGGGATTTAAAAAGGTTGATACAGATAGATGGGAGTTTGCTCATGAAGTGTTTCTCAGAGGGCAAAAGCATCTTTTAAAGAATATCAGGAGAAGGAGGAATACATCTCATAATGTTCATTATGCTAATTCACAGCAGGGTCTGGACTCTTGCATTGAGGTTGGAAGTTTCGGATCGTTAGATGGAGAAATTGATCAGTTGAGGCGTGATAAGGAGGTTTTGATGGGGGAACTGGTGAAGCTTAGACAACAGCAGCAGACTACTAGACTTCACCTCCATGGAATGGAAGATAGGCTCAAGAGAACAGAAATGAACAACAACAGATGATGAATTTCTTGGCAAGAGCAATGCAGAATCCCAACTTTGTACACCAATTGGCACAGAAGAAGGACAGAAAGAAACAACTTGAGGATGCTATTAGGAAGAAAAGAAGGCGGCCTATTGAAGGGCTTAGTAGTATTGAGGTGGGTGAATTAGGCCAAGGTGGAGGAGAAGCTTTTGTTAAAGTTGAACCACAATATTATGGTGACATAACTAGCTTGATGTTTCGGGGTTGGACACGTTTGTTGTGGAAATGCAAGGAACAGATGAAAACCAATTGGTCCATGATGAGCAAGAGTGTATGGAGAAAGAAGAGGAACATGAAAGGAGAAGCAAAGATTTGTCTGAGGTATTTTGGGAAGAGTTTTTGAATGACGGCGTTGATGAAGATGTTGAAGCACCAGGTGTTCAAGAAGAGGATGAGGAAGATGTCAATGTGTTGATTGAACAGCTTGGTTGCTTGGTATCCAAGCCCAAGTAAAGAAAATCATCAAGCTTTCTGCACATATATATTCTCTTCATGGAGCTGGTGTAGGAAAGCTTTAACAATTCTTGATCTTCACAAGTCATTTTCTTGTTTGGTATTGACAACTTAATCCAAGCACATTGCCACTCGTCCAACGCGTTCTGCCTGGTTTCTGAGACTTTCATCTGTGAACTCATAGAATCTCTCAAATTTCTTGGTCTGTTTGTAGCACCGTGTCTCTTCCTTTTGTCTACAAAGACTACCATGCAATTGTATTTCAGTCTGTTGTCGAAAGTTGTGTTTGTTTCGTTTCGTCGTGTTATGATCTCAAAGTTCAAATTCTTAATGGAAATCCTTGACAAGTAGTTTTTATGTGCAAGCGTGCTGTGTGCAGCTGGACTCCAAGAGGAATAGGATTACTCCACAGTCCATAGAATGGGAGATGAGTAGATGACACAGTCCTGAGATCATATTGTTCTTAATTTGTCGCCAACTGCATAATATTGGTAACGTTGAACTTTTGTCATTTGATCATATCTGTGAAAGTGCTGGACTGGTGCTGGTGATGGTTGAAAAAACATGACAACTTGCATCTTGAAAGAGGTGAGTGAATGCCATGTTCAAGTGTGTGTTTTAGTATTTATACACATCCTTTGTGCATACTAAACTAGATTATCATGTGGTTTTATTTATTTTTGATACATCATGTGGTTTTATTGATATTTATGATATTAACGTTCGAAGGAACAGAGCAAAATGTATATTTTGACAAGTTAATTACATCTCTAGTATCATGTGCTACTGTAAAGTGGATAGTCTTTTGGGGCAGCAACATTTATGACTAGAGTTCGACTCTTTTGTTTCCCCATCCCTTGAACCAAAAAGAACAAATCGCCATTCACTTACCGGTTTGGTAAGCTTCCCTTGGCTACTCCAAAATCAATTTTGAGGTGAAAAGAGCATGATTTTCTTCACTAACATAAACTTGAATACATTAGGTTCTAGATGGGGACTGATGCAAGAACCCTATATAACATTAGCTAACTAGGCGTGGGAGTATTAATACATGTGCACTCTCAAAGAAGGGTTGGCATATGATGACCTCTTTATTCTGTTCATGGGCAAAAGAGAAAAAGGTGGGGAAATTAAGTTCAGTTTTAAGGTGCAAAATCTGCGAGATAGAGTTGGAACACAAAGAATGCTGCAATGGTTGTCTGCTGAAGAGATAAGCTGATAACGTAGCACATGCTACGCATGAGTAGTGAGGCGTCTCATTATGGAGGCATGGCATATCTGTCATACTTGCTCTCTATTTTCCTTGCACAAAAGTTTAGTTTCCATCAAAGGAATTTCAGTTACAGCATGGCTAGGCTCTTTAGAAAAACACAGCATATGTACTCTTGCGAAAGATGAAGCGGTTCAGAATGAAAAGAAAAGGTAAAATAGTGTGGCTGTTATTCGGAAAATTACTGCAACGGGGTTCTTAACTTTGGAAAGGATTCAATGCAACAACACCTTGGTCTAAATCAATAGATGATCACTATGTATTCCATGATGCAATGCTCACAGCAATATGATGCGTGATCCTCATGTCACTTTTGGATGTCCTTTGCCCAACACTAAGCTTGGATTTCATGTCCTATTGTTGACACTTCGACAGAGAATGCATGTCAATGCTTTGATCAAAGCTATGCTAATACACAAGTGACGCAACCATTCGACATTACCTTTCCCCATATCACCTATTGCTTCTGGAGAATTGAGGCTAGTCTATGTAATAATTCTCATCTAACATGTTCAGAAACCAAAGGAAAAACTAATACCAGTCTAACATGTACAAAGAGAGGAACCATTCGGTTTTTGATTGCCTGGTCATCTATCTATCAGTTCACAAGGTTGGTATGATGTATTCTACTAGTTAGCACTTAGCACAATGCCGATTGAGGCTCTAAAGCTCGAGTGGAAAACATGTTCTTTCTCTAGTGCCAGTAGTCCTGGCACCACAGTCGAAACAAATAATGGGAAGTTGGGAACCAAGCATGCCTTGGAGCAAGTCCATACATCATAAAAACTTGGGTCTCTTGCCATGTCACAGATATATTGCTTCCAAGTTCCAACAATCAAAATGGCTACCCCCAAAAAAATTCTCTTCTTTTTTCCTCGTTTGTTTGTGGAGGGTTAAGTTGAGACAGCTACGGTGCTTTTAGATACCCTTTGTCATGTCTTATATACATAGAGCTTGATCGAGAGCCTGACTGTTAAGCTTGCAGAGGTGCTTTGCTTCAGGGAGTTTCATTCAGCAGCATATATGAAAAGGGAACAAAGAAAAGATAGATATTCTAATGACCCAGACCTCAACTTTCTTTCTACCATTTTCTCAAATGGGTCACTGGGAATCGTTCAACATCTTGGACAATGATTTATGTTTACGCCCTACAGATATGTATTTCCTTCAGCTGCCCTACACTCCACTGCAGAAACAAAGTAACGAAAATAACCCTCCGTACGCCGAGACAGTAAGGCTCTTTATTAAACTAGATGAATCTTAAAGGACATGCAGAGACATTTAAAGGTGAAAGTGGTAGCAGCATCTCAAGCCTCAGCAAGCAAGTCAAGAGGAAGACACAGAAATTGGTGGTACCAAAACCCTCAGAAGATTTCAAGAATCCAATTACAGTGACCCTAATATATATAGCTACATTTTGTGATCGTTAAGCATAACCAAAATCTTTTACTGTTAGCCGTTCATTAACAAATGAAAGCAGCAGATCGATCTTATGCATATACGCCATTAGTGCTAGCCAGCCCATTCTACATTGGAAGCAACACTAACAAATCGTGGGAGAGTTAGCAGCCAATAGCAGTTAAAATTCAAAGAAATGATGCTTATTCGTGCATTAGGAAAAAAAAAATGCGGCATGAACAACAGACAAACTGCATCTGGATAAATATATGTATATGACAATACGAGGTGACATTAACTACTGCCAAAATGCTTACATATCTACAGAATGTGAATCATATATATGAATTCTAAGTTTTCTAGAAAGGGGTTTTGATATTCATCTCAAACTGGTCTAATAAAAATTACGTATTAAACTTGCAAGAGTTGAGATATCCCAATGGGTTGACAAATAAGATTCACAATACAGACAGAATGTTGTTCTTCCCAGACTGGAGTAAACTGAACTCCCTAAAGAGAGAAGTCAGAAAACATATGAAAAATCATTGGTATACTAAGATCAGTAAGATGTTGTCAATCAGCTGTCAAATTCTAAAGAAAACAAATGTAAAAGTAATGAGGCAATGGGTTCTCTAAAAAGTGAAAAAGTTCATGCTGCGTGGAGATGTCATTGTTGTAGATATATTGTTTATGATGCAGAGAATCTCCTATGCAAACAAGGGGAGGTCATCCATCATAGACAGCATATAACTCTTCTAAATTACTCTACTTGATACCATTCTTGCATCGTGAATTTAGAGTGCTTTTTTTCCTTCACAAAAGACCAGAAATTAAGTGCTTTGCTGCATCTGATGCCTTTCTTATTTCTATCTCCGTCTTTCCTCTCTTAGTGTGTTTTGCATGTTCTCCATAATATTGAGCCTCTTGACATATCTCAAACTAAAGTTGCTGCCCCAAACTTCTGATACCCTATAAATAACAGCACCAACGAACCATTTCTCATTGTGTCCAATTCCTAAGTTTCTTCTTTGATTCTAGGATAGACTCTCTAGCTCGAAATATTCCTTGTGACAAAAAACCATGGCATCACAACCAACTCGTCCTTGGTTTAGACTAAGCTCCTTGGCGCGTCCGGCAGGGCCTGGTCCAACCCCCACTCCTGCACCATCCCCGGCACCAATCACTGCCCCTCCCCCTGCACCTCTTGTTCGACCTACATTGAGGCCACTAGCTCCTCCTCCTCCTGCTGAACCCAATCCACCACCACCAGTGGCCCGAGCTCCACCGCCGCCACAAGCAGCAGCCCCAACTCCATCTCCCCCGCAACCAGCGGCCCCAAATCCAACTCCCCCAGCACCTGATACTGCTGTGGCACCCCCACCAGTTGCCGCTGCTCCAGCAGCACCACCACCACCTCCTGCTGTGACTAGTACTACTGCATCTGTTCCATCATCACCAGCTCGTGGCATTATTTCTGCTCCCTCAGCAGCATCCCCTCCTGCTACTGCAATTGCCATCACATCTTCCGCTTCATCTTCAGTACCGCCATCTCCTGGAAACAAGGTCACCCCATCATCAACATCAGGGGTGCCATCTCCTAGAAACAGGGTCACTACTTCACAGCCCAACTCTCCAGCCTCCAGAGCAGTACCACCACCACAGAATTCTCCACCAAAACCCACAGCCACTGCAAATTCAGTGCCACCACAAACTTATTCTCCTCCTAAACCAAGGAGTACAACCATTTTATCAGCCAATTCTGCTCGGGAGCCTAGTCCCAATTACAATCCATCTCCCAGAACAATTAAGCCGGTGAACAATACCCCGCCTCAGTCACCTAACAAGGCCAAACCTACTGCCCCGCCACCCTCTCCTCTCAACCTGCCACCATCTATGTTAAGGTCCAGCAATGCAGATCAAACTGATCACAGGATTCCATTAGAGGCTGAGCAAAAGACAGTGCTGGTCCAAAAGACCATTGATCAAAAGTCCAATTCCTGGTTCAGTAGTGGCGGTTCAAAGCAGGAGCATGACTTTAACAGTGAGTCCCAAAAGCCTAATCATCATGGCCACCATGCAAAACATGAAGAGAAAATCAACCGGAAGAAGTTATCATCTGATTCTGAGGAGGCTCTAGGCAAGAGGGTCATAACTATTGCAGGTGAAAACAAAGGGGCTTATATGGAACTCATTCGATCCCCAAATAAACATCATGAGCAACATGGCGAGCACTCACATTTTCTTCACAAGAAAGGCAACAATGGTAAGTCGGTGCAGACAGTTGGGAGTCATCAATCTGATAAAAGCTCCAGCAGCAGCAGCAGCAGTGGCGAGGAAGGCAAGCCAAAATGAAGGACAGAATTCACCGCAAAGGACTCAAGGCAGGGAACTCATCACAGCTGCCACTGAGTTCATTCACAAATAGCAATGTTCAAGGTATCAACAACTCCATTATGTACAACAGTTCCTGCACTCACCACGACCCAGGAGTGCACCTTGCTCTCACTAGAAAGCCCAATGGGGATGGATTCGACGTCACGCACCATGTCAATGGCCGCCACAGTTAAGTGAGACACAGAAAGCGCAACAATTGAGAAGAATCGACGGGTTTAATTTAATTACTTTCATGTTTTGGCTTGATTAGGATATAATATCTACAATTTGTGATAAGAATAAAATGCAAGTGTTGGAAAAACGGGGCATATATGGGGTTCTAATTCTTCAGCTTCCACTACTAGTTGGATGTGACTGAAGATTGTTGATCGCCTTGTTTCCTAATAAAAAGGGTCTATGGTTCTGTTTATTCTGCAGTGCTGGATCAAACACCCACAAGGGAAACTCGTATCTTTTTCTATCAGCTTTATTTTGACTAATGCAGCCAAAATTTCACTTCGAAACTTATATTGACATTGATCCAACAACATCTTTCTTATCGATCAATCATCATCATCATAAATTCATAATCACTATAAGTCTATAATGCAATGCCTCTGAGCATAGAGAATCTAAAGTCAGAAACTTGAACATTGAAAAACAGGGTTTCAGAAGTACTCACTTTGGTTCCTTGCACAGACGGTGAGATAGGGAGAGGTTTCTTGGAGAAATCTGAGCTTGGTTACATGCATAAAGTTGGTTCTTCGATTGGATTGGACACAGAAGAATCTGAGAAGACTTGCTTTGCTTGTTTCTTCAGAATACAAGGGAGAAGTGTGGGGGACTGTGGAGGATGGAGAATAGTTTGTTTCGTTTTGTGGGCATTGGGTCGGCCCAGTGATGTTTGTCTAAAGGATACGGACCCCAAGAAGAAAATGAGTAATCTCCTCGAGAATTATCCGGATGAGGATTGTGGAGTGAGACCTCGAGAGGAGTAATCCCCACAAGCCATGAATAATGTGATGGATGAAAACAATTATCTCGATCTACTGCTCCATGTTACCAGTGAACGGATACAAATTTGCTCCTCATTCAAACTTACTTACCCACCCATACCCATCTAGCTAAATGTCACGTGTCTTATCTTTTAATTATTTTAATTATAGTTAATTATATAAATTTATATTAATAAATTATATTATCTTATAACTTTAATTATTTTTTTTTTTCTCTCATTTTCTAAACAAAATAATGAAACCTAACAAATTTAGAGACACTCGAGATTAAACAAATATAACGCATGGGTATGTATAAATACCATATTCAACAAGTCTTTTTTTTTTCCTTTGTTCAGTAAGACTCACTTAGTTTTCATGAAGAAAAAATTTTCCAAGCTATTCTTTCCAAAGATAGAAACTAGAACTGGAGACAAGTTTGGCATAACGAGCGTAGGAAATTACAATATATAACTCCTTTTATTGCGAAGGAATTCAATAAAAATCATAACACCATCAAAAGCAAACTGTTTTAAGTGAAATTACCATTCATGGAAAAAATTTAGATCCAATTGTTTTTTTTTTCTAGATTGAGTGCCTCCTTAGACAAAATATTGAGAGCAAATACTAACTCCTAGTTTCAACAATGAAGGCTATGACATTCATGGATCAAAGTTTAGTTGACGAGCTGATCCTTCAGGTATTGATTGGGCAGTTTCATGTCAAATGTACATATATAAGATATTGTTAGTGCTTATTATTTAGCTATGAATTGTTAAAATATTAGTTTAACAAGTATATCTTAACAAGGATTAGAAAGTTAGAAACCTGCGAATTCATGAGTGAGTAATCGTTGGGGGAATAACTTGGTAACCAAGTGCTTGATTAGGAATGGCTTGAGAACTAGAAGCTTCAACTTGGTAGATATGTGGCCGATAAGGCATGACTTGAGGAAAAGAAGCTAGTGATTGTTGGAACTTGTGTGGTATTAATCCCACATTGAAGAAGAATTAAATGTGTGAGTCTTTATATAGAAATACCCATGTGACTCATTAAATGGATGATAGGCCTAATATAGGCTTGGTGGGCTTTCCATTGGGTTTTTCAATAGAAATAAATAAATATATATATATATATATATATATATATATATATATATATACAGTCCCTATCTAGAGCGAACAACGTGCGAAGGTCCTTATTTGACTCACTTTTCGGTCATATTTTTCGATCATACCTGGTCAGTATCTAGATACATATCGTATGATCATTCTTACAAAGTTTCATCCAATTTGGTGACCGTTTAAGCCTCCATAATCATGATTTACTCCAACGGTTCTACTTGGATAGATTTTGTTCTATTGATTTATTTTATCTGATTTGGTGTGCAAACGATCACCAAACTGAATGAAACTTTGTAAGGATGATCATACGATATGTATCTAGACACTGACCGGGTATGATAAAAAAATATGACCGAAAAGTGAGTCAAATAAGGACCTTCGCACGTTAATTTCAGAGCGAAGCTTCGCTCTGGATAGGAACTGTATATATATATATTTAATAAAAGTCAAAGATTGGGCCTTGAGCCTTTGGGGATCTTGGGCTCTGTTGATTAAATCTGAATTTAATTTTTTTTTTTGGAAATTAATATGATTGAATTTAATTATTAATTCGGATAAATATCAAAAGACATAACTGTCTGAACAGTTACAACTGTCCGAGCAGTTGTGTCTGTCTGAACAGTTATACCTGTTAGAATTGACTTTTATATAAAGACGACTTCTGTCGTTGTTTTATCATTGAATTATTCTTCTTCTTCCTCCCCAAAAACTATTTCTTCTGAAGCATAAAGTAAATTCACAAGGGTCAAGTTCTTGCACAAGAACTTGAACCAGACCAGATAGTTGTATCATCTTGATAAACGTCCGAAACTGCAGCACAAGCGGGGACGAATTTCTGTCTTAGGTCACTGCAAAGCAGGCCTCTATCTGATCAATCAAGTTAGTGTTGTTCGTTTAATTTTGTTGTTATTTTCAATTTCATTTTAATTTCGTTGTTATATATATATTGTTGTTGAACGGATGGATTGGTTCTAACAGTGATAGCATTGCATATGAAAAATCTGAAGGTATGGATTGAACACCAGAATTTGGACATCTTGTACATAGGAATGTCACATTCAGGAAAGGGAAATTGGCTCATTCAGGAGAACTGCCAAAACCAAACTGTTGCATCTTAAATTCAATGAGAGGGAAATTGGCTCATTCAGGAAAAAAAATTAATAGCATCATATATACCTTGTTAGATTGTAACCTCACAAGACATGATCATGAAAGTGATTCAACCTCACAGTCCACTGCTATGCATAAGACGATAGGTTCTGATCAATAGACTTTATCAGAAATTCACAATTACCAGAAGGAGAAGAACAAAAACATGAAAGATTAACAGAGCTTCATACTTATAAGAGAAACCAAAAGGGAAGAGATATGAGAAGGAGGAAGAACCCAGATGTGAATGGATCCGACGTGAATATGACTTTGAGTTGATAACAACGACACTAGAGATGCTCCTTAGAATACGAGGAGTCCTAAATTTGTTAGGTTTCATTTTTTGTTTAGAAAAAGAGGGAAAAGAAAAAGAAAATAATTAGAGTTAAAAGATAATATAATTTATTAATATAAACTCATGTAGTTAACCATAGTTAGGGTGATTACAGGATAAGACACATAGCATTCAGCTAGATAGGTGGGTATGAGGGTGGGTAAGTTTGGGTGGGGAGCAAATTTGCATCCAGTAGTGAACCGCTTAATAGAGACATGATATCAAGTCGAGTGATGCTTGTTTTTAAGGGATATCCGAGAACGATTAATCTCTTGCGGATTGAGGAGTGAGACCTAGAGAGGAGTAAATCCCCCATGGAATGAATAATGTGAGACTTAGGAGTGATCCTCTCAAGAAATAAGTAACGTGGTAAATGAAAACAATTGTCTCGATCTACTTCATGTTAGTAGAAACCGGCTAATAAAGACATGATATTCACTTGGAACAAGGATTGAAATATCGAGGATCACTGAAGTATTGGTGGTTCGGAAAAATAAAATCTTGATGAATATATCGATGAAAATTTTACCAATATACATATATATATATAAATTATATATTCGATCAAAATAGTAGGGCTGGGCATCTTCGGTTCGGATCCGTTTTAGGATGAAACCAAAACCAATCCGAATTATTCGGTTTAAGGTTTTTTCTAACCAAAACCGGATTTTAAAACCTTTGACCTGAATATTCAGCCCATCCGAATTTTCGGATCGGTTTGGGTCGGTTTCGGTTTTGATCCATATTTGAATTTTTTTTTGGCTCATCTAGTATGTCACTGTAAAGTTGAACTTCAAGTAACATGTGTTTTTTTTTATAAACTTAAAGTACAACAAGCAATCCAATATACTCTTAATCTTTTCTATACTAACAGATTTTTCCAAGAAATGAATTAAATGAAAAATTGTCTTTTATATAGAGAGATTAAGTGTAATTAAGTAGAGATTGAATCAACTAATAATAATAATGTTTCAGGTATATAAATTATATACATATATACACACATTATATAATTCGGGTTTGTTCGGTTATTTTCAGTTTGTTTAAGAGTTTGAATCGGATCCAATCCGATTTAAACCGGTTCAGATCGGTTCACTACTTCTTTTGACCCAAATATTTTGGTTCAGTTATCCGATCCGGTTTTTCTATTCGGTTCGGTCGGTTTTTTACACACATTTGGTTAAATACCCGGTCCTACAAAATAGACTAAATATATAATATCAAAAAGATATAAAAATTAATATCAGTGCTTGTTAAATACGGAAATTTCAAGGAAATATCAAGAATATAATAGATATTTTAGTCCTTGGTTTGGAGGACTAGATGTGCAAATAGCAATAAAAGTATGCCATTGCATCTAATGTTTCTTTGGTTGCCTTCAATTTTGATTCTATTAGTTTAAGCACAAAGTTCAATTGGATCTCAAATGAATCACAAGAAGACAATAATCAATATCATACATTATATTGTTTATTGATATATATATATATATATATATATATATATATATAATTATGTGGAGAAATACATGATCGATAGTCTCTCTTGGATATAGATAAAATCATGAAATTGTCATATGCATCTGCTTAATTATATACTTCCACATTCTCTATTTTTCAATATCTTGACGGATGTGTTGACTGCTGGTTTTAAATCTCGGGTTAGCAAGAACTGGCTCAGTATGCAAGCTTCTTCCTACTTCGGTGTTAATGTTTATGTGTTTGTTTTACTCTGGGGTTGGTGTGTTGATAAGCTGATGTATGATTTTGTCTTGGTCGTGGGTGAGTGAGACAATGGAAAATTCAAAAACCCAACGGCATTGTTCGATGAACAAGACGAAGTGTATCTATATTAGAAGTCCTAAACACAGAGCTGGTTGCACCCAGGCAATGACCTCATTCATCCCAGACATAACGAAAGCAGAACGCTCATCTTTAGCTACCGACACACCTTCATCCCAATCCATCCATAAATACTACCCTGCATTCCCCTCGCCCCTGCCTTTGTCTCTATAATAACCATATCCTCTACTGCTCGCGTCATACTAGTCTCCAAACCATTCTATCGATCAAATCATCAATCATTCATGATTGTACAAATTGTTATGAGTATCTATTGAAAGTTTGAAACTTCATAATCAATGGAGCCTTAAATTGCAAATTGTTTGCAACGTATTCTATTGTATTGGCGGATTTAATCTATTGAAAAACTATTTCAATACTTTAAAACGTACACTTTAACTGACTTAACATATATGTATACCTATCTTTCTTCGATGACTCTAAATTTATTTAAGACATTTCACTAAATGATTTTTTGATTCTTATTTTTAAGATATGTATAGTTGTATATAACACTGTTATAATAATCATCCTCTACTGGTCGTCATACTAGTCCCCAAACCATCATGATTCTACAAATTATCATGCTCATAAGTACCTATTGAAAATTTGAAACTTTAGAATCAATGGAGCTTTAGATTGCAAAAATTCTAAAGAAATCCGTTGTCAGTTAACCTGACAGTCTGATACACTCAAAAGAACGTTATAGCGCGTCGGGGCTTAGGGGTATTTTGGTCACAAACGAAAATTGGCTGGAGAACGGACGCAATGTCGTATGGTTGCACAACCGAACCGAAAATGCTGCAAAGTCGTAGAGAGGGAGTACTAATAAAATCTCTTTGGCTGTTGCAGACTTTGTAGTCTCTTTCTTCTCCTCTGTAAAGTGCGCTCTCTCAAACCTTCCTCCCCAAGCTTTCTCTCTCCTTCCCTCCATCTCTTTCACACTCTCTTCTGTGTTTTGAACCGTGTAATTGTTACTTGCTTTCATTCAAATTTCGGCACAACAATGTAATTAGAGTACTGTTATATGCGGCATCCGCATTAGTTTGTTAGCATATGTAGTTTGTGGATGTTAAGCTAAGGCCTGGTCATCACACTCGAAACCCGAAGGATTTTTTTTTTTTTTTTTTTTTTTTTTGATTTGAAATCACCCGAAGGATATTAAGATGAGGAGGATCAACTTAGGGCAATAGATTTCAGTGATGAGGATATTAAGATGAGAAAGTTAATCATTCTAGAGATAGAGCACGATGATTGAATTTCGAGTAAAACTAAAAGAAGCTACTATGTGGTGGAAGTAAGGTTGCTTTCAACTTATATAGAAATACTTGGTGCATGCTTCAGTCCTGAGATAATTACTTGAATTTACCTAGCTGGCTGTTGAGTTTTAAGCATGTTTTAACCAAGGACATAGGACCAATCGATTGGTTCTTGGTTTGATAAAAGAGGGTGCATTTGCTCGTTATTGAGGGCATCGGATTGCAATTTGATATGCTGTTGATTACGTTTACCAGTGTAAAATCGTCAAAACCTCTTATGAATATGATAACGGGAAAGATGGAATCATGGCTCTCAAATTATTAATACCATTCTGCATAAATTGCATTTTTGTTGCAAGTGATTGGTAGTAGATATTGATGTTTAAGTGCATCCATTCCCATCATTAATTTGTTGGAATAAAAACTAAATCATGTAAACTTTACTGATAAAGAATTTTTCCTAGTTCAAATTACATCAGTTAGCGTGAGCAAATTCCTGCAAGTGAAAGACATTGGTTATCATAAACAGTAACAGATAGCTTAACTAGCTCAATAAAATAAAACCATCAAGAGTATGACACAGCAGAAATCAGTGAAAGAGAGACATAAACAAAGATATCAATAAGTTATCTTCAGAAGTCTTAAAGAGAAGCAAGTAGCAGTAGTACGACAGTTATAAGGTAAAGCTTCTTTAAGAGAAAATACCCGTTAACTCTAAATTTGAAGATTTTTTTCTCATAAACAAAAACAGATTCTAAAATTCCCATCAACCCTAAGGCTCTTAGAGATATATTCCACAAACAAAGTTTTTAACTTTTTGTGTTTTTTTTCTTACCAAACTACCCCTATCTCTATCTCTCGTCTCTTTCACCCACTCATTCTCTCTCATTCTCTCTCTCTCTCTCTACCACAACGCTCGACGATGACAACGTTGCCGACGAAGCCAACAATCCATCAACGTTGATGTCGTTCAATGACAACAACGCCTCGACGACACCAGCACCCTTCGGTGGCTTCGACTACGGCACCACCGTGACCTCTACCCTCGACGACGGTCGTCGCTTCATCCCGGACTCCTCCCCTCACCCCTCTCAATTCCCATCCTAAAACCCTAACCCCAATCCCCCCAAATCCACCAAACTGCTAGTCTTTTCCGGCCGCCGTCCAAGTTTGAATTCTAGATCTGTGGCTCAAGGACCCACATGGCCTGCCTCCATTTCTAGAACTTCAATTCTGTTATTAGAAAGAGGCCGCCGATTTACTGGTGGATCGGCGAGGGCTTCATCACGACTACTGAAGAGAAGACAACATAGGAGATGGGAAAAGATCGACATCTATGCAAAACTGTAAAGGATTTGATTCAACTAAAATGAGGTGAGCCAAACTGTTTATTACTTGAAAAATTGTATGGTTCAACTTTGGATTCGTCTTATGTTCATCTCCTTGGCCAGAGTGGCAAAACTGTTCGACTTCAACTCGCAAATGGCTATTGATGCCATCTGATTCTATATCAACTTGTAGGTGTTCAAGTTTAGTTTATAATAAGCTAAAAAGCCCAAGGTGATGATCAATTTTTTCCGATAGAGATAGGTTATGATCAATTGAAAAATCTATTGACAATATTCAATGTTAACATCGACAATGGTGGTGGTTTGGTGGATTTGAATAGTTGAGGTTGATGCCACGCATGTTGTATACCATTGTTCTTTTAAGTATAGCTATGCTAGCCCAGCACTATATAGATTTTTGATTACCATCACGATTATGTTGATGGTTTATCACTTTATTATCACTATATAGCTTTGTTATATGTACTTTATTGTTAGCTTTGGAGTTTAGCAGTGCTCGTGTGTGTGTGTATATGTTTGTATATATTTTGTAATGTGTATTTTTACACAAAATGTCATACTAACCCTAATAGGTGGTCATACTGCCTCCAGTAGGAGATCATACTGTCCCCAATAGGGACCTATTATAAGTGATTGAAACACATAGTTAAGTTCAAATGTCATACTGCCCCCAATAGAAGGTCTTACTGACCCCAGTAGGTGGTCATACTGCCTCTAATAAAGACCTGTTATAAGTGATTAAAGCACACAGTTAAGTTCAAGGGTCATACTGCCTCTAATAAGATGTCTTACTTACCCCAATAGGTGGTCATACTGCCCCCAATATGGACCTGTTATAAGTGATTGAAGCACACAGTTAAGTTCAAGGGTCATACTGCCCCTAATAGGAAGTCCTACTAACCCCAATAGGAGGTCCTACTTACCCCAATAGGTAGTCATACTGCTCCCAATAGATACCTGTTATAAGTGATTAAAGCACATAGTTAAGTTCAATGGTCATACTGCCCCTAATAAGATGTCATACTGCTCCCAGTAGGAGGTCCTACTGCTTCTACTGACCTTAGTAGGAGGTCCTACTGCCCCTACTGATCTCAATAGGAGGTCTTACTGCTCCTAGTAGGTGGTCCTACTGCCCCTAGTAGGTAGTTCTACTACCCCCAGTAGGCGGTCATACTACCCTACGGACCCTAGTAGGAGGTCCTACTGCTCCTAGTAGGTGGTCCTACTACCCTCAACAAGAGGTCCTACTGCCCACAGTAGGAGGTCTTACTGCCCCTAGTAGGAGGTCCTACTGAGCATATTGCCCCCAATATGGACCTGTTATAAGTGACTAAAGCACAACGGCCTCCGGAGTTTGGTCAACGGTCCAAGGAGCCCGGTTAACGGTCCCCAGAGTCTTATCAACGGTCGCCGGAGCAAGGTCAACGGTCCCAGAAGCTCGGTCAACGATCCCCGGAGTCTGGTCAACGGCCCTCGGAGTCCGGTCAATTGTCCCTAGAGTCCGGTCAAAGGTTGCCAGAGTCCGGTCAACGTCATTGGTCGTGAGAATCCGGTTATAAATTTTTTATTTTATAATAGACTCTTATAATAGTCTATTGTAGTTTATTTAATTCATTAAGGGTATAATTGTCTTTCTGCTCTTATAATTGTCTATTGTAGTTTATTTAATTAATTAATGGTATATTTGTCTTTATGCTGTTTATGTTGGCTCTTGGAAATTTTAAAATCTTATTTTATTAGTGGGAATAAAATTCTTAAAATTAGAGCTAGTACGCGTTGTCTCATTCTTTAAGGTCACTACACATACACTTCTAGAGGTTCTTATCAAGATAAGAGTTCTCCTAAATTCTACTTTGGGGACCGACGCAAATAGTTAACTGCTGCATCACTTATCTGTACAAAATGCGCATTCCTTCTACTCCATGATTCTTTGAATGCAAATCCTGTCCAGCTTCCATCAGGGTGGCCATGATCCGACCGACGGCAGCAACGACAAAGTATTTTATAGCCCTCTCCAACAGGTGTGTTCTCCGGGTTTTGAATCATGAGCAAGAAGGGACACGAGCATGGAACGTGGTCTACAACCTTCATACAAACTTCACAAAGTTCAGGCCCATCATACTTTGATAAATCATCTTCTGTGTATTCTTCATCAAGATTACCTGTTTGTGTTAAATAAAAGCATGTTAGAACAGAAACAGCACGCAATGAGTTCCAATCCCGGTGAACCGACTAAAACAAGAAAACACACAAATGCCCTATTTTACATTTTTCAATCACTTTTCTTCAAACAATATAATTCCATTAAATACACGAAGGTCATATATAGTAGCACTCGCCAAAAACTAAGAGAACAAACTTGTAAGGATGACCAAAAAAAATTATAATGAAAATTGTACACTGGCAACAGTCATTTTTCACAAAGATTGTAAATTTCTTAAAAGCAATTTTTTGAGATCAACCAAGAATCCAGAGCATGGGAGAAACATGAGATTCAACTGCAATAAATAAAGATGAAAAGCTTACTTTCAGGCTCGAGTTCGGGATCCGAATCCGAGTCCTCGTGAACGGATTCACTCAAAATCCTCAAGTGATTTAAAAAAACCTTTTCGTTCCCACAGGGACCTGTCTGTAGTTGAACATATGTTAAAGCACCGAAACCCCAACAGTGAAAACATTACCCCAAAACAAATATCAGAAACATTACCGGTCCCCAAGAAATATAGAATGGTGTGGCGGGCCAGCCCCCGATTCCGGCCTTGTTGGCCTACCCGAGCGGCCGGTAAGGAGAGTCTAGGATCTACAGCCCTGATTTTTAAGACAAAAGTTTGAATGTAACAAATGGGTGATGTAAGCCCTGAATTACAGAGAGAGATCGACAAGTACCTGGGTGGATTTTGGAGGAGACAAGAGACGGACTTGAAGCATTGTCGGCGGAGGTTCCTCGTAGCAAACAATAACATCGTTGATTTGTGAGACGGGTCATCCAGTTTGGGATTAGTAAGTTCTATATAGGTCACAACTCACAACAAGCTAGGGAGGGTCTGGCCCGGATCCGCAACTTGGCCCTAATGGATCAGATAAGGATTCAAAGAATGGAAAACCTCTTCTGGATAGGAATCCGCAACTCCTACATATCAGCAACAATTGGATTACAGGAAAGCTCAATTAATTCAAGCGTTATCATTCTGTTACAGTTTGTAAACTCATGTGTATCATTCTGTAAATTGAAGTATATCATTCTGTTATCATTGTAATCTTGATACGGTTCAATGAATATATAAACGTAGGTCAGGCACTTCATTTGGTGCGTCTGACCAAAACCTTCTCTTCTATCTTAAACTCTTTATGGTATCCAGCCTTAAGTCCTAAGACTAATTTTTTTTTTTTTTTTTTTCCGATCCTCAAATGGCCTCCACCAACTCTACTTCCGCCTCTCAAACCATCAACTTCACCATCTCCGCCACCTCCTCCATCTCGATGGGCTACGTTGATGGCACTCTCCCCTGCTCCCCATGCTTCAAGACCAATGAGGCTGGTCAACTCACAGATGAAGTAAATCCGGCGCACCGCACCTGGATCGCTCAAGATCAGATGGTTTTAGGCTGGATAAACAACTCACTAACCCCTGCTGTTTTGGCCACAGTTGCAAGGTCCACAAATTCCTTTTACACTTGGTCTACGAACACGATCCGTCCGTCCGTTTACAATTTCCTCCAACAAACTCACCTGTCCGGATTCGTGTCTAATACATTACATTTGGTTCGATAGGGCTCTGATCAAGTACAGTCCTCATTCGAAAAGTACCAAACCCAGAGAAAACGGCTTCTTAGCCTCTACAACAATTCATACAAAATTCTGTCTAAACTCCTTGCTAACCGTTTAGCTACTACCTAATCTGATCTCTGAAAACCAGAATGCTTTTGTGCTGGAGCGGCAAATCCAAGATAACTTGCTTCTTGCTCATGAGTCGTACTATTATCTTAAGCTGAAGAAAGAAGGGGAAAACTGTGAGGTAGGCCTAAAATTGGATATGAATAAGGCCTCTGATCGGCTTCAGTTGCCTTGAAGTTTGATTCTATTTCAAATAATCATCAGAAGACAATAATCAATATCATAACGTGGAGATATACATTACCTAAAGTCCCTTTTTGGATGCAAATGAAGTTGACATTTGTATACATTTAGTTATATATATAACTTCACTAAACCAGGTACCCTAAAATAATTATTTTCATGAGTCCTCAGTGTTTTCCAAATATATTCAATATCTCTATTTTTCAACATCGTGATAGATATGTGAATACCGGGTTTTAGATCTCTGGGTCGGCAAGAACTGCCCCAATATGCAAGCTTCTTCGTACTTTGGTGTTAATGTTTCTGTGTTTGTTTTACTCTGGGGTTGGTGTTGATTAGCTGCTGATGTATGATTTTGTCTTCGTCGTGGGTGAGTGAGACAATGGCAAATTCAAAAACCCAACGGCACTATCTGAGAAACAAGCAAGGCATACTAGCATAGTGTATCTATTTTCAAAGTGCTAAACGTACACAAAGCAGGCCGGACCCAGGCAATGACCTCATATCCCAGAAATAACGAAAGCAGAAAGCTCATCTTTAGCTACCGACAGACCTTCATCCCAATCCATCCAGAAATACTACCCTGCATTCCCTCGGCCTGCCTTCATTTGTCTCTAGCTATCATCATATATCATCCTCTACTGCTCCTCATACCAAACTCCAAACCATTCAATCAATCATCATGATTCTACCAACCGTCATGAGCACCTATTGAAAGTTTGAAACTTCAGTATCATTGGACCGTTAAATTGCAACACAATTGCAAATTGTTTGCAATGTAATCTATTGTATTGGCGGTTTCGGAATATAGAAAAACTTTATGAGTTTCAATGCTCTAAACATTATAACTGATTTGATATCTCTTAACATATATTTTTTCGGTGACTCTTTTTCTTTAAGACATTTCACGAAATGATAGTTTTGCTTCCTAGTTTTGAGAAATATATATAGCTAGCGTTTGCAAAATTAAGGGCTATAGATCCCTCTACAAAACTTTTCTACTACTCGACAACTAATGACCACTTCTGTTAAAACCCGTAGACATATGTTATTTGTTCAATATTAACTCATTATATGCATTGTCGTCATTTTGTCATTTGTATTATATATGAAATTTTTTGAAATTCTAATAGAACTGGCTTGAAACATGAGTTATGACGTTAATTTAATACATGAGTAGTTTTAGTTGTACTGTCCATGTAGTCAAAAACCAAGTTTACCAATTAAACATGACTTTTTCTTTCTAACAACTAACCTTCAATTACCATCAAACTAGCTCTTACATTTTTGAAGCCTTGATTAACGAGTCAAATTGTAGCATGGGATCTAAAAAGTCAACGGTGATGAAACCCATGGTGCACATTAAGTTGGTGGCACGTCCCGCAGCCTATCAGGTTTAAGCAGAATCCGATTGTCATTGGACGGTTCACCTCTTAATTAATTGTGGGGGGTTAATTAGGCCCGATTAATTAAAGTTGAAGTCATGCTTTTCAACAAAATATTGTCTCAACTCTCAACGTGTCTTGTTGCCGACGGTGCCCAGACTGTTACAAGAGCACTCCACGCAAAGACTAAAATGCCCATTTCCGAAAATACACCCCCACACAATCAACCACTCAATTGATAGGCCCGAAATTTAATCATTCTATGTCATTAGAGCTCGCTGTATCATTTAGTCGAGTGACATAAAAATTATTTTTATAAATTAAGAGTCGTGAATGTAACTCATAAAAGATTACTTGTTGTATTTAAGTTGTTAAAAAAAAAAAATCACACCTTGAAAAATCAGTATTTCCATTCATAGCGGGTTAAAATGCTATGACGCAATATTTTCGAGCTTTAGGTTCAAATCCATACCACACCGCACTTGGTAACTCAGATCATATTCTTACGTACCATCAAAAAACACTAATAATATGAAACATAATTTAGGACAAGGAATTAACGAAAATTTGTTGTTAGTTAACTGATATCATATTATTATTATCTATTTTTTTTTATAAGGGATCGAGGCAACACGAGCCATTTCTAAAAGGTCTTACCACTACTCTCATCAAGCAAGCTCATCATTGCTGCTACAATCGCATCCTACAATGCTAACAACATTTAGCGCGCGTCGGGGCCATACGGGTATTTTGGTCACCAAAAAATTAACCGGAGAATAGACGCAATGTCGTATGGTTTCACAACCGAAAATGGTGCGCAAAGTCGTAGAGAGGGAGAGGGAGTACTAGTAGTCTCTTTGGCTGTTGCAGACTTTGTAGTCTCTTTCTTCTCCTCTCTGTAAAGTGGTTCTCTCTCAAACCTTCCTCCCCAAGCTCTCTCTCTCTTTCACACTCTCTCCTCTCAAATCTCCACCGCTCGATCCAGCCGGTAATGCCGTTGGCGCCAACAACCACCGCCTCCGATATCGCCGCACTCCGACTCCTCTGATCAGAGCCGCCGTCGTCGTCTTCTTGTGCTTGCTGCTGCATTGGAATGGGAGCGGTGCCGTCAACGCCGCGCTGGGGCAGCTCCGCCGCGCGTCCGCTGGAAACGGCGGAGTATCTGATCGGGACCTTCGTCGGCGACGAGTCGTTTCCTGTGTCCTCCGATTACTGGCAGAAATTGCTCGACCTCCCTCTCAGTCTTCAATGGCCTCCTGACCGCGTTCAACAAGCTTGCGAGGCTCTCGGTCAGTAAACTCTCTCCCTCTTTCTATTTCTCTCAGTTTCTGTGTTTTGAATCGTGAAATTGTTACTTTCTTTGATTCAAATTACAGCATAATGATGTAATTAGGGTTCTGTTATATGCGGCATCAGCATTAGTTTGTGTCTTTGTGGATATTAAGCCAAGGCTTGGTCATCACACTCGAAATCGAAGGATATTAAGATGATGATCAGCTTAGGGCAGTAGATTTCAGTGATTAGGGTAATAGATTTGTGATATTTGAAGCATTGTTATAGAAAGTTAACCATTCTAGAGATAGAGCACAAGGAATGAATTTCGAGTAAACTAAAGAAGCTACTATGCCGTGGGAGAAATGAAAAGGGGAAAGTAAGGTGCTTGAAATGCTTGGTTCAAGCTTCAGTCTTTAGTGAACTTTTTGATCTTACCTAGCTGGCTGGTGAGTTTTAAGCATGTGTTAACCAAGGCCATAGGATCAATCAATTGGTTCTCGGTTTGAGTAAAGAAAGCGCATTTGCTCATTATTGAGGGCATCGGATTGCAATTTGGTATCCTGTTGAATAACCAAAAACTCCTAACATTAACCAGAGTGTAAAATTGTCAGAACCTCTTATGAGTATGATAATGGGAAAGATGGAATCATGGCTCTCAAATTCTAATTACTGTTCTGCATAAATCTCATCTTTGTTGTAAGTGATTGGTAGTCAACCAGTAGGTCTCACATATGCATGTAGTAGATATTGATGTTTAAGTGCATCCATGCCCATCATTAATTTGTTGGAACAGAAACTGAATCATGTGAACTTTACTGATAAAGATTTCATTCATGACTTTTTCCCAAGTTCAAATTACATCAGTTACCAAATTTTGATGTGCTTGTGGTTGTTTGATGATTTGGGTATTCAATATTCTGTATTCCAAAAGGGGATTGTTAATTTTATATGAGATTGTTTAGTTATTTCTTCTTGAGTTGACCTTACATGCATCCAATGAGTCCTGGAAATTCTAGAAATGTGCATGAGGATCCTCCCATTTTTCCTTAAACTATTGATGATTCGATAACTGTAATGGCTTGTGCCTCTTTTCTACTTCAACTTTTCACGGTTGGCCATCTGTCAGCAGCGTAACATACCTGCATGTTCTCATATGAGTGTTTTATTTTTTTCATCCCAATTTTGCAGCACAAAACAACTACAAAACCAGGCATCTTGCAAAGCTTTTGATCCATCTGGCATGGTGTTTACAAGAAGCTATTTCAACTTCTGGTGCCCCTTCTCTTGTTTATGGGAAGGCCGTTAATGCAGTGTACATCTCATCTGTCTTTTTAAAGTACTTGATTGAAAATCCAAAAAGCGACAAGATGGAAGAGTTGTATTTATCTCTAGATGAAAGTGAGCCAATGCCAACTGATATTACAAGAGGTAATTTCCTTGTATTCTTTTTGATAAATGATGTCAAACCAGCAAT
The DNA here is from genome assembly GCA_010134655.1 of Fragaria nilgerrensis. Lineage (NCBI taxonomy): Eukaryota > Viridiplantae > Streptophyta > Magnoliopsida > Rosales > Rosaceae > Fragaria > Fragaria nilgerrensis. The sequence continues at coordinate 1,037,473 of CM020980.1, forward strand.
GAACTTTTCAATGGAATGTTCCATGATGTATTGTTTCTAATAATATCTTCAGCCTAAGTGAAAGTGCAAATTAATTGTCTTATTCAGTGTACTATGGTATGAGGATTAGATGATAAATATCATTTGAGAATCAAGTCACACCTATTATTACATGAAAATAATGGCTGTTAGTATTTTAAGCATTGCATATTACTCCCACTGGAGGTTGATTTTTGAAGACTCAAAAGGGCACAACTTATTGATGGTTGAATGGACTGGGAAGTCTTGTTGTGTAGGTTTCTCATTTTATATACTTATTATCTGGGTTTTGATCCACTTGACATTATGTAATCTTGTTTTTGACAGCATAAATTTACTGCCATCTTGTTTCATTCAATTTTGCAGATCTTAACATCGAGGATTTTGTAATGTGTAGTGTGCTTACCTTTATTGGATCAATAGATGTAAGGTACATCTCAAGTAATCTCTCATGCAGTTATGCCCTATTATTCTTACTGTGCCTACTGTTTTCCTAATTATATTTTCTTCCTTGATTGAAGTCCTGATACATACCTCCTTCACTTGGAACTGCTTAACTTCATGCTGATTGCAATGTCGACTCAGCTTCTTTCTGGCCCATCCCCAGGACCAGAAGATGTGAACCCATTTCTCGATGCAGCAATGTCTCAGGTTATTGGACAAAATTGTACTTATTTTAGTTGAAATTTCTAGTTGATGCCATTTTTCTTTAAGCTTACATTAGTTTTGCAATGTACAGGAAAGCTCTTTGGTTGTCTTGGTTGTTCGTAGACTGCTACTCAATTACATGACTGGACATTCAATACCATGGAATAGTGCATCTTATTCTATATTTTCTGAAGGAAGCCAGCCTGGTGTTATACAAAGAGTTAGTTCTGCAGCAGGTATGGCTGTTTCTTTGATACCTCTTTCTTTCTTTCTTCAATTTTTATGTTGACTTGGCTCCTCCTGAGAGAACAGTACACATTCTCAGTATATATACCATTCCAAGCTTTTAATTTTTAATATCTTTTTCCTTTTATGCTTCTTTGGGGTGTCATGGTTTTTACTATTGTTGGGCAATATCAAATTATAACTTTCTGTTGACACCAATAGTATTTGCCTTGCAGCAAATTTTATGCTATTACCCTTCAACTTTCTCGTCAGTTCAAGTGGTGAAGGCTCAAGAAGTCTTTTGGCTGATTGCAGTCTCCATGTGCTACTTATTCTCACTCATTATCATAAATGTGTTGTGAGCAACGAGCCAATAACAGATAAAACAAATGATACCACTACTTCAAATTCACTTTTGAAAGGGAGTAGATATTTTTCTGACAACCCTTACTGCAAGGCCTTGGAACATGCAACAGATGTTGAATGTAAGATGCTTTAATTATCTCTTTATGTAATCTTATTATAAGGTTTACTTCAAATAACTGGCTACAATATTTTTCTGGCTTGCAGTTGATCGTGTAGATACTGAGGGTAATGCACATAGTGGTCCAGTTTTGAGGTTACCTTTTGCATCCCTGTTCGATACCCTTGGAATGTAAGTATTTGTTTTTCCTTCTATTTTCATGTTTGTAGTCGATATTCCTTTTTTATGGTATTAAGTCTGATTCTTTGTATTTATTGTAACTTGCTGTACGCTTCCTAAGATGGAGTGCATATGTGTACCATGTATGTTGAACTAAAATGATAGAAAATCAAGCTTCAGACATTTTAGGTGTCTCCTGTGTGCATAAATAACAATCATATAAAAACAAATGTGTCAAGAACTAACAAATTAGCTTCATATTGCTGCTTAGTTTATGTTTTCTATATTTTTGATTCCTAGGCTGTATTGTACAAACTTGTTGTAGCTCTAGTGGTTTACAGTGTTTACTCCCCAAGTCCTACACTCGAGGTCCCAAGTCCATACGTCACCCGGATATTGTATGATAAAGAAAAAGATTCCTTGGCCTTAGAGCATACCTGTTTGTTAACATATACATTTATAATTTTATATCGATATGCTGTTCAAAGTGAAAAAATTTGGGCCTTATGGTTTGGTGGTGAGTTCCACGGGAATGCTACCCAATAGCTGTGCTCGATATAGTGTATGCAAACTGAGAGTACAACTTTTGTTTTGAGTTTCTCATTTTCTCCCTCTGCAGGTGCTTGACTGATGAGGCTGCTGCACTTTTGCTTTACTCTTTATTGCAAGGAAATCCTTATTTTCTGGAGTATGTCTTGGTGCGAACTGATTTGGATACACTGGTATGTAACACAGCTGATCACTTTCATAGGAAAAAAAAAGAAACAGACCAGTATTTTGTGGCAAAATTTGTGTTAAGACTTAAAGATATACTGTTACATTCTTTTGGACTATCTAATTGAAATGGACATGGACTACTTAAAGATCACTTGATACTGACCCTTATTTTTATTATGACATGGACAGTTGATGCCCATCCTGGAAGCGTTATATGATGCCCCAAAAAGGACATCCAATCAAATCTACATGTTGCTGATCATACTTCTCATACTTAGTCAGGATTCATCTTTTAATGCAAGCATTCACAAATTGGTAAGGCCTGCCTCCTGTAGCCAACAGGCAACAAGTCATCATGTTTTCTAGGGGTCATACTAATATTACTTTCACATGCACAGATACTTCCTACTATTCCCTGGTACAAAGAACGTCTCCTCCACCAGACGTCCCTTGGTTCATTAATGGTCATTACTCTTATAAGGACAGTGCAGTATAACCTATCTAAGTTGCGGGTATTTATCTGCTCTTTTACTGTGAACCTTCTTCAAGTGCTTTAATTATGACTGTGATTATTAGATTGCTTATAACTCGATGTCTATGTCAATTACGTGTAACACCTTGCTGCGGGTATGCCTCTTTTACTGTGAACTTTCTTCAAGTGCTTTATGACTGTGATTATTAGATTGCTTATAACTCGATATCTATGTCAATTACATGTAACCCCTTGCTCGATATATATGTCAATTACATGTAACACCTTGCCATTTGTGTATTGCATGTGCTGTAATTTGTTTAAGGTATGTGTTAAATTCGCAGAACTGGAATGTTAATAAGTTGGTTTCTTAGTGGTCACAGAACAGTGATTATTTTTTGGAGATTTTGTGTATTTCCCTGATTAACATGTTAACTTGGTTTAATTGTAACAGGATGTTTATCTCCATACAACTTGTCTAGCAACTTTGGCAAACATGGCACCTCATGTCCACCGTTTGAGTGCGTATGCATCCCAGAGATTGGTCAGCCTATTTGACATGCTTTCTCGAAAGTATGTTCTTTTCTGCCTGCCTTGTTGTTTCTTTTATTTTTTATTTTTTTCTCTTTGCCATTAGGTTTACTCTACTTTTTATTTTTATTTTTTATTTTTATAATTTCTTCGGGAGTTCATGCTTATGTTCTGCCTTTCTTACGCTTATTATTAGTGCACTGGTTACCATGTTTCTGTTGTTGTAATCTTTGGTTTAGGTACAACAAACTAGCAGAGGTGCGTAATAATCAGATGACATTAGTGAAAGGAAACTCGGTAGAGGATGATACTGTAATGACCACATACCTTGCATCTATTATGGCAGTTCGAAATTGTTTTGTTTCATAATATCACCCTATATTATTCTATTGCCTGCTAAGCTGGAACCTTTTTTGCTGCAGTCGACAGAGATGCATATATATACCGACTTCTTGAGACTTGTACTTGAAATATTAAATGCAATTTTGACATATGCTCTGCCACGGAATCCTGAGGTATCATTACTTTCAGTGTTAGTGATCGATGTGAGATATTGTTGTATTACTCTGAGGGATTGAGTACATGGACCGGTTTCCATATTTCTTAATCTATAAAATGGTGCAGGTCGTATATGCGATAATGCACAGGCAGGAGGTATTTCAGCCTTTCAGGAATCATCCACGCTTCAATGAGCTGCTTGAAAATATTTATACGGTATGCTCCATATTCCCCCGCCCCCACAAATAACAAAACTTTGTCTTATTCTCATCAGTGGGCAATTTTTTAAGGCACTTGGCTCCTGTTTACCTTTTTTTAACTTTCAAACAATACGTATTACAAAAGAAATCACCTTTTGGTGCATTTGACTGGACGAAAATTGTTTGTCTGGTTTTGTAGGTGTTAGATTTTTTCAATAGCCGCGTGGATGCACAGAGAACAGATGGAGAATGGTCAGTAGAAAAAGTTCTTCAAGTCATAATCATTAATTGTAGATCATGGCGTGGTGAGGGGATGAAGGTAAAAGGGGAAAAGTGAATTACATTGTTTGATAAGTCGATTTGAAGTTGTACCTGGAGATTGTTGTTTATAATCCCTTCAAATTCTTGTTTCCTCAGATGTTCACCCAGTTGCGCTTCACATATGAACAAGAGAGTAATCCAGAGGAGTTCTTTATTCCATACTTGTGGCAGCTAGCACTGTCCCGCTGGTAACTCTCATCTCCTTGTACAGTGGAAAAGGATAAGAAAAGGATAAGAAGAAAGAGTGTTAATTTTTCAGTTGACTTTGGTCATGTCTTCTGTATAGCCTGATTTTTTTCCCATATAGAAGATATCCAGTAAACATGTTGGAGGAGTGTCATTTAGTGATAAATTTTGCTACTAATTTTCCAATCTTTATTGACTGGTACGGTTCCATGTCTAACTAATATAACTTTTCTTTCATGCTTCTCATTGCAGTGGAATCAGTTTCAATCCTGGAGCCATAAATTTGTTTCCAATTGATCAACCTTCCGAGGTATGGCCTAATAACATAGGGGGCAGGAACATTTGAACTTAGTTTTGATTGACTTCCTGATGTAAAGTTCTTCACTAGCATGTAAAGTGAAATACATTCTTGTGCAGAAACAGAGTGATTATGAAGTGGTGTCCGACAATCATGTAAATGGAGAGGTTCCCAAGCATGCGGTCTTTCTTGACCCATAGATGGAATATATAGGTTATGCCACAAGAGATGTCGAGGTTTCTTGGTGGATTTGTAAATATACATGAAATAGTAGGAAACAAATAGTATTCTTCTCATTCTTTTCTGTTTATACGTGTGCAACACTAGAGGCCTTTCTATATAAGTAGATGTATCCCAAAATCTTTGATGTAATGAATAAAAGAAGATGCTCATTTCCATCTTCAATCTTCGTAATGTACTAATGTCGTTCTGAAAAAGATAAGATTTGTATCTACTCATTGAGCATTTTGCACAACTTCTAGTCATCTGGGTAGTGTATTCTCTAGTTTTAGCTTAGAGACAGCTGCTAATCTGCTAATCTTCATATGTAATTCCAAAAAAAAAAAAAGGACTTCTGCCTTAAAATCTGAGGCTCTGAGCAAACTTGTTCATTGCCTTTTCCAGGTTGATGTTTTGATCCTTAATGTTGCTTGGGTTAGAATGTATGAGCTATTTTCTATGCTAGATGGCTTTTGAGTATGTTTTTGCTTGTAAGACGTAGGAACCGTATCTCATATATCATAGCTACTTCCTTGGTTGGTTTGCATTTCTTTTAATTCGATGAGGGCCTTTTCTGTATTGTAATGGTAAAAGAAGTTAAAGGATATTGCACATTTGAGATTTTTGTAACTGCTAAATATGCACAAGGATAGCCAAAGTTCAAAGTACAAATTACATGCCTCTAAATTCTACAGTCTGTAAACCAAATCAAACATCAAAATTCTTAGGAGAGAAATTTTGAAAACTAACCAAGTTTGTGCACTCAAAATGATTTTCGACCATGTTTTTTTTATTTAGTTGAAAAATGATCATTTTATGAGGTAGCAAGTCATTTATACCCTAATAAAATCTCGCTAACGAAAACATTAAAATTTCTAAGAAATTAAACCGCAAGGTGTATCTAAAAAAAAATAAAAAATTAACAACAAGGCCAGGAGAGGCGTTGTACTTAGTACGAGTACTAGAATTAGTGCCCGCGCCTACACAGGCGCGGTTGATTAAATTAGCAAAGGCGGAGTGGGATATTGATGATGATGATATAGTGTAGATATAGAGATAGTTGATTAGAACAGTTTGGAATGCTATCAATTTCTACGGTAATCGTTGTGTCATAGTACATAAGATATTTAACATAATATCATACTGAAAAGTAAGTGAAATTGACATAGAAATGTAAATGTAAAAAAAACATGGATCGACATACATTGGTTGTATGGTTGCAAACAGTACCACCGTAACAGTTGCCCGAAAATACAACCATTTGAAGAATGAGTTTTCCAAGGATGCGTTAAGCGGAGATCAGCGAAAAATAATCATTCAAATGGTTGATCTCCGAGCATCTGTTACAAAGATGATTTTTCTTTACAGTAGCATAAAATTTTCAGAGAAATATAAAGAGAAATGGAGAGCACTTCACTATGGTGTTTCGTTTATCTCTAGGTTTATATAGAGGTGGGTAAAGGTGGTGGCAAATAAATGGAAGACCATATGGCAAAGTATTGTCTTTGTTGGTATGAAGTCGGTCGAATTCATGTTGCTAGGTGATAATTGAAATAAGTTGTTGTGATTAGATGTTGACATGTGTAAATGAGAGTTATACAACTATGTGAAGTTGATGTTGGCACACATGTGGGCGTGAGCTGTTGATACGTGTTGGTTAGATTAGCTAACAGATAATATTGTCTATATGGTAAAAATGAAAAACAGAGGGAATACATAATACAGAACATAGAAGCTCTGGTATATACTACACAGAATATTTGATGTTACATTCTATCATACATCATATAACTAGAGCAGCTAGAGCATACATATTTGATGTTACATTCTATCATACATATTTTGGTATATACCACACAAAATATTTGATGTTACATTCTATCATACATCATACATCTAGACTAGCTAGAACATGGTTGCTCCTATGTACAAGAGGGTCTCTAAAGAGCAGTTCCTGTTGATCAAAAAAAGGACTTCTTTGTCAAGAGGAGTCTGATCTTAAGCCAAAGATAAAGCAAAAACAATTTAGGGAAATTATCTAAATTAAAGGGGGGAAAAATTGAATGTAGAGTTGGAGAGAGCAAAAGCCAAAGATATAGCAAAAACAATTTAGGAATAAGAGGTAGTAACAAAATTAAACATCTCTAGTGCAGCTTCCTCACCCAAAAGCGGCATGAACAACAATCAAAACAATCAAGATTCAAGACACCACTTTAATCTATACCATTAATCCAAAACATATCAGGCCTACTCCCTAATCATGAATTCTTGGGTTTGGAGTTTCGTGATTAGGTTGGATATAGAAATATAGCATGGAACCACTGTCTCATAACAATAAAAAATCAAAATCAAAATCGAATTTGCAGAAATAGCAAAGACGTTAAAGCAGGCGAAAAACAGATGGAAGCAACTGAAAGCAAATAACCAAATCACTGCAAACAACTAACTATTGAACAGAGAAGTAAACCAAAGAAAACAAGAGATTATATTATTATAACAACATATCCTATAATACTGCCGAAAAGAGAGACTAATTGGCTATGTAGATATCCAAAAGAAACTACAGGTAAACTAATCTTGATTAATTTAGCAACAACAAATGGAAAATAAGACATCGTATTGATTCATAACAGGTACACGTTAGCAGACCGTATGAAAATTCTGTAGTTCAATACCTTGCCGCACCGTTTTGGGGACAACAAAATGATCTCTAAATCAGATGCAAAACTGATATGTAAAATGAGTTTGTTAGATCTCCTAAAAATGAATAATAACCAAACTCGAACACCACAGCTCTTTCTTTGTTACAATTCTTGTACATATTCAATTGGCAAAGACAAAATTTTTACCGCACAACCAATCAGTGCATGATCACAATCGTCTATCAGTTAATATTCACTATCATAATACCAAAATAAAAGACTAAACACTTTGCAAGAAACTACAAAACCTTTACATAGATAACAACGAACAACTGCAAGGCACTAAAATTGAAATCATCTCATTTTCACATACACAATAAGCGAATTTGAACATAAAGGAACAAAAAGTCACAGTTTAGGTTACAAATGTTTCTTGCTCTAAAATTGAATCTGGCAAATATTCGGAAGGATTATATGTTTTACTAATAGTAGGAGACTAAAAATAATTGCTTACTAAAGAGTGGATGAATATAATGATGCAAACCGCTCAATAGAGGAACAGTCTGTAACTTAGGGGACTTCAGCAACTCACCAATATCCAAAGAAGCAAACTTTTCACATTAAATTATCACACTTTGGCACCCAAGAGTTAAGATCGTACAGAGTTTCACAAACAAAGAGAAACTCATAACTTTAGAATCCTATAATCCCCAAACCCAGATTTAAACGACAGAAGCTAGGTAATCAATAGTAATAACTGATACACAAGTATGAAATACAAAAAGTCAAAGAACAGTGCAAATAAATACAGAATTTGATGCTAAATGAAACCCCAAACAATTCAAACTAAAGCTAAGAACCAGAAAATCAAACAGAGCAAACCTAAGCCTTATTTCTGCAAACAGATATGGAAGAGAAAAAGAAAAGGGTTAATGCCAAACATTGCATTGGTTTCTACGTACATGAAATCAATACAATGTATTAGTTGTGGATATGTTCTTACCAATTAGTATGCAAACCAAACAGTATGCAAGAAACTAATGTGATAAGTTAACATAGATAACAGTGAAACCAAACAGTATATAAATATAAAAGGAACTAATGTGATCAGTCAACATAGAAAATCTATCAATTAGAGCTAAATATTTAACCAAGTTGGGTGACCCTAATGTGATCAGTTAACATTCACTATCATAATACCAAAGTAAAATACTAAACACTCTGTAAGAAACTACAAAACCTTTACATAGATAACAATGAACAACTGCAAGGCACTAAAATTCATCCCATTTTCACATACACAATAAGCGAATTTGGACATAAAGGAAAAAAAAAATCACAGTTTGGGCTAGAGATGCTTGTTCCTCAACAATTGAGACTGGCAAATACTTGGTAGAATTATATGTTATTAATAGTGGAAGACTACAAATAATTGCTTATTAAAGAGTGGATGAATATAATTAAGGTTGTTTGACACATTGGTAGTTTAGGTGATTTTGTAGGATATGGTCACATGAATTCTAAATAGTCAGAATTAATCACAAAATGAAATGCAAGCATCCCCAACACCTAACCTAGATCTATAAATAGCTGCTAAAATGGAAGCTCCTCTTTCTCTACTGCAGCAACTATTAGTTGATTAACCGAAATGAAACTGATAATCATATAATCAATTGTCATGATACAAAAATATATTAATCACATTTTAGTGATCAACCAAATCTAGGGGCGGAGAAAACAACTGCAAAATTGCTTGATTCTAACCAAGCCTAGAAATCAGCTGGAATCCTTGATGGTCTGGTTTACTTAGGTTAGTGAAGCTACTCACACACACATTCTCAGATCATATGGTATCCAGAAAAACTTTTTACAACAACACCTAAATACCAAATGGAATAACACCAATTGAAAGCAGGGAAAAAAAAATCTGGAACCGAACAATACATCCAACTATTACCAAATCTTCAAAACGAACATAGCGACCTGAACCGAACCAAGAATGAAACCCTGCGTTGGCCAATGTTCAAACCTAACCTGTAGGGTCATATTGTAAAACCCAGCAAAAAAAAACACAAATTTCTTCTGTAAAGATTGGGATGAGCCGATACCAGTCGAGTGTGTGAAAATGGCTGCTAATGTTGAATTCCAAAAACCCAGACATCCGTTTTGAAAAAAAAGAAGAAAAAAAGAAGGAAAACGATAATACGAATCGAAGACTCACCGAGAAGGAGAAGGCCGGCCAAAAACGAAATCCTATTAAACAAAAACTGGAACATGCGTTGATTTCAAAATCCTTAACTTGCTACGATATTTGATTTCACGAAAAGCTAATCCTCAGATCAATAACCAAAGAAACTAAAAAGCACCTCATATGCTCATGCTATTCACTTCTTACCAGAGAAGATGCAATCAGTGATAAAATTACCTGTTCGTCGACTCCTATGCTTATGGATTTGAGTATTTGTTTCTTGTCGATTTAGATTTCATCAAGTCAAGATGAGGAAGGGAAGGATTTCAAGTTTCACTTTGATTTCGAGCATTTAAGTGAGTCGGCAGCTGTTTTGGACCAAAAACAGTTTTGGGCTGATTGGGATAAATGGCAGAAGAAAGATTTGAGGCTCACTGCTACAGTAAATGAACAGTGTTTTTCCCAACTCAGAATTAGTATATTGTAAATAGGGACAAAGATGAGAAACAAGAGCAATCATGACTCGATTCATTCTTTGAAAGCAAAAATAAAACAAAAAAGAAGAAGAAAGATTATCCAAGTGAATTAAACCGGTTCAAGTGAACTTTTTTTTTTTTGGTGAACTTGGTTTATCGCTATCCACATATGCAAATCTAAGAGTTGCTAGGGTATGTTGGTTTGGAGTTGCTCATTGAAGCCTCATTTTCCCTGCTGGTATGATGTGTCAGCTATCGTGAGCCGATTGGAATTAAGGAGATGATACGATTCAAGTGTTTGTTATTATTATTTTTTTATATATTTTTTTTAGATAGTGATACGATTCAAGATGCATTCTACATGTTTAAGTTCACTTGGAGGTTAATCTACTTTAAACAAGGGCGTTGGTTGTTGCTAGGTATTTTGGGTGGCCTCGTTATGTTAGGCTCTTCTTAGAGTTCATATCAACAAAAAAGGACAAAAGCTATATATGCTTAGACATGGAATTTTCAAAATTATTGCTTGGCTCTTTATTACGTCTTTTTATTTTCGGTGAAGCACTTCTCTTTTTTATGAAATTAAGGGACTGATTCTCTGGTTGTACTTCTCTCAGGGAATGAATTGATTCATAATTCTCATATTATCAAAATTTTTTTTGCTGATATGAGAAGTTTGTTTTAATCGTCGTAGAAATAAAATGAAAAATGGAAAAGAAGAACTAAAGTGAATAGTTCAATACGGACAATAAAAACTTTTTATACCATTATATGTTTATTTTCCAACACTTTCAGGTTAAAAATCAAAAGAAGAACTAAAGTTAATAGTTCAGTAAGGACAATAAAAACTTTTTAGACCGTCATATGTTTATTTTCCAACACTTTCAGGTTAAAAATCAACTTGGTCAGTTTTCAAAATTTCACAAGTTCAAAGTACAAAGTATATGTCTCAACATTCTACAGTTTGTAAACCAAATCAAAACCAATTATCTTTCTTATGCTTGCAAATGAACACAAGCTCAGCAAATGCAACCAAAGCTCCAACAGTGTTTGCCAAGCAAATGTAATTGTCCCCTCCAAGGACACCATTGAGGATCCACAGCACACAAAAAACCAACATGATCACTGAATCCTTTATTAATATCCTTTCAACTGGAACTTTCTCTCTTGAGATATAAATCTACAAACCAAAAAAATTGAATTAATATTGGAGATAGACAATAGAGCAATAGAGATATAACACAATAAATTGAATTCACCACTTACCATCCGCCTAATCGGCATATATTGCGAAGGTAAGCTTGTGAGTAAAGACCAAAGCCCAACACTCTCACATCCTGACTCAAATGAACCGGCAAATGAACTGATTATGACTTATAAGATCCTAACAACGTCATGACATGCTCAATTATCTCTTAACCTAGCTATGTTATCAAAAGCTCATATTGTAATTCTTCACAGACACATATATATAGAGTGAATCCTTAGACTTCAGACTGTTTCATCACTTCAATCATTAGACAACTAGTTAATTAACTTCAACCTATATGTAGTTCAACTAAACTTGATGGAAGAAAACTATCTTAACATTCAACAAAACAATATGGAATAGAGGATGATCTTAACAAAGCCAAAAAAAACCCAATGCACTGATAAATTCTTTGATATGTTTATCCCTTAAACTTTCCTCGTTCATTCTACATTTCTACACATGTATATCTATATGTTATCTCATTCTCAATACTGCTCCATTTACAATATGGACTTAAGGCTAGACAAACTCAAGAACAAAAGATCGCTCACAATCTTGTATTCATACTTCAGACTCTTTCATCACTTCAATTATTAGATAACTAGTAAATCAACTTCAACCTATATGTAATTCAACTAAACTTAATAGAAGAAAACTATCTTAACATTCAACAAAACAATATGAAATAGAGGATGATCTTAACAAAGCCAAAAAACCAATGACCTGTTGAATTCTTTCTCCTTAAAGTTAGCAGGACAAACTTCATCATGAAAAATCAATATTAAAGATTGGTTCTAATAGTTTCAGCATGAAATATATATTAAAAACCAATCTTTAGTATTAATATTGCACCTTTCCCTGATCTAATTTCATATTGCAGCCTCGATCTGGTTCCTCGCATCTCTCCCTTATTCTTATTTTTTATTTCTTTCATTTATTTGTTTAATTCTTAGAAGGGTATTAGGGGAATTTAATTTTACCAAAGAAGAAAAACCAAAATGGAGCTTTTATTCATATATACCTCTTGTTTTGGCACTTAAACTTCTACCATATTTTTGTCATCAAAGTTTCCATTTTAGCCCTCAGTTTATCTCTATTCTCTCCATAAACATTCTTCTTCACAGTTTCACTTCCACACCACTAAACACAGAGCAACATCTCTATTGCCATTCACCATTGACAATACATTCGAACACAAATAAACAAACTGAAAGTGGTCGAGCTAAAGAAAAAGAAAACAGAAAATATGTGTTCTTCCAATTAAAAGATAAACAAAACAATGTTTACACTTTATTTGATAAGCCCAGTTCCCAAATTCATCTCAGCAATAGATCAAATTGAAAAATCACATGATCATATCCAGTTAAACAACTTCAGTACCAAGCAAAAAAAAAATTAATACAATTCATACAATTCTTGGTGGAATTTATGTTTTTCCTTATCACTTGATTGCATGTTTGTATATCTATCTCTTTGAAAAATTCGAATTCAAGAATGCCTATACTGTTTCATTCTTTAAAGTCAAGAATTCATAATAGAATAGGATGAATATGTATAAAATCTATGTTAGACAACAATTATGAAATCAACAATGATGAACACAAGAATTTCCAAGGACGATGATCGATGAAATTCTGGTTGAGAAAAGAGATTACCATGTTTTTTTTTTCTTCATTTTAGGAATATGGCTAAATTGAGATTTTAAAATGTTAAAAAATGACAGGATGTGTAAGGGCCAATATGAGAGGTATGAACAGAAACTCCCAAAATCATTTTACAATACACATTTGATTTGTGCCGTAACATATAATTATTTTTACACACATGAAATATATGTCGTAAAAGGCATGAATAATGACATTCTAAGGATACACACTAAAAGCGTGTAGTAAATGATAGTCATTTACGACACACGTCAAATGTGCGCAGTAAATTGTGTGTCGCAAATGACTAATTTTCTTATAGCGAAAGGATATTGCACCTTTGATTATGAAATCATGACATTCTCATAGAAATTTGTAAATGCTAAATATGAACGATTTTTTAGAACCCGAATCAAATAAATGTTCACCATTGATAAACATTGCATTAAACATTGGATAGCCAAATCTCTGGATTATGTTAGGTTATGGTTGAACCTTTCGGTTCTTGTCCACTGTAATTGCTGGTTGTAACTTTTAATTATATATTATTGAATTTTTTTCTCAAAAAAAAAGGATAGGTAAATCTCACATTAAAATGTACAATGCCTCAAAATTCAACATTTTCTAATAAACCGAATCAAACATTAGTTAACTTTCTCATTTCTGTAAGTAAAACGAGCTCAGCCCTACAAGCATAGCTCTAGTAGAGTTTTCTTTGAAAATGTAAATGTCACTCTCAAAAACACCATAAAAGATCCACAGAATGCAGGAACCAAACATGATCATAAAATTCTTTTTCGATAATTTGTCAATTGCAATTTTTTTTGGATAAATTATCAAATGCAATTTTTGTTCATGAGATTATACTCAACAAAATAATTTAATTAATATTGGATCCAAACAGTAGTTGTATATACAATAAATCTAATATCTACTACTTACCATCAACTTAATTAGCCAATACCACATTACAAAAAAAATTAGTCTCTCTCTCTTCACTAGGGGCTGATCCAAGAATTGAAACCGGATGGGGTTTGGAGCTCATATAGAAAAAACTCAACGGTGCAAGAGCAATTATAGTTAAAAAAAAACATCTATACAAGGGTGACATAGGGAACCTTACCACTCAAGAATGTATGTTTATACGAAACAAGATTCATAAAACTCTCTAAATGTCGCACAAAATAAGCAAACTAAACATGCAAACAAAACAAATGTATAGATGTAAAACCTAACTCGATCAACTAACTAAATAAAACCCTACAAGTACCTGAAGCTTCGTCAATATAACAAAAACATAGCCTAAAGCAATGAAACAATATTTCTTTGGGATATTGTTAAAATTGACATATTTGATTTAGGGGGTTACCCTATTCTCAGATCATTCATAGGAAGGTGTGGTGTTGAAACCACTAACCGCATTTACCTCATCCCTCTCGTGAGTGAGACTTGAGTTCATCAATAATCAATGTAATATTCATATTATAAACTAACTATATGTAATAGTTTTTTTCCCTCACAAAATTTGAGTGGGACTTGCGTCCCGGTCTTTAACAAGCTAGATCCGCCCTTGCTCCTCACGGGGAGACCATTCTGAAACCCTAGGTTTCGTGAGAAGGGCCACAAGGCGCCTCCTGCGTGGGATCGACATTCTGACATCGTGGGTGCGTGGTTTATTTGGTGGTCTATTCCGTCTTCAGCATGTTTAAATCATCGGCGCGGCGTGGCTCTCTAGGCAAGCGGTGAAGAGGAAGGAGTACTTGGTTCTTGATCTTGACATTCGTTGCCGGAAGACGATCTTTTGATTGGAGACGCATACATGTCAGTGCAGATCCCCATCTATTCACTATGCCAATAAGTGCAACAAACGATGCTTTTCATACAACGGTGCAGAATAGCAGTGTTGTACATATTTTAAAAATGCTTCATACAACGTTCTTAAATTGTCAGCCGTTGTGTGGATAGTTTGAGATCATTCCAGATTTTTTTTTCCTTAAACCAGTACAACACTTTGGACAATATTTTATTGTATGAATGAAGATGAAAATGAGGCTCATTTTGCTTCTAACCCCACTCTAGTTTGACATATAACTGGGTTTCGTTACACAACAGTGAAACAAATAAATGTTGTGTGAATGTATAAAATTTAAACTATCACACAATATTTTTTATACATCTGTTGTACGATATATCTCTCATGTCAGGCTGCGGACTTCTAGTTCTAAAATCGCTCTTACATCCTCTGAAAACCTAAATTTTTTGTGAAGGATATTCTTGGTGGTTTTGATGTAACAATGAAATACTCAAACATGTTGTGTGAGAGTATATTATTTTTAGCAATCACACAACGACTTTTCAGTTTCGGTTGTATAATGTATTTTCGTGTCATGAAGCCCATCTCTTACATTTGGCAATACTATTTTAAGTTCTTCATCCCACAACAATCAACTAAGAAATGTTGTGTGAAGGTATAATATCACATAATTGTTTTCAATATTACGTTGTATGTATCGTAACCCCTAACCCCTAAAATACCCTAAACCCTAAAAAACCCTAATAAATTTCCTATTGTAGTGCCACAACAGTTCTTTTGTAATACTGATGTGTGACATAAAATTAATATTGTTGAATTTATGGTTGACCGAGTTGATCGATACCCAAACGTTTCTGAAAATTTGTGAATTTTGTTACACTACTATACTTCACTATCATAATTATATCAAACGGTCGAATTTTCATGATTTAAATCCTAAATATCTAGGTCACAATCAACCTACTAATGAGGTATAACATGTTTACTATGTTGCACATAATGTGACATAACATGTGTAGTACATATTATATAAACGTGTGTTTATCTAGAGAGACACCATTAAGGAAATGAAATTTTGAAAATCGAACCGTATAGACATGTTTACGATATTGAAGCATGATTGTGGTAGAAATGTCATCAATTTTCGGTATTACATGAGTGTCGATTGACATGGTCAACTCTAATTGCACTTACTTTCATTATGGGGAGCCAAATTATCAAGATATAATTGACACTAGTTTCTTATACGAGTTCATACCTAATAACCATATGATTTTACAAGTGTCGACAAAAAAAAAAAATATGTTTAGAGTATTACATTTCGACATGTTTTTGTTGACGAGTCTCTCATATTTAGACAACTCTTAGTGCTTTTATGCGTTGTGTGAGTGAAAACTATGGTTATTTTAAAGAGTGACTCGTTAGAATGAAAAGAAACGGGAAATTTCCCGCCCTCACGATTAAGTGAATGTCTTTATTTTCTTTCTTCTCAGACAACACAAAATATGCAATTTATGTTGTCTGATTTGTAAAATGGATAGGGAAAAAATTAAGGCTGAGATGTAGCAGTGGGAAATCTCACGCTCTTGCAATTTAAGGATGTCATTTCTTCTCAGACAACAAAATATACAATTTATGTTGTCTAATTTGTAAAATGGATAGGGAAAAAATTAAAACTGAGATATAGCAGTGGGAAATCTCCCGCTTTTACAATTTAAGGATGTTATTTCTCCGACAACCAAAATTTGAAGTTATGTTGTATGATTTGGAAACACTTGACTCAAAAACCTAAAGAACTTGACTTGACACTTACACATAGAAAAAAAAAAAAGAGTATCGCTCAAAACCTATCGCTCACACACACTTTCACACACACACACACACACACACTCTCTCACCGCTCTCACCTATCGCCCTCTCTCTCTTCTCTCTTTCTCTCTTGAACGCAACCGCTCTCACCCTCCTTAATTTCTTCTCAATCACTCCTATCAATTTCTTTCTATCTCGTACTCAATCACTCCTCCTTCAATCGAGACTAAGCCACTGTCACTCGATCAGGGTTCGTCGATTTGGGGGTTCATCCATTTGGCGCCTCACTCGATTTCTTCCAATTTGGTCGAGGTTTGTACTCTTCTCCTTTCTTTGATTAAGTTTCTGGGTTGGTTAGTTCAATTTCTTCCAATTTGGTTCGAGGTTGGAGATGTGAGGAGGCTGGGCTTGGCGCAATGGAGGAAGGGGTTGGGAGCCGGATTGTTTGGCACGATTTCTGCTTCCCTGGGCAGCTTCCTAAGGAAGGATATGGGAATACGCAGCTTGGAGAGTGGTTCTTCGTTTTGTCAAGCTTTGAGTTTTCTAGTTTCTTTTGCCACCGTCGGTGATGGTGGTTTTGTCATTTGAAAGACTTGTTCTGATATGTGAGGGTTTGGGTTTAGATGTTTCTATTGCAGTATGGCTAAATGGCAGGGAGGAGCTGAAGGGAACAAAGAATCAAAGGTCCAAGTTCAGCCTCTGTTCGACTTTAAGGTGGGTAATTATCAGTAAATTTTCAAAGAGAAACTGGAACTGTAACTGAACTTTGAAAAATCATTAGTAATTGTAGAAAATTTCTTTTTGTGCGATTCCAGTTCCAGATTGATTTTTAGGTTGTTTTTTACAATTGTTATGAAGAGACCAACCTAAAATTCTTAGCCGAGCTATACTGTTTTTAGCTAAAAAGGTCTGCTGGTCAGGAAGTTAGGCATACAGTTTCTGATTTTGTTCTTTTGCTCTTAGTCGCAATGTTTGCCAATGATTCTTGCTTGATTTGGTATGATATTATACAGATATATAGATTAGATTATAAAGTACTTATACATGTTTTTTGTTTCTTAATATAGGGATGCGGGCAAAAATTGCATAGAAGGGGACTACAACCGCCTCTTATTACAAGGCAAATCATAAAAGTATATTCCATAGTAAAAGATATTCGATTCTCTTCAAAAAGTTAGATTTGGGTTGCTTAAAGTTAGTTGAAAGATTATAATTTAGAACTTTACATTAGTTTACCTTGTAGTAATGTGGGAGCATGGAGCTATGGCCCGTGCTGAGATCGAGAAGTATTCCATTTGTTTGAGGACTTTGAACATGACACGATCCGATGAAGAGGTGCATGTGTGAGTTTCCTTCGTTAGATTCCTGAGATAGATAAATGTTATACAATGCAACAAGTGTTGACTATGCTTTATTGTGCTTGTCTTGGTAAATTTAGCTTGTTAGGATCTTTTTACAAAAAAATGATTTTATCTATGTTGTTGGTATTTGTACTAAGATTGAAGAACTAACTAGTACTGTGCTTGTGGTGTTGTTGAACATAGTTGATAACCAGGGGTGGTTCGGGTGGAATGAAGTACACCACAATGTCCTCTCGAATGGAGTTGGAGAGGTAATTTTCATTATCTAACTCAAATTAATCTCTAGAAGATGTTGATTATGAGAAAGCATGTATATATAAGCCCTGTGTGTGTGTTTTGCTACAATTTTCTGTCTGTGCAGATGTGCTTGGCCCTATCTTATAAATATTGTTCAATTATGTTTGGCCTTTGTTCTTGACTACAATTGTATGCTTGTGCAGATGTGTTTGAATCCTTAGTTTTTCCCCAATTTGTTCTCTGACCAGATTTAGACTTTAAGGAATAAATCAAATTAGAGCATTGTCTTTGTTTGCCACTTTTTTTTAGTGAAAACAATCATAATTATTGTTCATATCTTTCATGACTTGCATTTGGTGATACACACATGCACTCATCTTCCCTGCAACATATTGTCACAAACTGTGGTGTTTTTCTTTTGCTCTTTTGTTTTAGGATCAAGAGGAGACCTCTGGCTCACAAACTCTGGTATGTGACTATGTGATATATTCACCTAATGCTTTTCCTCATATTATCCTCTTATAGTCTTACCTACCTTTAGTGCTTTCAACCATTAGATTAGCTCCAGATTTTTGATGCCACAAGTGTCTGTTTGCTCCAAATCAAGCATACATTAGCTTTAGCTTATGACTGCCTTTCAATCTGGGCAGCTTTCATTTATTTCTTTATTTGTGCCACATATAGTTTCAGTTTTGCTTTCAGATACTTTAAATAGTCTTTTAGTAGAAAATTTTCAGAAAATCCTGAAACTGTAGCTGAACTTTAAAAATCCATAACTAATTCAAGAAAAATCATTTTAAAATGATTCTAACTCTCAGAGCTTCTTTAGTGTGTCTACTACAAGTCTTTAGAAGAAATCAAAGTCAACTTCCAAATGGTTTTGTACAGTTTGTAGTGTGAATGTGACTGCTGCAATATGCTAGTTTGTGTAATTGTGGTTGAGTGAAAATCTATTAAGTATCTTATCTCTTGTTTGAGTGAAAATCTGTTTAAGTATCCTATCTCTTGTTTTAATTGTGTGACTGTGTAGACATATGGTAAGAGAATGTTTACCTATACAGACATGTATGTCTTTGTCTGTATGTAGCTAATCATAGATTTGTGCTCTCATTTGGATTTTGATGTGCAGAGTTTGAAGACAGAAGATCTCTCAAACTATGGTAAGGACTCGGGTAATGCTTTGGTAATATCATCTTGCATTAAGCATATATTCCATGACAAACATGCATATATAGCGAGTAACTTGCTAAACAATTTCCTGTTATTAATGTCTAAATGGTGAACTGATTATTCACCTCAATCTTTAATAAGTACATAGTGCTTACTGTGGGTACATAGTGCTTAATGTGCAAAGAATTGTGTGACATCGCAAGGCAACCAGGTGTGCCTATGGCGGAGGGAATCCTTGAGTCTTAAGGACTTTAGTTTCACTAAAGTAGCAAAGGAACTTATCACTTGCCTTAAGACAATCGATGGTAACAACTATCTTGAGGTACTATATGAAACATTTTTTAGTCTATATTAATTTTGTGGACGAGAAAATTATGAGTTTCCTATTTTTTCATTGCAGACCTTGAATCTTTTGGTCTATGGGAATGAAATACTTGCACCAAAGATGAAGCAAAATAATTAGCATGCATGTATGCGGATTTCTTCTAACTGGTATGAAGCTATACATGTCACAACACCTAGCTTTGAAATATCATATTGGTCAATACAATAGTAGAGTACATTTTGAATTTTTGGATTTTGGAATCGTGATTTTTGTAGGTTACTTATTTTGGATCTTGGATATGTATTGATGGATATTTTATATACAATGGTCAATACAGTGGATGGATGATTTTATGAGATTTTGGTTTGTATGCAATATCTATTTTTTTAGTTGCTATTGTTTATTTGGTAAATTAGTAGGACATACAACACATTAATGACAATCCAACGTTGTCTCATGAAAATGATTATACAACCAATTATTTTGTAATGTAACGTTGTGTGAGTATCTATTCACACAATGCCTATTAGCAAAAATCATGTCTACACTTTAACAATCAAACAACCATGCAATCGAGAAAATCTGTTGTATGAACATCACCTCACACAATAGTTTTCATGCCGAAAGCTGTTGTATGAATGTTGACATATATTATCGAGAGCAATCTCGACATATGTCGACATATGTTGATGAGATCTGTCGATATTCACATAACAGCTCTTAAAAGGAACAGTTGTATGAGTTGACAGTCACACAAGAGTTTTCATTGAAAAAACTGTTGTGTGATTCTTAACAGATATCATCTACATATGTCGACAGCTGTCGAGAAGCAGCTCAGCATGTGTCGGCATCTGTCAATAATATCTGCTGAGAATCACACAACAATATTCTACAAAAAACCATTGTGTGATTCTCGGCAGAATTCATCAACATATGTCGACAGCTGCCGAGAAGCAGCTCGACATGTGTCGGCAATTGTCGATGATATCTGCCGAAACTCACACAATGGTTTTTATTGTAGTGTTGTGTGTCAGTTAATCAGACAAGCTCTTTTTAGCCGTTGTGTGACATGTTGATCAGACAACGATCAGATTAACAACGGTTTTGATCTTTAACAGACGACGCGTTTTCGCCGTCGTGTGATGCATTATGGCGTAGTGATTGTATTTCATTTGCAATCAAGGGCGCTTTGGAGCGGCGACTGAAATAGTCTTGTTAATCAAAGGGCGGTGGCGGCTTGTATGTGCAAGTCGGCGACTTGGGAGTTACCGAGCTTGGTCTTGCCGGGTTGAGGATGTTAGAAACTCGAAGTCGCCCAACAGAGGAATGATGAGAGACGGCGGCTCCGGCTTACAAAGAAGGAGAGAAAGGAAGGAGATGGACCTAGGGTTTTTGGTTCTTGGGCTACATGGCCTAATGGACTGGGCCTTTGGTTCTTTTCTGTTTTTTTCTTCTTTTCTTTGTGGTTTGGGCCTCTATGATAACAGACCCCTTCTGTGATCTAGCAACCTCTCTCTTTCTTTATTTCGATGAAAGGTACACCGTTTTGAGGTATTAAGCCTAAATTGTTGAGAGTTGAGATAGTTTTGGAAAGTTAATTTGGTTTTTACTTTTTAGTGATTCATACCCGTTTTTTTTGGATGTATATAGTTTTGAGGTTGTTTTTTAATTCTTAGATGTAGTTTGATTTAGTTTCTACTATGTGCTTGTATGGTCTTCGGAATGTTCATGCTTGACCGTTTTGGTCGTCATGATCTTTGATCAATGGATTTATCTCATTTACAATAAAAAATAATAATAATTAGCTAATAATGCATAGCTATGTTTGTGAGAAAAACACATAAACCAACACTCTTAACTTCCTACTCTGGCCAATCGGCAAATAGACTGGTTGCCATTATAGGCATCATCAGAGTCAACGATACGTAACAAAGATTATCCAACAAAAGAAAAAAAAATTAAAATGAGATAGACATAATATATAGAATATAGTTACTAAATTTGTTCTGAAAAAGATAATTAAGATTTTTCTCTACCGGTTGTCCTCGAGCATTATGCACCAATTCTAGTCATCCAGCTTGGTAGTGTTTCATCTAGTTTTAGCTTAGAGATGGCTGCTATTATGCTAAGAAAATCTTCATATGTGAGGAGGACTTTTGCCTCAATTCCTTGAATTTGAGGCTCTGAGCTAACTTATTCAGTGCCTTCTCTAGGCTGATGTATTTTATGCATGCTTAATGCTGCATAGGTTAGAATGTATGAGTGATTTTCTATGCTAGATGACTTAATGAAGCAAGTTTCCATTAGGGCCTTGTCTCTATTGTCATGGTAAAACCGTAAAAGACGATGAGGATATTGCACATTGGAGTATAAAAATGTAACGTTCTCATTAATACTTGTAACTGCTAAATACAACCCTATTGTCCCCCTAAAGAGACACTTAAATAAGGGTTCCACCCTTGACATACTCGGTGAAAGCCAGAGCCACCAAACCTAACATGGCCAATCTTCCATTCCACAACTCAGCATCTGAGGTCATGAGCCCTTTTGATTTTGACTCCACACTGACTCCTTGAAATAGAGGAATCACGGATGCAACCGACAGCAAAATGCTAGTGCCAAGGAACACCGAGACTCCACCGTCGGAGATCTGAGAAAACACGTCCTGGCCCTTTAACAGTTCCACCGCAAGAGCTGAGACAAAGCCAACCATTGCAAGTCTGCCGTTAATTCTTTCCGGTGCCGGACCGCTGAAGGCGAAAACGTCCCCGAACTTGGTGCTAACCTTGGGAGTCCTTGGTGGTGGTGGGAAAGGTGTAGGTGTAGGTGCTGCTGCTGGAATCTTTGATGGTTCTGAAACTGTAGATGGTTTCTCCTCAGGTAGACCATCCTGCAATATATGGACAAATTGGAAATTGTTAATTAACACGAATTATCCTCGAAAAATTAAATCTAAACACTGAGATCTAAAAAGAAAATGCATTTTATTTTGAACTTTGAAACAAAAGATTCTTTGAAGACAAAGGAAAAACTAGCTTACAGTAGAGAGCTGTTTACCTCAGCCATGGAGCGCACCCTCATGTTAGGGTACCTGTGAAGAGTCGGTACAAGTTTGTTTACTCTGACTGAGCTCCTCTTTCCTGCTCCATAAGCGATGGAGTTTGCTAGGAATATCGATTGCATGGATGCTGAAGCAGCCATTTTATATCCTTCTTGATTGGAACACCCACAAGGTATTATCTAGGAGGTTGATGAAGCACAAGATCGAGCTTAGAAGAGAGAGAGAGAAGAGAGAGAAGAGAGAAGACGATCGATCTGGGTTATTAAACTTGAGTGCCCTGAACTGGTCTTTATAGTAAAACTACGTGATGGGTTTAGACACTTGAGTGCTAGTGTGGTATGGCTCGTGAAGTGAACGGTGGATATTGAGGCACCACGTCCCTCGTTAGGGTATGCAAGTAATGTTGGGACACTTGGGTTGTTTTGTTCTCACAGGATAGGCATGGGAGACGTGGTTGAAGAACACACCACAATGTAGAAGTCTGTGATTTCTGAGGTCCCATTTTTCTTGAAGGCGTTTCACTTTTCTGATCTTTCCAGAAACGAGGACCGATGTTTGACGAATGACGAGTCCACGATATACTGGTTTTAGAGTTTTGAGCTAGTCGACACTTGTTAGGCACGAGAGAGTAGACTATATACGTTGAGCTTCATTTTCAATTTATTGGAAAGAGGAAGACACTGGCCGAGTCACCAAGCACTCAGCACAGCGCAGAAAACAGTTGCATTTGTTTGATAGTGGTGGGTTGGAGAAATGTGGCTCCCTCGAAACACACAGCAAGAACTTCAACGTACTATTCTATTTCTCCCACACAACGTAAGATCAGTAAATTTTTAGTGTTTGGTAAAGATAATTTACCATAACAAGTCGACTATTACAGGCAAGAACTTAAAATCTAGCGCAAAAATCTAAGAAAAGAATTTCAATGGTATGTTCAATAACGATGATCGATCATGAGGGGACTTTGAATCAAGTGCAGTGACTACCGTGTTTAGGGTTATGAAACATTTTATCCAATTATATGTGATTAACTTCAGTCTCAAGGCAATATACGGATTACTTCCAATTATCTTTTCCCCCTCAGTAGATGGTCTTGATACTTATAGGACACATTTACTATGAGAAACTCATGAAATGATGTAGGCTATTTATTAGGAGTTGGATCAATTGCATTTTCTTGTATCACTTTCTATATAATAAATTTTGATAGACCCTACTGTGGTTTGTTTATTTAAAAACTTCAGCGAAAAGTTCAAATTAAAACACACGCACATACACACAGAAGAATGTACATTTTGCTTGCACATGCTAGAAAACGCCAACGAATATATACGCCTAGATGGACCGTTAACGGAAGGATGCAGTTGTAATTTCATGTGAGATTGTAAAACAATTTTTTACTTGGACCATTATGAGGGCAACAGTTTAACTTCAATTAACTTGGTAAAACCATTATGTATTCCAACTGCCAAGACTGTCTATTCTGGGAATCAACAAGGGAAGGATAACCATGAGTCATGATCATTAGATGAAGAGGAAAATAAACAAAAAGGTGGGGAAGGATTAGGGAAGGCAAATCGGTGGCGTTGAGTTGGAAGACGAAAAGGAAGCTTTCACCAGACGGTTTGGTTGGGCCGGCCAAAGCGACGGCGGTGACGGTGGAGGGGGTGGCGTGGTAGAGTTGTGTGAGGTGAAGAATTCAGAATCGATATAGACTGGGTTCCTCTGCCACGTGTC
The DNA here is from genome assembly GCA_010134655.1 of Fragaria nilgerrensis. Taxonomy (NCBI): domain Eukaryota; kingdom Viridiplantae; phylum Streptophyta; class Magnoliopsida; order Rosales; family Rosaceae; genus Fragaria; species Fragaria nilgerrensis. The sequence goes on from CM020980.1 coordinate 1,062,160, forward strand.
GACCCTTTCATCATCTTCATTGACGAGCCGACCTCTGACTGCACCTCCGTCGTCGGCTAGAAGCTTGACGTGCTGGAGAGAGACTTATGGTATTTGACACAAAAGTCAAAAAAATATTCTCTTCTCTAACAGAGGCCGAGTACATTAATTTGCTCCAAACAGCTTTTGAAGAACATTTCTAGAGGAGATAGGGCAGCAGTTGAAGTTACTAGTGCAGTTATGAAGACATAATCAGGTTGGATCAGAGGTTTATGGTAGCTTCTGGTGAGTGTAAAAGCAGCAAAGCAGCAGTTGTTCTCTAAAACTTTGATCTTTTAGAGTTTCAATATTTACTGCTGACGGAAGTTAAATAGTGAATTTACGTAAATGTCCTTCGAATCTGATATGTGTGGATGAAAAGCTGCAACGCGTCTCGAGACTTCTCTAGTGTACGGTACCGTGGCGTAGTCTAGCACCATCCCAATTATGATTAATTTCGATCATCAGTCTCAAGACAACATATGGAGTACTTTTCCAATCATCGTTTCGCAATTGGTAGATGATCTTGATGCTTATAGGACACATTTATTATGAGAGCCAGTTCAACTGAAATGATGTAGGCTATTTATTAAGAGTTAGGTTCCCTATGAAATGAGGCATTTTTTTGTCTAATCATGGAATAAAGGTGGAATGCATTTTTTTATATTTTATTTTTAGTTTTTTTTTGTCTAATCATGGAATCGACTTGGGTTCCCTATGAAATGAGGGATGGAGCGGAGCCGCTATAAAGAAGTTTTGAAAAAAGAAACTTACTTTTCATTATCAAAAAAAATATTTTTCACTTTTGATGTAGTAGATATTTATAGAGAATTACGTCGGGTGCGCCTACCATATATGGTTTGTTCAAGAAGAACTTCAACTGAAAGCTAGGTCGAACTAACTGGGAGGTCCAAAAGGTGTAAGGTCCAATATATGTTCAAGCCAACATATACAATTACCCTTTATTGTCTAGGCCATTGTCTAGTGTATAAAAGAAAGAAGAAAACAAAGAAAAGATAAAGTGGATGGAGATCAACATGGGAGGTCACATGCCAAGAGCCGGAGAGGAAAAGCAAAATGGTGTTTCCCTCCAAGTGGGAGGCTCAAATTAAATACTGATGGAGCCTATAAGGAGGATGAGAGTGGTGGTGTAGGAATGATAATAAGGATGTTGTTGGTGATGTGATATGTGCATGGTCAAAGAAGCCGGAGTCTTTGTCTTCTCCTCTTCATGCAGAAGCAGAGGCATGCCGTCTGGGTTTGAGAATGGCCATTCAACCTGGGTGGCAAAAGCTAGAGGTAGAAAGTGATTGTGCAATTCTTGTAGCAGCTCTCAACAACCAGGGAAGTGACATGGTGGAGGTATGTCGGATATTGGAGGATTGTAGAGACTTTATGCATCGTTTTGATTATGTTACTGTCCGACATGTGTTTCATGAAGCAAATAGTGTGGCCCATAGATTGGCTCACTTTGCAACGTGTGATAGAGTAGTAGAGGTTACCTTAGTCGGGGTACCTGATTTTATCAAATGTTCTCTATGAGGATAAGTGTAATGCTCTTAATGTGACACAAGGTATATGTTCTATGTCCCCCTCGATGACACGAAATTCTATTAATATATATAACGGGCAAGGAACTGAGCCTTCAGAAAAAAGTTTCCTAAATAGTTTAAGAAAGTCAGAATATGAAAGATTCAAAAGTAGTAATTTCCTAAATCAAAATAAGAAAGTTTCTTAAAATGAAATATGCAAGTTTCTCTTTTCAAAACATGAAAGTTTCCTAAACGAGTTATCCTTAGATTCTGCGACTTAATGAGACTCCTTGCTGCATCAGGAATCCTCCTTTGATTAGGATTTCCCTCATTCTTGCGTTTTAACCTTCTTTTGTGTAAAACTGCCTCTTTTGACCTACAACACAGAAACAAGCTACAATGACATTATTAAGAAATAACGAAGATAAATAGGGTAGGAAATACATTAAGAATATAACATAAAAATACGTGTATCAAATTCCCCCCACACTTAGATTTTGCTAGTCCCTTAGCAAAACCAACTAACAAACAGACTCTAGAACACAAACAAACAGATACGAAACATAAATCACAAACAGACACTCAAACTCTAATGCCCATGACTATTGTCTCAAATCTCTACTCTCATGGCATCAAATTAGCATTCAACCAATAATCTTATGATTTTTAAAAGCTAATTGCCATGCATGAGATCACATATTTACTTCGGTGGACCTGATAGAACAATGGTGATGTTAGCTCTGCATGTTACAAAACAAGTATGATTCATTCTCAATTATGCATTCCTTCTTCACTAAGGGTCCTTCAATTGCTCTCCCTCTAACACTTACTGCAAATAAAAATAATAATATCATCATAACCGTAACAAACCACCCGATTAAGGACTAGAACCAGTTGATATTTAAACACAATTCAAATATAAACTTCATCATCAATCCACAAAGAGCACATCATAAAAATTTATATCCTTCCACATAGATATATTTATAACAAAATAGATATCCCCACAAAATAACTACCAAGAACCAAAAATATTATGGCATAAAAACCTTAAAAATAATCATTTAATAGGAAAACTTGTTTTCTTCTATAGCCGTGACGATCAAGCTCATATATTTTTAAAACAAACAAAAAGCAAAACATAATTTTTAAATCATCATCATCATCATCTTCATCAACATTATCATCATCATAATCATCATAATCATAATTATCATCATAATCATCATCTCATCACAACTTTGATCAACATTTCATCATCCTAATCACCATAAATAAATAAGTCACAAAGTGAACATTGTGAGATTTACTCACCTTAACTCCCGCTGCGTCTTCACACAAACACAAGGAAAGCTCAAACTAAGCTCCCGATAACCACCTATTATAAATGTTCACTTTAGTAACCAACGGACCAAACACTTCCCCCTTAACTAAGACTCTACCCTGACCTTGACCAAGTCTTGTCCTTCAAGACAACCTTCTTCTGAGACCTCCCAAGGTCATGGAACCCTCACCAACCTATTGAATAGTTTTATCAAGATTTTCAAAGCTCAAACACCAAGCTTAACATCACTAGATTCGCAACTTAGCCTTAACCTAGGATGCAAAACTTGATCATAACATAACTCATGACATGTCAAACATGCTCGTATCGACGAGTAACAAGCTAACAGTTACTCTAACCTCAACCCCTAACCATACCGGACCAAGACTACCACCAAGACGGCGGCGAGTGGTCCCACGCGCCACCCTACCAACCTTCAAATTAGGGAAAACTCACAACACAAAACTTTAGATTAAAGCAGGGAAGCATCTTTAATACTGAATGTTGAACCCATTTGGCTGGAAACGGCCGAAATCGTCCAAAGAAAAACCGTTTGCCAAGGCGGTCTCATCTGACTTCTAGACCTCAAACGAGGTGAATGGTACTTGAAACTGCTTGAGGAAGAATATTCAAAAATGGGCAGCCTCACCCCAGTCGCCTACACGGCCGGAAAGCTCTCGTTTGAGTTGGCCGCCACCCTACTTCTCAATCCCACTCGAGTCATCCTCCCCACCTACATAGGGAGGATCATGCAAGGAGAGAAGAAAATGATTGGTGCCGTTCTGATCTGTCCGGAGTCGGCTAGAAAGCAGTCAGGTCAACCGGGTCTGGTTCGGTCGAAGAAGACTCAAATAGTGAGGGTGAGGCGCAAGAGAGATGGAAGAGAAAAAGATGGTTTTCAGAAAATGAAATGGAACCCTATCTTTTCTTATTTAACCCAACAACTAAAGCCATGAACTTCTGCTGACCATACTTTTACATACAAAGTTCGTTTTAACACTGCCATATGTCTACGAACTCGTATTATCTGCTTACATTTTCGTGAAGGAGTTCTCTGAGAAACCCAACAAAAGAAAGCAACTCTTGACCCTTCAAAATAAAAAAATCGTTTCGGGTAATTTATGCATCCGAAACTTCCACTCTTCTTCGACCTCAAAACACACCAAAATTTTAACTCAAAACTTCCCAATAAAGTTGAAACTATAACAATTTTTTAGGGTATTACATTTAATATCTTTACTACCTGAAATACCTCTGAACCAGTCCACTTCTAGGCCTAACTCTATGTTCCTCAGTTCCATAAACCAAGTTTTATTGTGCCTATATGGAAATCTGTGCAAGAAACCTCATTTACACATAATGCGTCATTGCACAACCCCACTGACCCATAGGCTAAACAAATTACGATTACGATTTTTTAGCTATCTAGACAGACCCATATCGAAACGGTGAAGCACCGTCTAACGCCTAGGCGAGGATTATCGCTTTAGGATTTTTAGAACATTGTTTGTAAGTGAAAACAAGCTGAGCAACTGCTAGTATAGCTTCGGTGGAGTTCCCCATGACAAGGAAATGTCGCTCTGAAGGGTACCATAAAACAATCCACAACATGCAGGAAATCAGATTGATCACAAAATCCTTCTTGGATAATTTGTCAATTTAAACTTTCCCCTCTCTGAGATTGATATCTGCAAAAGAATTTAATTAGGATTGGAGAGAAACTCAGTAGAGCTGTAGAGGTATGCACACTAATTATAAAAACAACCACTCACCATTAGCTTAATAAGCAAATAAAGGTTGGCTATGCTGGTTAGAAGAGTACATAAACCAATGCTTTGAAACTCCCAAGCCAGGTATAGAACAATATATAGTATGGGCACACAAACATAGTCAATACTATGACAAAATTATTATCCAGCTAAAGAAAAAGAAAACCAAAATAAGATAAATATAATGTACAAATATTTACTGAAATGAGAAGAGAGAACACTTACAAGGATTTGTGTAGATTTAGTAGGATATATGACCGTGACAAATTACTATCAAAACTGCATCCTCTATAAAAAATGGGCAAACTCACCAAAGAGTATGAGCAAACTCTCTGGCACTGCATACAACTCCCATATAAGGGTATTCATCACGCTTAGAAAATTCTTGAAGAAGCTCTTCTTGCCTGTAAATTGGTCCTCAGCTGTCCTAATACCAACATACTCAGTCAACTCCTTTATGTGTTGTATTTCCCTCAATAAGCAGATGGTTGTGATCACTAGAATGTTGTAGGTCAGAAAACAACTCTCATGGTTTTCCTCCGGGTTAGACCCTATTGATTGATGTAAAACATAAGTTTAATATTTAATCAAGACTAATTTCAAACAATTAGTTGGTTAAAATTTCTTCTAATTATGTATAACATTCTCATGAGTTTGTTTAATAATTATGTATAATTATTGAGTCAACCTCAAATAGCTGAAACAAAAAATTAATTTTCTACTAAAATTCGTTCTTAACTCTAGCTCCTAGATACTCTGTTCTAAACACATTGTCTTAGCCCCATCACAACTAAACGCTTATGCAACAAATTTTGACAGTGCTAACAAAGCCACAAATATTAATAGTAGTATCAAAGCTTGTTTTGATAAACTTTTATGGCGTTGATTTGTATTCACCATGTCTATCTCCACCTCCAACCAAACATCAATTTCTCTCTCTATTTTTAAAACAGAAAATTATGATTTTTGGAGTATCAAGATGATAACTTTTTCCAAGTTTCAAGATTAATTGAACATCGTGGATAAATGGTTCCTAAATATAGAAATTATATTGGTGGAGCAATTGAGGCAAGAAAAAAAAATAAAAAAAAGCGATACAGCCGCACTTCTCGTCATCCAACAAATGGTGGACATCATTTTTTTTTAAAAAAAAAATCATGGGAGGTATCTCTAAATGATGAGGATTTCCAAGAAACATCATTGGAAATGTGGCATAAATAAATCATTTTACGACACACATTTGATTTGTGCCGTAACATATAATTATTTTACGCACACATGAAATGCATGTCGTAAAAGATATAAATTGACATTCAAACGATACACGTTAAAATTATGTAGTAAATGATAGTTATTTACGACACACGTCAAATGTGTACCGTAAATTATGTGTCCCAAATGACTAATTTCTTATAGTGAAAGAATATTGCACATTTGATTATGAAGTCATGACATTCTCATAGAAATTTGTAATTGCTAAATATGAACGACTTTTTAAAACCCGAATCAAATAAATGTTCACCCTTGACAAACATTGCATTAAACATAGGATAGCCAAATCTCTAGATTAAGTTAGGTTATGGTAATCCTTTTCGGTTCTTGTCTACTGTAATTGCTGATTATAACGTTGGATTATATATTATTGAAATTTTTTCTAAAAAAAAAAAGGATAGCCAAATCTCACATTAAAATATACATGTCTCAAAATTCAACACTTTCTAAACCAAATCAAACATTAGTTAACTTTCTCATGCTTGTAAGTAAAAACAAGCTCAACACATACAAGCATAGCTCCGACAGAGTTTGTTTTGACAATATAAATGTCACTCACAAGAACACCATAAAGGATCCACTGAATGCAAGAACCAAACATGATCATAAAATTCTTTTTCGATAAATTGTCAATTGCAACTTTTTTCGATAAATTATCAATTGCAACTTTTCTTCTTGAGATTATATTTAGCAAAAGAATTCAATTAATATTTGGTCCAAACGATAGTTGTATACACAATAAATCTAATATTCACTACTTACCAGCAACTTAATTAGTCAATAATGCATAACTATGTTTATGAGAAAACCATATAAACCAACACTCTTAACTCCCGACTTTGGCCAACCGGCAAATAAATCGGCTGTTATTATAGACATCATCAGAGTGAACAGTACGTAACAAGGATTATCCAATAAAAGAAAAAAAAATTAAAATGAGATAAACATAATACATAGAATATACTAAAATGAGAAGAGAGCATATCGAATGCCTACATAACCAATATTTATTATAAGCATAACTTCAATATCCATAAAACAATGGGCTACCTCACACAAAAGTATGAGCGGATTCTCTAAAAAAAAACACATTGCCTAAAACACCAACATACTTCATATCAGTGTTAAATAAGTCCCTTCACCTGATATGGCAGTATGATGAGATCATATTGATCATTTGGTTTTCTAGAATGAAGTTATCCATTGATGCTTTGCATACAGGGCCTGAGGTATTGTCATTTATACAACAACAAAGGTGATCGTGACTTCGGTTGAGTTAAAAAATGTGAAGCTGAAGGCTCAAAAGCATGCCATATCGACCTTGACTTGAAGAGATTTTATCAATTGTATGGATATACTGCTCCACAGGATGACGCAGTAATGATTGTCAGTTACCTTTTACTAATAGATGTCTTAGGTGATCTAGCATCCGGTGGGGTGCTTAGTGGTAATTATTCTCTTTAAAATACAATTTATTAATTTGTTTTATCTACTTGTTTTGGCAGTGAGTCGTAAGAAAAGATGACATAGAAACACGTTTGAGAAACATGCCGTAATCGTGTTAAGATGATAAATGTGTTAAAGACTTTTGAACAACTCGAAAATAATGTCATTTTATTGTTCTACAAGCTTGATGAGGTTGGTCAATATTTCGTGCTGACGTGGCTGAGGTATATGTGTTTTTAAGACTATATTTAATTTGTTAATATGGAAAAACTTAATACTAAAATGTTGGACGTTTTGAATTGCAGCAATGGAACGAAAAATATTACATAGAACGGATATGGACATCCACTAAACAAGTTAATGGGAGGTTACCATATGCAGCGCGAGACAATTTTTCAAAATGCGTTTATCCATGAGTTCACATATGGTTGAAATCGTATTCATCTAAAAGGTCATGATGTGGCCACCATATTATCTTGCTTCTCTTTGTTTCTTTTGTCATGTTGACAAATAGTTTCTCGACATAAGAGACACACAATTCAATCTTCTCAACAAAAAAAAAAAAAATCCAAAATACAAATAATATTGGACCGTGTATTAAACTCAAACACTCACAAACAAATCATTCTTTGCTCTTGACTTGTACGTTGTTGATAGAAGCTGGCACAAAATCATCCTAAAAAGGATCATGGCATTATAATTAAAATTTTATGGAGCATTGTGATGCATGTAAAAACCCAACTTTAGTTTTTAAATCTACACTGCCATCTTCAAAACCAAAAGTGAACCATGACTCTTACCTTGTTCATTGGATAAAACGTTCGCATCTAAAACACTAGGTGCACATGAGTTATCCGAGCAAGCAACGACTTCTTTCGGAAACCCAAACTCTTGGTTTCTATTTTGACATGTATCACCAAAATTGTTGTCACGAAAAGATTTACCAATATTCTTTTTTGTTGGGTCAAAAGGTTCAACATTATGATATTCATCGTATAAATGGGTGGTGAATTCCAGTCAACTTCAACATTATCTCCATGCTCAATCTCTAACTCAAAAGGAAATAAATGACATACCTTCACGTTGAATCGTTATTGAATACTTTGACCTCCAACTCAAGCTCCTCAACATCCTCAACCTCGCATTCTTTTGTACAAGTGTCTCTTGCAACTTCTAGTCATTCTTAAAATCTTAGTGATCCAACCTCGTACAATTGATTATTAAAATCTTAGACCTTTGAGATCATTACAAGAAAAGTTTTTTTTATAGCTCAAAATTATAGCGTTTATTCACAAATGCGAGGTTGCAACCTTGCATTCCTTTGAGTGCATCTTGCAACTTTCCTATTGCAACTTCATGTCATTCTTGAAATCTTAGTGTCCAACCTTCAACTAGCAGTTTTTAGACCTTTGAGATGGACAACATCGATGCTTCGACTGTATATCCGTCTTGGTCTCATGATTAGGGTATCCGCTTCTTGATCCACCATGCTTCCTACAATTTAGGCATTCAATTAGCAAAGAAAGTTTCTCAACTTATATTTGAAGTGCATGAAGTTCTTCACCCCTTGATTTCTCGTTTTTCATGGTTTACACGCTTTCCTCCACCTCTTCTTGCCGCCATGAGGGAAGCAACTCAAATAGCATAGCGCGGCTTTTATATCAAATTATGCGGGGGATAAATTAGTAAAGGATGATAATTAACCAAAATAACATAACACATCTAAAGAAAGGAGAATGATAAAAGAGCAAACCTCTATATTTCTCAATAGAAAATATCTTAACCAAAGTCTATCTTTATCTTACATGAGTGCTCCTTTTTAAATAGCTAGTCATAAACCCTAATAAATGACAATACATTTTTAAACAACTTTTGTCTCCTAATACGTTACTCTAGAATATCACTTTCCAGTCAATGTATTATGTTTACAAAACAACCTTGTCTAGGAGAGCCTCCCTCTCACCTCTAGCCTCAAAACCCTAGCGATAATCCCATCATACACTACCAGGACAAGCACTTTAGCCGACGAAAAAGTTTCGTCTGCCTGTTAGCTTAATTCGTCGGCTATAGTTTTGTCGGGGAAATGTCGTCGGCGATGACTTTAGCCGACGAATTAAGAAGACGTCGTCGGCTATATTTCCACAGTTTAGCCGACAAAAAATATGTCGTCGGTTTTTTTCCCAGACTTTAGCCGACGGAACAATTAAGATATCCGTCGGCTAAAGTGTGTAATAAAAAATTAAAAAATAACTATAGCCGACGAAATATAGTCTGTTTCGTCGGCTAAACCTTATAAAAAAAATTAAAAAAAAACTATAGCCGACGAAACATGCCATAATTCGTCGGCTAAACCTTATTAAAAAAATAAAAAATACTATAGCCGACGAATATAGTATTTAAATTTCGTCGGCTAAAGTTGTTGGTTTTTGAAAAAAAAACTGCAGAAACTTTTAGCCACCTCCAATCACCACCAAAATTTGACAGAATCTTCCTCTTAACATTTCGAACAATTTTCTAGAAGAAGTCGAAGCCCAATTCTAAGCCTAAATAGGTCAATTGAATCAAAATATAAAAATCCCCAATTTTAAACCCTAAAAACTTCAAATCTTCGATTCTCCTCACATACACCGAATCGAGCTACCAATTCTAGAGGAATGTAGTACTAATCAAACTCAACTTATCCATATATAGAACTCATCAAATGGTGACCTGAGGAAGAAGAAATTTGATCGACACCGAATCCGAACCGGCGGAGTTTTGGAGCTCAATTTATCCCTCACGGCGGTGCCACTTGATGCACCACATGTCCAGCAATGAAGTAGAGACGACGGCGAAGCTTTTGGGACAAGTGTGGCGGTCTTCGGTGGCTTAACGACGGAGCTAGGCCGAGAAGAAAATCTGGCATTTTTCTGATTTTCTGACTTCTTACCATCCACCTCCGGTAAAACTCCTATATAAAGAACTTTACCCGACGAAATTCTTTATTTTCGTCGGCTAAACTCTTTTGAAAATTTTGGTTAACCGCCAAAAATTTTGGTTGAAAATTTTGAAAATTTTTCGACTTTAGCCGACGACTTTTCAAATATTTTTGTTGGATAAAGTCATTTGAAAATTTTCCTCCAAATTTGGTTTACCGCCAAACAATTTTGACCTTAGCCGACGACTTTTTTAATATCTCGTCGGCTAAAGTCTATAAATTTACGAAAACGCTCATATCTCCCTCTATATTACGTAGTTTGGTCAAACCTTCCACACGAAAAACTCTCATGTAGATGAGACGCAACCGCCTATATAAAAATTTTGAGACATTTACCTTCCGACGATAGGGCTCCCCATAGGGAATAATAACAGTAAATAGGGTTGACCGCTACTATCGGCACCGAGACGTTACCCGATTTACGTGATTTTTGAACCATAGCCGTATTTCACCATTATGAACACATCTTATTTCACGAGATTTTTGATAATTTTGCTTCCTATGTAGAGTTGGTTCATAAAGTTGTATAACCTACTAAACAAGTTATACAACATTAGTAGACACGTTGTGATTCCGATGACTAAAATTCACAAACCAAAATTTGACCGTCAGATATGATCATTATGACGAAAGATGTCTATGGTAAAAAATTCAACTGGATCCGACAACGTTAAGGGCTTGATCGAAACGGTCAACCTTAATCCATCGTTACTTATCACACGAAAACGCTCATATCTCCCTCTATATTACGTAGTTTGGTCAAACCTTCCACACAAAAAACTCTCACGTAGATGAGACGCAATTGCCATATAAAAATTTTGAGACATTTACATTCCGACGATAGGGCTCCCCATAGGGGATAATAACGGTAAATAGTAGACACGTGATTCCGATGACTAAAATTCACAAACCAAAATTCGACCATTAGATATGATTATTATGAAGAAATATGTCTATGATAAAAAATTCAACTGGATTCGACAACGTTAAGGGATCGATCGAAACGGTCAACTCTAATCGAAAATAAGAAAACAGCATTTTGAAGCCCTAAACGGACTCGGATGGCCAAAAAGGCACATATTTCATGGCAAAGCGATGAGTTTGACTCGTAGGGCCGTTACGCTTCCGGAAAGGTATCACAATAGTCAATCGGACATCGAACGCCAAATCTGCAGCATAGTGAATAATAAGGGTAAATTATATTAACCGCAACTATCGGCACCGAGACTTTACCGGAATACCATGATTTTTCAATCGTAGACGTATTTAACCATTCTAGTCATATCTTATTTCACGACTTTTTTGTGTTTGAAGGTTCTACGAATAGTTTTTCTTTTTTCCCAGATGAGTTGTTGTCTAGATCTGCAAATATAAAGCACTTTAGCCGACGAAATTATATTTTTCGTTGGCTAAACTTTTAAAAATTTCGTCGCCTAAAGTTCACAGACTATAGCCGACGAAAAAAATTATTTTTCGTCGGCTAAATAATTTTTTGGCCGACGAAAATTAAAATTAGCCGACTTTAGCCAACGAAAAAATAGTTCGTCGGCCTGGTTTTTTTATTTTCGTCGGCTAAACACTTTCTTTTGATAGTGATACTTACCTAATCTCCTACTTGTGATCATCTTGATCTCCCAATCCATCTCCTCCATCCCAGCTTCTCCCTTTCATCATTCCCTCAGCACTCTTCTCAGATCCTTACATTATCTAGAAAACCCTATTACTATAATTTGATTGAAGGCTTCAATGGTCCTACCTTGGATGGCGTTGTCCCTGAACTCAACAACATTATATTGCAATTGGTTGTGGTGGCAGCTGACCAGCCATGGCCTCACATTGTGGTGAGATTGATTGGGTCTGGGTTCTGGTCCTTAGTAGCGGCAGCAGATGTTGTCATGTACCAGAAGGTATGGCAGCAAGAGATTCGCAGATGGTGGCCGGCAAGAGAGGCGTTGTTGGCCAGAAGAGAGAAGGGATTGGTGCTGATAAGGTATGAGCTTGGATTTGGGTTTTTGGGCCTAGATTTGGGCTTATTCCGTTAAGCAAGGTTTTTTGACACGACCCATCCCGAATTTCACCCTGAACCCGGAGTAAATCATGCGGGGACTACCTCCAAGGAAAGATTTACCGCAAAATTCGGTACAGCCTCCCTTGGAAATGGACAACCCTTCCAAACCAAAACCTGCAAACACTCCTAAAGGTTCCAACTCCAACCTTATAGACTTCTAGAGCATTCGTGCTCCCCACAAATTACAACATCTCCTAAAAATAGATTTAACAAAGATCCTATAACCACAACCACATATTCAGAGCAACTCTATTTGAGAGGAATAAACTAGAAATAAATAGAAATGAGCGGAAGCTATACTATTGACTATGCCTCTTCTCCATGTACGCCCAACCTCAACTATGCAATCCTGCAGACTGGGCATTTTAAAACGAAGGGCCCAGGGGAAGACATTTAATAACATTAGAGTGAGTGGACAAAAATAATTTAATAAAAATATTTATGCATTCCCATTTTAATTTCAAAAGAAATTATGCTGCATGCTACCGCTCAAAAGCGTTCAACTCAAAAACTGACAATTTCTCGACTAGCTCCGGCTAGTCACCAACTCAAATAAAATGAAGCCTCTCAGGCTAAATTATATATAAACATATATGTGTATGTATTTACACTGGTCAGATTCCTTGTATGAATCCTAGAAACAATTTAGAAAAATAGAAATTCATACAAAGCTACAACGCTGGCGTCTAACGCTCACATTGCGCCATAATGGTATTTTTCCTCATTATGACCGAAGATGACGGTGTATTTAAGTGTTGACTCCTTATATGAAAACCTTAATAAACCGAAAAAGAAAGTAGTTTTCATATAGGGCTATGACGGTTGTGTCTAACACTCACGCCACGTCATAATGGTATTTTACCTCATTATGACGGAACAAGCACGTATGGCTAGCTAGCATTTATATACATACTATACTCATAATATCCAAAATATATATATCCACCGAAAATCTCATTTTCGGGATCTCTCCAAAGGAGGAAAAATTATCAAATAGGCGAGAAATCAATAAATCTCATCAGAAGAAATAAATGATTAATAAAATCATTCATCCCATGCTTTTTAATTAAAAACAAAAGTCCACTCACAACTTTAGGCCTAAGCCTGACGTCGATCCGAGGTCTCTCCAATTCGAGTCTCCTCACGTCCTGTTCCAAATATATAGTTAAATTTCCCAACTAAAAATCCAATATTTATTCAAAATAGGCAAAAATAACTGAGAGCCATAAACACGCTCATCATTGCCTATCTTCGATATTCTTAAATCAGAATGACCCAAACTTTAATACCATACTCGGCAGCCGTAAATACGACCTTTCCCAGAAATTGACTTAAATCCTACGGCCGGATTTTACATTATTTAACCGCCAAAATACCAAATTTCGGAAATTTCCAAACCTATTCAAAACTCATCTGAAAATTCGACAATTCATTTCATTAAACTCCTCTAATTATTACACATTTAAAACCATCCAAAACTCCAAAACAGCGGCGGCCGGAGACCGATTCCGACGACCTCCAAATCTTATGAAATTTTAACAGCATAATCCTCTCATCATGCTCTACAACTTTCCTAACTAGCAAAAATCCAAAATCCAAGCCTATCTAGGTCAATCGAATCAAAACTTCCATAAATCCCTAAAACTTCAATTATACATTTCTCCATAAGAAGACCGAATTAAATCGTTTCCTTTTGAGGGATCAATAACCTTGAAGAGAGCTACAAGATGAGCCAAAGATTTTGACCTATGGCGGCCGGAGGAGGGAGTTCCGACGAGAAGACAAACGGCGTCCAAGGAGGACTTCCTCCGATCGGCGGGGCTACAGCGCCGCTCACCAGCGGCGGGGAGGACGACGGACCGTACTGGAGTGGTGCGGCGTCCTTGCTTGGCAGGATGACAGCGGCAAGCGGTGGATTCCGGCAGAGGAAGAGAGAGAGCTCGGGAGTGGAAGGAAAAGAAAAGAGAGAAGAAGAAAAAGAGGAGAGAAAAGAAAAAGAAAGGAGATGGGTTGGGCCTCACACCAACCCGGCCCAACACCACAAAATACCCAACTCTACCAATTTAGCACCCCATGCCAAAATAAAATGCCCTATTAAAAATTACCTTTTACTAGCTAAAATTTACCATTTTTTTACCGTCGTTACATTTTTCTCCTACGAATAACTCTCCGAAATAATCGTCCCCCAAAACCCCTCTAGGGACCAATTAAACTATATCTTAATGCCGGAGACGGTAAAAATTCTTATTATAACCAAGCTAGTAAATAAGGTAAAGATTTAAGAGTCGGGATGTGACATTTTTGGTGGACCTGAGCCAAAGTTTTCCCATAAATTATCTACTTCGTCTCGCATAACACCCTCGAGGTCTGATCGGGGAGAGCCTAGCCCTACTAATAAGGGCAAGGAGGTAGCTTAATTTCTTGTTTCTTACCTAGACATCTAATGGAAGACTATCTCTTGTTTAGATTTTGGTATTACTTTGTTGTACACCGATCGAGGTCCATAGGCGACTGGTATCACCGCTACATGGAATTTAGATAGGGTTTAGTTAGAAATTATATGTGATAGGCTTAACTGAGCGCATTTGTAATGAGAGTTATATGTGTTTTTGTTAGTGCTTGTTGCCAATATGACTGATTGGTCCCAAATAGACAAATTGATGTAATCGCCTTCTGGCCGTTTGACAAGTTAATGAAATTGTCTTTTTTCTCACAAAAAAAAAGAAAAAAAGAAAAAAGAATATCACTTTCCAACCCCCACATTACACCATGTTTAGTCTCCCAACACATTCAACAACAACACTAATAAATAGACATAATTTTAAATATAATTAAACTCTAGAAGCTCCATGATTAAATGAGTTAACCCCCCATTGCGCTACATCACTGAGGCGCAAGCATTACAACAAGAAATCTAGAAGGGAAAGGGGAGGCCGTTCCTCTATCAAATACAACAATAGAAACAGATAACCACCCTGAAAAAATAAATGAAAGAACAAAAAGCATCATATTGCTACTCTGACGTCGGAGGTCTGGTGAGACCATCACATGGAAGAAAATACTTGAGCAGTCCCCGGATAGAATAAATCGTAGGGGTAAAATTATAAATTTTGTGTCAAAAACTTTTAAAGGCGGTCTAAAAAGCAAATCAGGACTGAGACTAGATAATCCTAAATTGCTTAAAAGATTGAAGACTATAATTCCCTTTAATTATGAGAGCTTCTATCCTCTAAAAAGGACAATTGGACCTCCCTACTTAATAGACCGCTAATTTACTTTTACAAAAAACTAAAAAAAACAAAAAAAAAAACAAGAAAAACAATGTCAGCCTACTAAATTCAATTTGATCAAAAGAATATTTCAAAGATTTTCTAAAGAAGTAGTATGATTCAAATATATAGATTTGAATCTTATCGAGAATAATCAATCTAGCTAGTAGTTTCACTAAACCAAAATCCATAATCTTCATTCTTTTTTAATTTGTTTATTTTCTTATCTATTTTTGTTTTTTTATATTTTATATTATTATTTTGAATGATTTTTTATTTTTTATTTTGTGAATATGTATTGATTTTATACCTATATAAAAGCTTAATCTGTAGTTTTTTCTTAGTATGAAATTCTAATCTATAGCTTTGAAGGCTGGATGGATGTCTGTCGACTACATCGATTTTTACTATCAGCATCGTGTGTTGATGTTTCGGTGCCATTGAGGATACAGTAAGACTAGAGAGAGTTTCTTTTTCCATTTAAGTGTCATTCTTTCATTCACTACTTCAATGGTACATAATTACTATATATTTTCATGCATCTCTAAATGTTAATTTGTTCTGTGTGAGGAAGAGAGGGGAGCTTAAGAAGCTAGTGAATGGAGGAAAAATAAGATACATTAGTCTTTCAGAAGCTAGTATAGACACAATAGTGAGAGCTCATGATGTTCATCTAATTACTGCTGCGCAAATGGAGTACCCTTCAATAATCTGTACAGTAGTTTAGTATAAAGTTTGTAATGATATGCAAAATACAACCACACTTTCTCGCTCGTCCTCTTCATCCTTCCTCGCCGCCTCTCTCGGAGCCGCTCTCCGATTTGGCGGCCAAGAAGCGCAAATCAGCCTGAGATGACAATTTCAGACAGCGAGCTTTGTGGCCAAGAGGAGAAAAAATGAATTCTTCTCATTCCTTTCTGTTTACACGCGTGCAACACTAAAGGCCTTCTATATAGGTAGATGTGTCCCAAAATCTTTGATGCTTCCATCTTCATGATGTACTTAACTACTTAGGTTGTTCTGAAAACGATAATTAAGATTTGTCTCTACCGATTGTCTTCGGGCATGCATTATGCACCAATTTTAGTCATCCGGCCGGCCGAGTAGTGTATCATCTAGTTTTAGCTTAGAGATGGCTGCTATTATGCTAAGAAAATCTTCATATGTAAGGAGGACTTTTGCCTCAATTCCTTGAATTTGAGGCTCTGAGCTAACTTATTCAGTGCCTTCTCTAGGCTGATGTATTTTATGCTTAATGTTGCATAGGTTAGAATGTGTGAGTAATTTTCTATGCTAGATGATTTAATGAAGTAAGTTTCCATTAGGGCCATATCTCTATTGTCATGGTAAAACCGTAAAAGACGATAAGGATATTGCATATTGGAGTATAAAAATGTAACTTTCTCATTAATACTTGTAACTGCTAAATACAACCCTATTGTCCCTAAAGAGACACTTAAATAAGGGTTCCACCCTTGACATACTCGGTGAAAGCCAAAGCCACCAAACCTAACATGGCCAATCTTCCATTCCACAACTCAGCATCTGAGGTCATGAGCCCCTTTGATTTCGACTCCACACTGACTCCTTGAAATAGAGGAATAACGGATGCAACAGATAGCAAAATGCTAGTGCCAAGGAACACTGAGACGCCACCATCGGAGATCTGAGAAAACACATCCTGACCCTTTAATAGTTCAACTACAAGAGCTGAGACAAAGCCAACCATCGCAAGTCTGCCGTTGATTCTTTCCGGTGCCGGACCGCTGAAAGCGAAAACATCTCCAAACTTGGTGCTAACCTTGGGAGTCCTAGGTGGTGGTGGGAAATGTGTAGGTGTAGGTGCTGCTGCTGGAATCTTTGATGGTTCTGAAACTGTAAATGGATTCTCCTCAGGTAGACCATCCTGCAATATATGGACAAATTGGAAATTGTTAATTAACACGAAGATCCTCGACAAAATTAAACTCTAAACACTCAGATCTAAACAGAAAACTCTTTTTATTTTGAACTCTGAAACAAAAGTTGCTTTGAACACAGAGGAAACAGTAGCTTAGGTAGAGAGCTATTTACCTCAGCCATGGAGCGCACCCTCATGTTAGGGTACCTATGAAGAGTTGGTAAGAGTTGGTTTACCCTGACTGAGCTCCTCATTCCAGCTCCATAAGCGACGGAGTTGGCTAGGAATATCGATTGACTGGAAGCTGAAGCAGCCATTTGATATATGCTTCTTGATTGAAACACCCACAAAGTATGATCAAGGGGGTTGATGAAGCACAAGATCGAGCTTAGACGAGAAAAGAGAGAAGAGAAAAGTGAAGACGATCTGGGTTATTGAACTTGCGTGCCCTGAACTGGCCTTTATAGTAAAACTACGTGATGGGTTTAGTCACTTTTAGTGCTAGTGGGGTTTGGCTCGTGAAGTTGAACGGTGGATATTTAGGCACCACGTCGCTCGTTAGGGTATGCAAGTAATGTTGGGACACTTGGGTTGTTTTCTTCTCACATGATGGGCATGGGAGACGTGGTTGAAGAACACACCACAATGTAGAAGTTGATCAGTGATTTTCTGAGGTCCCATCGTTTCACTTTTCTGATCTTTCCAGAAACGAGGACTGATGTTTGACGAGTCCACGATATACTGGTGTTAGGGTTTTGAGCTAGTCGACACTTGTTAGTTGTTAGGCATGAGAGACTATTTACGTTGAGCCTCATTTTCGATTTGTTGGAAGAGGAAGATACTGGCCGAGTCACCAAGCACTCAGCACAGCGCAGAAAACAGTTTTTCGTTTGTTTGTTTGATAGTGGTGGGTTGGAGAGACGTGGTTCTCTCTATACATACAAGCAAAAACTTCGATCAACGTACTAGTCTATTTCTACCACACAACGAGATCGGTAAAGTTTTAGTGTTTGGTAAGAAAATTTACCATAACAAGTCGACTATATTATATACCATATACTACAGGCCGGCAATAACTTCAATTGTACGTTCACATAGATGGTCATGAGGAGACTTCGAATCAAGTGCAATGACTACCGTACGTGTTTGCGAATACCTGTTCCAATATTTTCCTTTTGTTCATGACTCGATCCAAGGTATACTCTACCAAAATCTGAGTTACTTAACCCATAATCCATCTGTAGCTATACGTAGGGAGAGAAATATTGGGAGGAATGTGTAGTAGACGTGATGGGGATTAATTATGAGTTTCTGAAATAAACTAGTTGGTGTTTCCTTAACGCCTCTAGTTGGTATAATGCTAAAACTGCACTAAAAAGCCTTGAAAAATGTTTCTATTAGTGTATAACTATAAAGGATCGATATGGGGGAGATAATGAGTACGCGGAGACAGCGGAGTCCATAAGATCAATTGTGGACAAATACCAGTTATGGCATGGCAACCTGTATACGAATCATCCACACAAACACACACAACGCACACTAAAGAATGTACATTTTGCTTGCACACGGTACGTAGATTCAATAAAACACGATGCAAATTTGCTCTTCACCCAAACTTACCCACCCTCATACTCACCCATCTAGATGAATGTCATGTGTCTTATCTTTTAATCACTCTAACCATGGTTAACTACATGAGTTATATTAATAAATTTTATTATCTTCTAACTCTAATTCTTTTTTTTTTTTATTTTCCCTCTTTTTCTAAACAAAATAATCAAACCTAACAAATTTAGGGACACTCAAGATTAAACAAATATAACGTCTGGGTATGTATAAATACCATATTCTGCAAGTCATTTTTTCTTCTTCTTTTGTTCAGCAAGACCAACTTAGTTTTCATGAAGAAAAAAACTTTCCAAGCAGTTCTTTCCAAAGATAGAAACTAGAACTGGAGACAAGTTTGGCATAACGAGCACAGAAAATTACAATATATAACTCTTTTCATTGCGAGAGAATTCAATGAAAATCATAACACCATAATGAGAGCAAATATAGATCCAATTGTTTTTTTTTTTTTTCTAGATTGAGTGCCTCCTTAGACAAAATATTGAGAACAAATACTAACTCCTAGTTTCAACAATGAAGGCTATGACATTGATGGATCAAAGTTTAGTTGACTAGCTGATCCTTCAGGTATTGATCGGGCAGTTTCCTGTTAAATATACGTATATAAGATATTGTTAGTGCTTATTATTTAGTTATGAATTGAGAAAATATTAGTTTAACAAGTATATCTTAACAAGGATCAGAAAGTTAGAAACTTGCGAATTCATGAGTGAGAAATTGCCAAACGTTGGGGGAATAACTTGGTAACCAAGTGCTTAATTAGGAATGGCTTGAGAACTAGAAGCTCCAACTTGGTAGATATGTGGCCCATCCGGCCGATAAGGCATGACTTGAGGAAAAGAAGCTAGTGATGGCATTCCATATGAAAAATCTGAAGGTACGGATTGAACACCAGAATTTGAAAATCTTGTACATAAGAATGCCACATTCTGTTGGCTTTGATAACCAAATCCAAATGATTCCTAGACATTCAGATTCACAAAATAACATCAATTACTTGTATTTCATTTTTCAATGATCAGTAGTTATAGAAAGTACCTGACTATATGGATGTGGATTTGAAGGGCCAATAATCTCGTGTATGTTTGAATTGGATTCTTTAATATCTACAGTAAAGATTGATTAAAGTGAATTTAATAGATGAAGCTTAAAAGAAAAGCAACATACTAATACAAAAATTATTTATTTACTAACCTTTTTTTTTAGATGAAGTTGTTCTTCTTTTTGGTACTGATGTGGTGGTCTTGTCATTTAACACAACAACATTTTGTTCTTTTGAGTTTGATTCTTCAGTGCCTGCACATTGAGATTAATTAGAGTGATTTATACAGATGAACCCTATAAGACGAACAATACAAATACAAATTTTTTAATTATACTGACCTTTTCTTTTGGATGAGCCTCTCTTTTTCTTTGAAACTGATATAGTGTTCTCATCATCTGGTACTGCATTTCGTTCTTGTTGCATGGACTGATCACTCCTCTTTGTTTTCCTTTTTGACCCCAAGACATTCTTCCATTTACCTTTATTGCGAGTTTTACGTTTCTTTTATGGATCTCGTAAAACCAAATTTGCATTATTTTCATGCATTTCAATGTTGATGTCTAAATCATCATTCATTGCACCATGTCCTTGTTCAACTTGTAAGTTACCATCTAATTCTGTCTCCAATTTTAACAACTTTGACTCGACCAAAGTGCATGATGTCTTGTCTTTTGAACATTTCGCTACAATCCTCTGTGCTATTTGAGATAACTGACTATATTGAATGGTGGAAGATGTGCTAGGAACACTTACATTTAATCCACTAGGCAGACCACCATGTCTAGCATCATGTTTCCATCTCTTTAGGTAATATCTAGATGGTAATGAAGGCACAGCTAACTCACGAAGTTGTTTCAGTGCATGTGAACAAAGAATCCCTTCAAATTCAAATTTGTTGCAACTACAAACAATTGACTGATTTGAAGGACAATATGTTACTGACCTTCTCAAAAATGGATTGCCCGGTCTTTCAACTATATATCTTTGTATTATGCCATCATCACTTTCTAACTCCAATTTCAAATCCAACATTTTTTATACTCACCCCGAAAGTGATAAAAAAATGTTTTTTGTGTACTTCTTTGCTGCTTCGACCTCCACTTTCCAATTTGATAAAAAGATGCGCTTTGTTTGTGACGTTGCAACCTCTGCAAGCCTCTTTTTTTCTCTTCGATCATCTAGTGCTAGTTCATATTGTTTGACCCACTGACGAAGATAAAGGTTTCTAGAAAAGAACCTTTTCAAAAACTTATTTATGCTTTCACTTCTCTGTGTTGTTGTCATGCCTGCAAAAAAATTGAAGGAAAAAACTTATATGCAAACATAAAGCATGATGAATACCATGAGCATAGTAAAAACTAATACGTAGAAGTGTCAAAAACAATTTATATCTGCACAAAAGTTGGATCGGCCATATACTTGTGCCCATTTTTCACGTATTTCATACAAGCTTTTTAGCCAAACATTCTCACTCAAGCCAAATTTTTCGAGTAACGACTTCCAACTTGACTTAAATTCTTCAATGGTCTCTGGATCATACACACAACTTCTGATTCTTGTGAGAATGTCGAAAACTTTTCAAAGACATGATTCAAATGTTTTGCTGCATTCTGGAATATGTGCCACAAACAAAGACGATGATGGGAATCAGGAAATACTTCCCTAATGGCAGCAGAAATTGATGCAGCTTGATCTGTAAAAATAGTCTTTGGTTTCTTTCCTCCCATAGCTTGCACAAAAACTTCAAAGAACCATGTACATGCCTCTATGGTCTCTCCATCTAATAATCCACATCCAAATAGGATTGTCTGACCATGATGATTAATCCCAATTATCGGAGCACAAACCATTTCATAGTTGTTAGTTTTAAATGTTGTATCAAAGGCAACAACATCACCAAATAAGGCATAATCCTGTCTTGATTTCCAATCACAGTAGAAGCAACCATATATCTCATTGTCATCATTTGTTCGAATTTCATAAAAAAAAGGACTCATCCTCAATTTTCTTTTTCTTGAAGTAAGCAAGCAAATTATTTGCATCACCCTTTTTCAGCAGTCACTACCAGGAGAAGTACTTTAGCCAACGAATTATTTTCGTCGGCCTGTTATCCTAACTCGTCGGCTAAAGTCTTAGCCGACGAGGCTTCGTCGGTTATAGTGTCGTCGGGAAAGGGTCGTCGGCGATGACTTAAGCCGACGACCCTAGAGACCGTCGTCGGCTATTGTCCAGACTTTAGCCGACGAACTATTTTGTCGTCGGCTTTTGTTCATGAATTTAAGCCGACGAAACAGACTCTATCTTTCGTCGGCTATACTCCCAGACTTTAGTCGACGACAGAGGACGTCGTCGGCTATACTCCCAGACTTAAACCGACGACACAACACGTCGTCGGCTATACTCCAAGCCTTTAGCCGACGGAGCTAATATATTCGTCGGCTAAAGTATATAATTAAAAAATTAAAAAATAATTATAGCCGACGAAATAGAGCCTCTTTCGTCGGCTATAGTGAGTTTAGCCGACGAAACATGCCATAATTCGTCGGCTAAACTATAAAAAAATAAAAATAAAAATACTATAGCCGACGAATTGTGGCGTATTTCGTCGGCTATAACTCCATTCCAGTGTAAAAAAAAATACATAAAATTCTTAAATTACCATTCCAAGCAAGCTGCAAAATACACCAAAACAATTCCATATATATAACCAACAAGAAGCACATAAAACTATATAAGGTATCAACTACACAAAATCTAAATGATCTAAATCAATATCCGGATCTGGGGCCTACTGGTGAGGAGATTCCGGCAGCTGAGGTATGTCTATAGGCGCAGGCATGGGCGGAGGTGGAAGTCCCTGAAGCTGGGCAGCTGCCAAATCCTGGAAGTACTGGTACATCTGCTGCTGCTGGGCATGCTGGGCGGCATGTAGGGCTCTAGTATAGGATCTATATTCGGCGAACTGGGCAGCATGAGCGGCAGCCTGAGCGTCAGCATGAGCAGCCTGAGCGGCTTGCTCTCTCCGTAGTCTCTCAACTTCCGACTCTAGCTGAGTCGTCCTGCTGCTGGTCGAGGCTGCCTTTCGTTGAAATCCTGGAGTGGTCTTCAAGACCCCCTGGCCCTTCTTTCCTAGACCCCGGCAGTAGAAGTTGTTTTCTCGTGGTGGGAAGGCTGTGCCCATGATCCTCGTCCCAACCCTCGGATCTGAAGTGTCGATCCGGGAAATGGCTTCGGACATCTCTTCCTCCTGCGTGTCCGGCCATGTCTCCCTCACTATAGCACTCATCACCTCGTCACTAGCCTCCCTCACCCTTGCCTAATTGGATAGGAAAAAAATTATTAATTAACATTTTAACATATATATTAGTAAAATTAAAAATTCTGTAAAAATGAAAGATTACTTACTATATCCTCCTGGGAGTCAGGATATGCCTTCTCGTACGTATAGACATACTGGTTGACCTCTGGATGTTCCCTGGCCGCCTCGTCCATGAAGACAGCGAACGGTCTAGAACCGGCATGATGGTTCCTTGTGTTGCGTTGCCGGTTCTGAGCGTTCGCCCGGGAAACCGCCTTCAAGAAAAAAGTAAACTATTAGTAAAATATTTTAAAACGCACGTACTTAATGATAAATTAACTAATTAATTTATTTAAATACCTGTTTACGAGGGTTGTTGAATTCTGATGTCAGAAGCCAACGCCACTCGTACTCTCTGTACTGAAACTCAGTAGGGGTAGCAGAACGTGCGTTCCCGTGCGTAGTCCAATGGGTCCGCAACTCGTTCTTCCACTCCTTGTACATACAGATACAACAAAAATATTAGAAATATTATTAATATGACATACAATTTTGTTTTTTCATTAATTTCCCAACGTACCTTCCCCCATGCACAAAGTCCGTCCAGCTGCTCTTCAAGGGTTCGGGAACCTCAAACCACACCTGCATTTAACCGTTTATTAGTTTAGTTTTTCCAGAAATCTACAATGTAATACATAATATTATTCAGGCATTTTGTAAACTCACCGACATCGCGTTATGGACCATGTCTTTAACCTCCTGCGGGACGTCGCCCCAGTCTGACCACAACATAGGGACTCTATCCCTAATGAGCGCTCCCACGCGGCCGGAGTACATCCTCGACTTTCCGCCCGATACTACGTCGCCATCCCCGTCAGTACCGATGACAATCCTCCCTGAGGTACCGACGATCTTCTCCAGAGCCTTCCTTGTGACGGGGCCTCTCTTCTTCTTTGTCGGCTTCGCTCCGACAGTGCCTATGACATGATAAACCAAATTGATTATTAAAATCGGAATCGGAGAATTATAAGAAAACAAATCATTCATCTTTCATTACCTGAGGGCGAGGACGCGGACGCGACGGATTCCGCCTCTGATGATGATACCCTCGCGGAAATAAGAGGCGTATCAAAAGGCACGAACCGGTATGCCGCTGATGGAGCCACTGGCGGGGGCAGTGGATAAATCGGCGTCCCTGAGTCATCGACTACAGGTATGGCCGGTATCATCCGTGGAAGGAATAAGTGAGGCGGCGGCATCTGTACCCCAGATGACCCACTATCCGAAGAAGTAGGAGCTGGAGTGGGCGCCCGGTGTATCTCAGGCATACGGGGTGCAGACACCTCCGTCTGAGACTGAGCAAACAATTGCCTCGCGGAATAAAGGAAGCCCCGCTGCCTCGATGAAGGGGGCACCTCGGCTGCCTCTGCGCCGTCTGTAGAAGGCTCGCATGTCTAGCTGTCATAGGGCCCTGAAACGACGTCTGAGGGTTGCTAGAGGTTCCCTCAGACGATACGGACCTTTGGCCCTTCGAACCTTCGTCGATTAATATTACCGCTCATCCTATTTAAAATATTAATTTGAATCAAGGCCACAAAATCAAAAAATGCTAATTTTCACTTCCTAAATACTAATTTTCACTTCCTAAATATACACTTCAAAAATAAAAATATACACGTCCTAACAACACCACAACATTGCAATTGACCGGAAAATCAAAACAAACACAAATACAAAACAAATATATACATTTCCTAAATACTAATACAAATATACACTTATAAATAACAATATACACTTCCTAAATACAAATATACACAACAACACCATAACATTATATACACAACAACATTATATACACAACAACACCACAACATTACACTTATTAAAAATAACCGAAGCTCAAAAAACGTACTTGAGGAGGAGGAGGGAGGACCGGAGCAGCAGCAGAATTCGGCCGGAGCAGCAGGAGGAGGAAGCCGGCCGGCCGGAGGAGGAGGAGGAGGCCGGCCGGAGAGGGAGAGGGAGCGGGAGAGGGGCGAGGGAAGAGGAGCGAGGAGAGGGAGAGGGAGAGGGCGGCGACCTGGAGAGGGAGCGGAGGCAGAGGAGGCGAATTTCGGAGAGGGAGAGGAAAAGGATGGAGGCTAGTGCATACAACCAGTCGAGCTGGGTTATACCCGAAGACTTTAGCCGACGAAATAATAATTTCGTCGGCTAAAGGTAATAATTTTGTCGGCTAACCGAACACTTTAGCCGACGAAATAATAATTTCGTCGGTTAAAGATAATAATCTTGTCGGCTAAACCTTTGAAATTCGTCGGCTAAACATTTGAAATTCGTCGGCTAAACACAAAATTCGTCGGCTATAATCTTTTAAATTCGTCGGCTTTATAACTTTTTATATATTCATCAAACTGTGACTGCTGCTCGTGATGATCAAACTTGAGAACGGAAATCCGACCGTCAGATCTGACCATCATGATAAAATACATGTATGGGAAAAATTCAACTTGATCAAACAAGGTTAAGGCTCGATCCGGACGGTCAATCCGTTAAGTCAAACCCCTAAACGCACGGAAAAGGTCATTGGACTGTCTAAATTACGTATTTTGGCCGGACTTCAACTGAAAATAGTTTCAAATCGATGAGACACAACAAGTCGTATAAAAATTTTACGCAAAATAACCACCGAAGATAGGGCTAAACCCCCTAGGGAGAAAGAATTGAAAATTGGATTGACTGCAACTATCGGCACCGAGACATGACCGGAATACCTTGATTTTTCCAACTATAGACGTATTTCACATTCTGTCATGTCTTATTTCACGACTTTTTCACGTTTGAAGGTTCTACGTATAGTTTGTTTTTGAAACGGAACATTTACCTAACAGTCATGACTCTTCAACCCGTACATCTTATTGTCCCGGAAGTTCACACACCGGGCTATATTTCCTGCATAGCCTGAAGGATACTTCACACAACTCATCCACCTGAAAATTACGTTCTTCTGGTCAGGCTTCACGGTGTAAGGAGCTTGAGGCATTTTTTTTTTCCCTTCTTTCAACCACATATGTCTTCTTAACTGCATTTTTTTTAGATCAATGCGTGCCTTAGGACCGTCTTTCGTCTTCCCCTCCAAGTTCAGCATGTGTCCACCACACTGTCGCAAACATTCTTTTCTATGTGCATCACATCTAGGTAGTGCCTGATCAACAACTTACTCCAGTATGGGAGTTCCCAGAATATGCTCTTATGTGTCCAGAATTTGTACATGTCGGGTCTTTCAGGTATTGCCGCCACAATATTGGGATGATTGCTGAGCTGCCCAAAATCGTACTCATTAAGCACTGCTAATTTCTTCTCTCCCGTCCATCTTCTGGGAGACACACACGGTGTCTACGGTCCCATCAAATGCCTTGTCATCGAACCGCCATTCGTGATTATATGGAAGGAAAGCACGGTGACCCAATCTGCATATCTTGTGGCAATGACTGCTGCTCCCCTCATCGCTAAGGCACTCTAGACAAGCCTTGTATCCCCTAACAACGTTGCCCGACAACATCCCACGGGCAGGAAAATCACTGATGGTACCGACAACCATGACATGTATCTGGAACATCTCGTGCATGTACTTGTCATAAGTGGGATGACCAACTTCCCACAAAAACTGAAGCTCTTCAATCAAAGGTCTCAAATACACATCGAGACACTTCCCTGGATAACCGGGCCCCGGAATCAACAAACTCAACATATTGTATTCCTTCTTCATGCACATCCATGGAGGAAGGTTGTACGGTACCAAAATCACCGGCATACACTGTATTGAAGACTCATGTTGCCAAAAGGGTTGAACCCGTCGGATGAGAGCCCGAGCCTCACATTTCGGACCTCTGACGCAAAATGAGGAAACTCCCTGTCTATATGCTTCCAAGCCTCCCCGTCAGCAGGTGTATAAGGGTATCTTCGTCATGCATTTCCCTATCAACGTGCCATCTCATAGCTTTGGCTGTGTGTGTAAACATGTACAACCGCTCAAGCCTATCCCTCAACGGGAAATACCGAAGTATCTTCACAGTTTCCTATTGCCTGCAGGAGTCAGCTTATACCTGTCAGTGTGACATACCGGACATGCGTCAAGCCCACCAAGGTCATTCCCATCTGGATCTTTACCCCAGAAGAGAACGCAGTCATATCTGCATGCATGGATCTTGATGTAGGAAAGCCCAAGATCTTTCAGGATACATCGGACCTTACGATGAGTGGTAGGAAGACGATGACCGTGGGGCAGCATCGAAGCAATGTACTGTAGATAATCATCAACAGCATTCACGGTCGATTTTGTCTCAACTTTAATCTTCATTACGTCCATCACACTTTCAAGAACGGTCTTCTGACAACCGGGGTACACAGGGGTCTGTTGGAAAGCAAGCAGTTTGTTGTACTTTTCAATACCAGCAGTGTTGACAGCTCTAGGGAAGGGCTGCACCGGGTCAGGCATATACTGTCCTTCAGCGCATACACCGCTCTCATAGGAAACATGTCGTGATGAATGCCGTTGTTGGATCGTGATGTACTGTACTGCCGTCTCAGAAAATTGCCCATGATCATGCGGACCCCCTGATGATGTTTCATCATCACCGTGATATAACCACATGTGTACTTCTCCAAAACCCGTTACTCCTCAGGTGCTGCCATACTTTGTCAATGGGAAATCGTGCATATCGCTGCGACACTGACATTTCGTGCACGGGCAATAGAAAATTGTATTCCCGTTAGCATTAGCCAGCCCATATTCTATAAAACTCATAACTCCTGCACCGTATCTTTTGTCCCATTTTGGAAGCGAAATCCAACTCTTATCCATATCCTGAAAATATAACAAAATATATATTTATAACGCTGCTAGCTAATTATTAATGAAATTTCATGCCATATATAAAATCTCAATTCATTTAGTATATATTCTACGTACTACGTACAACTAATTAATAACTAATTAATTAACACACATATCATATTAACACAATAATATATATATTAACACAATTAATTAACAAAAATATATACACAATTAATACAATTATATATATTAACACAAATTAACACAATTAATATATTAATATATATATATTAACACAATTAATATATATTACCACAAATTAATTAACAACAACTTCATACCGTACCATATCAACACAATAATATATTATAAATTAATTAATAACATATATATATCTACTATTTTATTAACAACAAATTTTCATATATATTATCAATTCAAATCATTAACCAAATCGATCAACACACATATATATATATATATATAATATATATATACATCCAACGTACTCAAAATTAATCAATTCAATCATAATCAAAATCAATAAACTCAATCATAATCAAAATCGATAAACTCAAATAAAACTCAATTAATCAACATATATATACATATACGTACCTATATATGGCTCCACAAACTAATTATGGACAGATTTCGACAACACCCAAACTTTTTCTCCCCCTCTCCCGTTTTTTTCCCAGATGAGCTGCTGCTGTCCAGATCCGCAAATATAAAGCACTTTAGCCGACGACATATTAATTTCGTCGGCTAAACTTTTAAATATTTCGTCGGCCATAGTCTGTGAACTTTAGCGACGAAATAAATTCTTTAGCCGACGACGTTTTTTTTTTCGTCGCCTAAAGTTTACCATTGCCGACGAAAATTTCAGTTAGCCGACGAAGGAAAATGTCGTCGGCTAAAGTCCACTTTAGCCGACGAAAAAATGCTTCGTCGGCCTGGTTTTTTTTTTCCGTCGGCTAAAGCCTTTCTTCTAGTAGTGAGTGTTGCCCGCCTTCTTTGAATGAAGTTGTTGCAATCTGTTTGGGTGAAATTCAGATTTTGGTGCCCTCCTGCTTCAACAGTCATGTACCTAGAAAAAGAAGAAGAAGATGATTTAATAAAATTAGAGATTCATATAATTATTATTATATATATACATGTTGTGTTTTCAGACTAAACCCTACCTGAAGATTTGTGAAGGCTTGAACCCTGCATGGTTCATTTGATTCATGAATCCACCTTGAGAAGACTGTATGTTCGGTGTGACCTTAAAGTATGTGAAAGTGATGGAGGAACTAGATCATGGTTATGTTCAAAATGAAATGCTGTCACAGCAAATTTTCCATCTTCTTGAAGTCTGATCTCAATCTGTGCCTCACATCC
This sequence comes from Fragaria nilgerrensis, assembly GCA_010134655.1. Classification (NCBI taxonomy): domain Eukaryota; kingdom Viridiplantae; phylum Streptophyta; class Magnoliopsida; order Rosales; family Rosaceae; genus Fragaria; species Fragaria nilgerrensis. The sequence goes on from CM020980.1 coordinate 1,091,933, forward strand.
ACATCTCCGATCGTTTTTTTTTTGTTTGTTAGAGTGTTCTTTTTATGACAGAAACCTTCACGAGAGCATGTATACGATCTTTTCCAAACCACACCGGTATTTTTCTTTCTATAACTCTATGCTTTCTCACACTAAAGCCAATAGTTTTAGCATAAGAATTATAATATTCATATTTTATACAAGGTGAATGATACATTGAACCTTGGATGAATAGACTGGCACAAATTAAGAACAATAATAATGTAAAGTTAAAAAGGTAATTTCTCTGAATAAATATTCATCCGCCTAGTTGAATGAACAAGCTAGGCAGCACTACAATGTTTTTAGTTTTTATACCAACAAACTTTTTGCAGGCAAGCTCTCCAGAACTGCCTTCCCACCAAAGAAACCACGACCGAGAGGACTATATGACACTATCCCAATTCCAAGCTTCCTGTAAAAGTTGAAGCAGAGGAAATGTATGTTCAAGTTTATGAAAGAACCAATTTTACCTAAAGCTTAACAAAGTTGGACAGTTTGACATATTAAAATGAGGTGAAAATGTCAAACCGGCAAAGTGGAATTATTTCATTTTCAATGTCTCGAGTCCACAGTGAATACTCCATTTGCACAGCAGTGATGGGATGAACATCATGAGCTCTCATTATGGTGTACGTCTATACTAGCTTCTGATAGACCAATATATCTTATCGTTCCTTCATGCACAAGCTTCTTAAGCTCCCCAATCTTTTTTCAACCACCAAACAGTGCAAACATTTAGATATAAAGATAGTCCAAATAGTACATTGAAATCATGGTAGCTGAAGCAGCCATTATTGTATATATTTCTATGATCAAGAAGGAAATCGGTGAGTGGTGACTAATTAATTAAAATGATTGTGTTTTGCTCTTGATCTTGGTTATCAAAGTTGTACTCCTGAGTAGGGTTTTATAGTATACTAGCTAGCTCATGAAATGAATGGTCGAGTCTCTCATTTGGTTAATGTCCCGTAACCTGCAGGTTGGTTATATGTAAATTGTGTGAGTTATTTAATAAAACAGTTTTTTTTTTTTTTTAAAAAAAAATGTCCCGCTAGTACTACTGCACGTACGTGGGTTTTTGTCGATCTAGTCATCACAAGGAGACGTGGCTGCAGAGCAGACCAGTATGTATGTAGTAGTAGTCGATGAGTGCATGATCACTGTGATTTGTGAGGTAGGGTTTTTCAAGGTTTTGAATATGGAGGAACGATGATTCACGAGGAAACAACTATTTGGAGCTAGTTGGAGTTGTTTTTGCTTCGTTTTTGTTTTTGAAAGAAAACGAACACGTTTGGCTTCTTCTTCTTCACTAGCTATGGAAGTTTTGTAGGTTGTGTCGTCCACATTTAAAATGGTGAAAGAGACGTGGCTTGCCGCACAAGCACATTGTGTTTGTCAGGGGTCTGATTCCATCTATCGTAAATTTCCGAACATGCATGGGAGATGATCTATATATCGAAGAGTTTATTAGGATATCAAGTTAATTATGCATATCAATGGCCTTATTTGTTTATGTACGTACTACTACACTTCATTTTTGTTGTAATTAGTTACTTGCTCGATCGATCAGGTCTTTGGATTCGTATGGCCAAGCGTACTTATACATGAACATAGAACAATCAAATTGGAGAACCCTAAACCCTAAACCTTTTATACAGAAGTTATAGGCAAGGTTTGTGATGTCTTTAGGTAAAAAAGGATCCTCAAAAACCATTTCATTGTCCGCTTTCGTGGCAACGACAACCTCTTTAACTCGAAAGTTCCGAAAATCACAAATCAATTCGGTACTGTGCCTGCACGTATACTAATAATCTCACGACGTAGAGTTTTAATTGTTTCACTCTATTTGTAAGAGCGCAGTAGAATGGGTTTGAGAAGAGAATTGTATTTTTTGAAGTAATTGTAGTATTGTTCTAGTTCAAAAGCTATCAGAATCCTAATCGAAGTATCTAAACGAATGAAGATAGTTCTAGAGCTATCCTATTTACTATATACTATTTACTACGCCAAAAATGAGCTTTTACGGCCAGCAATGCACGCTTTTTACGGCGTACAAAAGTAGCAGTAAAAGCTCGGGTCGTAAAACTAATATCTTTTACGGCGTGCAAAAATAATTCATAAAAAAAACATTAACACGCTGTAAAAGTAATTTCATAAATGTTATTTAGGTCATTTACCACCCTCTTTTAAGGCGCACACTACATGCCGTAAATAAGGTATGTTCAAATAAAAAAATATCTTTTTACTCAAATGTCATACTCAAATTACCATCAATATAACTAATGTCATTTACAAAGTACATTACATCAACCTAGTAAGCAAATGACCAAACATGACTTAAAGTACATTGAAGTTAATTACCTATGCTACAACAGACCTAAATTTAGGTTCCTTTCAATATGTTTCTCCAAATAGGTCTCCCTTGAAGAGCCTGTGGTCGATCATTGCTCCCACTTGTTTTTTGTAACCGCAACCTAAAACGACGATATTATCAAATTCAGCTAAACAACCGCATCAAATTCAGCTAAACAAAGTTGTAATTGTACATCTATGAACTTCAACTTACCCTTTGGCCATATTGACATGGTTAACAATTATGACTTATCATCTGATTGGAAGGCATAACAAGCTGAAAGAAACCGAATATCGTTGAACAGCTTTCCACGGATGAAAGATCAAATTTTTTCTATCACCCTAGAATCAAAACTCATTTTTATGTTTATGGAAAAAGTAATACCTGCATTGCGGTAATCATAAGACCTTCAAGTACATAGTCATCAACACGATATGGACATGAATCACCTACAACACCCAAACTAGCAAAATTAAGATCATTCAGCAAAACAATATCAAACTAAAATGAACACAAACAATTACAGGAAGCACGAATACTAATTGCTTAATAACAGAGAATATTGAGATGAAGAAAAAGCCTTTTAGGTTCTCCCATAATGCAACTATAAGCACACAACCAGATATGCAGTATCTCAACATAGAGAAAATAAAAGCAAAGCTTTGAAACTTTAGAGAGCAACAAAATTACTTCTATTCACAAACGAAACCAATATTTCCACATGCATTGGTCTATCAACTACTAGATGGCCGATCCAATATCCAAACCAATTCCATCTCCACAAAGGAAACACTATATGGCATGGGGAACAACAACTCCAAAATATCTATAACATGATGAGGATGATGAAGATGTTCTATATATTATTACTCTCTTAGTACGATAGATTGAGTGAGTTACTTTTATCATTGCATCCAATTGACTATATTATCTTCCAGGTAAAAGTTGTTTATGATAGGAATCAATAGGACTAATTATCTTCTTACTCTCTTATTTACTCTTGACATTGTACTAACCAATTGAGCGATCCGTACACACTGCTCGATCTGGAGTGACAAGCTGGACTATGCTAACAGCCTAAGATCCAGTGTTCTCTTATCTCTGTGAAGCATAAAAATATTTTAAGAAGACCAAGGAGCTAGCTAACATAACGAAAACTAACAAAAACCTCTTATAATAGGATCTGCAGCTGCAAAATAGTAGATGAAATCAATTTAACTGAGGAGATCCAGATCATCCTTAATTCTAAGCATTTTATATAATTTCATGCACTCTCGTTTTTTTCTCTAGGATCGATCTAAAGAGAAACTGATGCTCGGTCATATATATCCCAGGTAATTAAAAACTGATTAAGCTAGAAAGAACCCATATATATATATATATATATATATGACATACAAATAATAATAAATTTGAGACGACACTTAGAACTAATAATCCAGGGTACTCACTTCATGTATTTCCAGCAGGTATAAATTCTCTATTTAATTTAAAAGAGTAGTGACACTATCCTAATTAAATCAAAGTGAGTATAGTAAAAATGGGAAATGGAAATTGTAGAAAGCAACAAATTAAAGAGCACTTGATTTAAGAAATAGAATCCAGTTACCAAGAACAAGGGACTGAAACGCTTTTCGGCTCCACCTGAACTCGACGAGGTCATACCTTATCAAATAAATCAAGACTGGATTCTATTTCTTAATTGAGAACACTGGATAATAAGCATGTAAATGGGGCTCTTAATTAAGACAGTGGAAACCAATCCAGCAATGTCAAACCTCCTCTTTTCAAACCACTATAACACATTTAGCAAAAAAAACGTTTTAGCACTATTCACAGGCATTGCGATAAATAAGAATAAAGTGCTTAAAAGTATCTCACCTCACTTGCTACCGGAGAAGCTTGATCCTCTTTATCATAAATAAAAGCTAGTAGTACCTGCTTGAACTCCTCATGCTTCCTTCAAATGCAACAAAAATATCAGCATCCACAATTAAACAGACAACCAAAACAACACACTCCAACTCTCCATTTTGCGCAATTCCGACATGAAAAAAAGTAGAGCTATTCAGCTAGTTTTAGTCTCTAGGCACTAAATTCCATTATGAAAATTTAACAAAGTGACAGTGTTGAGATTCAGAGTTAGTTCGAAAACGTACCGGATAGGCGTCAAGAGCACACAGGAGCCAGAGCAGTTCTCAGGCAACTAATCGCCGATTCCCTCGCCTCCGGAGAGCCTCTCCTCAATAGCTCAATAAACCTCTTCACAACAAAAACGACTCAAAGCTCAAGAACATTGTCGCCGGAAAACTTCGACGGAACCCAGAAATATGCAGCAAAATAGAGAAATAGGATTAGGGCTCTAATATGAAAATTTAAGCTCAAGGAAGAGTGAAAACAAGAGGGAAGTGATGGGTTTAACTTCACGAAGCACGGGCTCGCCGGAGAGAAAGAGATTTGGCCAGAAATCGGATTTTGGGGGTTAGGGTTTGGACTTCAATTTGAAAAGTCTGTGATTGTAAGTCGAATTGGTGGGTAGGGGAAGGTGGAGAAGAGGAAGAACATTTTGGTGGTGGACTTGTGGCATGCGGCGACCGAAATCGATGGCGGAGGCAGGCGGAGAGGAGAGCGAGAGAGTTCTAGGCTCGGGTCAACACCAGTTTCGGTTTTGACCAAAATCAACATGTCTCTTCCTTTTTATACATGAGTCGATGGTTAAAACCCTAATTCGGCGTGCAACTATTGCACGCAGTAAATACCTTATACTTATTAACGGCGCACAATGAAGGAATGCCGTAAATACCTCTTCATTTACGACGTGTTTTTATTGCAAGCCGTAAATAACTCGAGACATAATCTCATTTACGGCGCACTTACGAAGCATGCCGTAAATAACTCTACATAACATTATATTTACGGCATGTTATAAATGCACGCCGTAAATGACCCATTTTTACGGCACGCATCGATGCACGCCGTAAATTTTAGGCAGTAAAAGCTCTGAATTCTTGTAGTGATTGTTTGGGTAGCTGTTCATAAGCACTGTGAACAATGCACGACGAACCTTTTTTACCCTGCTGATGGGCTGTGTAATTCCGTATTTACCCTGCGTTTCAACTCTAGGTATAAATTTTTCTATTTTTTTTCACCGCTTCTCGCTCTGTCTCTCTCGCCCAACATTTCTCTATCTTCTCTCACACTCTCTAGACTCTTCTCGAAATAACTCCAACATTTCTCACAAAACAGAAGAGTCTAGAGATATTAAATATTATATACAGCGATAATTTACTACCCCTCTGTTTCACGGAACTATTTCTGTCATTTTCTCTTCTACTTTATACATACAAATCAAAACATGTAGTTGGAGCATTTATATTATAGGTAGAACACAAGACTAGATGTTTTATTGTATAAAGATTGTTTTTGTGATAGCTCTTATACATATGTGGAATATGCATAATGTGGATACTACACCGCGCCAAGGTGCGGGTATCAACTCTAGTATCTTCTATATATTGGTCCATACGTATTGTCAAATTGTGTGAGCAACTCATCATTCTAAAGATCGGTAGAACACTTGTGTAAACGTGGAGGATAATACTCCACAAAGTGCCTAAAATCCCCTAAATATTCATGTCTATATGAAAATTTCTCTATTAACTTGAAAATTAGCCTGGAAAACATTTTGTTCTATGTGATAGGAAAAGGAAAAAAAAAAACTAGTAGTTGAAAACTAAATTGGAACTTGACAGTAGTACCGTACGTATTAAGAATTTATTAAGTGTATCAACAATTCAACCACTACAAGAAATATCGACTTAGCCGACGGAAACAACCCGTCGCCTAAGACTATATATCCGTCGCCTATGATCTTGGCAGACGAATTATCTGTCATCGAAGTTCCGTCGCCTGAGTGTCGTGAGGTAGACTCTTAGGCGACGAAACTGAAGTTAGTCGTCGACTAAAAGCGATCAAACCCGACAGTCCCTTACTTGCCTTGTGGACAAACTAATTCGTCGATAAAAATATCTTTCGACGGAAACTTTTTGTCGGACTTGTTCTTAGCCGACAAATATGAAATTCTTCTTAGCCGACGGAATTGTCGTTGGTATGTATGCTTACCAACGAATATTTCTTTGTTCTTAAGCGACGGAAAATTCATTGGTAGAGTTGTAATCCGACGAATTCCTAACAGTTCTTAGTCGACGATTGATCTTTATATTCGTCGGGTAGGTGGTTTATCTTACGCGACGAATGTGCCTATTTCCGTCGCCTAAGTATTTCATCTTGGGAGACGAATGTTACTATTTCCATCGCTTTGGTTGTTTATCTTGGGCGACGAAAGTTACTGTTTCCGTCGCCTAAGAGATTTTATTTAGGGTGAAAAGACAGTTAATTTTTTTTTACCTTATTCACTGTTTCCAAAAATTACAAATCAGTAACAATAATCAAACACATACAGATACAAATATACCGGAAGCACTGGATTTGGACCATTTTTATATATTGATCATAGATGGATAAACATTACTCATATATACGTACAAAATAATTAATGAATTAACTAGGTAGAAAATTGTTCATACAATCTAGCTAAGCTATGAATGAAGTATTACAAAATCTATTGTTAATTGGCATTCTCGTTGAATCCTATGTTGTCGCCTCTATCATCATTGTTTTGTAGGGAGGAGGAAATTATGGAGGAGGAAGTGGCATACCTAGGTGCTCATATATGGCTGCAACTTGGGCTGCACAGCACTATACATAGACTCGGCACGCAGGACACGCTGCTGGATCTCTTGGAATTGCTGTTGGGCATGCTCCTCTGATTCCTTTAGTGTCTGCTCATAGCGCTCATGCACCTCTTGGAGTTGCTGCTCATCAACTTTAGGAGGACGACTACGTGAAGTGGAACCATTTGAAGAAACACTCAAGTCTCGCTCGCCTCCTCATCCCATCCCTCTGATCTCCTTTTCTTTCCTCGTTTTGAGCACCTTACCCAACACCTCAATTTATTGGGACTGAACACTTTTCATAATCTCCTCCTCCGTCGCGTTAGGGTGTTGTTCCTTAATGCATCATTTCGTTTATTGACCTCATCAACCATGTCATTCTGCATTTAAAATACATCAATTAATAAACAAAACATGTAACTTAACATTTCCATAATAAAGTTTACTGGTTGCATAATAAATAGGGAAGCTACTGTGGATCAGTAAACTCATTAAGCCTAGTAGAAGTTTACTGCCCCCCAGTAAACTTCTACTGGCAGTAAACTTCTACTGGGGGTCAGTAAACTTGTAATTCATTATCTCCCTTTCAATTTCATGGCCACAACACACAACATATACCTTAATAAACAACTTTATTGCTCCCTAGTAAACCTAGTAGAAGTTTACTGCCCCCCAGTAAACTTCTACTAGGGTGGCAGTAAACTTCTACTAGGGGTCAGTAAACTTGCAATTCATTATCTCCTTTTCAATTTCATGGCCACAACACACAACATATACCATAATAAACAACTTTATTGCTCCCTAGTAAACCCAGTAGAAGTGTGTACCTAATAAACAGGGAAGCTTCCCTGTCAAGCTTTCCAATGCATGGTTTGATCATAAACATGGAAGTTAACAATAAAATGTGCAAGTATGAATTAAGAGTGCAAGTATTAATAGACAACAAAGCTTTCCAATGCATGGTTTGATCATATACATTTATTAATAGACCTGGTTTGATCATAAACAAGGAAGTTGACAATAAAATGTCAAGTTTTCCAATGCATCATAAACAAGAAATTTTGCATAATAAACTTGACATTTTGCATCATAGATTCCCAAAAAATTAGCCGTCACAGATATTCCCTAGTTGTCCAACATCAAACAATTACCATTACAATGTTGTCCATTAGAAGCAGGAAAATATGGCATTCATTCAACTTATGATTATATATATACCGATAGCCGAATTTACACATGCTTGACTAATCACTGATAAACTTACATATAGTAAAAGGAGAGACACTTACATAATAGTAAAAGGAGAGACACTTACATAATGCTTGGTTGTAACTTCATCACCCTCCCTGACATAGGGCTTCTCAAAACCTTTGATTATTGGAAGCTGCTCGCCTTGTATTCTGAGTTCCTCTATTGTGTAGATGATAAGAAAAGACCCCGTGTGGTGGTGCATAGTCTTCTCCCTACGGTTCCGCTTGTTTGCCAAGGAGAGTCTCTAATACACGAAAAAATATTAAATAGATTAGTTCTAACATCTTGCACATTTCACATTTCAAGTTATAAATACATAACTATACATGAATGATTAATAATAAAATACAACGGAAACAATGAAGGTAATTAAAAAATCACCTTGAATGCATCTGACTCAAAGTGCTTGCATAGAAACTCCCAGTGGTCCTTTCTCCCAATGAAATCTGAAAGCATGGATTAGTTCTAACATCTTGCGCAATTCACATTTCAAGTTATAAATACATAACTATACATGAATGATTAATAATAAAATACAACAGAAACAATGAAGGTAATTAAAAAATCACCTTGAATGCATCTGACTCAAAGTGGTTGCATAGAAACTCCCACTGGTCTTTTCTCCCAATGAAATTTGAAAGCATGCCAGAGGGCCCTTCCTTCAGATAAGCTTTCTGACATTGGTACTTCTAGTCTTTGTACCTCTCATGTGCCCTCTTCAGTATCCAATTAAACATTGGCTCATCATTTTCATCCCACTCGTACTTCGGCTAAGTAAGAAATAAAAAAAATATTCTCATGTTAAGCACTGAAAAATAAAATAAAAAAATTAATACACCCAATTACTATCACAAAACACATCTTTCAATTCATATCAACACACAATACTTTACACACATTCGATCATACTTTACACATATCCATAACATTTTCACTTTATAAGAAAACTCAGTCTTATACAAACATATCCTTAGACATGAAATTTTATCAATAGAGAGATGTCAATTCAGTCAGTTCATGCCTTCCAATTACATAAGAAATCATATATATGTTATCAAACAAATGTAATTAAGTAATTTACTTTTCAGTTACTTACTGACATTGCATTCCACACCTTCCACTTCTCGGTCTGATCAAGGTCGTAGAATGTCCTTGCCCTCATTTCCACCAGACTCCTATGGCGTAACCGATATCATGTGCCACCAGTGTTTATCCCATCCCCTCACGCTAGGGCCTTTTACACGGGGGCAATACTCCAGCTTGATTTTCTGCTCCGTTTGTTGAATTTTATCCTCCGTCTTCTTTTCAGAACAAAAACCCCACTTTTTTTTCGGGGCCGGAGCTACAACTAACATGTGAAGATACATTATGATACTTAATATACAAGAAGATATATGTTGTGTGTAAGTGGCATGAAAATGAAAGAGACATATTGTACTGCAAGTTTGCTGACCCCAAGTAGAAGTTTATTGGGGGGCAGTAAATTAATACACTTACATGTTGGGTTTTAACTTTGATTCGAGCGCTGCTGACGATGTGTCTTGCAGATTCGGGTGTGGTTGCCGACTCGGGTGCTGTTGCAGACATCGAAAGAGATCCTCTTGAACAACTGTCAACTGTAGGGGGTCGCACAATCAAGGGGGGAGCCCCTGGTGGTACTGTCCGAGCCGGCATGCGGGTATGATAGCTACTACTGCTACCTGAGCCGACGCTCTACCATATTGACTCCATCAAAGCACTGGCCTGAGTGGCTCGGTCCTTCCTCTTCCCCTTGATCACCATATCTTACACATGAATAACACATAATTGTTAGTCCACAGTAAATGAGTGAGTAATAGATAAGATTTTGAAAAATATATCCGTAGAAAAGCATACATGAATAACAAACCACTTGTCTTTCTTCATTTTTTATTTTTTTTAGACTTGATGCATTGTGGATACAGAAAACACTAACAAAAGCTGTGAGCTGTAAGTATTCGTAAACAGCTCAAAATAGATTCAACATTGCTAACATTGCTATACATATCTATGAAAACAACAGGAACTACATGTATAAACCAAATACAAGGGAATCCACCTGAATCTTTAAACAGTTGAGAGAATAACTATTACGAGAGAATATAGACCTCAGTATGGGGGATTTAGGCTTCGTTGCAGGTGGTGGCGAGACTGGAGACGGTGATAAACAGGGAGAAGCGAGATCGTAGCGGAGACGATGAGTGGAGGAGGTGGGTGGTGTCGATGCGGTTGCGATGACTGCTCGGGTCGATGCGGTCAGGTCAGTATATGGCGGAGTCTCTGATGGGTGGAGCGGTGGGTTCTGGCGGTCGCACAGCTCTAGACGATAGGGAATTGGTTTTACAGTTTTAGGGATCAGTTTAGTGTGTATCAGAGTAAGAGTGATGGGTGTTAATCGACTTTATCTTACCCGACGGAAGATTTCCGTCGGCTGAGATAATATTCGTCGCCTAAAAAAAATTAAATTTTGGCCAAAAAAAGGCACAAAATTCACCCGCCTAATATTTTGGGACCCTGTACTTTCCATTGCCTTAGTACTTCTAAGGCGACGATAACAAGAATTTCTGTCGCCTAAAAATTAAATTTCGGCAAAAAAAAAGGCGCAAAATACACCCGCCCAATATTTCAGTATCCTAGGCGACGGAAACGATCACTTTCCGTTGCCTTGGTCTAACTAACCCGACGAATCATTCGATTTCCGTCGCCTAAGTAACAAAACATTTTATTTACCCACCTAATATTTCGAGGATCCTAAGAGACGGAAAGTAGGACTTCTAAGGCGACAAATTCTTCATGTTCCGTCGACTAAGTATATTTTTAAAAAGAATTGAAATTTGTTTAGTTCTTGTGGTTTTATTTTAATCTGAATAGTCTTTAAAGTCACAATTTTTCATCTAAATAGTCTTTATGGATTTATTTTAATCTGAATAGTCCTTAAAGTCATGATTTTTCATCCAAATAGTCATTCCGACAATCTTCTCAGTTAAAGATCATAAAGACTATTTAGATGAAAAATCATGACTTTACCAGAAAGACTAAACATATGTTGACTTCAAACCATAAGGACTATATAATATTTTACCCTTTTAAAAATTATGGATATTTTATTATATTTACATCTGAGTATTTTCGTGTAACTTTTCAAACTAAACCCAACTGTACTACTACTCCACGTAAGTATTCGTACACAAAAAAGCATACATATGCATTTTAAAAATTACACATGTAGAAATTAAAAATGGAAATTTGCATGAATAATTAGTGGTTATAAATTAATTTAAAATAGAACTTGTCCGAAGTTATGCCAAATTATACAAGTAGATTAGATTGATCGAAATCCATAATAATGGTTACATTAATCGTACTCATGATAATCTGAGTCGTCTCGAATCATCATCCTCCTCAGTTTGGTCAGAATACTCATCATCCTCTATGTATTCGTCATCTATGAAGCCGTCGTCATCATGATTGGGGTTGCGTTGTAGCGAGTTCAGTTCAGATGGTGTAACTGGAATGTAACCTATGATAGCCGAAATGTGTTGGTTGTTGACACAAATATCCTCAGTATCGAGGACTACATGTGGAGATTCCTCTTGATATGGTTCATTCGATTGATCAGTTGTTGGTTCACTAGGCTCACTCTCATCATCCCCTCCCAATGTAGCTGCACTCCAAATATTCCTATGTGATATCACCTGTACCATTTTCCAACTCTCACCCATATAGTTGGATAGCCGGATCATCAAGATAAAACACTTGTTTCGCCATGGTGGCAAGAATAAACGGCTCATTCTCATACCATACACTGTTTGAGTCAACTGATAACAAGCCACGATCTAGAATTGTACTCCTTCGTCTAGTTGGGTCAGTATTGAACTATTTGCAATTAAACAACACAACTGACATATCTTTGCCGTAGATTAGTTCGATGACACTGACGAGAACCCCATAGTAGTTGAAACCCAAACCCTTAACCATGACTCTATTGTTTTGGGTGACATGGCCTTCATCTCGTCTCTTACAATAAATATTTTAAAAAAATTTCTTAATTTGAAAGGATGATTAATTAGAATAAATATGAGTGCATACCTCTCATTTAGATAGCACCAGGTATACTTTGCCAGATCAGTAAGCAACACTTGTTCGGGAAGGTGGATCATGAGGTGAATCATGATGTCAAAGAAAGTTGGGGGAAAGATCCTCTCAAGCTTGCACATAATGTACACAATGTCTTCTTGCAATGACCGAAAATCAGACTTTTTAAGCTCTTTAGCGCATATCCTCTGAAAAAACTTTGACAAAGCCACTAACGTGTCAATCATATCACTCTGCAAATACGGTCTAATGACCACGAGAAGAATTGTAGCAAAACATGACAGTCATGAGTCTTCAACCCAGTAATCTTATTTTCCCCCATCTTAACACATCGAGCGATATTCCCTGCATACCCGTGATGATACTTAACGTCATGAAGCCATTGAAACACTTCCGCTTTCTTTTGAGGATGAACTGTGTAGCCTGCTTTTAGCATTATGGGTTTTTTTTTTGTTCTCTACTAGCCATAGTTTAGGGCGTATACCCATTTGCTTAAGACCAACACGGGCTTTGGGGGTGTCCTTGTTCTTATCTTTGAGATTTAGAATTGTTCCAAGAACGCTGTTACAAACATTCTTCTCTATGTGCATGACGTCCCAAGTTGTGTCTGATTTTTTCAAGGTCGACCAGTAAGGCAATTCAAAGAATACACTTTGTGCGTCCAATACTTAAACTCATCAGGCGTGGGAGGATTTAAGTCAGTTACTTCTTTACTAGTGCTCAAATATCCGAACCAGTGCTGGTTAAGCCTCTCCAAAATCCACTCACTAGATCTCCCTGAGGGTTTCAGACTATGCTCCTCAGTCTCATCAAATGCCTCAGCATCCCACCGCTACTCGTGATCCTCGTTAAGATGTCTACGAGATCCCAAGAAACAAAGTTTGTCGGCTTGGCGACTAGAATTGACATCATCTAAGCATACCGGATAAGCCTTGTACCCCTTAGTTTGTTGGCCAGACAACATCCCGTAAGCTGGAAAATAACTGATGGTCCAAATAATAGCTGATTTAATCATGAATGAAGTTTGACCATGCCTGTCAAAAGTAGGGAGTCCATTTTCCCATAATTCTTGCAGCTCGTCAATTAATGGTCTCATGTACACATCCAAGCACTTTTCTGGAGAATATGGCCCTGGAACCATAAGCGTAAGAAAATTGTACTCCTTCCTCATACACATGTTGGGAGGTAGATTGTACGGAAATATCATCACAGGCCAAATGCTGTAAGACAAATTCATGTTTCCAGTAGGATTGAATCCGTCTGTTGCAAGTCCGAGTCTGACATTTCGACAATCTCCAGCAAATTCAGGAAAAGAACGGTCAAAGTGCTTCCAAGCCTCCCCGTCTGCGGAGTGTGTGAGATTATCCGAATCTATCCTCTCTTCTCCCTGGTGCCTTTCCTGGTGCCATCTCATATGCTTGGCTGTATGTGAAGACATGTACAGATGCTGCAGACGAGACCCAACAGGAAGTAACGAAGAACCTTCCTAGGAATGGGCAGGTTTTTATGTTTAGATGAAGTGGAAGCTTTATACCTTGGCTCGTACTAGTGTGGGCAGTCAACTACATCCTTGTAATCTTTGTAATACAAGATGCAGTTACTGACGCAAGCGTCTATCTTCTGGTGATCAAGACCGAGGTCAGCCAACATGTTTTTTACCTGGTCAAAATTTTCCGGACAACTGTTACCTTTGGGAAACACTTTATTCATAAGTGCAATATCCTCATCAAAACATACGTTACTCTTTCCCCGCTTGTTTTTGATCTTCATTTACACACATGACGGTACCCAACACAGTATGCTCACTACTAGGATACAATGGGGTTTGTACTTCCCATAGAAGCCTGTTGTACTTATCATAATTACTACTGTAGTCAACGTGGGAGACATTAAGGAATGTGTCAGGGCGTTGTCATAAACAACATTTTCCTGATATCCTGAGGTGGCGAACGGGAAGACATCGTTTAAGATGTTCATCACAGCAGGGTCCCCGTAACTAGCATTGGAAGATCATGTATGCTGATTATGTTGTGCTTGAATTTCTGGAAGTGTAGGCATTTGAACTTGATTTTCACCGTGTCATGTCCATATGGTATAACTAGGACAAATATTGTTTAGTGCCAAGTGAGAATACATGTCTTCATATGTTACTGGTTTCCGATTGAGACATTTGTTGCATGGACATATGTGAATAATTTTTTATGGGGGACTATGTAGACGCACAAACTCAAGAAAATCAAAAATGCCTCTCATATAAATAGGGGACCCCCTCCCTAATTGCATGCAGCTCTTGTCCATGTTGTACGCTATAATAACAGGAAACAAAATATATAATCAAAAAATCGTGAATAATAAACGGGATGTTATAAATATTATAATCTATATGGTTGTCCACGTAATTGACTCATCAGTTATGTACTCTGATATAAACCCTACCTCTCCAATTTCATCAATGGGAACAGCATCACAAATTTCATTCAAATCCTCTTCTGTAAGCTTCACTTCCAACGATCCGACATTGATATCCAGGTTCTTAATCTTAGTAGTCCCTGCATATATAATCCATTATTAATAGTTCAAATATGTACCATTTGATTAACAAACTAAACTCTCATCTTGGATCCGGGACAATATCCATTGCCAAGAGTCATGTATGTAAACAGACATATATGATATATGTAGTAACAAGAACATACCTGGGATCGGGATTATGTCCTTGCCCTGATGGAGAAGCCATGCCAGAGCTAACTGAGGAGCATTGCATGAATGCTTTGCAGCAAGATTGGCAAGCTTGTTATAGAAAAGTTTGTTCTTTTCCAGATTCTTGCCATTGAACCTTGGATGAATAGACTGGCACAAATTAAGAACAATAATAATGTAAAGTTAAAAAGGTAATTTCTCTGAATAAATATTCATCCGCCTAGTTGAATGAACAATCTAGGCAGCACTACAATGTTTCTGGTTTTTATACCAACAAACTTTCTGCAGGCAAGCTCTCCAGAACTGCCTTCCCACCAAAGAAACCACGACCGAGAGGACTATATGACACTATCCCAATTCCAAGCTTCCTGTAAAATTTGAAGCAGAGGAAATGTATATTCAAGTTTATGAAAGGACCAATTTTACCTAAAGCTTAACAAAGTTGGAAAGTCTGACATATTAAAATTCAGACTTTAGGAGGTGAAAATGTCAAACCGGCAAAGTGGAATTATTTCATTTTCAATGTCTCGAGTCCACAGTGAATACTCCATTTGCACAGCAGTGATGGGATGAACAGCATAAGCTCTCATTATGGTGTCTATACTAGCTTCTGATAGACCAATGTATCTTATCTTTCCTTCATGCACAAGCTTCTTAAGCTCCCCAATCTTTTTTCAACCACCAAACAGTGCAAACATTTAGATATAAAGATAGTCTTAATAGTACATTGAAATCATGGATTTCAAGAACGAAATATAATGGAAAGTGAAACATGTCTCAATCCTTACAGTATCCTCAATTGGCACTGAAACATCGATACGGTGCAAATAGTACAGATCAATATAGTCGACATCCAACCGCTTTAGACTAGCTTCGCAGCATGCTCTTACATATTCTGGGATACCATTTGCCGTGAACTGAAAGCCGTCTGACCTGACAAGGCCACATTTTGTTGCCAGTTGAACTTTTTCTCGAGGAAGCTGTTTCAAAGCCTGTATTTTCAAGGAAAGTATGTTTTTTCTACCCAAAGTTTCCCACTTACAGTTACAAGTAGCAGGTCTGACCAAAGATTTTACCCCATTTGAATATGTGCAACTCTAAATTTTTTACAGAAAGAAGTGTTCATCATTTACCTTGCCAACCAAGAATTCATTATCATGATTGTCACCATAAAGGTCCGAAGTGTCATAGAAGATAATGCCCCTATCAAATGCTTCCTTTATCACTGAACATCCAGCTTCATGAGAGAGAGGAGCATTGTATATTCCAGATAGTCCACCACATCCAAAACCCAATCTAGAAACCTACAGACCCCCAAAATGTCAAACTCAACTTCCAAAGAACCATACACCATAACCAAGAGAACTATTGTGTTATCATCACCTACAAATACAAGCATCAATTTTATTTCAAAAACACCATGAAAACTCAACGAAAACTCAACTTCTTTTATTTTTCAAACTCGAAAGCTAAGTCGTCGGTCTAATGATTTGGAGTCATACAGGTCTGACTGATTAGTGTCATAAGAATGCAGGAAACCAAAAACCATGCCAAATCTTGTAGATGCATCATAGATGATTTGCAAAGTTTCTCATACAAATTACAAACATTTTACATTTTGTATTCTTCATTTCTGTTCAATCAAACGACTACAGGGAACAGATCAGATAATAACTAAACAATGTTCTAGAAACTGAAATCTCAGCAATGGGACTGTAAGAGATTCTGCATACGTTATGTTAAGAGTGTTCTAAATTGATCTGCAGAGTGTAGTGGACTTTGGATTATGCGCAAGCCAAAGTGTGAGAAAATTACACTTACCTCCAAGCCCTGATTACCCGGTTTAATGTTTGGGAGAAAAATACACTTACCTCCAAGCCCTGACTACCCAGTTTAATCTTTGGGATTTGAATACGAGAGTTGTCCTCCATTTTCAGCAAAACCAGATGATGTGGCTGGAGATCGTTCTACAGGGAAACACTTGTTTTACATGTTCATTTAGGTAGCATGTCTACTTCTCAACAACTTCATTACTTAATTGTCAAACACTGACTAGCTAGCTTCATTAACTAGTTTCTTTGTATTCTATTCTATTAGAAGCAACTTGAATTAGAAAGAAAAGAATCATGAGTTTTGGGCCTGACAATTAGTAGTTTATATTTTGTTCCAGTGTATGAACCCAACAAACTTACAAGACATTTAATTTTAATTTTATGACTTTCATTCTGTTGTACCTTATCAGTGTTGAATAGGTACAACTGCTAACTAAAATGCTATGACCACATAAGGACTAGCTGATCCCAATATTTTTGCACTACAAATAACTTTCATCTATGATAACATAGGGATTACATCACATCTGTGACAGTGTCACTGTACTTTGCAAATCATCACAAAATTTATAGCAAACTGCTGTAGAGATTATTGAAGAATACATACCGACTGTGACTAACATGTTATTATGAAGCAGGATGTTAAAACATTACAGTTTATTAAGTGAAACTACAGAAACCAGATTAGATGACAGTGATGAGGCTCACCAACAAAATCAGTACACAGAGACACTGACAGCACCCTTGCAAATACTTTGATGGGGTATTTGCATAATTCCACATGAAATTTGATAGACCTTCAAATTCTCGGTCTCCTTACCATAAGCATCTGAAATATCAAAGAAGGTGATGCCCCTATGAAATGCTTCCTCTAACACTAACCATCCAGCTTCGTGAGATAGAGGAGCATTGTAGATTCCAGATAGTTCCGCACATCCAAAACCCAATCTAGAAACCTGCAGATTAGAGAAGTAAAGGCCAACTTCCAATAAAGTCTACACCGAACCAAATGAACCAACTAAAAAACATTACTTGAAACTATAAAACTCAAATTTTCAGAAACAACTTCTTTAGTTCTCGCCAACTTCAGTCTATTGGAATTTGAAAGCAACAATGAGCCATCACAATGACACAATTTATTCTATCTCCTGCATGTAAGAAGATACATTCTTCTTTCTTATATCTTGAAGAGTCAAATTTTGATAGAGATTAGGCCCTTATTTTCCTCCTACTTCCAGCCTTCCTTATGCATTATTTTCTGTATGTATTTGACACAATTACAATTTTTTACTATGTAAGAAGATCAACCTTTTACTCCATGTCAGCCCATAATAACGGTTCCAGTTTTTCTGAACAAAGTGGTAATTCTCAGACAATAACACTATGCCAATAACCAATGCACTTCAAATTATGGTCCTTCATATTCAACTGTCTGTTTCCCTTAACATAGTAAGGGATCCAGATTACTCATGTCTATGACTCTACTCTGCATATCATTTCCTTTTTGACCAAACTATATTAGAGCATTACAGTATTTTCCTGCTTCTAGCTAGTTCATGGAAAGTAACGCACTGAACGAGTAGTACCATAACACATACCAGTACTCACAGTTTGCACCAAACAAAGCTGGAAACTGAATTCACAGACAGATGCCTTGCACTTCACAGACCACACAAGCTAGTTCATGGTATTTGCATCTGCAATGCCTCCCTCAGTTCTCTGGACAACGTTAAAACTCCACCAGTAATAACAACATAACATAACCTTCTGGCATACAGCATCAAGGTACCAGAAATACAAATTAAGGTAGAACATAATAAAGTGAAGAATTATATATAGAGAAACTCCACCCTGCATATATATGTCTTCCCATCTACACACAAAACTACTTTTACTGAGCTAAAAAATTGCTTTGCATCTGCAGTGCCACCTGCAATAGTTGTCTGAAAATATCCATGCCGGTCTAGAATACATAACATATATCCGGAAATAGAATACTAAGTTCATCAAGCGATAAAGAAACTGATCCAATTCAGCTGCAAAAGTCTAAGTTTGTCTGGTTCTTAATATATGTCTCTATTTTTCTCTTCTCACGAAGAAGGAATAGATTGGATAATAAGACAAGGTTTAGGAACCAACTTTGGCTAAATATATTGTTACCTTTGGTAAGAGAAGTGAAACATGTTATGAAATTCAATTGTATTCCTCTTTTTCTTCTTACGGTCCGGTGTATATATATACATCTGGTGTTTCAGAATTCATTTAACACGTACTGAATAAATGTTTCTGGATTTCCAAGAGTAAAAGATACAGGACCTGCTAACTTGATATAGACATCTAGGAAACAAGTTCATACAATTTAGGAGATTGATCATATTGAGAAAGCTTCTGCAAATATTTGACTATGCTAAACCACACATATGACATGCTTGAGTGTCCATCCTCACAGAGAAACTAAAGTCTCCATCTATGGACAATTCTCATCGTCTCTGAAATAAGGATTATCATCAAAGCCTAGAAAAAGTGTTCTATTGGAAAACTTAACAGATGTCTCGAAGGTCTTCTTCCTAATATTATAAGATATGACCTTACCCGGCACATGCAACCAAATATGAGGTGAAGACTCATCATCATCATCAGCCTCAGTTGAAGAATCATCACCATCACCATCATCAACCTTATGGTCTTTTTCCTCCCCTCGAGAAATAAACAAGACAACAAAATTTGTCCTAGGAAGAGGCTTGATTACCCGATTGAGATCAACATAGTACCGAAGAAACCATCCAGAGTCGTCCTCCTCCATCTCCATGATGTCGAATTGTGTGTCATAATGCTTGTAAAACTCAATCAGATGCAAATGGCCACCAGACTCACCGAAATATCTATGAACTACTTGAGACTTTACACCCTCAGGAACAGGAGGAGTAGCCGCGACGAGTCGCAAGCTTTGTTCATTCGTGTCAAAGTAGTGTAACACGTCACCTTCATCTCTTACGAATCTACCATCCTCGAATCGGATGCATGAGAAGTTGGAGGTTGAGAAAATCTGATTACTGTAGCTTACGCATCGTATCTGAGACTCAACAGTGGAAGAAGCTTCCCTGTGTTCCTTTCCTTTCCAGCCCCTCTGACGACCACAGGCACTATGATATGAAGAAGAAACCCATGCACTTCGACGACCGGAGTAGGGAAGGTGCCGTGCTGTATACTACATGTCTATTTCGTGGTGTCCGAAGAAGGTAGTAGTGACACATACAACCTTGTAATAAGGAGACATGGAAGGCTCAAAAGCCAAAGCATAACGTACCATGCATGAAACAAAATCCTTGTGTTTCCTCAGCGCTTGGAGATGAAAGAGCCAAGTATTGGTTGGTGGTGGGATTGACAACTTATGCGACATCGTTGGCAACATACTTAGGAAGACAAGAGTAACGAAGACAGAGGAAGAGACCATTGCAGGACTGAATGATCTTCAACGTGGTGCCATCGCGGAAGGAGTCATTGAGGATTTTGAAGGGATTCCCTGATGGGATTTCATCGTTACCAAGTGGGATGGACTTGAAGGACTTGTCTTCGGTTTTGCTAGAAAAGAAGCCGAAGATCTTCAGGTTCTGTTGTGTGTGGCGTCGAAGGAATGCGGGATCGGAGATGAGAGTGAGCCAATGCTTGGAGACGGACTTGAAACGAACAAGAGGTCGAGGTGGGAGCGACACAAGGATCGTTGTGAGTTCTTCGATATTGCTTGGAGACGGACTTGAAACGAACAAGAGGTCGAGGTGGGAGCGACACAAGGATCGTTGTGAGTTCTTCGATATTGCTTGGAGACGGACTTGAAACGAACAAGAGGTCGAGGTGGGAGCGACACAAGGATCGTTGTGAGTTCTTCGATATTGGCCACCGTTTCTGCGGCAGACAAAGACATTCTTCTTTCTTTCTTTCTTTCTTTCTTTCTGTCTTCTACCCTAGGGTTTTGTTTGGCTTCTTTCTTCTGGCCTAGGTTTAGGGTTTTGCTTAGCTTTTAATACCAGCCTTTTTTGTTACAAAAAAGATTTGAAGTGAGAGGGGATAATACCAGGCTTTTAAACTCAAAGCAAAGTGGTATGCATGAGTGTTGCCCTTGTCTCATATCTCGCAGTGCTTCTTGATTCTTCTAAACATGTTTCTTTAGTCCCCACAAGTGAGCTCCATTGAGACGATACCCTTCGAGGTGATTGATGTTGCCACTAGTACTAAACTTTCTGCTATTTGTTATTTTCTTTGTCATGAAAAGTTTTCCTACTAAATATAAAAGTTAGATAGGATGTTTATTTAGTCTTTAGGCCGGAGTATCTCAAGCCTATTACTGATGGGTCAAGGATTCCAGGTTTTGCCATATTCGATTAAACGATTACAGTGAACTAACCAGATAGTAACTTTTACAAGAAACTGAAATTTGAGCTTGATAGGAAGGTTTTAGATAAATTGTAAGAGATTGTTCTAGATTAGCTGTAGTTGGTTTTCACAGATATACAGATCAAAGTGTGAGAAAATGGAACTGACCTCCAAATCCCAAGTTCCCAGTTTAACTTACGCAATTTTCATCTAGGATTCTATTCTCATCAAAATCAGAGTGCAAGACCATACTACTGTGAAAAACTAGCTTATATGTCCAGGTAGGCAACAAGTCTAGTTCTCACCATCTTCTTTGTTTTGCAGATATTGACTTCTAGTTTTGTTTTCTTAAGCTCTTGGAACGAACTAACAGCACAAAGTAGAGGAACTATCATCACAGCATATGCACTCTAAAAGTTGCAAGAAGACGATGTGAAAATGTTTACTGAGATTCACTTTTAGAAGCAAGACATGAATACATACTGCTTATTATCAATACTACTAATCCCTAGAGCCTAAACCTTCTAGCACACATTATCAAACACAAAAGCACTTGGACTTGATATACAAAATCAAGATCATGCAGTTTCTAACATAAATTGCTAGCAGTCTGTTTCACTTGACAAAGCAGAGGATTACAGAGAAAGGAAGACTCTTAAAGCCATATCATTATAAACTTGATACCAAACTATTATTAAGACAGAAAATTAGAGCATCATAGTATTTTGGTGCTTTAGAATCATAAAAAGACCTTGTGCTGGCATCCCTTCATACCAAATTACAACATATTAGGGTGCACACATGTTTATGAACCAATGCATATATAAGAAAGCTGGAGACGTCAAATATGGAAACTGTGATCTTCTGATTTGTTCAAGTCATTGGATCTAACTCGGGTAACTTTATGGTCTAGGAGTGAGTGAATTTGGAACACGAGAAAGACTAGTGCAATATTCAAGAAAATGTACCAGGGTTAAGTTCCTATACTCTTAAGTTGTAAGAAAGAACAGTATTTCATCTGCTGATCTAACATTCTATTTGAACTTTAGCAATAACATTTTGATGTTTCCCAACAGCTGAGAAGAGTTCTTGAGGCTTCGAACTTGTCAAAAACTGCCCACTGATAATAGTTGGGGATTGCTAATGCACCATCAGTTTCTGATACTCAAACAATAACATCTTAATTTTCATATGCTATTTCAAATACAATAAAGACTGGCTAAATTTTACTGGACTTCTACCGTATCTTCATATGAATGTCTGGGGAAAAAAGTTCCACACATCAAGAATAGGAATCTACACAATCTAGCTTGTTGATGTTAACTTCATCTAAATCACATCTTTTATCTTCTTGAGCTGTTTTTGATTATGACAAACCACAAGTCACTACTAACTAGTAATCCAACAGGTTGAAAGAAATTATACCATTGTAATAACTAATAAGTAACTAGATATGTCTCATACAAAGCATAGTTTACACGGCAACATAGCATAGATATAGATTTAATTCTTACACACAAGCTAACGTCTCCATGTAAGGAGAGTTATCACCATCATATTCATCATCTAAAGCTAGAAAAAGTTCCCTATTGGCTAACTCAACAGATGTCTTAAAGCTCTTATTCCTGAGATTATAAGATAAAACCTTACCAGGCATATGCAACCAAAGATCAGTTGAAGAATCCTCCTCATCTTCTCCACGTCTCGTGAAAGGAACAAGACAACATAAGCATATGGATCCTTTCCAGGAAGAGGTGCGACTAACGGACTAAGATCAACATGGTACTTGACAAACCAGCTAGAGTAGTCCCTCTCCATCTCCATCACCTCAAACTGAGTCTTACAATGTTCAAAAACCTCAATCATGTACAAACAGCCGCCACCTGACTCCCCAAAGTATCTGTGACTCAATTTGGGAAACACAGTAGGAAATTTGTTATTGTCCAATGTCAAATTCTTCACAACCAGAGGAACAGGAGCGGTAGCAGCAGCGAGTCGCAAACTTACTTCACCTATGTCAAAGTAGTGCAACACATCCACTGCATCTCTAATGAATTCCTTTTCGCCATTGCGGCGTACGGCCAATGGCAAGCTTGCTTTCTTTCTTATCCAATGAATTGCGCCGTTGCAATACACTCCCCCTTCTCTGCTCCTGTCGTCGAAATGCATAGCCTTTCGGATCATACTAAGCTGCTCGTCCGAAGGGCTGGGGAAGAAACGAGCCTTGAAACTCCTCCCCAAGCTCCGGTCTCCGACGAATACATCTCCACATTGTGGCGCTTGCCGCGGTTAATGTCATGGCTCACACACACCACAGTGTAATGTGGCGATTTCGAAGGGTCGAAAGCCAAGCCATACCTCACAAACATATCCACATTCCTCAATTTCACAAGGCTTGGAGCAGAGAGAGCCCGGAATTCGTTCGTCGTCGGATTGACAACAAACACCGGAGTAGGATACTTTGTTTCTTCTTCTCCGGCGATTTGGACAGAGCAGAGGAAGAGGCCATTGCAGGACTGAAGAATCCTCAAATCAAAGGCGGAACTGGTGAGATCTTTGAAGGGATTACCGGCCAGGCTGCCGAGAGAGATGACGGAGTTGATGGCGTCATGTTTGGTTTTGGGAGAGAAGAAAGCGGAGATTTTGGGGTTAGGGTTTCGGAGGGTGTGGCGGCGACGGAAGTCGGGGTCGGAGATGACAGAGAGCCAGTGTTTGGAGACGGACTTGAATCGGATCAGAGATAGAGCCGGTACCCATATAAGGATCTGCTTCAGGAGCTCTTCGATGTCGGCAACAGTCTCTGCTGATGATGTTGACATTCTGAGCTTCCCCACCGTTTCTTCTGAAGACGACGATGACATTCTGAGCTCTCAATTTTCAGCTAGGGTTAGGGTTGCAATTTCCCGATCTTGCTTCTCTCTGCTCAGCTCAGTGCCTCAGTACAATGCGTTCCCAGGGAGACGCACTGTTTGAGTCTCTTTATAAAGGAGTGATAATAATTTACCACCCCGCGGGCGGCCCACAAAATAACCAAAACGATGTCGTCCCGTGAAGTTCTTAAAAGTTTCGATTCATTTCTAAAAAGAAAGGATGAGGTTTAGTCCAAATGTCCAATATCTCCATTACTGTTGTAATTTTTTTTTTTTTTTTTTTTTTTTTTTTTTGAAGATTAAGAATTGAAATCAACAAAGTATAAAGAAAAACCTGGGATACATCCTACTCCCAAACAATTAAACTGAAAAAAATGTGCATATGAGGGGAAGCTGATACAACCAGAAAGAGAAAGAAAAGATGGAATGCCCTAAATTAGTCAAAACATCAGCCACAAATTAGTTCCTCAATAAATATGTTTGAAAATAACATTATGAAAATGTTGAACTAGTTGCTGAATATCCTGAATTAACAGAACATCTATCATAAGTTTAAAGTCGTATTCTATAAACAAAGATTGAGTAATGAATTCGGCTAGTATTGTAATGTTGGTTGAGTAGCATAACATGAAATTTTTATATCTAATGTTTGAAGTTTATATACTAATGGTAAAAGTTTAGTCTACCTTATTGGGTATCCTCATGAACATACATTGTCTTCATCATTCATGGAGGAGGATAATTTCCTTATGACACATTAAGATTGAAAAAAAAAAATTAAACTTTTTTTTTTGACTAAAAAAAGAAAGAAAAGAAA
Organism: Fragaria nilgerrensis; assembly: GCA_010134655.1. Taxonomy (NCBI): domain Eukaryota; kingdom Viridiplantae; phylum Streptophyta; class Magnoliopsida; order Rosales; family Rosaceae; genus Fragaria; species Fragaria nilgerrensis. The sequence goes on from CM020980.1 coordinate 1,116,994, forward strand.
AGAAATTAAACTTGGAGTTGGATACTAAACTAGTTTACTACATCTGTGACATCTGTCCACGTCTGATTGGAGGGTTGGCATCATAAGGGAAATTTCTCATTACTTAATCAGGTAGGCAAAAGTAAATCCTGACCCGCATATAAAGCTCTAGATTTCAAAGCTCCCTCCATCTCTGTCAACAAAGCTTCTTCCCTTTCTCAAAAGAAAAACTTGTCTCATTATTTTTAAATTTTAACTGACACCCCAAACGGAAAACAAATCTCCGGCCAGAAATGGCTCCGGCGACAATGATCGTCACCAACACTCCGGCCCCCGATCTCGCTTTCACTAACGTCGCCTACTGCTCTCCGCTCGATCTCCGGACCTTCGCCATTCCCGGCACCAAGCTCAACCTAGCTCTAATCACCGACTCGTTCGTTCTCTCAGTCTCATATCCTTTCAGTTTCTTCTCTTTTTTTTTTTTCGTTTTCAGTTCATCATAGCCGTCGTTTGGTTAGCACTCGATTATATAATCTATGCGATTTTGGTTAAGCATTTGTGAAATTGAGTACATTGATTTACTGGAACTGCTTGATTTTGATGTTTTGGTTGCCTTAACTGAAAGAAACTCCTCACCAGAGCATACAGCAGGGCTACATTGCGCTCAATGCAATTCAACGACGGCATGCCAGGGTTTCTAGTGGTGACTCAGTCTCTGTGACCAGGTTAGTCACCGCGATTAACTTTACGAGCCGCGGTAACTGAGTTTTGATGGTGTTTTTTTACCTGTTGTGATTTTGTTGTGGTAATTATGTTAGGTTTACTCCGCCTGATGATTTCAACCGTACTGTGCTCACTCTGGAATTGGAGTTTGTGAAAAAGGGGACTAAGAGTGAGCAGGTGTTTGCATTTGGATTTCTGATTTTACCTACTTGTTTTTGTTATCCTTATAGAAATTGGGAGAGAGATGGATTCTAAGAGCTTCTGGGCTGTTTGTGTAGATTGATGCTGGTGCCCTGACGAGCCAACTTAAAAAGAGATTTATCAACCAGGTAGCTACGACCTTTTATTTGAGCTACTGATTCTTTAGGGTTTTTTCTATTGAAAGACTTCTTTGGAAGTATAGATTGTCCAATGTTTTCAATTAATAGATAACTAAAGCGGATGGTGTACTGGAATCAAGAATGTAGACATATAATTCTAGACTTGAATCAATGTTCTATTCCTAGAAGGATCATGTTATTACCAGTTTCTTCTTATCTAAACGGTTTAGTTACAATATTGCAAAATGGCAGACATCTTATAGTAAATGTAATATGGGGATTTGCTGTATGCAGGTTCTGACAGCTGGACAAAGAGTATCATTTGAGTACCATGGGACTAATTACATTTTTACAGTCAATCAAGCTGTAAGATCAGAAGAGTCTACCTCTGTTGAAAGAGGAATGATCTCGAGTGAAACATATTTCATTTTTGAGGCACCAAGTGGAAATGGAATAAAGGTGAGATCTTCTTTTTTCAAATGATGTCAGGCTCATTTTCTTCTTCACTTGGCAGGTTACCTTGATTTCTATAAGTAGTAGTTATTATTATTATGTTGGCTTGAGAATCACATGATCGCGATTTTGTTATCATTTGGCATGATATTACAAGAAAATACATTCAACTTTGAATCATAAACTATATCAAATAAGGGTTGAAATATTAATGCGTTGACTTCTGTTGTCCAGATTGTTGGCCAACGTTCTGATACGACTAGCAATATCTTTAAGCACAAGGAATTCAACCTTCAAACACTTGGCATTGGTGGCTTAGGTGCTGAGTTTGCAGATATATTCAGAAGAGCTTTTGCCTCCCGTGTCTTCCCTGCACATGTTACGAATAAGTAAGACAACTGATTCGTCAAGTTGACGTAGTTTTAGTTGTTGTTGTCTGTATACCATACTCTTAACTGAAAACTTTTGGTGGTCCAGACTAGGGATTAAGCATGTTAAGGGTATGCTGCTTTATGGACCCCCTGGTACTGGGAAAACTCTGATGGCGCGTCAAATTGGAAAAATGTTGAATGGGAAAGATCCAAAGGTTAGGAAGTGGGTTCACCATTACTTTTCTTTGATTTGCAAGTTCATTTCAGCATGTCTGGATGTTTTCTGCAGTTTTACCTAGCACTATTTTTTAGTTAATACCCGTATTGGTGATTGACTTATTTATATATGTTTTTCTCTTTTGAACTGAACTAGATTGTTAATGGTCCAGAAGTCCTAAGCAAATTTGTTGGTGAAACTGAAAAGAATGTTAGGGATCTATTTGCTGATGCTGAGAATGATCAAAGGCTTCGTGGTAAGAGAAATATACCTCTTTAATGCACTTCTATATTAGTTTTTTAGAATCTCTAATGTTTTCATTTCCTAATCTCCAGGAGATGAAAGTGAATAGCATGTCATAATCTTTGATGAAATCGATGCTATTTGTAAGGTACGAAGTCTTTCTTACTCAACATCAAGATTCAGTATGCATGAGTAGATCAGTGGTGGAATTTCAGCTCATGGAGTGAAAATTGATCACCCTACTCCCTCCTCCGACTCTCTCTCTCTCTCTCTCTCTCTCTCTCTCTTCTCTCTCTCTCTCTCCTCTCTCTCTCTCTCTCTCTCTCTCTCTCTCTCTCTCTCCTGTACATAGATTTCTTGTGGGGGTTACTATGGAATGTTTGTAATTCTTTTTGTTTTATTGTATTGATATTTTAAAAGTAATTTCTTCTGCCATTGGACTGGGATATGATAATGTCACTATGCACGTTCCACAATGAACTTGAATATTGTGACAGCTATGCTGCTCTGCATTTGTCACCTGTATTTATATTAGCCATTAAGGCGACCTTAAGTAAATTATGATTGATAGTCACTGATGAGTTTAGACTTGGCATCACCTGGGGATTCTTCAGTCGCTTAACTTCTAAGTGTAGGAATTGATATTTCTAGCAAAAAAAAAAAAAAGAATCAATGTATTTATACATGTCAGATGTAATAGTTTTTGGCTAGACATTTTAGCTATTGCACTATATAACATGTGCTTTATTTCGTATATACAGTCAAGGGGATCGACTAGAGATGGCACAGGCGTTCATGATAGTATCGTGAACCAGTTACTTACAAAGGTTGGTGCATTTTGAAATTTCTGTATTGTAAAAATTAAAAGAAAAAATGAAGAAGATTCTATGCCATTATTGTCTTGTGTTCCTGAGCTATTTCATCAGTATGACTGAAAGATTATTTCATGTCCCAGATTGATGGTGTCGAGTCTCTGAATAATGTTTTGCTTATTGGGATGACCAACAGAAAGGATTTGATTGATGAAGCCCTTTTGAGGTACTCTCTTTTTCTCTGCCTCCATCCCTCCCTTACCTTTCTCATTGCTACTCTATTTAGCTGTCTTCTGTCTTCAAAATAATAGAAAACATAGTCAATATTTACCTACTGTTGGGTATAGTGGACTAAAATGGTATAGTGGCTTTCGGACATGAACTTTAACCTGTTCATATAAGATATCTTCAAACTTTAGTACCTCAATGCAGTCTGGACTACCTAACATAATTGGCGTAACCTTTTCTCTTTAGTTTAATGGTTGCTGATGTTTTGAGGTATTTTCTTTCTCTTGTTTTGTAGGCCAGGACGTCTGGAAGTTCAAATTGAGATAAGTCTTCCCGATGAAAATGGTCGCATACAGATTCTTCAAATTCATACAAACAAAATGAAGGAAAGCTCTTTTCTTGCTCCTGATGTCAACCTGCAAGAGCTTGGTATGTCCATTATTTACACATGCTTCTTGTATACTAACTCATTCAAACATTACATGATTGATTCGTTTTTGAATGACTATTAAAGTTCTTTAAATCATAAGATTGGGAGACAGGGAATGGAATAAAATGTAAATCATTAACATGCGGTTATTAAATAATATATTGGTTGTTTTTAGTTTTCCAAATCTTGGCAGTCATTTGAACCATGTTTGGGTATCCATAATGGAGGGATTTTCTCAATTATCTCATGTTTGCAGCTGCTCGTACAAAGAACTATAGTGGTGCAGAACTGGAAGGTGTTGTTAAAAGTGCAGTATCATTTGCTTTGAATAGACAACTAAGTTTGGATGATCTTACCAAGCCAGTGGATGAAGAGAGTATTAAGGTTACAATGGATGATTTCCTACGTGCACTCCATGAAATTGTACCTGCATTTGGTGCCTCCACTGATGACCTTGAAAGATGCAGGTACGGCTCTAGTTACTTGTGTAGTACTGAGCTTAAGTAACTGAGTAAACTGTTAGGGTTTATATAGTTTAATTCACACCAGCTTGTTAAGTTATAGAAGAGATCTAGTTTCGGCACTTGTTTCCTTTATCTTAATTTTGTTTTGTGCTCTTATTTTTAAATTAATTTATAGACTTCATGGCATGGTTGATTGTGGGGAAGATCATAAGTATATCTATCAAAGAGCCATGCTTCTAGTGGAGCAAGTTAAATCAAGCGACAGAAGCCCCCTTGTTACATGCCTTTTGGAAGGTCCTAGTGGCAGGTAAGCGATCCTGTGTTTATTCCTATTTCATGTTCATTTTCTTGTTGCGAGTGTTTTGACAGTTACGTATCTTGGACAGTGGTAAATCTTCACTAGCAGCTACTGTTGGCATCAACAGTGATTTCCCCTATGTTAAAATTGTAAGCTCATGCCACATTTATTTCATCTCATGCCTATATATCAGCCATAATTTTTGTTTTTTTAATCTTCTGTTTTGATAGATCTCGGCTGAGGCAATGATTGGTCTTCACGAAAGCACTAAATGTGCGCAAATCGCAAAGGTTTGTTGGTCTTCTCAAAGGCTTTTAAGAACGCTAGCATTTTGGAAAGTGCTGATTACTGTTTAAGTCTACATATTTCACTTTCTCTAGTATTATAAACTCCAACAACAATCTGTGGGATGATCTGTTGGTTTACTGATAATCCTTGTCTTTTTACACACAGGTGAATTGTTGAAGTTGTATTGATATGGCTGCTTTTAATTTGTCTTTTTCTTTTCCACTTATCTGATAGGTTTTTGAAGATGCATACAAGTCGCCATTGAGCATTATTATCCTTGATAATATTGAAAGGTAAGCCGGTCTAATTTATTTGATTTTTTGTTTACTCATCTTGGTTACTCTCCTATACCCCGGCACTGATGTCTTTTGAATTTTTTATCTTTGGTGTGCAGGTTACTAGAGTATATCGCTATTGGTCCAAGGTTTTCGAATCTGATATCTCAAACACTGATGCTCCTTCTCAAGCGCACTCCTCCAAAGGTTCTTCATTTCTCCCCCTTCTTCATTGACATTCAGAGCCGCTGGATTTATAATCTATTGGCTGAATCCATGGAAATCCGTCTATTTGACTATTGTAGTTTGGGATTTTTGTTTCTTTCTCTCACTGACATCCTGGACTTCTGTGAATGCATAAAATTTTTCTTCCTAACATTTCTATTTCTCTTCTGTAGGGGAAAAAGCTTCTGGTTTTTGGTACAACAAGTGAAATCCGCTTCTTAGACTCGATTGGGTTTTGTGATACCTTTTCCGTCACTTACAAAGTTCCCACATTAAAGACAGAGGCTGCAAAGAAGGTAACCATATATTCTTGGCTCCGTTTTGGTATTTCTTTTTTGGCTTCAAAGTTTAAATGGATCTTGTCTCTCGGATATGATTCTATAACCTTTTATGTTTCAAATTAGGCTGATAACACTAGCACAACCCTAGAGCAAGCAATCCCCTATATCGCTATAGTTTCTCTTAAATACGAATTATGGGGATGTGTTAAATTCCTTAAGAATTTAACTGTTTCATTATATATGGTGTTGTTGCTAGTAATAAGATGACTGATTAGTTCTTCTAATAGCCACTCTTGTATTTCTTACCTGTTTCATTAGGAACAACATATACTGTAAATTGTTGAGTTTTAAACTGTGTATGTAAATTTAAAATAGTTTTGCTTGTTGTCTCCTTATAGGTGCTAGAACAGTTAAATGTCTTTGCTGATGAAGACATAGATGATGCTGCAGAGGCCCTGAATGATGTAAACTTTCATCCCTACCTTTGTTCATTCATTTATATATTTATGTTTCTAAAATTTCTGCTATATTATTGTCCCCCGGCCATGCCTCTTTTTAGAAGAGGACATAGAAAGCGCAAAAAAAAAAAGCTTTATGAGATCTCCAATTTTCAGTTATTGGTCCTCTGGCATTTTCTTTTGTGAGTCGGATCATTTCTGTGGTTGGTTTTTCTACAACAGACCAAACTTTGCATTTGGTTGTTGTACTTGGCTACATAGAGTTGTTTTGTACTAATATTAGTGACCCAGATAATAACGTCTCTTTTACTTCCTTATATTCTGACTTCCTGTCTCTGATATTCAACTTCTCTTTAGATTCCTATCAAGAAGCTCTATATGGTAATTGAGATGGCAGCCCAAGGTGAGCAAGGAGGGTCTTCCCAGGCAATCTTCTCTGGACAATTGAAAATAGAGATCAAACACTTTCATGGAATCCTCAGGGATACCGTTCGAGAGTTCAATAAAGAGTTTGATAGTAGTTTTGATGTATAGACGGATATGAAAAACCACATGATTCTTCGGAGTTAACTAGTAATCTTTCACAACCTTATGTCCCTTCCATCTTCGTTTTTTATTTGTTTATGTTTTGGCTTTCGATTCATGATTGGTTATCTCTGTTAGCACCAACTACTTTTTCCCTGTTGGGACTAATAGCTTTGGCTGGAATCTGGGAGCAGTTTAGTTGAAGGGGCCTGTTCTTGCCTTCGTTTGTAGTTTTGTCGACTGTTTATATAGGATTAGCCATGACTATGTGCAAGGTTGGGAATATAACTGGCCTGAAATCGTTAACCAGCTGCCCAGTTGCTTAGCTATGAAATTTTGTTAAGTATTACTTTTGGTATTAGCAGGATGAATTATTCCTGCTTGATGAAAGTTTCTCTTATTAGTTGACTGAGCTCAACTCAGTCTCAGTTTAGGCTTTTATTCATCATCTATTATGCGTTTACAATCTTTGAGTGCTTTCTTCTAGACCGAAGTTGTGTCAACCTCAGATTGATACACTACTAGGAATCCCTCTTGCTGTAACCCCAGGTTCTGAGCTTGGCATGAGCAGCTCGTAAGGTGAAACCCCTGCTCCCCATCTGTTTCGGAGGCTTGAATCAGCATTTCTTCATAATAACTGGTTCAGCTGACCAAGTGGACAAGTCTTTTCTTTCCCCAAAGTACTCCTCATCCGGGGAGTGCTCTGTGATGATACCTACCACAGCCATATACTTTGTTGCATCAAGTAAACTAGGCAATGATGATAGAAAATATTTCAGTGGATCCTTGATGAATGTAGCATACTCTAGTTCATGCTCTTGTGGCACTACTTTCCGCATGTATGGTGGGCGGGTTGGTACATATCCGCCAACAGGATACTGCCCGTTGTTCAACGCAGCGTGGTATGCTGAGGTGAGCCAGATGACGGTGGTGAGAATAGAGTCTAGATCATCTGGAGTATAGAGTTCTGGCCACCAGCTAGCATGGCGAAGATCATAGGGAGGAAAGTGCATCCTTATATTCTCCAGAGAGAAGAGGAATATTAGTTACATTTTTTAAACAAATGATACAAGTTATGGGAAGTTCTATGTGATACCTACATTTACAAATATGATAACAAATTTGTTATCATCGTAATAAAATGAGTTATTCTTTAGGTAATTTTAGTTCTATAAGAGGTAAATTTAGGTGTGGATTTTGTGTATGATGAGTAAACTAGCAGAGCAGGTAGCACAGGTAATGAATCAAACGGCCTTTTTGTGAGGAAAAAGGCGGACAGGAAGTCCCTTTTCCGGCATGGGCATGGGGTCGATGACGACCTTCTCATTCGGAATGACTGCCTCCCACTTGAACCTCTTGACTAGGTTGTGCATGAACACTAGAATTTCCAATCGGGCGTACTCTTTTCCGGGGCACATTCTGGGGCCTCCTCCGAAGGGCACGAAGGCAACCCCTCCTTTTACTTAAAAGGAGAAGTCAGAAAAACACGCTACTGTAGCTGCGAATTAATGAAATTTTCAAAATGACAATGGGTACCCTTGTAAACTTCAGCAAATTACAAGGAACCTGAGAGAGACAGACCTCCATCGCGTCTCAACTCTCTCACTCTCTCATAGCTCTCAACTCTCTCACTCTCTCACTCTCTCATAGCTCTCTCCTACATCGCTGAGAGAGCCCATAAGGCACGCCGGCGGTAGTCCATCTGCAACCCAAGACCCATTGCTGCAATTACCTAGCTGAGGACGTCCTCCAGGTAAGAACAACACAAAGGCCATAAACAAGTTTGGTGCTTGTATGAGAAATCCAATTATCATTTATATGCAATGTTAGTATTTATAAATTCGATCACAATCTTGAGCTTTTGTGTTAGGGTATAGATTTGATATCAGGTTGGAGTTTTCTGGTTCTTTGGCGTAATTGACACTTGATTTGTGTAATTGGTTTTGAGTTGTGAATGTTTTAGGCGTTTTTCTGCTGGTCTCTATGGAATGCAGATGAGATTGGGTTCAATTTTGTTCTGGTTTTAGGGATATGAGTGGTAGACTAGTAGTAATATAGCAAGCACGCATATTTGTGAGCTTGCTAGTGATTATTTGATTGGAAAACATGAGGAAGGGTTCACACTTGAATCAATTACAATTTGTAATAGTTTTGGGTTTTCAATTTTGTTCTGAAATTGATAGGAAACGATAAGTACATGAGGAATCAATTACACTTTACACAACTAGAAGATGATAGAATCGGAATGGTCATAGACATGATAGTATTGGGTTTAAAAGAAAGAACATACAAGTGTAGCAGTACTTGATTTGTTTAAAACATAATACTACTCAATTTGCACCGTTGCTTCCTGTGTTTAAACACATTTGATTAGCTATTAAACTGTATTGTTGGACTCTTTGAGTTGAAAGCAAATTCCTCCTTTCCTTGTCTGTAGACTTCCATTTCATTATTTCATAAGCATTTACATTGTTCTTGTTGTGTGGTACATGTTTTTTAATTAGTAGTTTACCTTTTGGAAGTTAATCTTTGCTGGAGCAGAGCTTTGCTACCAGATTTTATGTTTTGCAATACCGTATGTGGAGGTCCTTGAATGATTTGTATGTTTGTCATGGGTTTATTTATGTTTGATTTGTCAAAAGGGTTGAGCTTCGTTGGTTTATTTACTAGTCATATAGGAAGCTTGTAGTAAAGGCTACAAAAGATTCAAATCATTCTCCATATCCATCCATTCATTCTGCATCTATTGCATCTAATTTCTTATGAGGTTGGGAAAGTGGAACTACTGTTGTTGCATATGTTCTTAATGGAATAAAATCGTTTGATTTGATCACAGAAGAAGAATCACTGTTCTTATGTGTTGGAGTTCCCTCCTCATGCTAGACATCTATTTAATAGATGTTATAAACCAAGTTGGACTTTATGTCTTGAAAGGGGAAAAAAAAAGACATTTCAGTCTTGATAGCTGAGAAGTATGCAGCTCTCCGTAGAAACAATAGAGTTATTGTTTCTTGGTAATCCCTTTGCATTCTCCAGAAGGAGCTGGAGAGAAAATAGGCAAATATAAATCTTGTTCTCTCTGTTTTTTGGAGTAGTTTTGTGAGGCCTGTGTAGGAAGAGAAAATAGAGAACCAATCCTTCTTGTACTGCCTACTGTGTTATTCACTTTGGAGGGTTTCCACATTAAAATTGTTGGTGTCATTATTCTTTTTATTTCTTCTCATTTGTTATGTGTTTGCTAGTTTTCAAGCTGCTGTGTTTGAGTTGATGCATAATCAGGTTTGATCCCAACATTATGCCATGTAACATGAATTTTTTCATTGTAAAATTCATGTTGCCTTTAATATGTTTTCTTAAGTTTATATATTATTACTTTCTATACATGTAGAGAATAAGCAGCCATGAAAGAGAACAAGCAAAGAGAGAGCTATAGATTTGGCCCTTTTTTAGAGTGGAACAAGCAAGCATAAGTTTGCATGCAAACTGGAAGTGTTCAAGTTTGTCATCTTGCAATGGATTTAGGAGAGGATACAACTTGCATATGAGCACTATTGGCATATGTTGAAGGCAATGAGTCTCCATGCACATTTTATTTATTGCTGGTTTGGTTATGGAAAAAAAGATCATGTGAAGAGCTCAAGGTATCATGCCGAGGAGCATGTAGATTTATGTATTCATAATAAAAACTAATGATTTACTTGTATCTGTGTATGAGATTTGTATATTGAGAATGAATGAGAAAACTGTTGTTGGCCTAGAAATCTTCATTGCTATTCAGTTTTTAGTTACCATTTCTAAAAACTTTAAGCCAGTATGATCAAATATGATCACCATTCACTATGAGATTAAACTCATTCAAAGAAAAAAAAAACAACAATCAAACTAATCATAAGAAAAATTTATAGTATTAGCAAACTGTATTTCATGTCCAAATTGGTCATTCCACAAACAAAAAGTACAAGCCAGTTTTAGTTTACCAAACACTTTCCACTACTTTTATTACTCACAGCACCTATTAAAAGTTAGTTTACCAAACACTCAACTATACTTTACTTTTCAGTCACTTATTCTCATAAATAAGTAAAAGTCACTTATTCTAATAAGTTAAGCTGCACCAAATGCAGCCGAAGGTGTAAGGGGCAGGTCCATTTCCTTCGAATCTTGTAGGATCGAACTTGTAAGGTTTCGGGGAAGACAGCGGAATTCTGGTGTGTCGAGTTTGAGCTCCAATACAACTTCCACCCTTTAGGGATGGTGAAGCCGTTCAAGACGAAGTCCTGCAACGCTTCCCTAAGGCTCCTTGAACTGGTGGTGCCACTCTCAACACTTCATGTGCCACGTTCCATGAGTACTTCATCTTCTGAAGATCGTCCCAGTTCAAGAACTCCCCTGGTGCTTTTGAGTTGGCAATCTCCATTTGCTCTGTAACGTTATTCAATAGACTAAGACAATGTTAGATCAAAATAATTGAAGAAAATTTATTAACACGTCCTTAATTACTAGATATATATCATACTTATTACAGCACCTATTAATTTTATTAATTGTTTTAACATTTTACTAGATACACATACTCAAACTTCCTACAATATCCTTATTTGAATACACAACTTATTCACTAAATACACGGCGCATTGACTAAATATACATACTTTTCTAAATACACGGCGCATTTATTTATTTTTTAAACAAAGTTCACATCAGTAAGATTTTTCTCAAAAAGTTTCATTTTTCCTTGTACTGTTTCACCTCATTAACATCTTCCTCAAAAGTTTTTATTTTTCTCTAAAGGGTTTCACCTTATTAAGATCTTCCTCGAGGGATTTCTTTTTGTTAACACCAGTTTTCATCAGTTTTCCTAGACAAAATTTATTCTCAAAGAGTCTCTTACTCAAACTGATTTCAATAATTCTTGAGCCTAACGAATCAAAACAAAACAAGACAATACATCACTAAAAGGTTTTTATTTTTCTTTAAAAGGTTTCAGCTTGTTAAGATCTTCCTCGAGAGATTTCCTTTTGTTAACACTATCTTTCATCAGTTTTCCTCGACAAAATTTATTCTCAAAGAGTCTTTTACTCAAACTGATTTCAAGAATTCTTGAGCCTAACGAATCAAAACAAAACAAGACAATACATCATTAAAGTCCTGAACAGAACTTTTAGCATTAAAATGCTCAATTTTATGTAAAACTAAATTAATCGATTATTGGGAACCATTGCATATATAGTATTCATATGTGGTGTCAAGATACTGGTACTCGATTCAAGATAAAAATTAAAAAGTGTTAGAAGTACAATAATGGGATAATGACCATTTGCACACAAAAAAAAAAAAAGTCAAACCTTATTCCAACGACAATAAGACTTTTGACCCTAATGAATGAGAGATTAACTTATTTGTGTCTAAATACACAAATTTTTATTAAATTCATAATAAAATAATATTTTTGAGACACTTTTACCCTTGTGTCTTATACAATATACACATTTAGAGAGAGAAAATGGAAGAGAGAGAAGACTTTGCCGGAGCCTTGCCGGACTCCGGTCACCGGTCCACGGACTCTAGTCACCGGTCATTCAGTCGCCAAAATAACATATTACTGACCCCAATAAACTTATTATCCACCTCAATAACATATTATTGACTCCCAGTAAACTTGTTATCCGCCCTAATAACATATTACTGACCCCCAGTAAACTTGTTATCCACATCAAAACCGGTTCACCTTCACCAATTTACCCTCACCAATTCACGTGCACCAAGCCCAGTCTTTCTTAGACCTTCAACCATGTGGACGAAGCAGGAGCAAACAAAATTGATGAAGCCGGAGCCGACGAAGTTGATGAAGCCGGATCCTATTATGAAGAGCAGTGCCTAGTCGACGACGTGGAGACGATCCAATACTAAGTCAGATCAGATCTAGGCGAACTATGTGGCCAGATCAAGAAGAAGTAGAATAGCAGAGCTTGAGAGAGAGAGAGAGAGAGAGAGAGAGGCAGTGATGATCACTACTAGAATAATGGTGTTAGGCGACGAAAACAAGGAGAGGAAAACATTTTCCTCGCCTAAGTAAGTAGTTAGGTGACGAAACCTTCATTCGTGGCTTAAAAACACTTAGGAGACGAACCAAATAATGGTATTTGGTTCGTCCCCTTAGATTACCAAGTAGACAAAAGAATGACTCATACTATTTTCGTCACCTTAGTAGACATTAAGGCTACGAAGATGGTTTTGCCGCTTAAACTATCAACCACTGAGGCAACGAACATATTGTTTCGTCGCACAAGTTTATCTTAAGCGACGAAAATGGTTACTTATGCGACGAAAATGTTACTTCACCTAAGTAAACTCACTTTATAATCTCCATTCAGTTTCTAGATTTGAAACAGACAAGGAAAAAAGGGGAAAGCTGCAAAAGTGGTTCCAGATCAGTTTCCAATTTTTATCTTGATGTAATATAACTACTGGGATAACTACTATTATGTATTATTGGAACATATATATTTATGTTTCTCCAATGTTTTGATATTTATGTTTTTATATGATATAACTTGTTTGATAAGTTATGTGCAAGTGTACATATTTGTGAACCAACTATATATAGCAAGCAAATTTTTAAAAATCTTGTGAAATACGGCTATAGTTGAAAAATCACATATTTCCAGTAACGTTTGGTCCCTGATAAAAGCGGTCAACCCTATTTATGCTTATGCTTCCCTATGTGGAGCCTTATTGTCGGGAGGTGAACATCCCTAAATTTTTACATAGGTGGTTAGATGTCATCAATGTGAGAGTTTTGTATATGAAAGAATCAACCAAACTAGGCCATATATGGGTATGTAAGAGCGTTTTTGTGTAATAATTAAGTGGCGTTGGTTTAGGTTTGACCGTGTGGATCGAGACCCAAACCTTATCGAAAACAGGTGAATTTTTTTTCATAGTCGTATTTAAGTATATTGATCATATCATATGATGAAAGTTTTATTTTCTGAAATTTAGCCATCGGAACCACAACGTGTCTACTAACGTGGTATGACTTGTTTAATAGGTTATAGGCAATTGTACATCTTTGTGAACCAACTATATATAAGAAGAAATATTTTTAAAAATATTGTGAAATAGGATGTGAATGGTAAGGTGAAATACGGCTATGGTTGAAAAATCACATATTTTCCGGTAACGTTTGGTCCCCGATAGAAGCGGTCAACCCTATTTACGCTTATGCTTCCCTCTGAGAAGCTTTATCGTCAGGAGGTGAACGCCCTTAAATTTTTACATGAGTGGTTAGATCTCATCAATGTGAGAGTTTTGTGTGTGTAAGAATCAACCAAATTAGACCATATAGGGGTAGGTAAGAGCATTTTCATGTAATAAGTGACGTTAGTTTAGATTTGACCGTGTGGATCGAGACCCAAACCTTATTGAAAACAAATAAATTTTTTTCCATAGCCATATTTAAGTATACTGATTATATCATATGGTTGGATTTTCTATATTATTATACATCTTCTTAAACACTTGTAGTAATTATTTCATTATCTTTTATTTTTTATGTATATTATTATACATCTTCTCAAACAATAATAATCACTTCAATTTAGCATATAATTAATGACTGATTTATTACTCAAATTAATTTAGTATATAATTAATGACAAAATATCATTATTGATTGATTAACTACCTAAATTAGTTCAATACTATATTTATATAATTCTATAAAAAAATATTAATTACTTAGAGAACGAAAATATAACCTTTCGTCGCCTAACTGCAAAATTTCAGAAAAAATCAAACAAAATTTTTAAAAGTTTCCTTATCTTCTTTTTTTCTTCTTTTTATTACCTCTGCCTCACTTTTCATTTCTCTATTTTTTTTCTTTGAACTCTCTCTTCTCTCTTCTTTAGACTCTCTTCTTTCCCTCCTCTCCTCTCCCTCCTCTCTTCTCCCCCAGTTTCCACGCACCGACTGAGACCCCTAGACTCTAACTCTCTTCTGGTCTTCATCCCAAGACGAGCACGCAGATCTGGGTCGCTGACGAATCAAAACTGCCAAACGGAGGAATCAAATCTCAACCGCTCCAACAGTCATGGCCGCCGACCGCCATCGCCAAGGCCAAGCAATCGCCGCCCGCTCACCTTCCCTTCGTCGAGGTATGTAAATCTTACTATTAATATACCGTCTTGGCCTTGGTTAATTTGTGATCAGAGAACTGAGTTTGCGTTTTTGCAGATGACTATGGAGGCCATCTCGATTGAAATTGGGTTGCTTGATCTCGGTTGTAAGATATTGGGGTTGTTTGGGGTTGATTGGATCTGAGTTGTAAGAAGTTGGAGTAGGAGGCGGCGGCGGCGGTTGTGACAATACTGGAAACCCAGTATCCGTCAAAAACGAACCTAAAACAAGAAAGGACCTAAAAGAAAAGAACCTAAAAGAAAAGGACCTAAAAAAACAAAAAAACAAAAACAGAAAATTCACAAATTTAATAAAAATATTTTTTCTTTTCTTTTTCCGTCACAAATTTAATACTGGAAACTAAATTCGGAAAAGGAAACTAAGACGACTATAATTTTCCTCACCTTAGACTTATGCGACGATGAATAAATAGTCGCTTAAGTATCCATTTAGACGACTATTATTTTTTATTTGTTACCTAATTCTTACTTGTCCATGCTCAGGCCACGATTGTTAGGCGACGAAACTTTCGTCGCGTGAGAACTTAGGCGACGAAATTTGTTTGTCACCTAAGTCCTTAATTCTAGTAGTGCGAAGTCCCAGATCTTGCAGCTTGGATCGGTGAGCTGAGGAGGAGAATGAGGCGGTGACAAAGTCCCCGATCCGGCTGAAACGACGGAATTTGCCGATTGGGTCGAGGACAACGACGACGTTGACGGATCAAAGAATGACGACGACGTGACTCTGACGACCGCACTACTTTTTTGTTGCTGCTGGAGGTCAGAGCAGACCTGGATCAGAGGACGAGAGAGAGAGAGAGAGAGAGAGAGAGAGAGAGAGAGAGAGAGAGAGAGAGAGAGAGAGAGAGAGAGAGTATCTTGAATGAGAGGTGAAAGGATAAGATCAGATAGTTAGGTAAAAGATAGAAAAGTAATTTTGATAAGAATAATTGAAATGGGCAATGGAAAAGTTTTTTATTGAAATTTGTGACAAGCCCTTAAAATTAGTACTAAATGGACATTTACTCTATTTTTTCTTTACTTTTGATATGAATATTTTTTTTTGTCATTTTACATAAACAAGAAATTTTATTCGATCACACATACCAAATTTCTCAATACACACCTCTATTTTTTAGAATATTTTTTAATACAATTATACCCCTTTATACAGATGAACAAAAGAAAACTAAACAAACAAACAAATTTCAATTTGGATGACGGCCAAGCTTTTAAATTTCTATACATATTTACTACTTTAAGAATCGGTAGTCTACAAGCTAACTAGTGATATTTAATATCTATACTATTTCAACTGATTAAAAAATCTTCAATCAAGTTGTCTCCTTTGATTGTTTGTTAAGTTTCATTTGCTTACCAATTCAATCTGATTTTAGTAGAAAAATTGGTAGTATTAATCATAGAGCTAAGAAAATAGATCGAGTGATAGATTAAGCAACATCAACTTGCTTGGAATCGGTTTAATTTGGTTAAAGGAGATGATGATGATGATGATGAGTTAAAAAAATGTGTATTTAGTAAAATAAGGAGGGCATAAGAGGACGTTTGGGGAAAAATTGGATAATTGTTTTTAAGGTGTGCATTAAGTATACAGGGTTGTGTGAATAAAATTTCTCTTTACAGACCTACATAGTCTTATATAATTTGTATAAAAAAAGAAATGTGTATCTAACATTTAAAGATGTGTTAATAGCATATGTAAGGATGTGTTAATATGATAGGTAGCAGCTATCTTTATTTGATGAATATATTTAGCTACCAACTTTAGGAAACCTACAAGAAAGATCTTGTATGGATCTACTTTGTTTATCGCGCTATTGAATTATGAGGAAATTTTTCAAATGGTGTCCAAGTTAAGTTCATTCATCATTTGACATCTCAATTTTGAAAATTATGATAATGGTACCTTAACACTTAAATCAACACAGCATTAGTTCCCTCTGTGATTAGTTGGATTTTGTTCATAAATAAAATTGTCTCTTCATATTTTCTCTCCACAAACATTATCAAATTCTAAAATAGTTACTTTTCACGTTGCGTAATCTAGCTTTTTCACTAAAAAATAGTTTGACTAGCTAGCAAGGGAGAATTAAAGATGAATGAAAAATAGTAATTACGTACCCTTGTAGACTGCATCATAGATATGAGGGAGCTCTCCAAGGTACTTGACAATGAAAGTGCAGGTGGCGCTGGCGGTGTCGTGGCCTCCGATCAAGAGTCCGAGAATCTTATCGGCGATGTCCATCTCCTTCATGTGGGTTCCTTCCTCGTCGGAAAACAAAAGCACGTGGGACAATATGTCTTGGGTGGGTGAGGCCTTGCCCTCGGCCAAGTCGATCTTCCTCTGCTTGATGATCTTGTACAGCTCCCCCTGATCCAGTTGGAGGCCTTGATGGCTTTGTTGAACGGTGTTCCGGGTAAGTCAATAGGCATCGACATGATTCTGAGGCCAAGAGCCGGAAGGGTTCGCCGAGTTTGTCAACGTCCGCTGGGTCCTCAAGGCTGACGAACAATCGTGCAGCCAGCCAGAAGGTGTAGTTCTTAGCAAGGGGATAGATCACGACTTCCTTCTTGTTCTCCCAGCCAATAGCAAAGTGTCGTTGGGGGATGGTGTCCATGACTCCGATGTAGCGTTGAAGAGCCTGAGGGTTCATGAAGCTGGGGAGCATCTTCCTCATCTTCTTGGCCTCCTCTTTGGCGTTGCTGTTGTCCTCTACGGAAGAAGGAAAGACCTTGTTGACTGAGCTAGGCCACCAGGCAGTAAAGAGCTTGTTCTCATTGGAGAACAAGAACTTGTTGCATGCGGCGCCGGTAAAGATGCAAGCCTTCTCGCCGAAGAGGGAGGTCTTGAAAACATGGGAAGAGAACTTGTTCATGCGGTCGAAAATGAACTTCTCCAGGTGGCCTTTCCATCCTGAGGACAGGAACTCGTAGCTCTCTCCGAAACAGGGTAGCCAACCGTCCCTGGAGGGAGGTTGTTGCCGGTGAACTGAGATCTGTGCTTGTAAAAGAGGAAGAAGAGGGAGAAAGTGATGAAGGAAACAAAGCCCAAGAGGAGGGTAAGATAGAAGTTAAGCTCCATATATGATTTAGCTTTCTTGAGTGTCCTTTAGGTGTTGCGGGTAAGAAATGTGCTTTGAGTATTTCGTGGATGGTTTGTAGGAACAGACTTGAGGAGGTTATATAGGCCTCTCTTTCTGTGTGTTCTAGCGAGTACTTAAAGGAGTGACTTTTTGGTTCGGCATGCAGTGAATCGAGTCCGAGTGATTGAAAGCATAGGCCTCTATAGGTGAACTTCCAGAAACTGCTCTGGTTATAACTAAGCAACATTCCGACCCTTTGATCACATCGTTATTCATGTAGAACAATGACCTTGAAAGCATAATTATACAGTTAAATGTGGATATAATATACAGAGTAAATGTTGATATAATCAGGAAGAGTAAATGTCGAAGCAAATTTTAGATTTACATAAAACCTCACACACAGACACACCTATATCTTCATGATGTAGAAAAGCAAAAGAAAACTGGTAATCACTACCTTTAGTCTGTATATTTCACGCCATTAAAATGTAACAATGGAATCGCCTGTCCTTATATTAGAAAAGGAACCAAGAGGAACCTTCATTAGAACAAGAGGTGAAATTCTCTCGTAGCATTGAACCTGATCAGAGCACAAACACAAGAATAATTTGAGAGAAAAAGAGAGAATGTTGTGACCGATAGAGCAGAAAATCAGCAAAGCATTACTAAACACACTGACAGATTAAAAGGCTCATAGAAGCACTTAATGAACATTAATGTCAATCATCTGTGTAAACTCATTTATGGTGTGTTGAAAGTAACTAGAGATATTATAATTCAATGTCAAAACATGATATTTCAAAATTTAAATCAACCTCATAAATCACAATAGATGAATTTGTTGAATGATTGAAACTTTTGTTACAGAGAAAAATTCATGCAGTACGTACTTCTATTCCTCTAATCTTGTACAAACTAAAACAAGACACAGCTTCACCAGATCCAGATTTCAATTACACAAAATCTTATTACCTCAACTTGATCACTGGTCACTCTTAACAAACAGACGTTGGTCTCTAACCAAAAAAGTAAATGCTTGAGCTTGAGAAGCTTCGGATCCGGTGGGGAAACATAACTGTCTACGGCTCCATTGCATGTGCTCGGGTTATGCTCATACTTACATGGAATATGTATAGATTCATCGTCTCATATAATTGCTAAACTCTCCATGTAAGGATACATAACAACCTAATGCCTAGAGAATTTTTCATTTAAAGCACGAAGATTTTCCTCATCGGCCAACTCCACAGATGTCTAGAAGTTGTTATTCTTGAGGTTATAAGACATGACCTTTCCAGGCATATGCAACCAAAGGATACATTAAAAAATCCTCCTCTTTTGCATCCTTTTCTTGCTCTTGAGAGAGGTACAAGATAAGCAAAGCATTTGAATGAGGAAGAGCTGTGGATACTGGATTAAGATCAACATGATACTTGACAAACCAGCCAGCAAAGTAGCTAGTCCCTTTCCATCTGTTGATGTCATAATTTGGTTCGACAACGAAACTTAACTTTTCAACCCATTCCACGTAGGAAGCGTTGAAATGTCAAAGAGCCACGTATGACTCTAACTTTTCAACGCACCCAAACCTTTATTCGAGAAATAAAGATGATCCTCACATGTAAATAATAGTGAAATGCCCAACCTAGCATTCAAAGTCTTTCTTGGACTATCACCAAGTGTCTTGGCATGTCACCAAGTGATTACCTCACCTTCTAGCTAGTATAGTAAGATTAGAGCATATTGTGACCTAATCATTAGAAAAGTATAGTCTAAATGGGTCTAGAGCCTCAACCTCCAAGGTCGATACTTCGACCTCCAAGACCAAGAGTTCGACCTTCAAGGCTTAGGAGCCTCAACCTCCAAGGTCGATACTTCGACCTCCAAGACCAAGAGTTCGACCTTCAAGGCTTAAGAGCCTCAACCTTCAAACTCTCTCCTAGACGTCCAAGAGTCGCATAGAGATATGCCAGCTAATGGTATATCATTCACCCACTTCCCCACATATCACCACTCTGACAAAACCATGCATAAAGAGGACCATAGGGTTGCCGACACGTGTCAGTATCACTCTGACTACCCCATGCTCAGAATGAGATGAAGAGTACGGATTTGCCAAAAGAGTGAGGGGAGCCATGCTAAAAGGTTTTGACATGACTTAAGGGTAAGGTGGTGTGATGCATCAAGGACAAAGCCCATGCTTTCTCTTTCCACGTCAGCAACCTCGACCCCTATATATACCAAGCCTTCCCAAGGTTGAAATCAACTCCACCTCTCCAATTTCTTCTTCTCTTCTCTCCCAAAAACCATGCCAAAATGCATAAGAGAGGCTATCATTCCTTCTTCTCCAAAGATTATGCCAAAGTGTATAATCTCCCTCTATCTCTACAACTCTATTTCTTCTTCTCTTTGGTCCCAAAACTATGTCAAAGTGAGAAGAGATCTCACTTCTCCCCCAAAGATTATGCCAAAGTGCATAATCTCTCTCTCTATCTCTTTCTTTGCTCGTATGCCAGGGATGCATCAGCCTAATGCCAAAGCATCATACACTTCTCATATCTTTATATATTGTTCAAACACTTTACTGACTTGGGCGTCGGAGAATGTTTGGCCGGCCTTAGGCTGGTCTTCCGATAACCTCCTAGCTCACATGTCAACAGGTCATTCAATGGCACTCCATCAACTTGAGGAAGAGAAGGCCCAAGTCTAGTAGCGGGTGTCCAACGCCAAGAAAAAGGCGAGGAAGCCCACCACGAAGTGGTATGTGAAGGCTCTACACCAACCGAATGAAGTCCATCAATGAAGTGGAGAAAGCTAGCTCACCTTCGAAGAAAGGAAGCTCACATTCGAGGACCGAAGGAAGTCCACCGTAGAAGTGGAGGAAGCTAGCTCACCTTCAAGAAAAGGAGGCTCACCATCAAGGAGCGGAGGAAGTTCACCAGTGAAGTGGAGGAAGCTAGCTCACCATCAAGGAAAGTATAACCCCACCACTTTACACGTATGATTTCAACGGAATTCTCGTTGACTCGTTGGTGCTAAAAAACGACACCAACACCATTTCCATAACATCAAACTAGGTTTTACAATGCTGGTAAGTCTCAATCAAATACAAACGGCCACCGGACTCCTCGAAATATCTTTGAAACGATCTCAGCAACTGAGTGGGACGTGTATCAGACTCGTTCATCGGGATGTTTTTGACAACCAAGGGAACATGAGGGTTAGAGGACACAAGTAACAAACGTTCTTGGCCTAAATCAAAGTAGTGCAGCACATCAGTTTCGTTTCTTGTGAATTCCATCCTACCACTCTCAGTTACGCGTGTCATCGCCAAGCTTGATACACTGGCTCTTATCCAATGAACTGCGTCGTTGCAGTATACGGCCCCTTCCCTGTTCCTATGGTCAAAGTGCATGGCCATCTGCTTGCGATCATAGGGCCTATGACTGTCATAGGGGCTCGGGAAATAGGAAACATTTAGATGCTTCTAGGTTCCAGTCTTAGATGAATATATATCTATTTTGTGGTGCTCGCCTTCACGTTCCACAAATTCAGAATAGGCGAAGCATGAGTTAGTCACGCAGACCACCTTGTAATGAGGTGATTTGGAAGGATCAAAAGCCAAACCAGAACATACAAAAGCATATCTCTCCATGTCTTCACTCTTGACCCTTGGAGAAGAAAGAATCCGAAATTGGTTGGTGGTTGGATTGAATACATATACGTGATGATATTTTGTTTGATCTTGCTTGACAGGAATATGACAGAGGAAAAGGCCATTGCAAGACTAAAGAATCCTCAACTTGAATCCATCCGGGATTGAATTTGGGACCGAATTGTTTAGGGTTTGAAAGGGATTTCATGGTTAACAAAACAGCTTGGGATAGACTTGAAGGACTACTCGTCTTGGATTTTGCAAGAGAAGAAAGCTGTGATTTTTGGGGTTTTGAGGGTGTGGAGGTCGGAGATGAGGGAGAGCCAATGAGTGGAGACGCACTTGAAACGAGCAAGTGATCGTAAGGGCAGGGACTCAAGGATCTGAGTAATGAGCTCTTTGATGTTGGCTACGGCTTCCGCTGATGCCAATGACATGTTTGTTTCTTTCTTTTCTATTCGCCTTAGGGTTAGGGTTTTGAAACAATTTCAAGTTTTCTACCCTTAACTCGATTGAACCTTATCTAGCAATCAACTTATAGGCGAGTTAATCAGGAATCGGTCAACTTATTTGACCGATTTGTCCCTGCAGCAATCTGTAACCTATTCCTGGAGCAACATGGATATTATACAAAACGTATTTTTACCAATTGTATCACAAGCTTGTCAGCATATGGATTGTATGTAGTTGTTGTCTACAAAGTTGTAGCATGTGGAACAGGACTTGGAAACCTTCGATAAAGCAGTAGGACTATTGTGAATGCGATTCCGGGTGGAAGCAAAACCTTTTCTGATGACCAGGGGCGGATCTAGAAATGTTTTCTTGCCTGGGCAGACTAAAACAACATTATCATTCATGAAAACAAAATTTTTACAAGCTACATTCGTCCTCGACGACTTTTCATGTTTTGAAAACGTTGCATCAATATTTCATTATCAATACAAGCAAAAACATCTTTCTCAATGTAAACAATCAAACTATCGTTCAACCACTGATCTCCCATTCGATTACGAAGTGGACTTTTGATGATCTTCATAGCTGAAAAGGCTCTCTCCACTGAAGCGGTTGCCACTGGTAACACTAAAGCTAGTGTAAGAAGCTTGTACACATGATTATATGCTCTATATTTCCCTATCTCCACCAATGTTTTTGCAAGACTACCAATTCCTTGTAGTTGAGAAAACTCATTACTACTACACATATCCCGAATATAAACCACAAGTTGATGTTTGAGTTCCAACACATCTTTTTCAGAGAAGTCTTGAGGATAAAATTTGGCAAACTGAACAAGTCTTTGTATGTCAAAAGATCGAAATGAATCATTAGGGCTCAAGCATGCCATACAAAGAAGCAACTCAGTATTTACCTCATCGAAGCGATTATTCAACTCGTGAAGTACTTTATCATTGACGTTCATGAAATAATCGACACGATAATGGTGGAGGTTTGTAATCACGTGAGCTTTGCGTCGTGATCTCCCACGAGGTACAAATGCTTCATCCATCATAGGAACCTCAATATCATGTGTCCCACAAAAGCTAGAAACTTCATCAAGCAAACAATCAAAACCATGATCTCTCATGTGTTGCAATTCTTCCTTACAAGCTTTCACTAAGTGCATTGCATTGACAAGATCTTGGTCTTTCCTTTGTAGTGCTTGTGACAAACAATTTGTAACTCCCAAAATATTACTCATCAAAAATAGGGGGAAGACAAACTCAAAAGATTGGATCCCTACCAATGTCCTATTTGCTTCACCCAAATTATCAGTGGAACCATCATCAACAATTAACTCAAGCACCTTGACCGCAGATTTGAACATGGAAATGATACTAATCAAAGTACCATAATGTGATCCCCAACGTGTATCACCCGGCCGCTTGAGACTAGTTTCCTGATTTAAGCCTCTGCCTGTTAAAATAGAATCTTCTTCTAGAGCATCTAAAAGTTCCCTTTGTAATTGATCTCTAAGTGCATCACGACGCTTACACAATGCTCCAACAATATTGACCACAGAATTCACCCATATGAAAAATGTAGCAATCTCAATATTTCCATTTGCCACGGCAACAACTGCTAATTGAAGTTGATGTGCAAAACAATGCACATAAAATGCACATGGATGTTCTCTCAAAATGATGCTCTTAAGACCATTAAACTCACCTCTCATATTGCTTGCTCCATCATAACCTTGTCCCCGTAGCTTGGACATGCTCAAGTCGGATGTAGAAAATAACTGATCAATGGCATTTTTAAGTGAGGCCGAAGTAGTGTCACTAACATGTTGGACTCCAACAAACCTTTCAATGACTTGCCCGTTGTTGTCTACATAGCGAAACACTACCGCCATTTGCTCCTTAACTGAAATATCACGAGACTCATCAACCATTATAGAAAAGAATTTATTCTTCATATCCTCTGTAATAGATTTAATAGTTTCAAGTGCACATACATGGACAAGTTCTTTTTGGATGGAAGGAGCCACTAATTTGCAATTCCCGGGAGCATTTTCCAATACTACAACCCCCACTTTCTCATCATGATCAGCAAGAAATTTCAAGAGCTCAATATAATTACCCCTATTGCTTGATGTTTCGGATTCATCATGACCACGAAAAGGAAGACCTTGTCTCAACAAAAATCTAGTGCAGTCAAGTGATGCATTCAAGCAAATGCCATAATCAATACGAGATTGGTCGGATTGCCGCATCACTACTGTTTCAAGATGTTGCTTTTCATTCATAAGATCTTTACAAGCCTGCCTAGCTTGATTGTGAGGACTGTTAATCAATCCAACATGATCTTGTAAGTGTCCTTTATATTTCCAATTTTTCCAACCTTTACTAGTGAATGCATCACCTTGACCTTTGAACTTTGTCTTAAAAAGATAGCAATATAGGCAAAATAAGGCATCACTTGATATGCTATACTCCAACCAATCATAATCATCAAACCAATTTGATATAAATCGCCGACCATTAGTTTGTGGAAATGCATGATCTCTTGGTTGACAAGGGCCCTTTTGTATATATGCCCTTCGAATTTCATCTCGAATATTAGGATCATAATCTAGTATACGAGTGCAAAGACCAGGGTCTGCAGGAATATTATTCAAGGTATCATCTAACCTACTTTTCTTTGAACTACCCACATTAGTTTCACTACTTGTTGGTTGTGCTCTCTTTGTCTTGATTAGAAACTTGTCCATATCAATTCACACAATCAAAATACAAACAACCTATCAATTGAAGAAATTCATATCAATAATTCACCATAAGTATATAAATTAAAATCAGATTATTCAAATCAATTAACTACCCCAATTCATATGAAATTTTAAAATTAGGGATTTAGGGTACATACTTGAATCAGTTGAATGATGAGAAGGTGCTTTTGAAATTTTGGTGGGTGAGCGCAAGTCCTGGTGTCGCCGGTGATGTGGTAGTCGCCGGTCGGTCGGAGTTAGGCCAGTTGGTGGTTGAATGTTGAGAAATGACTTTTGAAGTATTGTTTGTGAAATTGTGAAGAAAGAAGAAAGGGTCGGCTGCTGCAGTGCTGCTGCTGTTTTAATTTCTGAAATCCTCTGTCTAAAACGACGTCGTTTTGGCCAAGGGACTTTCAGAAGAAAAAAAATAAGTCAATTGGGCAAAAGCCCAAGACACTGGTGACTGGCCCATCAGCCCATGTTCTTCTTTCTTCCCCACGCAGGCGGCGCAGCAGCGTACGTTGCTGACTTGCTGCAAGCCTGAACTCCCTGAAACCTCTTCGTTTTCTTCCTGCGGTGATCTTGGTTAGGCAAGATCATCAATAAGTTGTAATTTTACAATAAATTTATGAGAAAAGTTCATCTCAATTTGTGAGAAATACAAAAGATGGGTGGGCATTTGCCCAGGCTTGCCAACATATAGCTCCGCCCCTGCTGATGACTATGATCGATTACTCTTTGGTAAATTAAGCCTCTATTTTTTTTATTTCTATTTAATTTGGTTGCAAATTCTTAGACGATAACAAAAAAAATATAATAACGTCTAATCGACTTGAGTTTAACTCCAGTACCATATAATTCTCCTCCTCCTTCATGCCACCACTAACATTGGCTAACAATGGTGAGAAAATTTTTAAGGGTAAGGTAAAACCTAACGAGCTTTACTAATTGTATACATTCTTCATATGCTGTTTCCAAATAAAATGAAGCTTGGTTAACTTTTGCTAGATTTCAACTAGTAATGAACACCAAGGGGAAACAAGTTCAACAGATCAAAACTTAGGAACGCTAAGGTTATCTAGCTAAATCTTTTGGAAAATTCTTGTGCTAATTTGGTTATCACAAACCAATAACAACTGAAAACAAAGAAAGAACCATTGTAATTACTAAATAGAACTTTCTAATACAAGGCAAAAATTTGATTGTGACAAACCACGAATGACTAATAATTCAGAAAGAACTATATATTGTAATAGATAGATAGGTTTTTCTAATAGAAAGCATGTAATACCCTAGATTTTCATATTATTTTTCCTTGTATTATTCTCTTAATTAATGAAGGATTATTTATGAAAATTCTTTGGTTTATGCGAAGTTGAAGTTCGGGAGTTTAATTTAAGATGCTTTGACTTTTAAGAGGCCAAAAGTTGACTTTATTTTCCGTGAGTTATCTTCGAAAACTTCCTTCATGAAAGTTGTAGAGCTTGTCGATACGAGTTCGTAGACATGCGGCACGCCTAAAAGGATGTCGTATGAAGAAGTTATGGTCAGATGAAGTTTGTTTCCTTGGTTTGGAAATAGTTTTAAGTAGGAAAATGTGTGGGAGTTTAATTAGAAACCCTAAAATCAATTTTCTCTCCCTTCTCTCCTCTCTCTCTCTCTCCTCCTCCACCCGAGCTCCCCGAACTCCTCCCTTCTCCACTGAGTTCTCCCTCCTCCGGCCACTAAACCGGACGCCGCCGGTTCCTTTCAACTCCCACAGCTGCCCTCTCCATTTCTGGAGCAGTTCTGGCCGCTGTCCCGCCGCTTGGAAGCCGCCACGAAGCGGCGGAGCTGCTGCTGTCTAGCCAGAAAACAGGCGATTTCGACGCCGATTCCGGCCAAGTATAGGTGAGTCTTGCTTCCCTCTCTCTTCTAGGGATGTTCATGCCTCTTTAGTGACCTAGAAATCAAGTTTGGGTGCCGGATTTGCAGGTTTTAGGGTTTGATTTTGCTGCTGTTTTCGGGGTAGTTTTCGGCCGGTTCCGCCAAAATTGGTTGAAGCCTCAGGTATGAAAGTTGTTTCCCTTACTTCAAGCTTCAACTTTGCTGTTGTGAGTTTCTTCTAAATCGAAAGTTTGGGGTGGCGTGTGGGGCCCACTCGCCGCCGCCTGTGGCGCGCGTGGCGGCGCGTCCGACTGAGTTGCGGCCTTAGTTCCTTGTGGTTAGCTAGTCCTTACTGCTGTGAGCTTGTTGAGTGATAATGTGGCTAGTTTTTTAAGCAATGTTGGCATGCTAGGACTTAAGTTTATTGGTGTTGTTTGGTTGGGTTTGAGTTAGGATTTGAGGATTAGAGGCAGCCTTTGTGGGTCTCTAAGTTCGACAACTTTAGAAAGTTGTCATCCCTTTAACTAAGGGTTAGTTAAGGGTAGTGTGTTAACCTTTAGTGTTTTAGTTACTAAGGTATTAATTGTGCTATTTTTAGGTGATTTGTGAAGTTGTGTTGGTTTGCTTAGGTCGGTTGTGGAATTTGCAGCGGGAGATTTAGGTGAGTAAATCTCACCAAGGTTCACTTTTGAACCTAATGATATTATGGTTATATAATGATAATGATGATGATGTTGGTTTTAATATTATGCATGCTTTTTATTGTTTTTAAAAATATATGAGCTTGATCGCCAACGGCTCATAGGTAAGATAAAAATAAGTCTTCTTTATATTGTGATGTTGAGAATAATGATGTGATATATATTATGTTGTTGAGAATAATAATTGAGATATTGTATTGTTGAGGATAATGTTGTGATATTAATTATGATTGTTGGATAATAGCCAAACCGGGTTCCAAGCCCTTATTTGGGTGATTGGTTGTGGTTAAGATGTTATTTATCATTTTTGTGTTTGATATTAGACAGTCAACCGGGTTTCAAGCCTTTGGCCGGTGATTGGTTGCGGTTAGGAATAGAGCTCTAGTCCGTCTGTCAGTATAGGTCATGGGAGATACTGTATGAAGACTAATGAAGACTAGGCTGCGTTGTGGACGCAGATGCTCAATATATAGACGTGCTCCAGCCAAAGTCGAGATCACCTTTTGCAAATAATTCTTAGAGAACTATCTCTGCACGCATAGCGTTTGAGAGATAGTATTTCCGCTGCAATACTTTATAAGGTCACAAGTTCAACTGTTCCTTGTTGAGTTGAACTTGTTGTGTGTGTGATTGTGATTCTCTTGTGTGTTGGGAGAAGATCATTGAAGAAAGAAGAAGAAGACGTTCTGCCTAGAGATAGGGATTTGTAATAGATTAAGGTTTACAAAGAGGTTGTAAGACTCTACACAAATTCATCTAGTTGAGTTCGTTTTTTGAGCTTGTGCTCCACTGTGATTTTTCCTCTATTTTGAGGTTTTTACACAGCATCAAAAATCTGGTGTTCTTATTAATTTTTCTGTCAGTTCATTGAGGATTGAAACGTCTGTTTCAATCCCTGCTTCACGTTCGAGTACCCATATCCTCACAAACAAGCTAAGCTCTCCATCAAAGGAAATGTAACATCCTCTTGGATACCATCATAATCACTTGAAGCTAGAAAAATTTCGTTATTAGCAAACTCAACAAATGTCTTGAGGGTCTCATTCCTCAGATTGTAAGATATGAACTTACCAGACAAGTGCAACAAACATCGATCAGTTGAAGAATCCTCTACCTTGGAATCTGTTTCTTTGGAGGTCTCCCCCTCCTGAGAAAGCCCAACACAACAAAAGCATTCCAATCGTGTCCAGGAAGAGTTGCGACAAGCGGAGTAAGATCAACATGATACTTGACAAACCAACCAGAGTAGTCTCTCTCCATCTCCATCACTTCTAATCGGGTGTTACAATGCTCATAAGTCTCAATCCAGTACAAACGGCCACCACACTCCCCAAAATATCTCTGTATCAAGCTCGGCGTTGAAGTGGGCAATTTGTTCCTACGCAAAGGGACAAGAGGGGTAGAGGACACGAGCAGCAAACGTTCTTGGCCTAGGCTAAAGTAGTGCATCACATCAGCTTCCTCTCTTATATATTCCTTCCCATCATCCTCAAATGATAAGCAATTGGCAAGCTTGATACCCATTCATTTCTGATCCAATGAACTGCGCCATTGCAGTATACGGCGCCTTCCTGCTCCTAGAGTCGAAGTGCATTGCCTTCTGTCTGTAATCATGGTGCCTTCCCACGTCTGAGGGGGTGGGGAAGAAAGGAGTTTCGAGATGCTTCCACTCTCCGGTCTCAGATGAGTATATCTCTATGTAGTGCTGGCCCATCTCATAATAACACGGGTAGTTGGTCATGCAGACCACCTTGTAATGTAACGATTTAGAAGGATCAAAGGCCAAAGCATGCGTACAAAAGAAAGTACGTGCATGTCTTCATTGACGCTAGGAGAAGAAAGAGCACGAAATTGGTTGTGGTGGGATTGACAACATATACGGATGATGTTTTCTTTGCTCAAACAATACAGGAATATGGAGGAGGAAGAGACCATTGCAGGACTGAAGAATCCTCAGTTTATATCCATCAGGGACGGAACTGGTGAGGGTTTTGAAAGGGTTCCACCTAGGTGGGATTTCACGGTCACTTAGAGGGATGGACTTGAAGGAGTCGTCGAAGAAAGCGGAGATTTTGGGGTTAGGGTTTCAGAGGGTGTGGTGGTGACGGAAGTCGGGGTCAGAGTTGAGAGAGAGCCAGTGCTTGGAGACGGACTTGAAACGGATCAGAGATAGAGCCGGCGCCCTTACCAGGACTTGCTTCAGGAGCTCTTTGTATGATTTGATGAGGGTGGAGATTATGGCGTTCCAAGAGCACATTGATATTTCTTCTTCATCCTGGACAGACATAACATACTACTCCTTGTCTCCTTCCCACTGTATTTATAAGGAACCCTAAAGTAAATACGTAATACAAGAACACTATAGGAATCTGCACTTTCGATCGGCTCTGCAATTCTATTGTCAATCCGTTTGAATAACGTGATATATTCCAATTCCAATTCCCCAGGTGTTCAAAGTTCAAGCTATAAATGGATAGCTAGATCAGGGGCAACAAGAACAAAGTAATTAAACTGCAATCATCCAAATAAAATCTAGACCAGAAAAACCTATAGCAGATAACACAAACACAAAGGTCATGTTTAATTTTCTCTCATATCTATGATATCCTAAGTAGCATTGCAAGTCAACAAGCCTCTGCAACCATAAAGATACGATTCCTAACAAAACATAACAAAGCTTTCCTGCCAAAAGCACAACAGTCCAATGAAGGCATCTATTAGCATATGTGGACATCCAGTAGTAGATTTCCATGACTATCAAGACCCTAGCCAAAGGGAACAATTTTCTACAAGTAAATCACCAGTAGCTGAGAATCATGTGCAGAATGGATTCTTATTACAGTAGTATTCTTTACCTGTACTTTTACACTCCCAAATACGAATTAAACACACATGGCTCTATTTGTGTTTTCAACATAAATCTATGACCTCAATCAACTGAAAACTTAAAATAAAAAAAAATAAAAAAAGGACAGCAGTTTGAAAACTTAGTTCTTTGATTCGTAGGAAGACTTGGAGATACCCGGGGTTGAGAATAGCTCTGATGTGGTTTGTTTGGGGAGAATACAACCAAGACTGGCACCAACTTGATCAACCAATAAAGAGATTTCAAACCAACTTGAACACTGTAGGTGACTGAAAACAAATCAATAGAGTTGTAAATGACTAAGGAGACATACATGAACTGGTATAAAAAGGCAGTAGCAGCTTGGCTTAGGAATGCAATGTACTTTCGTCTGGAAAGGACGGATTAGAAAAATTTCCAGATCATATGTAAACATGTAAAGGAACACGTACTGAAATTATCCGGATTGAGAAGAATATAGCAGAAACAAAGTCAACTTAGAAAATCCACCAAAAATTCATATTAAGACCAAATGACTCCAAATCAATTTTGAATCGTCCAATGAAAAACAGAGGTTAAATGGATCAAATAAGAGTTTGAAACGAAGCAGAAAACAAAGAGGTACACTTAAAATCTGGATACTTTTCCAACTGCAGACTAAACATTAAAAAATCCCTGAGTACTCGATTTGCATCCGATTGAGTTGAAACATTCCAGATCATGAGTTCACTAACAGAAGAGAAACACGTCAAATTCAGGACATTTGGAGATCTGGAAGTAGAGTAAAGAAAAGGACAAAGTGAGCACAACAGCAGTTCTCTCAGAAATTCTGCAGAACTTTTCTTCACTTTAAATTTAAGTTTCAACTTCAAAATTTGGTGGTTTTGACAAACATATTACTTTTTGAGAAACCTTGGTTGGTATACTTGATAAACTAGAGCCCCAATGAAATAATCCATGCAGAGAACACAAACAACAGAAGGAATGACAGGCAGCAAACTTCAAGATTTACTAAAAAATACACTTGAACATATAATTGAGAGACACATCAAAGGTAAGTTTACATGCTAGGAGCATAGGTACTGAACACAGTGAGTATATATGGGATTACAACATACAAAAACTTAACAACCCCAATCGGCCATTCATAACTCAGGTAGGTAGCTAATTCCACTCTAAAAGCAAAAGGTACCCTTAGAATTTCTAGCTTATTCTTCACTTGCTTCAGCCATGATTTGGCTTCAACAAGGTCAGTTGTTTCAGAAAAATCAGGAGAGTTAGCCTTACAAAATTCTTGAGAAAAGTCACTCTCCTATCAAGTTCTTGCTTCTCTTGGTCATCATAGTAACCCTCATCAGAACTTGAAGCATCTGACATCTTCAGACCCTGAAGATGCATAGCAAAATATGGCTTCATACTAACAAAACAGTAACTAGACTTTTAAGTTTAAACACTCCTAGATATCCCAACTATATCTACTAACTGGGCTCTATGACCATTTTAAGTCGCACCCTGGATTTTGGGGTGTGACACACCCCAAGGGAAACTTTCTCAACAACCATTGCCAAAACAATCCATATTAAAGTTGAAAATCAACTGTCTACCGAATTAGCATATTATCCGTCTGTCTGTGGTAGATTAGTGTCATAGCCATCTAGGAAACCAAAAACCAATTGACATACATGCATCATAGTTGATTTGTAAAGTCCTCATCTTATACATCTATCTATGATTTTCATGAACTATTACACCAAACTAATCAGTTAGTAACTTAATAGTGTTTCAAATGTCAGCTTGATAGGAATGAAAATAAACTGTAAGAGATTGTGAGTAAGTTAATAGATCTAGATTGATCAGCATATTGCAGTTGACTTTCCATACCAGAAAAATAAACTGGACAAATAAACTTACAACAGAGCCCTGATATTTCGTAGTTTAAAAATGAGATTTGTACTCCATTGCAGTACACCCTCCTTGCTCCTCTCGTCAAAGTGCATAGCTGTCTCCCTACACATCGCTGGGGAAGAAAGGAATATTGTGATGCTTCCACTCTGGTTTCAGACGAATGGGAAGTGTGGCAAAACTTGAACAGAAACTGACTGAATTTTCAGGATCAAGAAGAATATAGCAGCAGCAAAGTCAACATGAAAAATCCACCCAAAATTCTTTTTTAAGACCAAATGACTAAAAAATCAGTTTTGAAACAGCTATTGAAAAGAACATAGGTTAAATAGATCAAATAAGAGTTCGAAACGGAGCAGAAAATAAAGAGGTACACTTAAGATTCTATTCCACATAACAAAGTGAAGAATTAAAGAGCAACTATGACCCTATTTTGCATTCTTCATATGTTGTTTTCAAATGCAAACCACTCTTCATATGCAAACTATGACAGTCTATCTCACTTAACAAAGTGGACGGTAACTACATTCTTCATATGCTATTTTCAAATACAGTGAAGATTGGCAAAATTGTGCTAGATTTCTACTAGTAATGAACATTTGGGAAAACAAGTTCCAAGGATCAAGACTAAGGAATCTACGCAGTCCCAAATGCTAAGTTTATCTAGCTAAATTGTTTTGTAAATTCTTGTTCAAATTCGATTATGTCAAACCACAATAACTGACGCTTCAAAAGAATTACTGCAATTAGTATATCGAACTGTCTAATACAAGGCATCATTTGATTACTAGAAAACATGAATAACTAATAATCCCGAAAGAACCATCTTAACAGATTAAAAAGTTCTAAATTGTTATAGATCGAAAGCATTACTTACATGGCAACAGCAGCATGACAGCTATGGGGATAGATAAAAATTACATCCTCACAAACAAGATAAAGTCTCCTTGAAAGGAAAAGTAACACCTCTCGAATGCGATGATTATCACTAGAAGCTAGAAAATGTTCCTTATCAGCTAAATCAACAGATGTCTTGAAGGTCTCATTCCTCAGATTATAAGATACAACCTTACCAGACATGTGCAACAAAAGATCAATCGAAGAACCCTCAACATCATCACCTGATTCTTGAATTGTCTCCTCCTCCTGAGAAAGGCCCAAGACAAAGAAAACACTCCAATCATGTCCAGGAAGAGCTGCCACTAGCGGATTAAGATCAACACGATACTTGACAAACCAGCCAGAGTAGTCCCTCTCCACCTCCATCACATCAAATTGGGTCATACAATGCTTATAAGTATCAATCAAGTACAAACAGCCACCGCACTCCCCGAAGTATCTCTGAGTCGATCTCGGCCGCGTAGTTGGATTCAAGAGGCCATAACTAGTAACCTCCAGTGGAATGTTTTTCACCACCGAGGATACAGGGGGAGTAGCCGACACGACCAGCAAACGCTCTTGGCTTATGTCAAAGTAGTGAAGCACATCAGTTTCCTTTCTTGCGAATTCCTGCCTACCATCCCCAAACGAGCAAAATAGCAAGTCAGATGCTCTGATCCAATGAACTGCGCCATTGCAGTATACAGCGCCTTCCCTGCTCCTGTAGTCAAAGTGGAAGGCCCTCTTGATGAAATCAGGGTGCCTGCCCTCGTCGGACGGGCTGCGGAAGAAAGGAATCTGGAGATGCTTCCACTCTCCCGTCTCAGATGAATAAATGTCTATTCTGTGCTGGCCCCGCTCATAATACCACATATAGTTCGTCACGCAGACAAGCTTGTAATGAGGCGATTTACAAGGATCAAAAGCCAAAGCATACCGTATAAAAGTGTCCATGTCCATGTCTTCCGTGACGCTGGGACAAGAAAGAGCCCGGAACTGGTTGGTGGTGGGATTGACAACATATACGGGATCATGTTTTTGTTGTTCGAGAGTTACAGGAATGTGGCAGAGGAAGAGGCCATTGCAGGACTGAAGAATCCTCAATTTGGAGGAACTGGTGACGGTTTTGAAGGGGTTCCACGCAGGTGGGATTACACGGTTATTAAGAGGGAAAGACTTGAAGGATTCGTCGAAGAAAGCAGAGATTTTGGGGTTAGGGTTTTGGAGAGTGTGCCGGCGACGGAAGTCGGGGTCTGAGATGAGAGAGAGCCAGTGTTTTGAGACGCACCTGAAGCTGACGAGAGATAGAGCAGGCACCCTTACCAGGATCTGCTTCAGGAGCTCTTCGATTTCTGATACCGTTTCTGCCGAAGATGACATTTTTTATTCCTCAATTTCTTAAGGGTCGAGGGACTGAGGGTTTTTGCTTCCAGAGACAGAGACAGAGAACGTTATATAAAGAAGAAAAGGATTTTTTTTTTTATTATTATTATTATTATTTATACAAACGCAGACAAAAAAAAACTATAACGAAAAACCACGAGTAAAACCCCGCTCAGTTGATCCAGATGGAACGCTGAGAACACGGTAAAGGGGAGACAAAAGGATTCAGTCTATCATGGCCGAGGTCAGCCAACTTGTCAGCAACAAAATTAGTTTCTCTAAAAATATGTTGAAACTAGATGAACTAAAACTGGTGCACCATGATATGAATGTCTTCAACAAGAACCTTAATCCTCCAAGGAATTGAAACCTTGTTAAGCGCGCAGTCAATCAAGACTTTTGAGTCTCCCTCCACCCAAATGTGAGTAAAATGATTTAAAAGAGTTGAGCTTAAACCATTACATAGAGCAGTTGCTTCAGCTACAAGGACTCATGCTTGACCAATTGCTTAGAAGCTGCAATAATAGGATTTCTAGATTCATTTCGAATCACAAAGTCAGTAGATGCCACACCATTTCTCACAGAACCATCAAAATTCAGTTTAACCTTGTGAGCGTCCGGAGGTTGCCATTTGATATGAAAATACTTAGAAAGCTTCTGTTTAGGAACACGAGGGTTAGCCTGACAGTAACTAGTTCCAAAATAAGCAGCCCCATGAAAGGTTTGAGTTGGGGAAGGAACTAGTTGCCGGAAGACTAACCTGTTCCTAGAGGAGAAAAGGATTGTGGACAGCCCAAAGTGGATCAAAGCCTGGCCTATGAACCAATCCAAAAGAAAATGTGAGAATAACATTTTGGTGCGCACCTAGTTGAGGTAGTAGACATTTAACATATAACTATTTTTTGTCGCACTGTGTGACTGTTCAATGTTCATAAAAACAGTGTTGGGTCGGGCCTGCATCTGCTGCCCTCACTCTTGCCTTCACTTGAAGCTTCCAGAGCAGTCTTCAGACTCCTTTTATTTCTTTCTTTTTCCTCTCTTCCTTTTGCTCTGTATTTGTTGGAGAATACAGAGAAGAAGCCTTCTGATCTTCTTTCCTTCTTCTTCTTCGTTGTCTCAACGTGCGCCGATCT
The DNA here is from genome assembly GCA_010134655.1 of Fragaria nilgerrensis. Taxonomy (NCBI): domain Eukaryota; kingdom Viridiplantae; phylum Streptophyta; class Magnoliopsida; order Rosales; family Rosaceae; genus Fragaria; species Fragaria nilgerrensis. Next base: position 1,152,437 of record CM020980.1, read on the forward strand.
TATATTTTCTTCTCAGAATAATCTCTTTCCAATTTCATGTTTCTCAGAAACCTCCCAAATCTGGCAAAATCCGGTTGGAGAACTTCATGTTCCACGATATCTTGCATATCAAGCTCGACGATTCGGTCTAATTTAACATTGGTTGAGATTGTCAAACTTATCCATAAATCATCAAAATTTTGAGTTGGGTGTAAATTAGTGTTTCTGGATAGAAACTAGAAGATAACAGAAATTAATTAGTGTTCTTGGATACTTCGATTCGTTTTTTCCTCAACTGTTATCGATGGGTAATTGGGTTTCGAATTCCATATTTTTAGTTTGTTTTTGTTTTCTTTTTCTGATCTATTGTTCTTGACGTTTTCAGATTTGGTATCGATTGTTGTTCGAGGGGAGAGTTTCATCAAGGCTAACAGAAGGTATTGCCTCTTTCTTGCTCTGGGTAATTGATTTTCAATTTGTTTCTTGCTTGCATGATTCGTTTACATTTTATCACGTACTCTTGGTAATTGAAGATAAAAAAGAGTCATATTGCTTTGTTTTCAAATGGTAAATTTAGCTGTTGAAAATCATGTCATCACTTTGATACCTTTCATGCTCTTTTTAATAGAAGTGCCAAATAATACCTCTGTTATGTTGCTTAGTGCTATACCTTACACATGCATGCTCTTCCTTATGCAGGTACGTAGCTGAGGGCTTGGAGTTGGTAAGAAAGAAATTAAATTAAATTTAGATTAACATTTTGATTTTGGCTGAAGAGTTATTTCCAATATACCCTTTTGATTTACATTCATCTGTTTTGCATAAGCTTTATCTGAGATGAGACTGGATAATATCAAATTTTTGAAACGCAAGTCGCAACTTTTCCTAACCAACTAGACTGTTTACAGCTGTGAGTGGAACAATCATCTTTCGATAATTGCAGCAGTTACTGTCCTCAACAATTCCACATGTTTGGTTTGCCTGACATTTTTGTTTACTGTAGTGTGCTGGAAATTAAATAATTTATTCCACGTTAAAGTAAAGCTTCAGTTGATATTTAACTATTCCTCAAGATTGATTACATTAATACCTACCAAAGGTGTATGCCTTTCCTTTTTTTTTTTTTTTTGTTCTTTTTTCAGTTCTGGCTACAATGTTGTTGTCTGTTTGCTTCAGTTTCCTCCATATTATCGTTTTTGATTAGTTGCATATTTTGGTTTTTGTATAGTTCTTGATTTAGGCTTGCTCATTCTCTCTGTGGCTATTTCAAAGGGTATGTCTTTCTTTTTGTTTTTAATATAAGTATGCAATTTGTATCATTGGGATATTTTGTTTTCAGTTAAGTTTATTGTTTTCTCTATTATTGATTACCTTGAGTCATTTGAGGTACTTATTAAATCTTTTTTGAGAGATATTGATGCCATTTACATATGTACCGCTATCCCATAATTGTATTTCAATTTTTCCATGTGTTTTTGAATTTCATAATGTTGTGCTTTTTCACTGTCTAGATGATATGATTGATGTTATATATTTGTCTCAACCGATTGCCTTTGCAAAGTTTAATATCATCTCATCAGAAGTCAGTTAAGTCTGTAGCAGAGAGGATAAAAGAACAACTTAACGCATGAACATGTGTTGAAGGATTTACAGTTTTTGTGATGAATTTTTAATTATTGGATAATATACCTGAACAATATTTCATTTTTATTTTAGGATGATTCTTTTGTAACGTTGTTCTTCAGACTGAAGGCATAACTCTTAAGCTTTTCATTCTTTTCAGTGACATCCAAGAGCAAATGAAGAACTCATTATCACAAAAGATGCCTCATATGAATCAACAAATGTAATGTATATGCCAAAACAGTTTTGTAATACAATGTAGTTCTTCCTTAACAAAAAAAACCACCGCAGCAGAGCGCGGGCAATCTTTCTAGTCCTCTATAATGATCAATGTAATATTTCAAGGGGTATGAGTCTTTATATCCCTCTCTATATTTTCTCTTTGTTTATTAATTAATAATCGGTAATCTGCAAATTCCAAAGGAAAATTACCTTTGTTTTTTTTTTAGCCTCCTACATTAACATAAAAAAAATATAGGTATGGCTTATTCTCGTGGATTACGGTAAAACTTAGTAAAGTATGAATTAACCGAGAGCTACCTAAAAGTCGCTACCCGACTACCCGTAAATCAGTACCACTACTAGAGTCACTGACAAATTTTAGGGTGGTGAAACTGAGTTAGCTCTAACTTATTCGTAAAACTCACCTAACAAAAGTAACGAACATACAATCAAGGCACAAAGATGATGCACATACACATGCGCCTCTACCTTGCAGGTAAAACAAGTGAAGCAAGACTATGAATACAAAGATATTGACAAAAATGTCAAAATGCCTTCACATCCTAGAAGCTCGAGGCACATTGAATACACATTTGAGCATCATATCCCTGCATCCATTCTTGAAAGACAACACTTTCAGAATCTGCACTACCAATAGGCTCTACAATTCTGTGTCAATACATCTGAATAACGTGATACATTCGAATTCCAATTCCTACCCCAGGTGTTCAAAGTTCAAGCTAAACATAGACCGCGAGATCAGGGGAAGCAGGAACAAAGTACTTAACAAATTATAACTGCAATCAACCAAAGAAAATCCAGAAACGTATACTAGATAACACAACACAAAGGTCACGTTTAACATTTAGATTTTACATTTGTACCACATTGATATGAAACCTAGAAGGTTTAGGCTTAGTTTGGTACAGCTTCGCTTTTAAAAAAATCAGCTTCTAGCTTGGCTTTTAATTTTTATAGTGTTTGGTAACTTGAAAAAAAACCGATTTTCCTAAAATTTCTAGGTCACTTGCAGCAGCTTTTAAAAGCAATCCAAAGGTTCCTTTTGGAAGCTGCTTTCACTCAAAACACAAAAATAAATTACTTTTTTTTATAAAATCTCAGTAACACCCTTATCTATTAGAATAGATCTGTTCTTATCGTACATAAACAATAGGCGCCAAGAGCAATGGAAATAGGAGCCAAGAGCAATGAAAATACGTGCCAAGAGCAGACGGGATACTCTCTACAGAGGCCTTCCATACCAGGTTACTTCTCAACCCTGATCCTATATATACATATGTTCTCATCGTAAAATTGAAGAACACTGGGCACCAAAAAAGACTCCAGTGACGGCTACTGTAGGTAATATCAATCGTGTTTCTTTGCTGTTTCGTTCTATTCGATCGATTCTTATTTGTTTCGTGTTTTTTCTATTGCTTCCCTTGATCGAAGTATATAATCATGGCATCAATCTTTTGACAATAAGAATCGGTTTTTATGAAAATGAATTTGGTTTCAGTATAGGGTTTATTGAAGTTGCCAAATTATTGATCTAAGTTGCCAATCATGATCGATCGTGTTATTATACTTCTTTTGCTTTCAGTACTTATTGTTCATATATAATCTGGAAACAGACTTATTTGAGCTATGCTAGACAAATTGAAATGGCCCATGATGTTATATATTATTGCTTTCAGTATATATAGTTCATATGAAGTCGTGATTCTTTCTGCAAGTAGTTTTGATTGCTAAAACGGAGTCTAGAGGCATCTGGGCATTGAAAAGAATTGCTTGTTCATATTTGCTAATACTTTTAATTTATTTTCTTATACTTGTCCATGCTTTTTTGTTCTGCAATCATAATATTTCTGTGCATTTTCTGTAATGTTCAAAGGCCATAACTCGTAATTTTGGGATTTTGCAGATTACTGGGGATAGTAAGAGCCCTTACGCCGGTGATTCACAGGTATAGGGAACTCATATTTTAGTGCCCCGGTCATATATGGCTAAGACTCTTCTGCATTGTGATGTGATATTGCTTGATATTCAATATTACTTTGCCGATATTGCTTGATATTCAATATGTTATATATTATGTTCACTTGTGCTATGTTATTAATTGTTATCATTTAGTCATCTTTATTTTTGGGTTTACATTGAGAACAGAGATGGGAAGGAAGAATTCTAATGAAATTGGGGGAAGTGGATCACAAGTTAAAGTTGTATGGAATGAATATAATGTATCCAAATTCTGTGATTTGTGCATCAACTTGGTGGATGCTGGACGTCGTCCTAATACTCATTTTGACCAAGAAGGATGGGAGAGTTTGGTAGTAAATTTCAGTAGAGAGACCGGCAATAACTATGATAAAACTAAATTGAAGAATAAGTGGGATTCACTTAAAATTGAATGGAAGTTGTGGAAAGACCTAATTGGCAAGGAAACTGGGTTAGGTTGGAATCCAAGCAAGGGTACTATTGATGCATCTGTCGAATGGTGGCATAGTAAGATTCAGGTGTGTAATTTATTCTGTAGCTTTGTTGTCAGTTAATTATAGTATCCTTATGTCATTTGATAACATTTCTCTCCAAATTAGGTCAATCCTGATTATGCAAAATTCTGTAAGAAAAGTCTTAATCCAGAATTGGAGGAGAAGCTAGATAGAATGTTTGCAACCATTACAGCCACTGGTGAACATGCTTGGGCACCTTCTTGTGGAAACCTTCCAGCTCCCGTTGTAGACACATGGAAGGATGATGTCATTCCGCTTGAAGGCAGTGATGATTCGGAGGATTCTATACAGATAGGAATAAATGGGGGTAAGGAAGGTGTTTCAAAGAGAGGGAAAAAAAGAATGAAAGAAGCTGAATTACAAGCTCAAGTGGAAAAGAAATCTAAGGGACCTATTAATTTAGGCAAGAAGAAGGTGGGAGGTGCTGCAAAGTTGTCGGAACAAATAGAGCGTTTTATTGATGTAGTTGAGAAGGGGAATGCTGGAAAATCAAGTAGTGTGAACAACACAGAAGGGTGTACTATTGCTCAAGTGATGAAAGCACTCGAGTCTGTCCCTTATTGTGAGCCTAGGAGTCCTTTGTGGTTGTTTGCAACTCGACTCTTTCTAAATAAAGAAAAGAGAGAGATGTTTGTCACCATGAAAGATGATGTAGTGAAGCTTCAATGGCTTCAATATGAATATGCTGAAAAATAGGGAGGTGTAGAACTGAGTTTTGAAATAGGTTAAAGATTTGGTTTATGTTTTGAAGTTTAGTTTGTTTTTGTTATTTGGATTGTTGAATGATTGAATAAATGACTTTATCTCTGGTTTTCATTCATATATTATTTCATTAGTGGTGGTGTCTTTATTTTCTGATAACTAGCTTTGCCCTTTAATTTGAACCCTTTTGAATGATTTTTTCTTCTTTTGCAACTCTGTTTGTTGTTATCTTTGTCATGATGATATTGATTACACTTGCAGATCATGCTAAAGTATGGAGCCTATGGACATGTCAGAAGATGAGGAAGAGGTCTCTCTTGTCCAAGCTGCTTCATGTGTGTTTGTTCGAATGGTGGAACTGTATCATACGAAATATATCCTGAAAACTCCGTTTCTGAATTCTTCCCGCACAGGAAATGTATGGGTTATGGAATTGCTACAAGGGAATGATGAACGATTCTTTAGAATGTTTAGAATGGACAAACGCGTGTTTCACAGATTATGCAGTAAGTTGCAGGACAAGTACGAGTTTGTAGGTTCTAAAAGAATGAATGTTTTTGAAATATTGGGAATGTTCTTACATATTATAGGACATGGAGTGGTGAACAGATTAGCACAAGAAGAATTTCATCATTCTGGGGAGACTGTGAGTAGGTATTTCACTTATGTTTTGGATATTATTTGTCGCTTGGCTATAGAAGTTATATAACCAGAGGATCGTGAGTTCAAGAACACTTCCCCACAAATATTGAGGGATTCCAGATATATGCCTCATTTTAAGGTAACTACTTCAACGTTATTATTTGTTTTTGGTCAATTAAGCTGTGCATATGTAAAATAGTGTTTTGTTGTTTTTTAAGGATTGCATCGGTGCCATAGACGGTGTACATGTTCGTGCTTCAATCCGTCCTGCAGATCAAATACCATATATTGGAAGAAAAGGGATGCCGACTCAAAATATAATGGCAGCATGTAACTTTGATATCCAATTCATATTTGCCTGTGCAGGTTGGGAAGGTACTACACACGATACAAGGATTTTCTTATCGACCATACGAAATCCTATGTGGAATTTTCCCCATCCTCCTAGTGGTAATAATTTTTTTGTCAATACTTTACTGTTTGTTCACATTTATGATTTTTCAATACAACATCTTACATATTCAAATACTTTTCATATTTTACAGGAAAATATTATTTAGTTGATGCATGATACCCACAGATGAAAGGGTACTTGAGACCATATAAGAATAACACATATCATCTTCCAGATTTTCGTAGGTGTGGTGGTCCAACAAGCCGTAAAGATGTATTCAACTATGTGCATTCTTCTCTTAGAAGCGTCATTGAACGTACTTTTGGAGCATGGAAGAAAAAGTGGAAGATTTTAAGGGATATACCTAATTTTCCATTTGACAAGCAAGTGAAGATATATAGTCATTGCAACTATGACACTTCATAACTACATAAGGAGATATGCTGAAACCGATAAACATTTTAACAAGTATGGGAATGAGAATAGCACAGTAGCTGCAGATACCATCGATATAGAGAGGAATACACAAGAATCTTGTTATGGTCGTCATGATGTCGGTGCACAAGAAATGGAAGCTTTGAGAAATTCTATAGCGACAAGTCTAATGAATGCAATGTAGGAATTGGACTTTAGCTGTTTAGTTTCTTTATTTTGTTCTTCTAGTTCTCATAGATATTAATTTGATTTTAAAGTTTCGTGATTTTGGGATATTTATTTCATGATCAACTATATATTATTATTGTACTGTTTTATTTATTAAAATAATTATTTTGCAATTTATTTATCAGTTAAGGAGTAAAAAATAACTCATGTCTTTTTGGTCATTAAACAGATCTACAGCACTTTTATTTAGTATTTACCAAACAGTTTATGTCTTGACAGCACTTTTAAAAGTAATATTTACCAAACACAAAACTGTTTATATTCGCAGCTGATTATTTTCACATCACAGCAGAAGCAGTTTTTTTTAATCAGATACTTGTATGTAATGATATGGAAGTTATTTCGACATCACAAGCTGCATTGCGAGTCAATAATGCTTTGCAGACATAGATAGATGATGCCCAACAAGCACCTAAGTAACCTTTTCTGCCAAAAGCACTGCATTCCATTCCAAACAGATGTGGACATCCAGTAGTAGATTACCATGACAACAAGACCCTAGCCAAAGGAGACCAATTTTTGACAAGTGCAGTAGGTGAGAATTATGTGCTGAATGGATTCTTACAACAGTAGTATTCTTTACTCAGACTTTTAACTTTCCCTATACGGATTATAACAATAACCTTATCTCAATGACTCTAGTTGTGTAGACGTCATAACTCCATGACCTCAATCAACTGAAAACTAAAAAAATAAAGAAAAAGGACAGCAGTTATAAAGCTCACTTCTTTAAATCGTAGGAAGACATACAGATACCCTGTATTGAGAATAGTTCAGATGTGGTTTGGTTCGGAAGAACACCTGTCAAACCTGTCAAACTTTAAGATGAAGTTTCAACTTCAAAATTTGGTAGTTTGACAAAGAAATTACCTTTTGAGAAACATTTGTTGGTATACTTGATAAACTAGAGGCTCAATGAAATATTACACGCACAGAACACAAACAACAGAACGAATGACAGGCAGAAAACTTCAAGATTTACTGCAAAATACACTTAAACATTTAATTGAGACACATCAAAGGAAAGTTTACATGCTAGGAGAAGAGGTTTTGAAGTGAGTATATATGTGGGATTACAATAGAGATACAAAAAAATTACTACCCCAATTGGCTATTGTAACCCAGGTAGGTAGCTAATTCCACTCTAAAAGCAACAGGTACCCTTAGAACATCTTATTACTGTAGTATTCTTTAACCAGACCTTTTACTTTCTGTAAATGAATTATAAACAACCATATTTCCATGAGTCTCTACTTATTTCGCTGACATAAATCAAGCACTTCAATCAACTGGAATCTGAACAAAAAAGACAGAGATCTCTCTACCACGAAAACTAGCTTACAAGTTCATCTAAGAAACTCTGGACAGAAGAGATACACCAGATAGAGAACACAACGATCAAGTTTAAGAAACAAATTTGCAGGTAAATGATGCGATATTCCCTCGACACCTATTAGACTTCATATATTCATACCTCATAATTTGGAATCCCCTCAAATAAATTGGATTGAGAGTTTATGATGCTCTGACTCTGCAACAAAATTATTTAATAAACAACAGCAACCTAAGTACGTTTCTCATCCTCTGGACACTAAATAGTATTATTTTTACATGGACACAAACTTCCAGTAGTAGAACTAATTTCACTACTATCACGATCCTGGCAAAGGATTACACACCCCGAATCGTAGTGGTTGCTGTCAACACTAACGCCTTGGACTTAAAACCTTCTTGCTTACAAACTCCAATTACAAATCACTTCAAGTGATATAACATGCATTGTGTTTTCCGTCTGTTCCACATAACAAAGTGGAGAGTTATAGAGCAACTATGACCCTGTTTTGCATTCTCATGTGTTGTTTTCAAATGCAAACCATTCTTCATATGCAAACTATGACAGTCTATTTCACTAACAAAGTGGATGATAACTACATTCTTCATATACTGTTTTCAAATAATACAGTGTACATTGGCTAAATTGTGCTATATTTCCACTAGTAATAAACACCTGGGAAAACAAGTTCCAAGGATCAAGACTTAGGAATGCTAAGTTTATCTATCTAAATCGTTTTGTAAATTCTTGTTCTAATTTTATTATGACAAACCACAATAACTGACAACTTAAAAAGAACCACTGCAATTAGTAAATAGAACTTTCTTATAAAAGGCATAATTTGATTACGAGAAAACATGAAGAATATATAAATCCTGAACGAACCATTGTAACAAATATATAGGTATTCCCAAATTCCTATAGATGGAAAAGCATAACTAACATGGCATCAACAGCATGACAACTACGGGATACATATAGATTCCATCCTCACAAACAAGCTAAAGTCTCCATGAAAGGAAAAGTAAGATCCTCTCGTATACGATGATTATCAATGGAAGCTAGAAAGAGTTCCTTATTAGCTAAATCAACAGATGTTTTGAAGGTCTTTTTCCTCAGATCATAAGATATGATCTTACCAGGCATGTGCAACAGAAAAACAGTTGAAATATCCTCTACCTCGAAATCTGTTTCTTGGGAGGTTTCCTCCTCCTGAGAAAGGCACAAGACAATAAGAGCATTCCAATCCTGTCCAGGAAGAGCTGTGACTAGCGGATTTAGATCAACAAGGTACTTGACAAACCATCCAGAGTAGTTCTGACCACCGAGGAGACTGGGGCGGTAGCAGACACAACAAGCAAACTCTCTTTGCTTATGTCAAACAAAGTAGTGAAGCACATCAGTTTCATTTCTTACGAATTCCCCTACCATCCCCAAACGAGCAGAACGGCAAACTTGATTCAAATCTGTGATCTCTGATCCAATGAACTGCGCCATTGCAGTATACAGCGCCTTGCCTGCTCCTGTAGTCAAAGTGCAAGGCCTTTTCTATGAAATCATGGTGCATGCCCTCGTCAGAGGGGCTGTGGAAGAAAGGAATCTGGAGATGCTTCCACTCTCCAGTCTCAGATTAATATATGTCTATATTGTGCTGGCCCCCCTCATCATAATACGGGTGGTTGGTCACACAGACCAACTTGTAATGAGGCGATTTAGAGGATCAAAGGCCAAAGCATAGCATGTTCTTTCTTCGTCCCTGACGTTTGGAGAAGAAAGAGCACGGAATTGGTTGGTGGTGGGATTGACAACATATACGGGTTAATGTTTTCTTTGTTTGAGAGATACAAGAAAGTGGCAGAGAAAGAGGCCGGACTGAAGAATCCTCAATTCGGAACCATCAGGGACGGAATTGTTTAGGGTTTTGAAGGGGTTCCACCCAGGTGGGATTTCACGGTTATTAAGAGGGATGAAGTTGAAGGATTCGTTGAAGAAAGCGGATATTTTGGGGTTAGGGTTTCGGAGAGTGTGGTTGTGACGGAAGTCGGGGTCCGAGATGAGAGAGTGCCAGTGCTTGGAGACGCACTTGAAGCGGATCAGAGATAGACCTGGAACCTTTTCAAGGATTTGCTTGAGGAGCTCTTCGATGTTCGCGACGGTTTCTGCTGAAGAGGATGACATCTTGATCCCTCTCAATTTTGACCTCACAAGGGGTTTAGGGTTTATGCTTTCAAAGACGCTCAGTAATATAAAGGAGAGAAATAACGGAAAGACATGTCGTCTGTTCCAAGTTCTCAATGTCGTTTGATAATCATTAGGGGGAAAAGTCCTTATTGCCACTTCTTTCCGACTTATTTAATGGCAGAAAATATTTAACCAAATTGACTGAACACAAACCAAATTGGCAGGATTGAGTAGGGGTGGATCCGGTACGGTTACCGGAAAAATCCGTCTGAACCGTCTACCGACTGACTCTTGCTCGATAAGAGAAACCTACTACCAAAACCGGCCACCGAAGTCAGTGTGCCGACTTCTCGGTAACCGAGACTTTCAGCATACTACGGTTGGTAATCGGTAGATACCGATTTCATATCGTTCACTATCAGGACAAGCACTTTAGCCGACGAAAAAGTTTCGTCGGCCTGTTAGCTTAATTCGTCGGCTAAGATTTTGTCGGGAAAAGGTCGTCGGCAATGACTTTAGCCGACGAAATTTTTTTTTAGTCGGCTATAGTCCCACAGTTAGCCGACGAAAAACATGTCGTCGGTTTTTTTCCCAGACTTTAACCGACGAAACAATTAATATATTCGTCGGCTAAAGTGTGTAATAAACAATTAAAAAATAACTATATATAGCCGACGAAATATAGTATATTTCGTCGGCTAAAACTTATAAAAATTTTAAAAAAATAACTATAGCCGACGAAATATAGTATATTTCGTCGGCTAAACCTTATAAAAATTTAAAAAAATAACTATAGCCGACGAATATAGTATTTAAATATCGTCGGCTAAAGTTGCTGGTTTTTGAAAAAAAAAACTGCAGAAACTTTCGGCCACCTCCAATCACGACCAAAATTTAACAAAATCTTCCTCTCAACATTTCGAACAACTTTCTAAAAGAAGTCGAAGCCCAATTCTAAGCCTAAACAGGTCAATTGAATCAAAATATAAAAATCCCCAATTTTAAACCCTAAAAACTTCAAATCTTCGATTCTCTTCACACACACCGAATCGAGCTACCAAATTCTAGGGAAATGTAGTACTAATCAAACTCAACTTATCCATATATAGAACTCACCAAATGGTGACCTAAGGAAGGAGAAATTCAATCGACACCGAATCTGAACGGCGGAGTTTTGGAGCTCGATTTATCCCTCACGGCGGCGCCACTCGATGCACCACCTATCCAGCAATGAAGTAGAGACGACAGCGAAGCTTTTGGGACAAGTGTGACGGTCTCCGGTGGCTTGACGGCGGAGCTAGGTCGAGAAGAAAATCTGGCAGATAATAGACTTCTTACCATCCATCTCTTATATAAAGAACTTTAGCCGACGAAATTCTTTATTTTCGTCGGCTAAACTCTTTTGAAAATTTTAGTTGACCGCCAAAAAATTTTGGTTGAAAATTTTGAAAATTTTTCGACTTTAGCCGACGACTTTTCATATATTTTCGTCGGCTAAAGTCTTTTGAAAATTTTCCTCCAACTTTGGTTTACCGCCCAAAAAATTTTGAAATTTTTTGACCTTCGCCGACGATTTTTTTAATATCTCGTCGACTAAAGTCTATAAATTCACGAAAACGCTCATATCTCCCCCTATATTACGTAGTTTGGTCAAACCTTCCACACGAAAAACTCTCACGCAGATGAGACGCAACCGCCTATAAATTTTGAGACATTTCCCTTCCGACGATAGGGCTCCCCATAGGGAATAATAACGGTAAATAGGGTTGACCGCTACTATCGGCACCGAGACTTTACCCGATTTACGTGATTTTTGAACCATAGCCGTATTTCACCATTCTGAACACATCTTATTTCACGAGATTTTTGATAATTTTTCTTCCTATGTAGAGTTGGTTCACAAAGTTGTATAACCTACTAAACAAGATATACAACATTAGTAGACACGTTGTGATTCCGATGACTAAAATTCATAAACTAAAATTTGACCATCAGATATGATCATTATGACGAAAGATGTTTATGGTAAAAAATTCAACTGGATCCGACAACGTTAAAGGCTCGATCGAAACGGTCAACCATATTTCATCGTCACTTATCACACGAAACGCTCATATCTCCCTCTATATTACGTAGTTTGGTCAAACCTTCCACACAAAAAACTCTCACGTAGATGAGATGCAACTGCCCATATAAAAATTTGAGACATTTACCTTCCGACGATAGGGCTCCTCACAGGGAATAATAACGGTAAATAGGGTTGACCGCTACTATCGGCACCGAGACGTTACCCGATTTACGTGATTTTTGAACCATAGCTGTATTTCACCATTATCAACACATCTTATTTCACGAGATTTTTGATAATTTTGCTTCTTATGTAGAGTTGGTTCACAAAGTTGTATAACCTACTAAACAAGATATACAACATTAGTAAACACGTTGTGATTCTGATGACTCAAATTTACAAACCAAAATTCGACCGTTAGATATGATCATTATGACGAAAGATGTCTATGGTAAAAAATTCAATTGGATTCGACAACGTTAAGGGCTCGATCGAAACGGTCAACTCTAATCGGAAATAAGAAAACTACATTTTGAAGCCCTAAACGGACTCGGATGGCCGAAAGTGCCCATACATCAAGGCAATAGCAATGAGTTTGACTCGTAAGGCCGTTACGCTTCCGGAAAGGTATCACAATACTCAATCGGACACCCAACGCTAAATCTGCAGCATAGTGAATAATAAGGGTAAATTGTATTGACCGCAACTATCGGCACCGAGACTTTACCAGAATACCGTGATTTTTCAACCGTAGACGTTTTCACCATTCTGGTCATATCTTATTTCACGACTTTTTTGCGTTTCAAGGTTCTACTTATAGTTTTTTTTCCCAGATGAGTTGTTGTCCAGATCTGCAAATATAAGACACTTTAGCTGACGAAATTATATTTTTCGTCAGCTAAACTTCACAAATTTCATCGGCTAAAGTTTTAAAAATTTCGTCGGCTAAAGTTGACCATAGCCGACGAAAATTTTAAATTAGCCGACGAAGGAAAATTTCGTCGGCTAAAGTGGACTTTAGTCGAAGAAAAAAAAATTCGTCGGCCTGGTTTTTTTATTTTCGTTGGCTAAAGCCTTTTTTCTGGTAGTGGTTGTCACTCTGCTTCAGATCAAAGCACCATATCACTTCAAATCAAAGCACCATCTCTACTTCAAATCAAAGTACCCATCAAACAACTCTCACTCTAATAACCCAAAAATCAAAAAAGAAAAAAAAAATATCTATCAAACTTGTTCAGCGCCTCCGTCACGACGGCAAACCAAGGTGGTGCAGCGCCTCCGTCGCGATGGCGAGCCACGACTGGAGCTTCAAAGCATCCTAGTAAGCCTTCTAAGCCTCCTCCGTCATCCTTTATTCCTCTTCTCCATGGAGAACAGATAGAAGGAAGTGGGTGATTGGTGCAATCTGTTTGAGATTGGAGATTAGTTCAAGGAACAAAGAAAGAAGAGGAAGAATATGAAGAGTGTGGAACTGGAATTTGAATGCAATTGATCGAGTTGCCCTAAATCCCTAATTTGGGAACGAAACGAAAGAAAGAGAGGCGAGGAATGAAGAAGGAAGAGCATCTGAGGCTTTGAAATAGGTTTGTTAAGTTCTTATTTTGACTTTATGAATATAGTTTTTAAGATAATAAATATAGTTTTTGCATATATATTATTAAGAAGAGCATCTGCTCTAGTGGTTGTACCATAGCCGAGCCGAGATATGTATTTGGTACGGCTCAGCCGAGCCGAGGCTCCTCTCTACCGACAAGTCGGCTACCGACGTTGTTGGCTCGGCTCAAATCTTGGCTGGCTGGTTTGTCTCGGGACAAAATGCCAGCCCTAGGATTGAGAATAATATAGTGTTGATACCAAAAAAAAAAGATTACAGAAAAGGAAAAAAATAAATAATAAATAAAATAAATGGAAGAGTATTTATTCATGTCATACTCCTATGTTGGTTTTGGTTACACGCACAAAGCTTTTGAGTTCAATTACAAGAAAAACAACAACAACGGGAGAAGGAAGCAAATTCTCTTTATGTTCGGATGGCAAATTCTCTTTCTCTTGCGCAGCTCTCTTTATGTTCTGTTGATGGAGGCATCATTGCCTTCATATCCCTCGTGGACGGCCTCTGGTATACTTGGTTACTTTGGATACTAATACTATGGAGACCTTGAAATCCCTCATGGATACTAGTTACTTTGGCTACCTGTTACTATGGTTACTCTTGGACACTATGGTTACTATGGTTCTGGTTCTCTGGGTACTTTGACACTGGTTACTATGACAAAGCGGTTACTCTTGTTTCTGCCCTTTGATCCTACAAAACCAAACACAAAACCAATACTCAAACTTCCACCACAGAAGGCCATTGCTGTCCCTGTTTTCCGTCCGTTAACCACCACAGCCAAATACCTTTCCAAATTCCATGATCCCAAAACACCAAGCTATCCGCTGTTATCATCAGCCAAATAAATCCCCAACTTCCAGAATTCTCACGCAAACACCAAATTAAACTCACCAAATAAATAACGAGCTTACCCTCAAATAAAAATTCTGAGTCCCTTGTTTGTTTTGTGAGACTATAATTCCGATGTTCTTCGAACAGTCAAAAGAGAACCTGTCAAAATAAATATAACTTGGCAGCAAACTCTATGACATCCACAATGCTCCTGTTACGTATACCTGCATAGCAAGCTACTCTGTTAAGCACAAGCTTGAAGTTGAAGAAGCCGATAGCAAAACAAATATGGTGTAAATCACAAAGGGGGCAGTCAAAGCCTGTTAAACACCCAAAAGATAACAATATGGTTGCAGCAGCTTTAGCTTCGAAAAGGTGCCGGCATTGTTAAGATAAAGCAGGAGATGATGGACTATATTATGATTAAATGTAAGGCAGGAGATGATGAACTATAAACAAAAAAAGAAGGTTGTGGTGCTGTTGAATGATGGCCACTAAGAAACAATAAACTAAGTATGGGGCCTCTACAAAGAAACAATAGAAAAGTGGGCGGTGGTGTTCTGCACAAAGGTGGAGTTCTCAATTAAGTTGATCAAATGGGAACAGGACAAAAATCCACTTATGGTGTGGAGCATAGTTAGAGTCAAGAAGTTTAGAGGCTCACCACTTCGGCAATGGCGATTCTCTTGTCCCTGTGCACAACTCACACAATTCACCTCCCTTGAATCCCAAGCTCACCAAAGTCCTCAAGCTCGGCGTCACCAATGATGAAGGCCAAGTCAAAATTTCAGTTTCTGAAGCATACAAATCGAAAGCATGGAAAGAGAAAACCAAATCCTCACCTGCTTTGTGGGTATAAAGCCTGATTGCAAGCTCAAATCCTTTTAGGATGCGGACCCAGCCATCACCAAATTGCAATCCCATCACCGAGTTTGCTTCTGGTTCGAAATCCATCTCTGGCTTGACTTGGCAAGGAGACATCGAGGGATTTGGAAAAGCCACAATGAAGAATGGGAGAAAAGGACGACAAGAGGAAAAAGAGTTACCGGGCCTCCAAAATAACAAGCCCAAGAAATGTGACTCAGTGCACGCTCGCAGACATGGGTGTCCAGATCAAATACCCAAAGTCTGGTTTCAAAAAAAGAAGTGTTTCGAGACTAACCGAAATACATCGAAAACATAAAATTCCACTTGGTACAAAACCGAGAAATCTCAAAATACCCCAACCTTCTTGAACTACGGTGACTTGATCCCTCATGGGGTACGTAGGCAGCCTGTAACACAAACCGGGTGCAGTCGCAATTCCCCTCAAACACACATTTCTCATTTGTTACTTTGTATTTAGAGCATCTCCAGCAGTGTAACTAAAACAATAGTTAAATTTAGCAATAATTATGAGATTTAGCTATTGATATAAGAATTTGGTTCCAGCAGTTATTGCTATATGTAAGTTAAATAATATTTTTAACGAATTATAAACTGACACGTAGAGAAAAAAAAGAGGGAAAATATATGTATTCCTTTAGCAATTCATGGTTCAATTGACAAATTTATCAATTTTGTTTAGCAATTCTTAAATTTAGCAACCATTTAGGTATACTGTTGGAGCTCTTATTCATCCGAAAAGTTGATAAATTTTAAAAAAAAATTGATTTAGCAATACTGCTGGAGATGCTCTTAGAATCAAAGGGTCTTCCCTTAAAAGCAAAGGTTGTAATTAAGGAATAATTTTATTCTGAATGGGTCAAACCGAACATAATTAAAACTCTATTTTAATCAATAAGATAGAGTGAAATTGTGTTGGGTATATTTATTTACAATTTTTACTCAACATATAGCAGCAGGAAGGCAACTTAGAAAATCCACAAAAATTCTGCAGAATTTTGGAACTCCTTGAGATAAGTCACTCTCCTACCAAGTTCTTGCTACTCTTGGTCATCATAGTAACCCTCATCAGAACTTGAAGCATTTGACATCTTCAGACCCTGAAGATGCATAGCAAAACATGGTTTCATACTAATAAAACAGTAACTAGACTTTCAACACTGCTAGACAATCTAACTAGATCTACTACCTGGGCTCCAATACCATTTTAAGTCGCACCTGACACCCCAGGTTATGGGATGTGACAACACCTCAAGTGACACTTTCTCAAGTTATTGCCAAAAGAATCCATATTGTAGTTGAAATAAACCGTCTACCGAATTAGCATATTATCCGTCTGTGGTAGATTAGTGGCATGGCCATTTAGGAAACAGAAACCCATTTTACATACATGCATTATAGTTGATCTGCAAAGTTTTCATCTTATAGGCCTATATATTCAGGAACTATTACACCAAACTAATCCGTTAGTAACTTAATAGTGTTTCAAATGTCAACTTGATAGAAATGAAGATAAACTGTAAGAGATTACTAGTTTGTTAATAGATAGTTCTAGATTGATCAGCATGTTTTAGTCGACTTTTCAAAACCAGAAAAATAACTTACATCAGAGCCCTGACTTTTCTTAGTTTAAACCTGAGATTCGTCCTCCATTGCCAGTAAAACCATAGTGTACCTGGATAACCATAGTGCAAACCTGAGATTCAGCTAGATAACATGTCTACTTCTCCCTAACTTCATTGTTGTGAAGATACTGACTTCATTTATATAAATTATTGTTGTGCAGAGTGCAGAAACCTACTTCATTTATGGATAATGTACAGGTTTCATGAATAGTATAAACTGCAATCACAAAAGAAACTCTAGACAATAGATACATATAGCAGATAGATAACACAAAAGTCATGTTTAAGTTAGTCATATATATGCAGGTTTCTAATGATCTGATATGCCCTTATACCTATTACATTTGATCCTAGATACCTAATTGTTGGAATTCCCATAAGTGGGATTTAAGAGTCCATAGTGCTTGATCTGCAATAAAAATAATTGACTAACAACAGCACCCTAAGTTTTCATCCTTAAAGCACTAAATATTAATATGTTCATATGGGACACATGACATCCAGCAGTCGAATTGATGCAATTACTATCAAGATCCTGACAAAGGATTACAAACCCGAATCATAGTGGTCACTGTCAAAAAGGGGCCACTGATAACCATCGGGGAGTGATAATACCCAGTCTACAGTAAAGCTCGGCTAAATTTTGCTAGATTTCCACTAGTAATGAACAGTCGAGAAAACAAGTTCCACGGATCAAGACTTACGAATCTACACAATCCCAGATGTTAAGTTTACCAAGCTCAATCTTTTGTATGTTTCTTGTGCATATTTGATTATGAAAACACACCAAACAGACAATTTAGAAAACACCACTTGCAATTGGTAAGTAGAACTTTCTAATACAAAGCATAAAACAACAATTCTACAAATAATCTGACAATCCAGAAAGAACCGGTGTTATAAATAGATAGGCATTTCTAATAGATAGCACAACTTACATGGCAACAGCAACATAACATGTATGGGATACATATAGATACGATCCTCACAAACAAGCCAGAGTCTCCATATAAGGAAAAGTAACAGCCTCTTCAATACCATGATTATCACCGAAAGCTTGAAAAAGTTCCTCATTGCCTGACTCAGCAGATGTCTTGAACGTCTCATTCCTCAGATTATAGGGTATGATCTTACCAGGCAGGTGCAAAAAAAGATGAGTTGAAGTATCCTCAACCCCATTATCTGTCTCATCCTCTTGAGAAAGGCCCAAGACAACACAAGCATCCCAATCCTCTCCAGGATAAGCCGTGACTAGCGGATTAAGATCAACACGATACTTAACAAGCCAGCCAGAGTAGTCCCTTTCCATCTCCATGACCTCAAATCGAGTCTTGCAATGCTGAAAACTCTCAATCAAATACAAACGGCCACTGCACTCCCCAAAACATATACGATCAAATCTCGGCCAACCATGATTGATGTCATAGCTAAGGTCTTTGGCAACCAAGGGGACAGGAGGAGGAGTGGCAGGGGCAAGTCGAAATCGCTCTTCACCTACATCAAAGTAATGCAACACAATCATTTCTTACCCAAGTATCTTCGGACCAAGAATCACCTATCCTTTCCCTGCTCCAACACAAGCCCACTTGCATTCTATCTCTTATCCAATGAACTGCGCCATTGCAGTACAATGCGCCCTCCCTGCAACTCTCGTCGAAATGCATAGTCGTCTCCCTACCATCATCATCATCGCTGGCGAAGAAAGGAGTATCGAGACGCTTCCACTCTGCGGTCTCCGATGAGTATATCTCTACGCGGTGGTGCCCCTCGTCGCGATGATCATTCCAGTAGAAGTAATAGGAGTGGTTGGTGAGGCAGAGCACCTTGTAATGAGGCGATTTTGAAGGGTCAAATGCCAGAGCGTAGCGTGCAAAAGTGGTGTCTGGGTTGACGCTGGGAGAAGAAACAGGACGGAACTCGTTGGTGGTGGGATTGACAACATATACGGGATGGTGTTGGCCTCTTTGCTCAAACGATATAGGAATGTGGCAGAGGAAGAGGCCATTGCAGGACTGAAGAATCCTGAATTTGGATCCATTAGGGACGGAATTGGTGAGGGTTTTGAAGGGATTCCACGCAGGTGGGATTTCAAGAGGGTTGGAGTTGAAGGATTCGTCGAAGAAAGCGGAGATTTTGGGGTTAGGGTTTTGGAGAGTGTGGCGGCGACGGATATAGAAAAGTATAATATGGCAGAACCAATAATTGTATTCAACTGTAAGATATATATATAAAGCACCTGGTCTATATCACCTGATTTTTCTACAAGTTAGGATACCAGTAAGCCAAGACATCTGTCACAATTACAACTGAATCAAAAGATTGATTCACACTATCTTACGTATCACACTACCTAATACAATATTCTTACATATCAAGATAATTTCTATACAAAGCTACAAGCTATACTTTCCAACACTCTCCCTCAAGTTGGAGAGTGTATATCAATAACTCTCAACTTGCACATGAGCTGTCTAAACTTTTCTCTGCCCAAAGCTTTTGTAAAAACATTTGCCATTGCTGTGAAGAAATCACAAATCGAGTAATAACTTCACCTTTCACAATTTTGTCCCAATAAAATGACAATTCATTTCAATATGTCGAGTTCTCTCATGAAACACATGATTTTTAGCAATGTGCAAAGTAACTTGATTATCACAATGTAAAACAGCAGGACTTGTAATAGGCATATGCAAATCTGTAAATAAATAACGTAGTCAAGTAAGCTCACAGCAAGTACCTGCCATTGCTCTGTACTCAGCTTCTGCACTTGATAAAGATACGGTCTTTTGCCTCTTGGTCCTCCATGAAATTAAAGAATTTCCCAGAAATACACAATAGCCCGTAGTAGAGCGGCGGGTAATAGGACAACCCGCCCAATCAGAATCGCAGAAAGCCTTCAAATTTAAAGAGTTATTGGCATGGAGAAGTAAACCTTGACCAGGAGAAGACTTCAGGTAACGAACAACTCGAAGAGCAGCAGTCATATGTTGTAAGCGAGGTTCATGCATAAACCGGCTAAGAATATGTACTGAGTATGTGATGTCGGATCTAGTAATGGTCAAATAAATCAGCCGACCAACCAGGCGCCGATATGCAGCAGGGTCTTTGAGTAATTCTCCTTTATTTGAAAGCTTAGATTCTTCCATGGGAAACTCAACCGGCTTAGCACCCAAGTAGCCACTATCCTTGATAATTTCCAAGGTATATTTACGTTGGGATATGTAAATCCCTTTCTTGGAACGAGCTACTTCAATGCCAAGGAAAAATTTCAGATCACCAAGATCCTTGATGCGAAAACGAGTATGGAGGAATTGCTTCAGAGCATTAATAGACTCCATATTGTTTCCTGTTATCAGAATGTCATCCACATAGATTAACAAAACAGTGAGAGATGTACCACGCTTGCGGACAAACAAAGAATAGTTGGCCTTGGACTGAGAGAAACCAGCAGCAAGAATAACCTCTATGAACTTAGAAAACCATTGACGAGAGGCTTGTTTCAGTCCGTACAATGACTTGTGAAGGCGACACACTAGATTCTCCCCTTGTCGCCGAAGATCAGGAGGAGGGGACATGTAAATTTCCTCCAGTAAATCACCATTCAAGAAAGCATTATTAACATCTAATTGATGTAAAGACCAATTCAGACTAGCAGCAACAGCAAGAAGGCATCAGACAGTGATCATTTTTGTAGTAGGGGAAAAAGTATCGTGATAATCGATACCTGCAGTTTGAGAGAAGCCTCGAGCAACAAGCCTAGCCTTATGGCGCTCCACTGAACCATCAGCCTTGCGCTTGATCCGATACACCCATTTACAACTAATAGGCCGCTTTCCAGGAGGTAAAGGAACCAGACTCCATGTCTGATTATCAACAAGAGCTTGAAGCTCAGAATTCATAGCCTCTTGCCATTTCGGATCAGCTGCAGCAATTTTATAAGAGGTCGGTTCCTCATCCCGACTAACATTAGCAATGTAACGAAGATATGCAGGAGAATACCGATTGTAGGATATGTAGTGACAAAGAGGATATTTCGTACCTGGTGTAGAACAAGACGAGGTCGAGGACAATTGGTGTGGTGGTAGAACCACCTGCGAGCAAACATAGTCTCTGAGGCGAACATTGGCTTCTCGAGAGCACTGAGAACGACGAAGTGGCTCAGCGGGAACAATGGGAAGAGAGTCAGGAAGAGGAGAATCAATTGATGGCTGCTCGGGAGGAATATCAATCGACTCAGGTAGAGGAAGAGAAGGCGACGCCGGCGGAGGAAGAGAGGACGATGCCGGCGGAGGAAGAGAGGAAGACGTCGGCGCTGGAACCCGAAGGTGGCGAACATAAGTTTTAATGGTGGAGGGCAGCGGTGGACTGGGTGGTGAAGAGGACGAAGGCGGATTTGGTGGAGGGGGCGAAGGCGGCGAGTTGGGTGGTGGAGGGAGCGGCAGATCGGGTTGTGGAGATGTCGCTGGAGTTGGGAAAGGAGAGGAAGAAGACGTGCTCTGTGTTGAAAAGGATGGATTGAATAAGAAGGGTCAAAGTCAAAAGGAAGAGGACTGGGCTGGGTCTGTGGTGTGGGTGCAACAGGTTTGGCAGTAGGTGCATGATGAAAAGTATCTTCAAGAAAAATGACATCCCGATTTGTAAAGATCTTTTTGGTCTCAATATTGTACAATTTGTAAGCCTTTTGACCCATAGGATATCCAACAAAGATGCATTTATGTGCACGAGGAGCAAATTTTGACGATGGATTGACAGATTTTGCAAAGGCAACACAACCAAAAACACGCATACGAGAATAATCAGGAGATTTGTTCTAAAGTATTTCGAATGGAGTTTTCTTGTTGAGTAACAAAGTGGGAAGACGGTTAATGGTGTAGACAGCAGTGAGAACACATTCACCCAAAAAAAAAAATAGGTAGATGAGATTGAAAACGAAGAGCACGAGCTGTTTCAAGAATATGTCTATGTTTTCGTTCGACGACACCATTTTGTTGGGGTGTGTAGACACAAGAATGTTGGAAAATTACTCCTTGTTCCAGGAAAATTTTTTGTAAAGAACGGAACTCAGCACCATTGTCAGAACGAAATTGTTGGATTTTAGTGTTAAACTGAGTGGCAACATAACTGAAAAATTGACAAAGCATTGTTTGTGTCTCACTTTTATGACGCATCAAAAATACCCACGTAAAACGGGAAAAATCATCAACAATAGTTAAAAAAATAATTAGCACCAGAATGAGAGGGTGTTTTATAACGACCCCAAATATCACAATGAATAAGGGAAAAACACTTGGAGGTTGAAATTGAACTAGGGAAAAAAGGTTGACGAGTTTGTTTCGCCAATGGACAAACGTCACATTTATGACTAGAATCAAAAGAAAAATTTAGCTTACTATTGGCTAAATATTGTAGACGAGCAGAAGAAGGGTGCCCCAAACGACGGTGCCAAAGATCAGAGGAAATCATGAGATTACAAGTGAAGTGGGAAGAAGGAGAAGTAGAAGCCAAAGCCACAAGGTAATAGAGGTCACCACGTCGCTTACCCACACCAATCATCGTCCTCGTAGCCAAGTCCTGTAAAATACACCAAGACGGAAAAAAAGTCACTGAACAATGTAAGTCATCAATTGTCTTTCCAACAGACATAAGATCAACTTTGAAGCTCGGCACACAGAGAACATTATTTAATTGGAATGAATCATTAAGCCGAATGGAACCAGTCATAGTAGTTTCGGCCGTGACTCCACTGGGTAAAGAAACTGGTGCCAGAGAAGGATTCTGATCAATATTCATCAACAATTTTGAAGAAGAAGTAATGTGATGAGTTGCTCCGCTATCAATAATCCAACGATTAGGAGCGACCGGTAACAAATTTGATGAAGAATGCGGTAAACCTGTACCGTTTGCTTGAGACAAAAAAACACGCTTACTTTTTACCAATGCCATAATATGTAAGCATTGTTTAGCGGTAAGATGAGGGGCAATTGCTTGAAGTTTCTAAATGGTATAATGAACTGAAACCATGATAGACAAAAGAGAAATCAAAACTTCTCAAAGAAACACTGACTGATCCGAAATATTATGATAATTTTGGTCCAAGAGCGTTCTGTCTGATACCATATAGAAAAGTATAATATGGCAGAATAGATAATTGTATTCAACTGTGAGATATATATACAAAGCACCTAGTCTACATCGTCTGGTTCTTCCTACAGGTTATGATACCAGTAAGGCAAGACATCTATCACAATTACAACTTAATGAAATCAAAGATTGATTCACATTATCCTACGGTATCACACTACTTAATACAATATTCTTGCATGTCAAGATAATATCTGTACAAAGCTACAAGATATGCTTTCCAACCCAACAAAATATCCAATCATTGTATGGCAGAAGCACAGGTGCTACATCATCTCACTGAGAAGATTCAAAAGCAACATGCCAAAGACAAAGAGAAGATTCAAAAGCAAGAGCATATCAGAAATAGTGAAGGCCAGGTTATACTAGTATAACCATTTTGTTAATTTCTTGTAATTAAAATGGAGGACTAAACGATATTGTTCCTTCTTTTAACAATCTTTGCAGGAGTGTCTACCGGACCACCTCGTTGTGCCATATGTGACTACACATTGTAACACTTGGTCACCTAGTCATTTCTTGCAGAAGATTCCCTCAGAAAGCTCATTCTTTGACTTGTGAGTAGTGGCCACTGGTGGACTCGATCATTTCATAATGCAGCTAGCTTGTCTGGGAAGTTTTTCTGCATGGATAAGCAACCCAAATAAGTTGATGCTTTCCCTTTTCTTCTCATGCCTATATCTCAGTACTTCTATCTCCCTTACAGCTGACTCCATTACTACAAGCCAATCTCTATCTGGTGATCAAACCATTGTTTCAGCAGGTGGGGTTTTTGAATTGGGTTTCTTCAACCAGGTAATGTTTCAAACTTCTACATAGGCATGCGGTACAAGCAAGTATCACAGCAAACCATAGTCTGGGTGGCAAATAGGGAACAGCCTGTCTTTTGATAGATTTTCTTCAGTATTGAAGACCCCAATTTTTGGCTTGTACGTGTATATATTTCTTCTTTTGTATCTTTGTTCATCTCTTTAAAACCTAGTTCAAATGAGTTCATGCTTGAGTTGATTACAAGAATAAACCATAACAAACTTATTTGATGTACTAGCATTGTCTATGAAGGTCTTCTCCTCCTGAAAAATCCACCTTAATTTTCTCTTAGCAATGGGACTCTGATTTAATGAGAAAGAAAACATGTTTTAGAAGCTAGGGACCAGTCTGACATTTATATAGAACTCTTGCGTGACAGTTTTATCCATATCCATAAAGAAACAATCATTTTGCTTAACGTACACCAAACCATATCAACTGCTTATCAAACTGCAATGTAACTTGAATTAATCAAATAATGTTAGGAGGCTTATCTACAATATTTAGGTTAAAGCTTATACGTATGTGTTCTAAACTAAGATCATACTTCATATACTTGGACTGCATTTACAGTGTTGTCAAGTTCCACAAGCTGCAATACTTACACACTTACCCAACTGGGTCACTCAAAAGCTGTAAAACCATGATCAAAGTGAAGTAACTTCATTGTCACATCACTAAGAAGGCCTCTATGTCACCAAGCACATAAGCACCCGGCTGAAATGGGCACCTTCAATAGCTTAGACTATGCCCCAAAAGCCTTTGACTGGTTTCTTGAAGAAGAAAAAGAAACAAAGGGTGTATTGTTCTTCAGTTCATGAACAATATCCTGATAAGTGGTTACTCTATAGGGTGTTCAAGTACAATTCAGATGTATTCTTTCAGAGACAGTGTTTTGAAGCTAAGACTTCAAAAGAATCTCTACGCTTCAAGCTTCATATGTAGTGCCAGAGTTGATCAAAATTCCAAGATATTTCAGGTATGAAGATGCTTATTCTAGCAGTCATGCATGCAGAAGCCTTGTAAACATTTCCAACTAACTTTTTCAGTTAAGTAATCAATGGAGAATTGGAGATACTGTGTTCATATACAACCATAGATTGAAAAGACACATACATCAAAGTTGTGATGTGCAAGACCATGGAAAAAATATACTACGCTCTATAATATATATCAAAAAACTATGGACAATCAAGGTTAAATGTATAGCTATCATGGACAGTCCTTGAGGAAGAGGCCTCTGGCCCTTGAGGCAGAAGTCTCTGTTGAATACTCACATCATGATACTCATCTCTGAAGGACTCAAACGCTAGCTTATGATCACTATACATACTCGAGCTTGTATTTAACTCGTGAATAACTGCTCGGCCTTCAAGCATGCTTAGTGCTGCAGACATTGTAGGTCTCAATGCTGGTGATGGATGGGTGCATAGTAGAGCTACTTTAATCATTCTCATTGCCTCTTCCTTGTTGAACTTGGATTCCAGCTTTGGATCGACTAGCTCCATCAGTTTTTCTTTTTGTTGCAAAACAAGGGCCTGCAGGATTGAAGATAGTAATCACCAAGATAACCAAGTCCCAGAAATAAAGCAACATGCATGGTTTAATTTCAACTGTATGGATGTGATGGAGATCTTACATAATCTAGAAGGCAAACATAATTCTCATTAAGCCCAAATTTGACGTTGTTTTCGCCAGATACAAGCTCTAACACAACAACTCCAAAACTATAAACATCTACTTTATCAGTTAAGTAACCCCATAAAGCATATTCTGGCGCCATGTATCCTCTGCACAATAAATAGGAACTAATAAGCACATTCTGATTTCTAACTCCTATGCATGGCATCACAAAAGGGTAAAATGATTCATACTGTAGCGTAGAGTATCAGCACTGAGTATATATATAATCCCCTAATATATTCAAGTGTCAAGTTAGAATCTATTATGAAGGAAAAAAGAAAAGATATATATGAAAGGTTTCTCACATAGTTCCAGCTACTCTGGTGCTGATATGCGTCTTCTCCTCTTCGTCCAACTTGGCCAATCCAAAGTCGGAGATTTTAGGGTTAAGGTCTCTATCTAGCAGTATATTACTCATTTTGATGTCTCTGTGAACAATTTTCAGTGTTGATTCCTCATGCAGGAAAGCTAGCCCTCTTGCAATGCCGATACATATTTTTTGCCTTTTAGGCCAGTCCAATTTCAGTTTATCATCTTGTGGACCTGTAATAAGAAAAAATAATCAAAAAAATTACACACATTTATCAAACTAGTTCATAACATACTTACAATTTGCCAGCTTACCAAACAAGGTATGTGCAAGACTATTGTTCTCCATGTATTCATATACCAGCAACAACTGATTTCCTTCAATGCAACATCCATACAATCTAACAAGATTTGGATGTTGCAAACCAGAAATCATTCCTATTTCATTCACAAACTCACGATTTCCTTGTTTTGACTTCGATGAAAGTTGCTTAACAGCAATATTAGTACCATCTAATAACTCCCCCTATAATCAATAAGAAATGTAAAACATTCGAGCAATGTGCATCATTCACAGAACTTCAAAATTGGAATTTAACAGAACCAACCAAGAAAAAAACAAGGGGTACACTAAAAGGAGTCATTGATTACCTTGTAAACAATTCCAAAGCCACCTTCCCCAAGCTTGTTTGCAGCATCAAAGTTGTTAGTGGCAGCTTTTATTTGTTTGAATCTAAAGAGACCAGTTTGTAGATCTAATCCTTTCAGTTCTGTCCATGTGACAACATTAATTAGCACATTGAAATGATCTTTCAAGGAGGCCCTTGGGGTCTTTTTCTTAACAAAGCTATACATTCTATTTAGAATTCATTAGAAGACTGAAGCATCTGCAATGACAAATAACTGAACTGATTTCAATATATTTCAGAAACAAAAAATTCGTATTTATGGGGAGAATGAGTTCACTTCTACTTTAGAATACCTTGTTCCCTAGAGGTCCTGCCTCCACAGCAGCTTCTCAACCAAAGAATGCCGAAAACTATGAAGATAAGGCATAAGACTAACGCAACTCCAACCACTATGAATATTTTCCTGTTGCTATCACCTGGTGGCTTGAAATCTACAAGTGGAAAAAAGGACAGAAGTCACAGAACAGTGATGATGATGTTCAGTAAGAGTACTCTAAAGTAGAAAGAGAAAACTGAATGCTTAAATTACTTACCAGACTCAACTGAGATAGCTGATATTAGAGAACCATATGTCCCTCTCTTTGGGACATTCATAGTCCCTTTCCCAGCCCAATAGAAACGGATTTCTAAAGTGCTGACACTGACAACGGCTTTAAATACTTTAATCACTTCCTTATCAATACCCTGAGCTTCTTTTTCGTATTAAAATCCTTCAATACTAGCTTTTCCTGTGATAAATTACCAGAATTATTCATTGGAAAAGAAAGGGAGTGACAAAAAGTTCTTATAAGGAAAGTTAGATGAAGAAACTATGTGGATAGGTTCTTAGTGATTACCTGAATATAGACATCAAAAAATCGGCTTCCAACACCATAATAAGACCTGTTGTCTCTGAGAACTATTTCTGCAAAGTGTAGTTTCACAGTGTAATTTCCATTTGCTAAGCAATGGGCATAATATGTGAGAGAAAGGAACGAAAGTCGGGCAGTTCTGTACAATTCCGAGTTGTTCATTTTGAGTATGGAAATATTATTTGCTATGTAGGCATTGTCGTAATTCGTAAGCCCATAATCACCGGTGCTACTAAATCCCCAGTTAACTGTGTCTTGAAAAAACTTTGCTCCCCCTCCCGAGGCTTCATCCCCCTCATACTTGATGCCTCCAATGGTGATTGGTTTTCCACCACAGTTTATATGCAATGAATATTGTTCTGAACAGAAAGAAACAGATGACAGAAAGGAGAAGTGCACTGAAATCAATATTTTATATAAACACAGAACTATAAACCTCAAATATTATACCACAGATTTAGTTACCTTTTGAACATGGATAGAGGCAATTGGAAAGAATTCTACATTGATATATACAAGAAAAGATGCATTAGCTTATAAACAATTACTGATGAAAGAACAATAAAACTCATTGGGATGAAGCTTACGAGTTGTTCTGTCTGGAGAAACTTTTGAACACATTACTGTTGAAACAATAAACTAGTCACTTCCACATTGAGGTTCACCAAATAAATAATCTGTGGCAGGCTAATGAAAAGAAGAAAATGGATATACTCTTACAAGGTTTCTCGACATGTAGTTGGGACAGAATCCCTTGAAAAATTGTTGTAAGATAGATCTACTATGCTGCACACAATCATGAAGTTACTATTAAGTGAGTGGAATGCCAAGAAAAAATATTTCAGTATATTTGGAGAGGTATTCTGATTTAAAACTCCCCAATACATAACTTGCACAAAACAAAGATGAACATAACATTTCAAAGGTAAGAAAGGCAGATTTGGACCTAACTAACCATTTCTGAAGATAATAAAACCTAGCCTTTCTTATACATATTAGCTACAAAATATGTACTTGTATGGATCTGTCATTATAGAGAAAAATTGGATCTGTCATTATAGAGAAAAATTTGTGTAGTTGGCTATACTGATAATCATACAGATAGTCGAGGCCTCAGAAGAATGAACACTAAAAAATGACATAGCAAAAGTTTCAATGTAAATTTTGGTTCAGTGTGTGGAAACGACAGATATGATTTTATGAACATAAGGTTTTGGGATGAAGAAACATACTAGCGGCTATCTCTATTTGTGATCCACTCCGGCAGCCCAGTAAGCCAGTTACTTGTCAGATATCTGATCATTCAGCAGTATGAATCATGTGAACAAAAAGATAATTAAATACTACTTGTGGGATGAATTTACACTGCTTACATACATTGTTTTCAATCCCATGTCAAGATTTGGGATGCTCCCTTTCAATCTGTTGAAGCTAAGATCTCTGAAATTTTTTTAGAAAGGGAAGGGTAATGAAAATCATCATATTTCCATATTGGTAGTAACAACATGCAGTAAAGCCAAGCTGCACATTTTAGAAAAGAAGAAAACATATGAACAATTATTGAGTTATATTCAGGGAATTACAAAACTTGCAGGCTTGTCATGTTAGAGATATATTCTGGAATTGATCCTGTCATATTGCAGCTCCTTAACATCCTGCAATACGGAACAAATGACATAATAAAAATGATTGTTATGAACATCTGGATTATTCTAATTTGAACTATAAAGATGACTCACAATGTCTGCATGTTTTTCATGTTTGACAAGTCTGGAAAAACTGAGCTCTCACCACTTAAATCACTGATTACTCTGCCTCACAAAAATGATAAGAAAGACAAAAGCCTAATTCATCAATGATCTTTTGAAGTAAAGAAGGGAAAGAATGTGAAACTAAGCCAGGACTTACAGGTATTTCATATTACTCAAGACAGAGAGAGTAGAAGGAATGGGTCCTTCAAAGCCACTTGCTTGCATCTCTCTGGAAAAACATGTTAGAGCAACTAAGATTATGCCTGAAGTATCCTTTGCATACAATTGAAAAGAACAGCAGAAATTGAAAGATCCCTTACAACATCTGTAGTTCTTTCCAACTAGGAAAATAGTTTGGTATTTTTCCAGTGAAGTTGTTACTGCCAATCCAACTGCATCAGAATATAAAAATTGATGTCATTAACCTGTTTTTCTTTTATTTGCTGTTTTAAATTCTTGCTGAAAACACTATGATAATCTAAAGTATAGTAAACCAACTTACAGTGTTTTTAATTTGGTCATATTAATGAGAGCCACAGGCAACTGTCCAGTGAGATTGTTAGAACGAAGGTAGCTGCAAATAGTTATCCATGGGAAAACAGTACCAAAGGACACAGTTAAGTAAAAAATTTATATGCCAATGAAAGAAACGAAAACAAGAAAATAGGGATACTCACAGGACTTCCATGTTAATCAATCTCCCCATCTCCGGCGGAATAGATCCAGAAAAAAAGTTGCTCTCCAGGGCCCTGAAACCATAGTATGATGACTATGATCAATGTCACAAATCAACCAAAACAATTGGACATGCATCAAATTCATTCTAAATGGCATAAAATTGGGTAAGAAGGATTGAAATCATACAAAGCTCGGAGAGTAGTTATGTTTCCCAAATAGGCCGGGATAGATCCTGATAAGTTGTTCACACTGAGAACCCTGCATTTGGTACATTGCATTAGTTCAAGTGTTGATCAGTTAAATCAAACCCCAAATATAAGCCCAGAAATCAATCACCACTTACAGAAATTCCAACTTGGTAGAACCCCATGCAGGTGGAATTGAACCACTAAGGTAATTCCGCTACAGATTACTACCAACAAGAAAATAAGAGTGTACTTGAGATCATTAAATCCAAAAAGCTAAAACAAATACTAGAAATTAAAGCTATGAAGTCTGAAACATACAGTTCCTTGAGGTACGGTAGCTTCACCAGTGATGGTGGAAGCACACCATCGAGGTCTTGACCCACAAGAAACCTGCAATATGAGGACCCAAAAACACAATCAACTTTGCCACATTGATAGTCATAATATTACAATTTGAGTTTAATCAGGGCACACATACATGGTTTGGACATGACACACATTGCCGGGGAAGGAACAGTTGCAGAAGAGGGTGTTGTTGTACTGATCCGTATGTGGAATTGAGAAAGTTGGAATATTTCTACATGGGTCGCTCAAATTCCAGTCCTTTTTGTTGAGTTGCTCAGCAATTTCATGAAGGGCTTGCACTGCCACACACCCCCACATTATAAGCAAAATCTCAAAGTCTTTTCCTTCGTAATTTCTACAAAGTTCAAATGATTAGGAAACAAAAGGAAACTCCCAACATACCCTCGTCAGCTGGAAGAGTCATGGCACCTGCTTCCAATGTGACTTGTGCCATGCAAATGACCAATATGAAGAAGATGACATCGTTCCTATAAATTCTTACCATTTTTCTTCCCTACCCACTTCTCCTTCATTCAGCTATGTATGAAACTATATATGAACTATGCCAAGATTTTATAATATCATCATCCATGGGAGTTTCATGGAAGATTAAACTATTTCTTACTTGTCAAG
The DNA here is from genome assembly GCA_010134655.1 of Fragaria nilgerrensis. Taxonomy (NCBI): domain Eukaryota; kingdom Viridiplantae; phylum Streptophyta; class Magnoliopsida; order Rosales; family Rosaceae; genus Fragaria; species Fragaria nilgerrensis. Next base: position 1,183,791 of record CM020980.1, read on the forward strand.
TCTAATCACGAGTTGAAGAAAAAGGGTTTGCTTGACAAGTAAGACAGTTTGAATGACAAGTAAGAAATAGTCCAATTTGTACTTAACGACCTAGCTGATAAAGTATTCTCTTTCAGAAATGTCAATAATAGAAATTAATATACAAGTGGCGGATTACTACTTGGGCTAACTGATCCAAGTCAAACTAGTTATATTTGATTGCAATTGACTTCATGACCGATAATTGACATCGATTCTATACATAAGAAATTTCCTGCATTGTTCTCGTTCTTTTCCTTGTTTCTGTGATCTCAAGTTTAAAACAATACAATTAAAAGTGAAAGATTGATACCAAGTCTGCTTCACTACAATACAATTAATTGGAAATCTAGTATCTCAAGTTTGCTTCAATCACATCCTGATAATGCTTAACTGAGATGTCTGCATAAGAATTTGATACGATATGCTGATACTATAATATTTGTATTTGACAGTAATTCGAGTTCAGTAGTTCAATCCTGGAGATGAAAACTTGTTTGTGAGGAAATTTTAGTGTAGAATTGTTTTACTTGAATGATGGATCCACCGAAACTAAGTATGCTGGCAGAGTGTACTTAGATAGAAAAGAAACAAGCAAAAATGAATAAAAGAGTACGTGCATATATGATAATTGATAAATTTACTATCTCTCCATTTTCCAAATTCTTTTATCAAAGTTTTTAAGGTACAAGGATAGTTGGCAATCCTGTTATCCTGCAAAACACTTTGAAGACACTGTTATCTGATCAAGAACAAGTGTCACTACCATCCCTTATGATTTCAGGTAAAACATGCATCTGCATATCATTGTTTTTCACAGAGGTTAGCAGCTTCGCTTGCTATCCTAGCACTGAGTCTCTTGCTGTCCTGAGTTTCAGTATCTGTTATATTAGTTTAATAAGGCTTTCAACTTCAAAGGGACAACTGAGTTTGTGGGAAGTGTCTTGGCACTCAAACCAGTCTAAGGGTTGAGATCTTTTATTTATGCCAACTCGTAACCAAATGGTTTGATGCTCAAGGCTCCAGCTAGGATTTCATGATACATTATCCTATGCATAGCTGGTCCCTGTATGGTTCAAAGACCAGTCGTTATCGGCTGTGTCAAGGTCCACTGATGGACTGAGTAAGAGGGTTTGAAGACTCTTTGCTCCTTGCTTTGAATCGTTCATGTTTTAGGAAAGGTTTCTTTGTCTTATTGAGATTGTTTGTGTCATCTCTTTGTTTGGACACATCACTTTCAGTATGGGAGCCAAACACTTCTGTCCAAACCTTTCTGAAACTTGTTGAGGTCAGCTTGCATCATCTTTGATGCCTTGTCTGCCTATATATATCTATAGCTTTGGCTTTGCTCAAGGGTTGTGGAAAACTACCTTATTGCATTTTCTTTGTTGAGTCTAGTTTTAGCTTGCATTGTTCATGCTGCTCTAAGTCTTCTTCGTGACTGTAAACCTTAGAGCTTGAACTCAAAACTTCCTTCATCAACTCATATCATGTTGCATACCATGAGAGATGTGTAGTGCAACCAACCCAAGAAGTGTTCAAGGTTGAATCAGCTAGTGGTTAGCTGAATTCACGAACAAAGCTTCTGAAAATATTCCATGTTGTAAGAGCTTAGAAACAAGAGAGGGAATAGGTCTAGACTAGTTCGGGACTAGAAGGATAGCACTGTGGTAGTGTATCACTAGAACTATTATTCTTGTAAGAAGTTACTTCAACTTAGTGGAAAGTTTTGTCTCTCAAGAGTTAGAGACACGCAGTTTTTCTCCCTGCATTCAGGGTTTCTGCGAGTAAAAAACATCCTTGTGTTGTTTCTTTATTTGCTGCAATTTACTTTCTGCAAACTCGTATCCTGTGAATCTGGGATAACACAAGTGATTGCTATCCTCAGATACAGAAGTAAACGAAAATTCAAAAAAGGCCTATTCACCTTTCTAGAACCTTTAGTTTTTCTGTAAGCCATTCATTCCATTCCAAATATAGAGTAAAGTGATAACGACTCAATATGGAAGATTCAATATTATTTACGACCAAGTCAAGTCCATGCTTGGCAACATCTGCATTGTGGAAATTGTAACTTGTTTCAGTTCTATCAGACTGAGACACTTGGGTCCAATTTTTCGTGTTTTCTAGTAAGTTGTGGCTATCTATTGCTGCATCTCCTTTACGTGGATCCTATATTGATCACCGTCACTATCTCATTGAATATCCAATATGACTGTGATGCCAAAGAAAGCAGTACTGTTCTTTTCTCTCGTAGAAAAGAAAAATATTTGTATATTAGCCCAAGTGATTTATCTTAATCTTATTTTGAGAAAGCTGACAATTCATAGTAGTGTTATTTATCTTATTTTGAGTCATAAGCAAAGCTTCTCTGTGTTATTTAGTAAAAGAAAAAATAACAACTGCTTTCTACTAAGCTTCTTAAGCATATATGCAATTATTAAGTCAATACTAGAGTCATGGATATATGTCTGTTAATAATACTACTCAACGTAGAAGATGCTCTGTTTCATTATAAAAATAGGGAATGATTTATAAGTCAATCTCCACTTTTGTCCTTCATGAACTTGTGGCTGTGTTTCACAGCTTAGTTTTTTTGTTTTTTTTTTTTTTTTGTCAAAGTAAATTGTATTAGAAAAACCAAAAAGCCCATCACAATACAATCACAAGAGCTACAAAAGACCCCAACAAAAGGAGACACGTATGTCTCAGAAATAAGAGGCACGTAAGTTCAGCAATAAGAGCACGTAGGCCCAACATTAGCAAACTAAAACCTATAATAGGCTTGGCTAAAATACAAGGTACAAACCCAAATAACAGAAAAGAAAACCCTAAACTTTCCAGCAGCCTTCATAACATCTTCTCTAGCTGCTGAGAACTTTTGCCGGAATATTCAAGTCACATGGATGCATGGATTAATTCTGCCGAGGATCATTATAAATAGGGAATGATTTGCATGCAAAGGGAGTATTCAATTCTGAGAAATAAACACACAGCCAAACTTATAAATAGTAGCAAACAAGTCTTTCTGTATATAGTAAGAAGACTGTACGTACCTGAAAAATTATCAACCAAGCAACTGATACTTAAACAAAAGAAGTCTAAGAGAAGGCAGATCAATAGGCAGGCAACAAACAGATTGCATGAGCAAAGCAAAGCATGCAAAATATGGCTTCTCTAACCACTGAAGCAGCAAGTTCTTCATCTTCTTCTCTCCCACCTTCTATATCACCAAAATAGTTACACCACTGGAGCAGACAACTCTTAAACAATCGGTTTGAATCACGTGATGCATTCCAATTTCAATTCCTCCCCCGTTACTAGCAGCAGACGATTTCTTGGTGCCGAAATTGGTTGCAAATTGTTGGCATATAGAAAAAGTGAAATGGGGAAGGCTAGGGTGTGTTGATAGTATGCATCAAATTTTTTCAAATAATATATATAAATGAAAAACTTATTGTACAGGTAAACATGTCATCCACTAATATTGTGATATGTGTAAAAAATTACAATTTTAAGAACCTTTTAATTAGGTTATACGTGAGTTGTTTAAAAACTTGTAATAAATGTCGTAAATGTTGTATTCACTCTGTTTACCACTGCAACTATCACTAAATACGTTAAAAGTGGTATTTGTTGCAAAGATCTCATGAATAGTGTAATTTACATGAAAAAAGACCGTAATTACATAAAAAAGAACTATTTTACATGATTAAGGACTTCAGATATTTTAGGTCTGATTATCAATATATACAATATTCATTGTCACAAGAGGTAAAATTATTAATTTTTTCGTAAAAAAGATCGTATTCCAAGTAATATCAAGAATACGACCATAATTATCGGTTGTACATCAGTTGTTGTAATTTATGGTAAAACATGTTGTATTATGAGTAATTATCTCAATTACAACAAAATTTACATAAAGTAAGGTATTAGTTACACGATAAAGGACTTTATTACACAAACAAAGACTTCCCTATTTTACCATATGTGCATTAGTTTTATCTATTAAGACAATTTGTTGTCAGATTGGTAAAATGGTTTTCAAACTTGTAACTCAAAAAAATTACTAAAAACATAAGCTTGATTACTACTTTTTCAACAATTCGTTAACTTAATAGGAAAATGGTTCTCATACAAAAAATTAACACGAAATCAACCCTGGTTACTACTTTTCACCTCAATTGTGGATAAACTATGTAGAAACGTCGTCACATCACTAAAAACTTCTTAAATGATAGTAATTACAATATAAAGATCTTCATTACACTATAAATAATGACTCAACAACAATTTACTCATATATTATTGACATTTTACTAGTATAACAACACATTCGTTGTTTCATTGATATTCATGTTCTATAAACTTCTAACTATAAAGTTTAACACTTTTATTCTGAACCAAAAAAAAAAAAGTTATCATAGTAGTTGCGTGCGTTATTAGATCATCAGAATCATCTTCGCCCAATTTAGATTATCAGAGATCTCCCTTAAGCAACTGTTGTACCTCTTCAGGGATTTCCACAGGTTCTTTCTCTGCACTAAACAACCGCTTAACCACCACAGGACAACACAACTCTGACTCCTTAAAGCCTTCCTCAATCTCCCGCTCATTCCTGGACAAGATTAGAAAGTTCTCCCTCTTCTTTTCTGCAGGTTTGTCAAAGTTCACCACAGGAGCCATAGCAATCTTAAACTCACCCCACATAAACAACATCACATTATCCTGACCCCTGTAAGTAACATCAACATCATACTGCCAAGGTCACCCAAATAGAATATGACAAGCATCCATGTCCAGAACATCACAAACTACTTCATCCCTATAATGCTTACCAATCGAAACAGGCACTTTGCAGGTTCTGGTTACATGCACTTGAGGACCCTTCTTCACCCAACCCAGAGAATAGGGCATCACATGAGCCTCTATTTGTAACTTCAAATACTCTACCAACTTTTCAGCAACAAAGTTTTCGCAACTCCCATTATCCACAATCAGATTACACACCTTGTTGTTGACAGAGCAATGCGATCTGAAAAGGTTCCTACGTTGATCGTCCTCCTTCTTGGGAGACAACAGAATTCTCTGCAATACAATGTTCACCTTTTCTGGAGAATCTTCCACTGCAAATTCAGCCCCTTCATAGTCATCGCCTCCTTCCTCTGTCTTGTCTTCCTCACAGGCCTCGACTAAAGCTTGAACTGCTTTAACCACCTTCGGAGGTGCAGTACATTCGTTGGATTTATGACCAGGCTGTAAACCCTTATAACAAGTTCCTGGAAAAGGCCTTGCATAAGGGTTAAAAGTTCGTTGCACAGGTGCTGCCCGAGTTGCCCTACTAGTACTGCCAAAACCAGAAACGCCACCCTCTTTGTTAACAGCACTGGATGCCCTAGTGGTCATTCCACCTGTATTCTGCGACACCGCTTTCCCTTTATCTCCCACAAAACTCCCGACTTCAGTACTCCTATGACTAGTGAATCTTGGGAACTGAAAAGAAACCCTAGGGGACTTCTCCATCAGCTCCGCCTTGATCGCCAAACTTGCAACCTCAGTCACAGACCACATAGTTTGCAAGCCAATCTTCTCTTGTATGGAAGGTCTCAACCTACTGATGTACCGAGCAACCTTCTGCCCTTCAGATTCGCCTAAGTCATTGCGCTCAGAAAGACGCACAAACTCAGCGGTATACTCTGTTACAGTCTTCACCCCTTGAACACAATCTAGGTACATCCTGTAAAGAATTTGTTCATAGTCCTCCGACAGGAATCGTTCTGTCATCAATTGTTTCATCCTCTGTCAATTCTTGACCGGTTTTTTCCTCTGCCTCAATCTCTTCAATGCCAATTTATCCCACCAAACTGCCGCAGTGCTCTTGAGACGAGCTGCCACCAACTTCACTTGCTTATGTTCCGCGACATTCATATGCTCCATGAATCTGTCCACTTCAATTTGCCAATCCAGAAATTCCTCCACGTTCATCATCCCATTAAAGAAAGGATATCAACCTTCATCCTGAAATCCTTATCATCTTGCCCTAATTGCTCAGGATCAACAGCTTCATCTTCTGAATCAGACTTAGAGCTGTTAGCAATTTTGGTTCCTCTTCCTCGTGGAACCCTAGGTTGAGGAATAGCTCTGTCTTCTCCACGCTTCTTGTTGTTATTATCAGTCTTCAATTCGTTCACCTGATTAGTCAACGTAGCAAGGGCTGCGGTAAAGTCGCAGTAACACCTTCTAGATCTGCTCTAGTAATCGGTTCGTCACCCATGATCAAGGATAAAAGAGACAGGAACGTCTGGCTCTGAAACCACTTAACGCAGCAGGAGTATGGAGGGCTAACCAGCGTTAAACCCTAATAAGTGGAGAGCCTTCAAGCGAAGAACTCTACAGGACCAAAACCTAGAGCGCGCTAGGGACTAAGAGTAAACTCTTAAGTTCTGAATTATAATTAATAAAATTGAATGTCAGCTACCCATAAGGGTGCTTATATATGAGAAAAAAAACCCTAGGACGACTAACAACCAAACCTAAAAGCTCAAGGATTGAATTAAAACAGAATCCGAAATAACTAGGAAATATAAAAATCCCGAAAACTAATAAAACGCTGATTTGAGATCCAAAACAAACTCGGATGGCCGAAAAAGCCCATATAAAACGCTGTCTTGTTCGTTGGGCCGTTCCGCTTCCAAAAAAGTATAATAATAGTCATTCAGACACCGAACGCCAAATCTATAGCAAACCGAGTTTGGACCTGCAACGATCGATATGTTCCTCGATTTCTTTTGTCATCCGTCCTACATCACATCTTTCCCCAATTTCCTCTTCCTTCTTGAACACTTTCCTTCTGCCTTATAGAAATCAACCTCCCCCCAATTTCAAAATCAACCCCCAGTTTCATTTTAGTTTCGGGCCTACTTCTTCTCTTCCGTCTATGTTTCTCGACAAGGACCATGTTTATTGCTTCACAAGAAATTTGCTTGAGAGAGATACAAGTGAAATGCCACGATGTGGTGAAGAATTCCTCGAGGTAGCTAGGTATGAAAGATATTGAATAGCAATTTTTTCAAGGTGATGAAGGATCACTCAACATGGATTTGGTTAGCGCGGAAATGCAATATCTCGAGATGAGTTTAGAAGATATTGAATCACTATACAACTAAGATTATACAATATTTTGAAAGAAAAAGAAAACAGCTAAGCTAATACAATGGATCCTCATTTTCTTGATACTTAATTTCTTGTTAGACGAATGAACAGGATACAGAAACATTACAACTGCTTCTACAAAGCCAATGCCCCTTCTATATATAATCATATATAATATATTTATGCTTGCGTAGAGGATTTGATGACTAATCATGGCATGATGCAACATCAAATCATATCGCTTCCACCCAGAAGATATTTTCATACAGTTAAAACGACGAAATCTTACTCCTCTAGCCCTCTACCTCAATATTGGATCTTGCACTTCTATTGTGGCTCATCTGTCGAACAAACATTCTCACGACTTACATGCTCAGAGAAGACCTGTCTCTTCCTCCCTCTTGTCTTCTATCTCCTCCTTCACCTTAGGGTCCCTAACACATCGGTACCAGAATATATAGAGTTTGACGAACTCCACTTTTCTCTCTCTTCGAACTCAGACTTTCTCTTCTCCTTGAACTCGACTTTCTCTTCTCCTCGAACTTTCTTTATTTTCTCCTTCTCTTCTCTTCGAACTCAGAGTATGTTTGTTTTTTCGTTGAAATATTTGTAAATTCTTCATCGATCCATACATAATTACAATTGATAATTAATTTACAAAAGAGAAAAGAAAAAGTGTTAATGGCTAAACCGGTTACCATTTCAGAATAATTTAAACCGTTAGATATATTCATATTTTAATTATATGTAACGGTCTAGAATATTCAAAGGAGTTGATGCATAGCATGCATTAACTCAAACTATAATTTTCTAAGTGGAAATGTACAATAACAATTCTTCATTTTAATGTTTTTCATTGTTGAGTTAATTGCTTGCAGATTGCACCATGCCACTTTGGTATAAGTTGCAACATATACTCATTTTTTCAGCATTAAAATTAAAAGCTTTTGTACTGGGATTTGACGTAATATTTAATTTTGAAACAAGATTATTTATGATTATGTTTGTTGTTTATAACATATATACAGTATTACAATTCAAGCTGTTGATCAAGCTATATGTAAGAAGAAAATGACAATGAATTTAACTTCAAGAGAACACCGAACAAAATTAAAGTACGCTTCCAACATTGATAAGCAGTCAAACGGAGAGAATCGCTGTGATGTATATCTTGAATGAGTTAAGCAGGTATCATTGGTTATGCATCAATTCGATCTCGTATAAATTTTAGATGTTGAAGAACTAACAATATGGTTTCCATCCTAAAGATGACATTGCAAATTATACAAGAAAAAGTAGAGTGATCCGGAGATATATATATACCTTCATTCAGATCGACTTCTATGGAAATGAAATCTTACTTGATAGAAGTGAACTAAATTGATAACATGCAATTCAATCTCATCAAGTTCTCAACCATATGATCGTTCGTAGATGGCCACGGGCAAAATATGATCGTAGAGAACACACATCGATCACATTACAATTAAAATCAAGTGAAGGCAAGTAGAAATATATACGCACTAATAAAAGCAATAGTAATTAAGTTTATTTCATTAAGGGAAATATCACAGAAGAATTGATACATGCATAGTGTCACACAGGATCATCACTTGGACGCCTGGTGAAGGAAGATAATGGACACCAGCAGAATAACTGGGATGATAATCACAACAGCCACGGTCCCGAAGGACATGGGAAGAGCTGGACGCAGAACCAGAGTTGCGAAGACCAAACATATAGCCACAATCCACGACGAGTTGATCATCCCGTTAGCCATTGTCTTTTGATTTCTGATTTGAAACTTAATTGAAATGTATGTTCTTCAATAGGTAGTGGATGAGAGAAACCCCATGGACGTCGACGGTGTTTATATAATGTTGGCGGTACCTTTTGGTGTAGGGTTGCGACGTTTGGCTGGTTAGGGATATGCATGCAATATATTACTGATTATGTATGTATGTACCTTTCGCATGAAATGTACTGTACGTACTGCTTCATTATAGAATTGAAGGAAGGCAACTGTTGCCGGACGGAAGGGTACGCCGCTCCGTGCTTGGCAAGCCCTAAAAATATTCCAGGGTAGAAGACTCTAAAATAATTTAAGATCAAAAGCAAACGTACCTCTAATATATCCATTTCCACGTTTACTGATTGATTGACGTCGCTTCTTTCGCTGGCCGGATTCTGAAAGAGCCCTGCAGGCGCTTGGAGAAGAAAGAACCCGGAATTGACAGAGGTAGAGGCCGTTGCATATGCAGGACTGAAGAACACTCAAGTTGGACCATCAGGGATTGAGTTGTTTAGGGGTTTGAAGGGATTCCAACAAAGAGGGATAGACTTGAAGTACTCATCGAAGAAAGCTGGGATTTTGGGGTTAGGGTTTCGGAGAGTGTGGTTGTGACGAAAATCGGGGTCGGGGATGAGAGAGAGAGAATGAGAGAGAGAGAGAGAGCCCGTGCTTGGAGACGCAGTTGAAGCACAACAGAGATAGTGCCGAAGATGATGGCATTTTGATTCCTCGAATTTGGTCTATCTGGAAGGAACAAAATCGTCGTTTATGGGATGACGAATCATTATGCTCGGCTCAAGTGCGGTTTGGCCTTGGTATTCAACAACATACTTTCCAAGCAGCTAATGCCAAGAAGTCAAAGATTACTAGACGGGTTCTTTGTCCCTGGAAACCTCCATCAATTGGCTGGTTGAAAGCCAACGTAGATGGACTTTTAACAACACCAGTAACAATGGCGGGCTGGGGGTGGTGATTTGTGACTCGGATGGGGTATTATTAGGAGGAGCATGTGTGTTGTTATGCATGTTCATAATACGCTAACGGTAGAAGTGCTTGCGGGTTGGCATGTCAGGTAGCGGTTCAGTTTCATTTATCTCTTATTATCTTTGAATCAAATTGTTTAAAAATTGTGAATGATATCAAAGATGGCAAGGAGGATAATTCAGGCTATGAGATAGTTTTGGATGATGTTCGGCAGTTGTTGACGACACTTCCGAGTTCCTCTATTCGTCATGTCTACTGAGAGAGCAACACCTTGGCGCACAAAGTTGCAAAGTTAGCTCTAGGTTCTCAATTGAATGTTAGTTGGTTTGGGGATACCCCGGATTGTATCACTAGTGTTGACACTACTGATCATATATAAAAGCTTCTCGTTCTCTCGTCAAAAAAATAATAATAATAATATAACTCATAAAGCTCATTCCCGTAAAGCCTTCGAATTTGGTTTTCTTAAGATATTGGTTAGTAAAATTTGGAATTACCACAATGCATGGTAGGTGCATTGATCAACTGATCAGCAAAAATGGATTTTAGTTAGGAAAGAACTTTGATCTTAATGATTTGTATGTCTCTGTTCTCCATTCCAGTGATCAAGCAAGGTGGTTGATGAGACTGATCGATTGTAAGTTTTCGTAGTTCATCTATAAATTTCTAGTCATTTTTTTGTTTTACTCTATTTATCGATGTTACAAGCAACAAGCTATTCAGATATAATTTCATTTCTGTTTGTAGAAGGAAATGACTTTATAAACGTTAATAGAGTGCCACCGAAAAAAAAAAGGGTGCAGATTCTTCCCGACTCGATCCAATAATGTTTCCAAACAGCGAATGCATGTTCTTGCTAAAAATTGGCCACTACGAACATATGTGGGAAAACAAGTTTCACATGCATATATTGATGCTGTGAGTTCTTTGAGCTATAACTATGACAAAACACAAATATCTGATGAAGCAATATGTCTAAATCAAAGATACATTCCAACTACGTAGTTAACAGAACTTTCGAATACAATGCATAAATAACATGGCAACAACAGCGCAGCGTATAGAAAATGTGGACTATAGATTCAATCCAGCTCACACACAAGCTAGAGTCTCAATGTAAGGATAGTTATGATCCTCAATGTAAGTAGGGTTATTATCACCTAGACTTAGAAAATGTTTCTTATTGGCCAACTCAACAAATTTCTTGATGGCCTTGTTCTAAGATTATACATATGACGTTTCCAGGCATATGCAACCAAAGATCAGTCGAAGAATCCTCCTCTTCATTCTCATCATTTTTTTCCTCTCGAAAAAGACCCAAGACAACAAAAGCATTCCAATCCAGTCCAGGAAGAGCTTCCACTAGCGGATTAAGATCAACATGATACTTGATAAACCAGCCAGAGTAGTCTCTTTCCATCTCGATCACAAAAAATTGGGTCAAACAATGCTTATAAGTCTCAATCAAATACAAATGGCCACCGGACTCTCCCAAATATCTGTCTCAAACTCGGCCGTATAGCGGGAATGTTTTTGACAAGCGAGGGAACAGGAGGAGGACTAGACACGATCCCCAATCGTTCTTCAGCTAAGTCAAAGTAGTGGGATACTTCAGATTCCAGTGTTTCCGGTGTTCTTCCATCACTGTATCTTATCCAATGAACTATGCACTACTACCAAAATGAAGCTTCACACAGATTTAAATCAGTGTGAAATATAGTTATCTCATACAGACATCCGTGTGAGAAAGCCATTAGTCACGCTACACTCACGAATTGCCTATCCATGCTGTTTGCAGGGGGGCTAATGCTCAACACACACAGATAAAAAAGTTCGTGCGAATATGTGACATGGGCCCCATCACATATCCACAAAACGTGATTGCTTTATGAGAACTCATTCAGTGAAAACAACTTTGTAATTCACACGGATGTCTGTGCGAATTGGTAGGATCTATTCACACAAATAACTGTGTAAAATTTCATTCACCTAAATCTGTGAGATAACTTATTCACGAATGAATGTGTCAATTTGTCTACTTTAATTCACACTATTTTGTGTGAAATAAGGATAGCATTTAAAAAAAAAAAAATTAAATACTAATTTCCTGCTTATATTTTCTGCTATATATATATATATATATATATATTTCATTCTATTTACAATCAAACATTCAAACAACACAAATCCACAACTCCATCCATAATATAACATTTGACATTCCCATAAAAATGTATATAGTTACATTCATACCAACATAGTTTACATACCCTAATTTTTACAATTCTTAGATTACAAAACAAGGCTGCTTTTCTATAATACAATGTTGTTCAAGGTGGAAAACCACTAAGAATTTCCCCCTAAGAACAACATAATCCTTGTCCAAGAATAGATTCCTACCAACATACACTACCAGGACAAGTACTTTAGCCGACGAAAAATTTTCGTCGGCCTGTTATCCTAACTCGTCGGTTAAGGTCTTAGCCGACGAGGCTTCGTCGGCTATAGTGTCGTCGGGAAAGGGTCGTCGGCGATGACTTTAGCCGACGACCCTAGAGACCGTCATCGGCTATTGTCCAGACAATAGCCAACGAACTATTTTGTCGTCGGCTTTTGTTCATGAATTTAAGCCGACGAAACAGACTCTATCTTTCGTCGGCTATACTCCCAGACTTTAGCCGACGACGTCTTGTGTCGTCGGCTATACTGCCAGACTTAAGCCGACGTGACAGAAATATTCGTCGGCTTTACTCCAAGCGTTTAGCCGACGGAACTGAGATATTCGTCGGCTAAAGTATATAATTAAAAAATTAAAAAATAATTATAGCCGACGCAATTTCGTCGGCTATAGTAGAGTTTAGCCGACGAATTATGGCATGTTTCGTCGGCTAAACTATATTGAAAAAAAAATAAAAATATTATAGCCGACAAATTGTGGCATATTTCGTCGGCTATAACTCCATTCCAGTAATAAAAAAAAATACACAAAATTCTTAAATTACCATTCCAAGCAAGCTGCAAAATACACCAAAACAATTCCATATATATAACCAACAAGAAGCACATAAAACTATATAAGGTATCAACTACACAAAATCTAAATGGTCTAAATCAATATCTGAATCTGGGGCCTGCTGGTGAGGAGATTGCGGCGGCTGAGGTATCTCTATAGGAGCAGGCATGGGCGGAGGTGGAAGTCCCTGAAGCTGGGCAGTTACCAAATCCTGGAAGTACTGGAACATCTGCTGCTGCTGGGCCTGCTGGGCTGCATGTAGGGCTCTAGTATAGGCTCTATATTCGGCGAACTGGGCGGCATGAGCGGCAACCTGAGCAGCATGAACGTCAGCCTGAGCAGCCTGAGCGACAGCTAAAGCGGCAGCATGAGTGGCTTGCTCTTCCCGTAGTCTCTCAACTTCCGACTCTAGCTGAGTCGTCCTGCTGCTAGTCGAGGCTGCCTTTCGTTGAAATCCTGAAGTGGTCTTCAAGACCCCTGGCCTTTCTTTCCTAGACCCCGGCAGTAGAAGTTGTTTTCTCGCGGTGGGAAGGCTGTGCCCATGATCCTCGCCCCAACCCTCGGATCTGAAGTGTCGATCCGGGAAATGGCTTCGGACATCTCTTCCTCCTGCATGTCCGGCCATGTCTCCCTCACTATAGCACTCATCACCTCGTCACTAGCCTCCCTCACCCTTGCCTAATTGGATAGGAAAAAAAATATTAATTAACATTTTAACATATATATAAGTAAAATTAAAAATTCCAAAAAAAGGAAAGATTACTTACTATATCCTCCTAGGAGTCAGAATATGCCTTCTCGTACGTATAGACGTACTGGTTGACCTCTAGATGTTCCCTGGCCGCCTCGTCCATGAAGACAGCGAACGGTTTAGAACCGGCATGATGGTTCCTTGTGTGCGTTGCCGGTTCTGAGCGTTCGCCGGAAAACCGCCTTCAAAGAAAAAAGTAAACTATTAGTAAAATATTTTAAAACGCACGTACTTAATGATAAATTAACTAATTAATTTATTTAAATACCTGTTTACGAGGGTTGTTGAATTCTGATGTTAGAAGCCAACGCCACTCGTACTCTGTGTTCTGAAACTTAGCAGGGGTAGCAGAACGTGCGTTCTTGTGCGTAGTCCAATGGGTCCGTAACTCGTTCTTCCACTCCTTGTACCTACAGATACAACAAAAATATTAGAAATATTATTAATATGACATACAGTTTTGTTTTTTCATTAATCTCTCAACGTACCTTCTCCCATGCACAAAGTCCGCCCAGCTGCTCTTCAAGGGCTCGGGAACCTCAAACCACACCTGTATTTAACCGTTTATTAGTTTAGTTTTTCCAGAAATCTACAATGTAATACATAATATTATTCAGGCATTTTGTAAACTCACCGACATCACGTTGTGGACCATGTCTTTAACCTCCTGCGGGACCTCGCCCCAGTCTGACCACAACATAGGGACTCTATCCCTAATGAGCGCTCCCACGCGGCCGGAGTACGTCCTCGACTTCCCGCCCGATACTACGTCGCCATCCCCGTCAGTACCGATGACAATCCTCCCTGAGGTACCGACGATCTTCTCCAGAGCCTTCCCTATGACGGGGCCTCTCTTCTTCTTTGCCGGCTTCGCTCCGACGGTGCCTATGACATGATAAACCAAATTGATTATTAAATCGGAATCGGAGAATTATAAGAAAACAAATCATTCATCTTTCATTACCTGAGGGCGAGGACGCGGACGTGACGGATTCCGCCTCCGATGATGATACCCTCGCGGAAATAAGAGGCGTATCAAAAGACACGAACTGGTACGCCGCTGATGGAGCCACTGGCGGGGGCAGTGGATAAATCGGCGTCCCTGAGTCATCGACTACAGGTATGGCCGGTATCATCCGTGGAAGGAATAGGTGAGGCGGCGGCATCTGTACCCCAGATGACCCACTATCCGAAGAAGTAGGAGCTGGAGTGGGCGCCCGGTGTATCTCAGGCATACGGGGTGCAGACACCTCCGTCTGAGGCTGAGCAAACAACTGCCTCGCGGAATAAGGGAAGCCCCGCTGCCTCGATGAAGGGGGCACCTCCGGCTGCCTCTGCGCCGTCTGTAGAAGGCTCGCATGTCTAGCTGTCATAGGGCCCTGAAACGACGTCTGAGGGTTGCTAGAGGTTCCCTCAGACGATACGGACCTTTGGCCCTTCGAACCCTTCGTCAATCTAATATTACCGCTCATCCTATTTAAAATATTAATTTGAATCAAGGCCACAAAATCAAAAAATGCAAACTCATTTAAAAAATGTAAAAAATATATACACTTCCTAAATACTAATTTTCACTTCCTAAATTTTACACATATACACTTCCTAAATATACACTTCATAAATAAAAATATACACTTCCTAACAACACCACAACATTGCAATTGACCGGAAAATTAAAGCAAACACAAAATACAAAACAAATATATACATTTCCTAAATACTAAATACAAATATACACTTATTAAATAACAATATACACTTCCTAAATACAAATATACACTTCCTAACAACACCACAACATTATAATTAACCGGAAAATAAAAGTAAACACAAAATATAACTAAAGCTCAAAAAACGTACTCGAGGAGGAGGAGGGAGGACCGGAGCAGCAGGAGGAGGCCGGAGGCCGTGGAGGAGGAGGACAAGGCCGGAGGAGGAGGAGGAGGAGGAGGAGGAGGAGGGCGGAGCAGGAGGAGGAGGAGGCGGAGACCGGGAGAGGGAGAGGAGGCGGAGACCGGGAGAGTGAGAGGGAGAGGCGGCGACGGGAGAGGGGGGAGAGGGAGGGAGGCGGAGGAGGCGAAATTCGGAGAGGGAGAGGAAAAGGAGGCTAGGGCATACAACCAGTCGAGCTGGGTTATACCCGAACACTTTAGCCGACGAAATAATAATTTCGTCGGCTAAAAGTAATAATTTCGTCGGCTAACCGAACACTTTAGCCGACGAAATAATAATTTCATCGGCTTAAGATAATAATTTCGTCGGCTTAAGATATAAACCGTCGGCTAAAAGTCGTCGGCTAAAACTTTGAAATTCGTTGGCTTAACCTATGAAATTCGTCGGCTAAACACAAATTTCGTCGGCTATAACCTTTTAAATTCGTCGGCTTTATAACTTTTTAAACATTCGTCAAACTGTGACTGCTGCTCGTGATGATCAAACTTGAGAACGAAAATCTGACCGTCAGATCTGACCATCATGATCAAATACATGTATGGGA